>OZ017738.1:341405292-342062792 GCA_963969285.1 Odontomyia ornata | reverse complement strand
AAAGATGTTTTAAAATTACTGAAAAAATAAAAAATAATAAAATTTCCTTTTAAAGCGCTATTTATTCTTAATTTTCTTAACCAGGTACCGGTATTTCGAGGACAAGAAGAAGCTCTTCCTACAATCATCCGAATAGTTAAACCTTTCACATTTAATGGTAATAAACATAAATATCCTTAAGTACTACTACTACAAATAACAAACAATTATAATGCAATTAAGGGTATAAAATTAACAAAGAGCTTAAAGGTAAATTTATTACCGAGAATTACAAAAGTTGTGAAGTAATTACGGGTTAGCTATGGCAAGTAAAATAATTGTGGAGATGTAATTACAAAAAAAAAAAAATAATTGATGATTTTAATTAGGTCACTGTATCCATTCTCTAGATGCGTATTTAAACGTTGTTCACTGGGGACTCTCGAGATCCATAAGGATTCGCAAGCATCCAACTTTTTCCAGTCCCGGACTTCCTGTACTATGTCTAGATTAGCCCATTGGATAGTATGAGATTCCTTAATAATATGTCTGGCTAATGATGATCTTGCTGTTTCTATTCCACCTCTTATGATGACCTGTTCAGCCTCCTTAAGATGTTCTTGGAATCTAGTTTTTGCTAAGCGTTTCGTCTGCCAAATATATACTTTATTACATTCTGGGAAACTGATCCTATAGATTCCACTCTTTTCCTCTTTTTTCTTGCCATCCTTAGTTGATCCAAGAATTGTTTCAACGCTTTATTTTCTGCTCGTGCTAGCCGTATTGCATCCTGTCTTTCTCAAAATGCGTTCCAAACTTTTGGTAGCTGATGAATGAGTGATTGGCATCCATTTTCGTACTTGTCGTCTTTCTTGTAGAAATAGTGAAGTGAGCCCATTTCTTCTATGTAGTTTCTCCATTTTTCGAATACGTTGCTCGATCAAATTCCTCCTATACCCATTTTTGCTAGCCGTGTCCACGATCTATTATTTTTCTCGTTCCAGACGCTGGTTATTCAATGGTACTGTTAACATACGGTGGATCATACAATTTTATGCAGCCGTTTTCTGTGCATAAGAATGGTTAGAAGAACAGGGGATTGTTCTCTGGGTACTTGTGCTCTTCCTGTAGATGTCAAATTCCAATCCACCTTTGGTCTATGATCAAAAGATCCAGGAATGGGAATTGGCCCTCACTCTCTTTTTTCATCGTGAATATTATTTTAGGGTGTATCCCATTGAGTACATGTAGTAACTCATCCGCCTCATTTGCTTTAACCATCGTGAAAATGTCGTTCACATATCTGGCCCATATCTTAGGCATCATTCCTTTTTTGTCCGCCTCGAACTCTAGCCAATCCATGAAAATATCACTTAAAAAGATGAAAGAGGGTTACCCATAGCTGCTTCTATCGTCCTTTTGAAGAAGTTGTCCCTGAAAATGAAATAGTTTTCATTCACACATACAGCTGCCAATTTGCTATAGCATTTAACCCGTCTTCTCCATTCCATTGAATCACTATGTTTCAACAGCCAGTCCTCAAACAGTGCCGACGACTGCTTAACTGGCAAGCTAGGAAACAGTGATTTGACATCGTAGGAAATCAATAAATAGCCCTCCTCAACTTTCACATTTCGAAGCTTCTCCACCAGTTCGTCCCTATTCGTGCTAGGTTTATAAGGAAGTTGTGTGCATTCTTTTAAAAGCCATTGGGCTATATTCCTAGAAGGTGCATTAGTGGTTGCGATAATTTCCCTTAATTCATTCCCCTCCTTATGGATTTTGGGCAGACACTTTATTCTAGGTAGGCAGGGGTTAGACACTCAAGTTTTTTAATGTCATCAATTACTGGTTTTGATTCTTTAAGGACTTTTTCAACTCTGTTTATCAAGTCCGGTAGGGGGTCTGCTCTTAATTGGTGGTAATCTCCACTATTCAATTTATCAAGCACCATATCATCATACTGCTTCTTGTCTATAATTACGACAGAATTCCCTTTGTCTGCCCTTACATAATACACTGGTTTTTCTTTGAGTTCTTTTAACAGCTTCCATTCAGTATTTCCGTTCATTCATCCTACTCGACTTGCTCTAATTATCTCCGACGTTCTCTTCCCTACAAATTACTTTTCGTCAGAATCCATGAATCGTATTCCAGCCTCAATATCTATGGCTATGCCCTCCGCTGGAAATTTGTTGCTAGTGACCGCGTATTTTAAGCCTTTATTTAAAAGGCTCATTTGGTCCTGTTTGAAGGTTTCTGATGATTTATTTATGATAAACCTGTGGATAAAATCAATCTTTTCCCGTTGATCGCGTTTCGTATGAATTTTATTCTGCAAAATAGCTAACTTTTTGTCTAAGATCTTCCTTTTTCTCGCCTTTTCACACTCCTTGGCCGGTTGTATTTTGTCTAGGATATCCAATATATCACCTTTTCTTCTAATTAGGCTCTTCGCTATCTTCAGATGCAGGGAGAAGCTTTCCAAACTAGCAGATTCCAGTTTTGAAAACAACCGGTTGATACTTTTTTAACCAGGATTCTTTCAATGGCTACAGTCTCCCTTTCCGTTTCAAATATTGATGATTTCAAAAAAACCTTGTGACTCTTCGGTGTCACGTTAAACTTAAGGCACAGTTTCAGAAACCTGGTGTCTTCTGTCAACCCCCCTATAGACTTGTTGAGCTTCACGAATCTATTGAATTCCGAATTGGACCTGGTCGTCTCATCTACGATTTGCATTTTGGCAGTAACAGCACCTGTAATGATACCGAAACAATAAAAAATAATAAAATTTCCTTTTAAAGCGCTATTTATTCTTAATTTTTTTAACCAGATACCGGTATTTTGAGGACAAGCTATCCTCTTCATCAGTGGCGGTATTCTGAAGCTCTTCTTACAATCATCCGAATATTTAAACCTTTCACATTTAATGGTAATAAACATAAATATCCTTAAGTACTACTACGAAAAATAACAAACAATTATAATGCAATTAAGGGTATAAAATTAACAAAGAGCTTAAAGGTAAATTTATTACCGAGAATTACCAAAGTTGTGAAGTAATTACGGGTTAGCTATGGCAAGTAAAATAATTGTGGAGATGGGCTATGGGTAACCCTCTTTCTCCTCTTTTGAGTGATATTTTCATGTATTAGTTAGAGTTCGAGGTGGAGAAAAAAGGAATGATGCCTAAGATATGGGCCAGATATGTGGACGACGATGTTAAAGCAAATGAGGCGGATGAGTTACTACATGTACTCAATGGGATACACCCTAAAATGATATTCACGATGAAAAAAGAGAGTGAGGGCAAATTCCCATTCCTGGATCTTTTGATCATAGGCCAAAGGTGGATTGGAATTTGACATCTACAGAAAGAGCACAAGTACCCAGAGAACAATCCCCTGTTCTTCTAACCATTCTTATGCACAGGAAATGGCTGCATACAATTGTATGATCCACCGTATGTTAACAGTACCATTGAATAACCAGCGTCTGGAACGAGAAAAAATGGGTATAGGAGGAACTTGATCGAGCAACGTATTCGAAAAATGGAGAAACAACACAGAAGAAATGGGCTCACTTCACTATTTCTACAAGAAAGACGACAAGTATGAAAATTAATGGCAATCACTCATTCATCAGCTACCAAAAGTTTGGAACGCATTTTGAGAAAGACAGGATGCAATACGGCTAGCACGAGCAGAAAATACAGCGTTGAAACAATTCTTGGATCAACTAAGGATGGCAAGAAAAAAGAGGAAAAGAGTGGAATTTATAGGACCAGTTGCCCAGCATTTGATAAAGTATATATTTGGCAGACGAAACGCTTGGCAAAAACTAGATTCCAAGAACATATTAAGGGTGCTGAACAGATCATCATAAGAGGTGGAATAGAAATAGCAATATCATCATTAGCCAGACATATTATTGAGGAATCTCATACTATCCAATGGGCTAATCTAGACATAGTACAGGAAGTCCGAAACTGGAAAAAGTTGGGTGCTTGCGAATCCTTATGGATCTCCCCAGTGAACAACGTTTAAATACGGATCTAGGGAATGGATACAGTGACCTCATTAAAATCATCAATTAACTAATTTTTTGTAATTACATCTCCACAATTATTTTACTTGCCATAGCTAACCCGTAATTACTTTACAATTTTTGTAATTCTCGGTAATAAATTTACCTTTAAGCTCTTTGTTAATTTTATACCCTTGATTGCATTATAAGTGTTTGTTATTTTTCGTAGTAGTACTTAAGGATATTTATGTTTATTACCATTAAATGTGAAAGGTTTGACTATTCGGATGATTGTAAGAAGAGCTTCAGAATACCGCCACTGATGAAGAGGATAGCTTGTCCTCGAAATACCGGTATCTGGTTAAGAAAATTAAGAATAAATAGCGCTTTAAAAGGAAATTTTATTATTTTTTAAGTATCATTACAGGTGCTATTACTGCCGAAATGGAAAGCGTATGTTTTAAAAGTTTTTTGTAGATGTCTTTTTTTAATTTCCTAAATTTTGACTGATTTTTACTCCAGTAGAACAATAATTCTTTTGGTAATCAAATGTATAGGAAGAGCCCCACGAACGCTTTGAAATTTTGTATGTATGAGGTGTGGCTATTAAATAACGAGACTGACACTTTAAAACATTTTGCCTCGATTTCATACATATTTGCTTTTTATAACCCTCAATATTCTTCTTCTTTGTAGCACTACAGCCCCTCTCAGGCCTCCGCTTCCTGCAAATAGCACCTCCAACTATCTCGGTCCATCGACCGCGTCCTCTAATTTTGAAATTCGAGCAGCGATGAACTTTCTCTGTCAACTGAGTAAGACCAGCGTATCCTCGATTTCCCCACTGCTCTGCCCTTTAGTTTTCCCGATGAATATCTTTTAGGGTATCCGTTGTTCGTCCATACGATTCATGTGGCCAGAGCATCGCGCCTCCCGCAGTCTTACAATCGTTGAGACTTCCGTCTCAACAAAAATTTCATACTGCTCATGGTTGTATCGAATTCGTCATTGGTTCCCATCTAGCTTTGCTCTAATTGTTCGCCTCGCGACCCGTCGCTCAAAGGCTTAGGTTAGGATCCATGTTTTGCACCCATAGCATAGCACAGGTCATATCACAGACTTGAATATTTGGAGCTTTGTTTTTGTGTATCCTGCTGGTTTTCAAGATCGTCAATACTGAATAAAATATTTTGTTTGCGAGTTGCATTTTTCAGCATATTTCGTCTCGTTCATTGCTGGTTCACGTTATTTTGGCACCGAAATGCACAAATGCTCTCACATTTTAAATATTATATTCGCCAAGTCTAATATTTTGTGTATTTGTAGGTATTTTTTCTGGATTGCGTCATTAGCTTTATTTTATTTTCATTGATTTTAGCCCTACTAGTTTTGCTTTGCTGTCGAATTTTAGGAAGAGTTCCTTGGCAATTGTTGGTGACCATGACAGAATACTGATGACGCCCGCATAGGCTACCACTTGGCTCGACTTGTATAGTAATATACCTCGTGTATCGACAGGTAGCTTTCTAATGACGTATTCCAGCGCTAAATTGAATAGCAATGGGGCCAGTCCATCTCCTTGCTTTAGTTCCATATTTGGTTATTGATGCAGACTTGGTAGATTATTGACGTCATTCTTCTTTTGGTAAGATGGATTAATTTGGTTGGGATGCCAAGCAAAACATTTTTTCGTAAAGCACGTTACAATCAATACTGTCATATGCTTGCTTAAAGTCAACAAAAATTCGGTGTACGTCTATGTTTAACTCCCAGCATTTCCAAGAACCTACTTGACTGTGAACAATTGGTCTTTCGTAGATTTTTCTGCTCTAAAACCTTCTTGATACTCCCTATTAGTATTGTTGGCATATGATCCGATCTTATTTTCTGAGATCTTTGAAAATATTTTGTACGCCCTACAAAGCGGTGATATACCTCTATAGTTGTAGCTTGTCACTTTTTTTTGTGGAAAATTTATATAATTGATTGGCTTCACTCTTTCGGCATATGTTCTTGTGTTCAAATATACTGGATAACTTTATGAGTAGCCTTATGAACTCTACTGCCACCATATTTGATGAGCTCCACAGGAATCTCTTCGAGCCCGGCGCTTTATTATTCTTTTGGGCCTTGATGGTGGAACAAACTTCGTTCAGAGTTGGTGGGGCTAATGGAAGCTCCCGGAAACATCTTTAAGCTCCGATACTTTGGAGCTGTGTGGAGGACTAAGCTAAGAAAATTATTGAAATTTGATGCCACCTTTCCTTAATCCTGTTTTCATCAAAAATGATATTGCCGATGTCATCGCGACGGAGCGTCGTTTTGGGCTGCTAACCGCATTTCAAGCTTTTCACTACTTTGTATGCTTAAGAATGAACTTATTTGTCACCCTTCTCAGATGTTCATAGTGTCCTTCCTTCCTGGTTTTCCTATCTAAGTATTCTCTGGACGCCTCATCCATTTTTTGTCACGGGCCTTCGCTTAGACATAGTTAGAGTATCTCATTATCTTGACTGAATGTATGGGCAGCTTGCAGGTACGATAGCGCTTGTCATAAAGTGTATAAGGAGCAATCATAAGAAACCCAGTTGAAATTAAAAACAGATGGCTGCAATATTTTCAGAAGCTATTCACAGCATCCCCAACAACGACTGAAGCTGTGAACATTCCAGAAGTAGGGCAAGAGGTGCCAGCCTCACCACCAAACAGAGACAAAGTACAAGCAGCAGTACTCGACCTCAGAAAAAATAAAGGTCCTGGGATAGAAAGAATACCAACAGAACTGCTCGAGTGTGGGGGTTCTCATCTAAATAACCTTCTGCATCCACAAATATGCAGAATATGGTCAGAGGAAAAGTTACCAGAGGACTGGTGAAAAAGTATGATATGTCCTGCATACAAAAAGGGGGAAAAATTAAGGTGTGAAAATTGTAGAGGCATTGTTCTACCGTGCACGTCTTAAAAAGTGCTCTCCAAAAGAAAATTAAAGCCGTACTCTGAAAATATTATAGGAGAGTATCAGGGAGGCTTTCGAAGTGAATAGTCTACAATGGACCAAATATTCTCAGCAAAGCAGGTGCTTGAAAAGTGCTGGGAATATAATATCTATGTGCACCAACTCTTTGTAGACTTCAAACAAGCATACGACAGTGTCGATAGAAATGCGCTGTACAAAATAATGTTTGACTTTGGCATCTCAACAAAACTAGTTCGCATGGTCAAGGTCACGATGCTAAACACAGAGTTCCAGGTCAATGTAAACGGTGAACTAACGGATAGCTTTATAATGGAATAAGTCTTAAAACCAGGGGACGGACTTACCCTAATTCTCTTTAATATTGCACTAGAACACGTTATCAGGAAGACATCAACTGGAACCTCGGGTATTAGTGTACCCGAGGTTCCAGTTGATGTCTTCCACACAATTGGGAGCATATGTTGATGACGTCGATATTATGGTACGTTCAATCTCGATGCAAAAGGACTATAACCTTGAAAGTGTGGATGATTTATCTACCTTGGAGCCAACCCGAATAGAAGAAGCGCCAAAAAGGACGCCGCATAAATGCCGCAAATAAAGCCTATTACTCCGTACTTCCCATTCTAAGGTCCAGAGTTCTGCACAGGCAAATAAGCTCCACATTTACATAAAACTAGTAAAGCCTGTGCTGTTACATGGGATGAAATATGGATCCTGATGAGCAAATTTGAACTAGCAGTGGAAATATTTGAATGCAAAGTGCTCCGGAAAATTTTCTACCCAGTGAAACAAGGAACAGAGTGGAGACTACGTTACAATAATGAGTTGTGTGAACTATTTGACGATCCACCTGTTTCCTCTTGCGTAAAGTTTCGTAAATTGCAATGTATGGGCCATATAGAAAGAATGGAAGAAAATCTACTACCCAAAGGAACATTGATGAAGAGCAGAAGGTAGATGTTCAGTGGCAAGACCGAGGACTCGATGGGAAAACACAGTAGAAACTGACAGCAGATCCTTTTTGGGAGTAAACAACTGGCGGACAAGGTCACAGAACCGTGATGATTAGAGGAAATTAATCCTGGGGGCCAATGCCCGGCTTGGACCGTCCCGCTATAGATGATAAGATGAAAGTGGTTGTCATGCTGACCATTGGTGGGAAGTATACCTAATGTGATATTTGCTTCAGAGTCTCTAGTTTCAAGAGTACACAGTTGATAAGTACTGGAGGATAATTCAGCCAGTAACCACCAGTAAATTGCGTTTGAGATCCACAATGGTGCATCTTTGCATACGCACACCCAGATTTCCAATTTTAGGTGGAATACTGAGAAAATGGACATGGAGAGGATTGCCGACTAGCTAACGGTGAGTGCACTACTGCCAAAAGCTCCGCAGGGAGTGAAAGACTAACAGTTGAAATTGTGTTGAACTCAACTATAAGTTTTATTACGTCTCCCTGTGGGTGATTGGTGTCACTCGGAGCCCAGTTTACTGGTGGTCAACTGGAAGCTTCAATTAGAAACCAAGCGGGTGCATACACTGAATGGGCGGATACCAAATTTACAATGTATAGGTCGGCCAAGAAGTGTCTTTGTGAGTTTTGTTGCGAATTGGAGTATTTAAGTCCGTGCAGGAAATGGATGCTGATATTATATTTTGGTATAAGTATCAGGAAGCTATGAAGAAGGCAGAGCTCAGCTGATTGTTTTGCTTTGTGACCACATACGTGTGCTTGTTGGTTAGCTACTTGTGGAATCATGTTTGGCAGATTCTTTTGTCGTACCATGAAGCTACACTACAAAACATTTATTACATGTACTCTACATTACTTGGCATCTCAAGCAATTTCTATTATCTTTGAAGTTTTTTTTTCTTGTAAAGCCTTTGGGCATTACTTCTTTGGGTGAACAGACACGTTTCAACTCCTTTGAGTCATCTTCAGCGTCGAAAGGATGAATAGAAGGAAATGATCTTCTAGACGTGTAGGATAGGTTAAGCAGTTAAGCTCTAGTTTAGGCCAGGTAGAGGGATATTCGATTTCTGTCTTTCGGGGTGTTGGATGTCCATTTGTTCGGGTTGTCGTCACTTCCATTTTCAATGGAGGGTGTAGTCTAATACTTAGAAGATCGCGTCGGAATTTGTAGTTAGTTGTTCGTTGATAACATCACCATCTGTTGTAATATGTTTATAAATTTTAAGTATTTGTAGGACGTCAAGTCTCGGCCCTTTGCTTTAATTGTGCAACATGACTTGATTGGAAAAAGGAAAAAAAAAACGAACCTATACTATTCAAAAATTATTTATAATTCAAACACAACAGTGAACTTTGATCCTACTCCTAATATGTTATAACGTAATTCTAATAAAATTCAATCAAAAACTTCATCTTATACTTAAAAAAATTCGATCACAATACTCCTAACCTACGCGTTTAATCTTATCTGTAACCTAATAAAATAAACATAACATATGGCTAACCTATACCTAATTTTTAACACAAATAAACAACAACACTAAATGTAGCAATAATGAGCTGAAACTCAAAAACTAAGTAACGAAAAACACAAAAAACTGAAAATAAACACGAATAATTTAGTCATTGTCATTCAGCCATCAATACCTAGATTGGCCCATCTCAGCTCGATCAGCTTCAACGAATCTAGCAAATGAGTATCTCCATTGGAATTGTTAGTCTCGTGAACTCAAACTCGGAGGATATTTTATCTTCTTATCGGTGGCCCGTCGATATATATGATATATGACTGGGACGCTGTCAGAATCAAAAACATATCGATTCATGTCCAAATACACGAATGTTTTTGGAGGAACGAAGCCAGTAGCGAGGCAAGTCACAATATACCCGTCTGTAGGCTGGAACGGCTGTGAAATCCAAGGGTTTTCACTCGCACTTACAGATTTTGCGATATGATTCCGAAGAAGTTTTAATATAAAGATATCAACTCTCGTCACTTCAGCAGTTTGATAAATTCTTCTATTCGATATATGATGTTTCCAATCCGTTTCAGGCTTTCTGGACAAACCAGTACATGCACGAAGACATTCCCTTTCGAAAACTTTTGATTTTTCCATAGTACTAGCACTCTGGTTGTACCAGTTCTGACATCCATATGTCAAAACTGGTCTAACGAGGGTCTTATAACAGATAATTTTGACCTTTTGATCAATGTATCTGGGATAAAAGAGTCTTCGTATGGCCATGAATTCTTTTAAGTGCCGTACTGAGCATGATTTTGACATGTTCAGTATTGTACAGATACTGATCAAGATGTACAGATACTGATCGAGATGAACACCGAACACAGGATTTATGTGGAACCCGTCCTGAACTACCGTCGCCAGCTATGATGTGGAAATCCTTCCAATTGCGTTTCAGGTCTTGACTGACCCCCTGCAGTGTTGTCCCAAACAAAGTTGTTTCGCACTTCTGTGCATTGATTTTTATTCGCCAATTGTCAGTGTACAGCTGCACATCGTTGAACATTTTTTGGAGATTGCTCTGAACTATTGTAGCTTTTCGGTCTGCCGTATAGATGATCAGATCATCAGCAAACGCTACCAATGATCGCGTTGGGGAGACGTTTAAATCAAAGCCATTAAATAGCACGCGAATGAATATTGAGAGAAGCAGAGGCGCAGTAACTGTTCCCTGCTGTAGACAATTCAAGACCTTGAACTCGCGCATTGTTGTCAGATTTCCATCAGCTACAATAAATGATATCCCATGTAACATATTGCACATCACGTCTGGGGAACTTGTCCTGAAGGACTTTAAAAACTTGTCCATCTAACCACACCGTACCGAAGGCTTTCTCCATATCAATGAGACATGCTTCAACACATTGTCTATCATTTAGTTTCCAACAGATGTCTGAGGTTACTTTCGTTATTGCATGTGTGGTCGAATGCCTGGCACGAAACCCAAATTGGCAATTTGACATCAACTCATATTTCTCAATGTGGGTGCTTAATGCTGAGTATCACTTCAAACACTTTGCTGATGTTAGGCAGAAAGCTGATTGGGCGATCACTTTTAGGGCATGAAGCTTCTTTTCCTTTCTTCAAGATCGAAAATACCTTAGCCTTTTTCCACTCATTTGGGAAATATGAATTGCTCAACATGTTGTTGAACAATATGCAATAATTCCTAATAGCAACCTCAGGCAAATGGAATACCATCAGTACCACATGATTTCTTTTTGTTTATCCCGCGAAATATGAAACACAAGTCTTCATAGCTGACAAAATAATCAATAAGATTCAAACTCGGTATGAGGTCTGATGTTAATGTTTCATTGAAATGAAGAATTGATTGGCCGTTCAGGCTAGATTTGAAATCGGAAACTTTTACTTCAACGACGTCTGAAAATATTGGATTCCCTCTCTCAGGGTTTGGTAGATGAACCAATTCAAAATGTGTTCCAATCAGGGCAAGTTTCTGTAATCCCTCACAAATAATCCTGTTTCCATTTCTATCCGGAGTCATACTATTAGTTTTGATATCAGCCCTATAGAGAAGATTTATCTCATCACTAGTAACTTCAAGATTCGATACCTTCACTCGAGACTTCTTACGGAATATACTATTCACTTTCGCGAAAACGCTATCTGGGTCTTGTGGGCTAATACCCCTCAATTTGTTCGCCCGTTGATTGCTGACCTCACTCCTGAAGTATGAACGGATTAAGTTCCGGACATTATTCTGGTGTAATTTCAATAAGGCCAACGAGGGATGGTGGACGATAAATATTAGTGATGCATGTGAGAAGAAGGCTTTTCAATCTTTTCAACCTTGCGATGGTTGGTGTTTCATATCCTTCCATATTGTTTCAATGTTTAATTTTGGGAACTGCTTTTTCAATCGTTTCCAACGTCAGCTTCTCTAACATTGACAAATAGGGATCTATTTCATCGTTAGATTCCTGTCATTAGGAACCATTGGGCAAGAGTTACCACCATCAGAAGGAAGACATTGCTTCTGGTACTCTCGATTAAACTTCTTTTGAAACGTTCCCCAGTCTGTTTTACTGAAATTCAACCGATGAAGAAATCATCCCTTTGATGACTGATTTCCATTACGAGTGCGTTATGGTCGCTATCATAAGGAAGCACCTGCAGTTTTCGTTGAGGACTATGAAAGTTGAATTCATGTCTTGCACCAGCAACACAGAGGTCCAAATATGAATTCGTCCTAGGCTATGTTGGGAACTCCAACCCATATACCACACCTGTATTCAATTTGGTTCTCTGTTATCCACGATTTCAGAAATACACCTCTGGGATTATTGGTGGCGTTCAACCATGATGTATGCTTGGCGTTCAGGTCACCAGCGAGAATAAAATAACTATGCAGCCTGTTCAATTCGAGTATTTCAAATAAGGATTTGAGCTCCTCCTTGAGCTTGAGAACAATTCCACCAGTTGCATAGGCAGAGATAACGAATAGGCTGTCTCCAACTGGCAGTGAGATTTTGATAACGAAGACTTCAACAGATTCAAAGCTTTTGAATTCTACTTTTTCAATATTTTAGAAACAATAGGGCCTTCGAACCAATATCCCGGTGCCACCTCCCCCATTACCGTTTACCCTATCGTTTCTTACGAATTGAAAATCCTTGAATGTCATGGAGTGCCATGAATTGAGGTGGGTTTCAGTGAGAAGTGTGATGTGAGGCTTATGCTTGACAAAGAACTCCAGGAGACAGTCACGTCGATGTAGACTCACAATGGAGTTGACGTTGATCGAGATGAGACGAATCCTATCCGTTGGAATGTGACTGGATGACAACTTATTTTGAGGGATTTGAAAGCCCTAAACGCTGAAAAACAAAGATAATTTTAGAATCTTGTTTATCGATTCTCTCCGATAAGGAATTTGATTGCTGATAAATTTTAAGGGGCATCTCATCATTGCCACTTACATTATTTATTTTATTTACATTATCTGCTGGTCTTCTCGTAGCAAGTGCAAATGACAACCCGGGCTTGACGAAGTTGGTAGGTATCACACTGCGGTGTGCTTGCCCCCGGTACCAAGATGCAAAGGTAAAATTCACTCCAAAAAAGAGTCAAGCACACCGCAGTGTGATACCTACAAACCCTACCTTTGCACTTTATACACCTATATTTCATTGCGCGATTGGCAGCCGAACGCCCGAATCTTTGGCACCTATAGCACTGGTTAATCTCACTTTTCTGGATTCATTCCCACCTCACCATACGGAAGTTCAAGTACCTTATTTCTGGACTAAGTAATAAGGCAAGCTTTTACGCTCGACAATCGATCTCCTTGTTGCAAAGTCTTTAACGGAAATAAATTCTATTTCTGGTGCAACTTTTGGAAGCATTTGAAGGAGATCGATTTTGTCCTCTCCACAGCCCAGACCCTTCTATAAAAATGGTCTGGTTTCTTTCGCTTTTGAGGGTGTACCTAAAATGCGGAACATCTCCGGAATTTAACACACTTTTTGCTGCCTGGAAATCAACCAGCGACTTAGTTGTAATTGCCAGTTTATCGGCATTGACTCTTTTCATCTCAAAATCAGTTAGCTTATTCCCAGCTGCCAAAAGCTGACCCATATCTTTGCGCATTTGCCTAAATACATTGATTGATGGAGCTTTTTCCTTCTTTTGATTAATCTTGACGGACGGATCAGTAGACAAAACTTTTGGTTTTTTCTTCCTATCTATATTTTTTAAGTATTCAATAAATCCATTTTCTGGCTTAGCAGTACAATAATCAGAAGTTTTATTACCTGGATCCTCTTCAATACTCATCTTCTAGTCCAGCTAGCGCTGCATAATAATTCATGCTGACGTTTGCTCCGCCTGCGCTGAGGACATCCGTTGATCAGCTTCTTGTTTCGGTTTCTCATCTTCAGTCGTTTTTGAATTTACCTTCTTTACTTTCTTGCTGATTTCTTTTGTTTTGTTGAACGTCAATGTTCCAACGAGTGCTTCTAGTGATTTGATTCGAAGTTTGAGCTTTTCATTTTTTTCTCAACCTTGTCAGCTTTCTCGTTAGCTTTAATCAACTGCTCGATCTCGATGACCGATAAAATTTGCGGTTTTCCTTCGTTATAATCGTATCTTCGTTTCAGATTTTTTCGCCCCTCATCGTTGGCGATGGACACGATCGTTCTGATTGATGGCTGAAGCCATCGGGCTCCTCCATCTCGTTGCTTTTGCAGCGAGACTAGAGGGAATGTTCTTAAACCGGGACTACCCTTGAACGTATTTCCACTAAATTACAGGTATTCGATAAATGTTCGAATAATTAGACGGCGATGGTTTTCAATTAAAAAAATTATTTTCAACTGATTTTTATGAAAAATTAATTAATTTTTCAAATCAATGACAGGAGCGATTAAAAACACGTCTACACGCAACGAGTGCTAGACGTAGAATGTCACGGGTAGGTCCATATAGTTGACATGTCCATTTGTTTCTTTTCCATAATGAGATTTATATTCGGATGTATTTCATTCATGTAAGTAAGTAGTTCATCTTGTATATTTTATTGTGAGTCAATAATGATGAAACAGTCATTCACATATCGTTTGTAAAATATGATATTGAACGTTTCGACAATTATGGGTTTAAAGACTTCTTCCAGAGATAGTAAAGATTTTTCTGACATTTTTGAGGATATTCGGTGTCCCATGCCCAGCCCGTCCTTGGCAGCATATGCATTATAATTGAACGTAAAATAGTTCTGCTTGGTTGCGGTCTTTATGAGATTGAGTAATTGATCCGTGAATCGTCGGCTGTTATTGAAAGAAAATTTTTCTTTTAGCATGTTCAGTGTTTTATCGACGGGGATCGATATGTAGACGTTGGTGATGTCGAGTGGTAAAAGACGACAAGTTTCAGTCAATGTCGGAGGGGTGGTTCGAGCTCGCCAGATTGCCGACTATTCTTTAATGTGTATTTTTCATCATTGGTAACTGGTATGCAAGAGCAAGAGTGGTAATTGACCACAGGCAGGATAGGGAGATTGGGTTTGTGATGCTTAGGTTGTACTTTAGGGGAGCTGTGAATGGATTTGGGTTTATGAAATTTTATGTTACTGAGTGTCAATCAAGCTTCATGATCATTATGCACAAACTTCGAATCACTAAAAACGTTCATTTCTACTCCAAAGAAGGTCATTTCAAATCAAGGGGAAAGGCAAGAGCACACAAGACGTCAAACATAAAGATGCCAAAGGTGGCTGAAGTGAACCAATCATCCCTACCAAACCTACGGAAACCTAATAGGTGGACTGACACTACTATACTACTCCTATAAACCAAAACTATTTTTTAGCAAGCATTTTCGGCGATATGATCGGTCCTCCTCATTAGGAGCTACCACAGTCAATCAACTTGGACTTCGCGCTATCTGTCTGCTCATCCTTGCGTCCATCTGTAAGTCTGTGGAGGATTTTGTCAGAATTGATTGTTTTACCATGCGCTAGGAACTTGTAGTACTCTAACATATACGTTTGTAGCCCTATAAAATACTCAAGAGAACTTTCCTCAGATGTAGCCTTAGTTTTGCGAAAATTGAAGGGTTATTTTAATCGAGCCAAGTATGTTATTGATGCAAATTTTGACATAAAATCTTATCTCCTGTGATAAGAATCTTTAAGGAAGGATTTCTTTAAAGTCAAGTAAATCGCATTTAGATACATTGTTCATATCGTCGGTCTGTCGGATAGTTCAAATTTCCTTCAAAATATTTAATTAAAAAATATCTGGTACAAAAATATTCCTTCTTATAACATTTCCTGGAAAATATATTCTAAACGAGACATTAAAAGATATGTATTTATTATTGTAATTTTAAACTGTTACAGTTTTTTATGTCAGCTTTGTCATCTTGTCTCATCAAGGCTTTAGATAATTACGAATGCAATTGTACATACATCAATAAAATTCTTCAATTTATTCTTTAATTTAATTGGCGGTAACATAGCAGAGCAATGAATCGTTTCAAAGCTTTCCTAACTTTGGTAGTAAGTCATTAAGTATGTGAATTAGAATTCATCAACCTTCTGTAACATTTAACTCTAACTTAAACATTTATTTACATAAAATAAAGTTGACCTTTGTAAGAAATGTTTCATCAAATTTTATTATAGTTCAGAAAGTAGATATCTAGTTAGTTATGCCACTGTACTCGTATGAAAATTAAAGTCATTAAATACTTACTAAAAAGAGGCCTTTTTTCTTTCTGTGCCTTTTCCGAGGCCA
The DNA here is from genome assembly GCA_963969285.1 of Odontomyia ornata. Taxonomy (NCBI): domain Eukaryota; kingdom Metazoa; phylum Arthropoda; class Insecta; order Diptera; family Stratiomyidae; genus Odontomyia; species Odontomyia ornata. The sequence goes on along the minus strand of OZ017738.1, from coordinate 342,046,547 downwards.
AAACGTCTTTATGGACTCGCTCGGACGTCAGCAAATTTTTACTAGCTTCTGTCGTTTCCTTTTGTAATGGGTTTTCCATTATGTTACGCTAATTTGATGAGGTACTAAAATGAAAAAAATTTTATGTTCGAATTACATCGATACTGAAATAGAAAATTTAGTTCAACAAATACCGTGGAAAAATTTTTTACTTTAGGACCTTTACTGTGATGTGAAATGGCTAAGGTCATTGTAATCCATTATGGATATACAATTTCAAATAATTAAAATAAAGCTTTCGGTAACGAATAGTGCGATATAGAATTAGAGTTAAAATATGATGAACGATTTTGGAAATTTAGTGCTCAATTATTATAAATATACGGGTATATTGTATATATATATACCTGTGTCCAGGAACTAAGGTGACATTTGAATTTAAACTGCGCGCGTCAAAGGATTTGGAGAATTATTTTTTTTGGGTTGGTAGTACTGTCAGTGACATCTATGTCAAATTTACATATCAAAATATTCATTAGTGTTTGAGATACACGTCGTTTTGTGAGCTGCTAAAAGTGAGTTTTTCGTTTTTTGCGATGTCGAAATTTGTTGAATTTGCATTAAATTTTGTTTGTAGAATCATTTTTCTGCTGCGGATACGTTGAGGATGGTGCAGAAAGCCTTTGGTGATGAGGCTATGTCAAAAGTGGTATATCGAGTCCCAAGCCGGCCGTGAACGTGTCGAAGACGAAAAGCATCCTGGGCGACCATCAACCTCTTCTCTTCTTCGATTATCGTGGTGTTGTGCATTATGAATTCCTTCCGACGGACCAAAGAGTCAACAAGGAATATTATTTGAACGTTATGCGTCGTTTGCGTAACGCTATCCGCCTAAAAAAGCCGGAATTGTGGAAAGACAATTCTTGGTTTTTACACCACGATAATGCACCATCCCATACCGCACTCGTAATCCGTGATCATTTGGCCAAAAACTCAACCCATATCGTTCCGCAACCACCGTATTCACCTGATCTGGCGCCGTTCGACTTTTGGCTCTTTAGCAAGCTCAAAAGACCGCTTCGGGGACACCGTTTTGATACGATAGAGGAGATTCAATCCACAGCGAAGACGGAACTGAAGGCCATCCGGGGAACGAAGCGTATCCCAAACACTAATGAATATTTTGACATGTAAATTTGACATAGATGTCACTGACAGTGCTACCAACCTAAAAAAAAAATTCTTCTAATCCTTCGACGCGCACAGTTTGAATTCAAACGTCACCTTATTTTTGGTCACAGTAGTTGATATATATGTATATATATATATATATATATATATATATATATATATATATATATATATATACACACACAATATATTTATATACATACATATATATAAAAAAAGTACATATATATATATATATATATATATATATATATATATATATATATATATATATATATATATATGCATATATATATATATATATATATATATATATATATATATATATATATATATATATATATATATATATATATATATAAATATATATATATATATATATATATATATATATATATATATATATATATATATATATATATATATATATATATGTACAGTTGCGTGTAAAAGAATAGGAGTAACCTCAAAAGTAACACGAATAAGTTGGGTAGACAGAACTACGCTCATGTCAACAGGGTTTTGTGCTTAACCTACAACATGAGGATAAATAGAATGATTTAATTCGATAAAAACTTTTATGATATGCACAACAAATATATTCTTGCTTTAAAAGAGCTCAATTTTAACCAGCAAACATTTTGTCAATATTACTAGAATCGTTGACTGACCTGAACCTTAAATGTATTTTTGTTATCAATTTTATCTGAAAATTTGGAGAAGATTCAAGTAATAGCGTAGTGTCTGGGTCGATGGAAAATAGTAGAAAAATCGTATGTGACTGTTGTCATCGGAGGAAATTCAAATGTATATAACGTCGGTAAATTTTATTGAAACTTATAGAATAAAATGATATTTTAAGTAACTACTTAAATAGCTGGTTTTATTCAATTTCATGACGTTTTACTGACAAAAATGTGTAATTCTACTACTATTAGCAAAGTTCAACAAATTTCAGCCTCTATGCTATTTGTTATTGGATCTAGCTCTATGATTTTTAAGGCTTTCTGAAAGAAATTTTGGCAAAACCTACTAGTTTCCCGTCTTATCTGTCCATCTATCCGCCTGTTCGTCCATCCGTCTGTCCATTTGTCCACCAAACTGTGCGTCACAAGAGCTAAAACTGAAAAAATCACGATGATAGGTCTTGATGAGTCCAAGGGCAAGAAATACCTCAGAAATCAAAATTCACTCATCTCTGTTGATAGTAGTATGATTTGTAAATTGTACATATAGGTTGATATAAGATCCTTATGCGTACAAAATTTCATGGAAAACGAATCATAATCAAGGAAGTTATCGTCATTTCAATTGTATGGAACTACCAAAACAATAACACATGTTAATAGTTAATATAATTTTCAAATCGAGCAAGGCACTCTTATTTTCTTTGGAATTTCATGAAAATTTTAGGAATAAAGGTTTACTTAAATGTTTTCAATGAGCCGAGTATTCAGAAAAATTATTTAACATGGAACGAAATCGCGGCTGTTATGTGCTTATGAACGAAACTCTGCATCCTTTGAATTTGAACGATTACTTAAACAAGTATTGGGTGAATAATTCAAATCATCAATTCATGGCACTAGCAATTTTTTTTCGAATCTTAGAATGGTTATAAAGCACTTCTGTTAGGAGCTCTTTCCTACCTCCTCAACGTGCTTTACCTATTAGTATTTATTGGAGGTACGTATCCTCAGTTATTCATTAAACTGTGTTAAAGGCATTCTTCTCATTTAAAACAGCCACTACTTTGTTTTACGATTACTGATACCACTAGGTATCATGATACCTGTCATTCCTGAAACTTTCATGCAAATCCCAGCAAACCTGTAGTGTCTGAGTTGGCAAAAAGCGTATATTCTTCCATAGAAAATTCAAACTGTTATAATTTCGTTAAATACCATTCCATCTTTGTGAAACTTTCAGAACAAGTCAATTTTATAAATAAACATTTGTGTACCGAATTTTATCCAGTTTTAAGGTACTGTCAAGATTTTATTCAAGGAAATGTAAAATTGACAAATCATACCATTACTAAACAAGTTGGGTAAACAGACCTACGCTCATGTCAGAAGGGTTTTGTATTCAATTTACAAAACGCAGTCACCAGATCGAATCAAATCAAGAAACATGTCAAAGACGGTTGCATTGGAGAAAATATGAAATACGAAGATCATACTGTTATTAACAAAGTTGAACGAATTTCGACTTCTGAGGTTTTTGGTCATAAATATCTCCCTTGATAATTATTTCAGATGTCCATCCGCGACGGAGGAAACACATTTTTCATGTATTTCCCCCCTGTGCCCGCACTGAAGCAAAAACTGACAGTTTAACAACTGTTTTGAAGAGCTTTCGTGAAAACTTTTATTTCATACTCATATCGGCTACGTTTGATGAATTTTTTTTTCAGGGGCCACTCTCCTGTACTGTTATCATCGATTAATGGCCAATTTTTTCGAATCCTAGAATGGTTACAAAACCCTTTTGCTAGGGGCTCTCTCCCACCTCCTTTACTTGTTTCACTTATGAGCATTAATTGTAGGTACTCATCTTCAGTCATTCATTAAATTGAAAGAAGTGTTCAAAGCATGCACCTTAAACGTTGAAGTTGGGAAAAAATAACTCAAATTTATTCAATTTTCGCATTAAAAACAGCCACTATTTTGTTTTACGATTACTGATACTACTAGCTGAACCGATTCTCAAAGATATACATGACACCTATCATTCCTGAAATGTTCATGCAATCCTAGCAAAACTGTAGTGTCTGAGTCGGTAAAAAGCGCATGTTGTTCCATAGCCACATGTTGCCATAGTAATAAATGCAGCGCATATTGTTCCATAGTAATACAGGAAAATTCAAACCGATATAACTTCGCTAAATATGATTCAATCTTTATGAAACTTTCAGAATAGATTAATCTTATAAAAAGACATCTCCGTACTGAATTTCATTGAGGGTACCGTTAAGATTTTATTCATGAAAACATAAAATCGATAAATCATACTATTACTAACAAAGTTGAGCGAATTGTGACTTCTAACATATTTGTTGTTGTTGTACTTACCAAGGCCTACAATCCTGATTTTTTTCAGATTTTTCGGATCACAGGTGTCCAATCGCGAGGGGGAGGGGGGACACAAATTTTTCGTGTATTTCTCCTCCCTGTGCGCCCCTCGAAGCAAATTTTGCCAAATTAAGACCTGTTTTGAAACGTTCTTATCAGGACCTTTCATTTGATACCCATATCGGCTACCTTCAATGAAATTTTTTTTGGGGGGTCACTCTCCTATATGGGGAGACCCCCTTAAATACCTTATAAATTTTTTTTGTAGTTGAACCTTGAAGAAATCACCACTTTACACCTACACACAAAATTTGATGTTTCTAGCTTAAGTAGTTTCCGAGAAAAACTGCTGTGACACACGGACGGACGGACGGACAGACGGACAGACTGGTCGCGAAACTAATAGGGTTTTGTAAAATTATTTTACAAAACCCTAAAAAGTTGAGTGAATTTTGACTTCCATGCATTTGTTGTGATTGTACTCATGAAGGCCTACATTTATGATTTTTTTTCGATTTTCCGGATGAAAAGTGTCCAATTGCCCCCCCACGGTACTGATAGGGCAATTTTCTTGCTTTGAAAAGATCTTATTGAGACCTTTTCAATAACACCCTACTCGACTACCAAAGGTGAACAATTTTGGGTTAACTCTCTATATGGTGAGACCCTCCTTAAAGCCCTTCGAAAAAGTTGTTCACCCTTGAACTTTCAAGCCCTTTTCACAGAGTTTCATGGCTGTAGCTTCTATAGTTACGGCGAAAAACTGCTGTGACATCCAGACGGACGGACGCACGGGTGGATGGACGGAAGGATAGACGGACATAGGTCGTGATTGCAATAGAATTTTGTATTTCAGTACGAAACCCTAAAAATGATGTTTCTTAACAGTCATCAAAGTAAATTTCATTGTTTTTAACATTATTAAAAATATTTTTACATGCTCAGACGCTCCATGAAAATATGTAAAAAATGTACAAAATTTTTTAAACAAAATAACAGAAAAATTAGCGGTTCAAAATAATAGGAGTACTTCCTCTAGCTCCATACATAATATAGAAAAAGAAAATGTTTTCATTATATCAACGGTATTTAATATATTGTTTTTTTGTACTTTGTAAAATGGCCAATATTTCTTATCACTGTAGGACATCTACGGGATGTGAAATGGATTATATCCTGGTACCGCTTCAGCGATACTTTTTGGACTTTGTCCTACAAATCCGTAGTATTGGATGATTTAACATCTTGAATTCGTTTTTTAATATTTGGCCATAAGTTCTAAGTGAAGTCGGGATAAGGTAACTGAGCAGGACAGGCCATAACCTCAACTCCATTCCTGGCAGACCATTTCTTTCGTTTATGGTATTTTGTTTTCGAAATATCTATTTTAATGGCATATTCCACTCAGCATACAGGAACGTCAAATTTTTAAGCATTTCTACATTCACTCTCCGGCTCATTATTTATTTTATCAAGTGGATTGGCTCAGCCCTACTATACTGCCCCAAATGATTACTTTCGCATCCACGTACTATAAGGGTCTTGGTGGTGTTCTTTGGATCATATTCTGTGTTTGGCGGACGAAGTGCAATTGCCTTGATCTAGTTGTAAATAGTACTATTTCACTTTCATTCGACTGCAATATATTCCGTCATTTGTCCACAGGCCAGCTTACGTGCCCTTTGGCGAATTTCAGACGCGTTTTTTTGTCAGGAGCCTTGATGTGTATACGAGTTTAAGATAAGATTTTAATGAGAATATTGAATTTGTGTTATTTTTTCCCAGCTTTAAGATTTGAAGTACAGGCTGTGAATTTCTTATGAGAGCATTCTTTAAAGGAGACAAAATCATGGTAGCAGGTTCTAACGAGGCCAACGATAAACCAATACTCACTCGACTTTTTTAATAGTAGTAAGATTTGTAAATATAAAATTTTTCTCAGTAGATTTGTGGAGGTAACCTTAAATTCATTGATATTGGTAGTCCCATAGAAGATTTTATACTCAGTAATTTTCAATCAAATCACATTTGCAAAAGTTCTAACCATTTGTATTATCTCCATATGCAACAATAACAGTCTGCAGATTTTGGGCTTTCAATCAAACAAGACATTGCACTTTTGATTGGTTAGTCTCCAAATTTTCTTATAAAATGAACAACAAAAATGTCTTTGGAATTCCATTTAGTGAATTGTTTTTACTAATATATGTAATAACCCCCGACATTTCGTAGTGACCTGATGAGGATTTTTGACCTTTGTACAATCTGTTAAACAGTTGAAAAGTGTCAGATGACAGATCTCTGGCTGTCAACCGCCACGAGAAGTTGGGTCGTGTGTAGCGCCCGAACGTTTATTTTGTTTATCCCAATTAAATAGTTAGTGCAGGCAGGGTTTATCGTAGGCATTCACTTACGGTTTTACCATCCTTTTCGCAACGCCAGGCGGGGTGATTTATTGTGTAGGTAGATCGGAGAACAAACCCAGGAAATTTTTGGGCTGATTGGGAGGCCAGGAGTGGAAATACAGTCCATCGATGTCCGGCATCAAAAAGCGGGTATGAAAACAAAAAACTGCATACTGGGAAAGGTACCATTTGGATATGGATTGCAGCTGTTAGATGTGGAATAGTGAAATGAATACATTTAAATACGTCGCATATGGGCAAAAGACCACATAAACGTGAGGTTTAGAGGAAAAGTTTCTTTGCGCAAAAAGCTCTTAAGGTGCATATGCACTTGAATTCAGGTGGTAAACCCAATAAGTGTGAGATCTGTTAACGAGCATTCAAACAATGGGACAATTTAAAATATCATACAGTTTCGATTCACACGTAGGAGCGAGATTTCTAATGTGAGCTTTGTAGAAACGCATTTGCCAGGCGTTATTCCTTTGTTATCCATCGGCGAAAGTATACAAGTGAACTTAATTATTAGTGCGAATTTCATCCGTAATCGCTTAGTGCCAGTTCATATTTCCAAAATCATGGCAAAGTTCATACACGTGCAACATCTTATGCGTGTCAAATATGTGGGAAGCAATTTCGAGCTAGTGGCGAACGTGAAAAAAGAAAGCGTGGTAGTGGTAGTAGTGCGCGAGGCGTATTTAAAACTGATAATATTAAGGAAGATGGTGAAGATCAGATATAAAAAGGGAGGGTTATTCGAAATGTATTCAGCAGTATGTGTAAATAGTTGTGGATTATTTATAAATCGGAATTATTATGTAGGTTTTTTATTAAGTATAGAAATGTTTAATGAGTTAATATAAATTAAGTCGACCTTTTTCTCAAACTGAAATTAGAAGGAGCAATCTGAGCTCTGGTGTATACTTTTATTGATTTTAGTGAATTGTTAAATATATATACTGCATTGAAAATATCTTGCGAGAAATTATTGTAAAAGATGATCGAAGCGATACAATCACTATATGGGCTTGGGAACATATAGTTTCGGTCTTCATTCAAGACCCTATACCTGTATGTGTTCCGTCTAATTTTTCCCTAGTGTGTGTCTACTTAGTTAAGCATAATGCTGTCCTGGACCTTACTGGAAGACAGTACAGTGCCGTGTTAGGTCACTTTATTAGCCGTTAATAAATTTTTGATCTCGATCTTGAGAAAACGATTGTTTAAAGCATCTTAAAGTATATATTATAGCGTTCTAAGACGCTATTTGATATTGTCGCCATATAGAACGTAAAAGGGTGGGAAATGGGTGGGTTTTGAATTGTCTTGCGCTTTCTACAGGGGTTTTGTTTGTGACTTTTTTTCTGATAGTTAGCAGTTATATAATGTATTTATTGTCCAAGGAAACGTAGTGGCTTGTTTAAAGGGTACATGGTTGATAGCGTGTTGTAAACCCTTTTGGATCAACATCTCAGAGGCTACGACTGGATGGTAAATTGATGTCTCTTTTGCATATGACTTAATACTATATGTAGCGTGTTTGCCGAAAGTTGAAATCGGGCAGCTCAGAGGCTATTATGTGTTTCTTTGGGGACTTATAACTAAAAATAGCGTGTCCGTCGACAACTTATGTCAACGGCTCAGAGGCTGTTGTTAAATCTACTGGTTTTTATTCCAGTGATTGTGCAATGAGACATAGAAAAAGCGTGTCTGCTGATAGTTATGGTTTGGAGTTTTGCCGGGGTTTTACCGACTTGACTGCCACTTTTTCCGTTTCCTTAACATGATACAATTGCGGTGGATTTTGAAAGATATAATTTGTTTTGGGGTAAAATCGTTTGCATTGTTGCATTGTTCTTATAACTAAAATTCTGTTGTTCCAAATTTCCCATACTTAAATTGGTTCAGTGTAACTTGAAATTAAATAAGTTTCATGTTTATTTGCGTTGGCAAATTGCCGTTCTCATTTAAATTATTTTTTATATTTGTTTAGCGCAGTTAATTTAATTTATTTGCTCTTCCGTGTTATTGCATTTAAAAATTATTGCCCAGGTGTCTATTCATTCAATTTGTACTTAAATGTTTGTTTTTGTTTGCTCTTTTAATTGCATCTTAGGGGATTCGAATGCTCATCTCATTCAAAAGATAAGACTTAAATATGCATGTATGTTGGGTCCGCTTTATTGTTATTATTATTGTTTAAGTATTTGGAGTGATAAATGGTATCATATTTCGATAACAATGGGCACGCGTTTGTTTGCTCGCTATTAAGTTTTTGGTTTGCTTATTTGTGTTTAATTTTGTGTTTCGCATGTTAGTCGATTGAAACTTTATATCTTTATAAATTTTACGTTGGGTTTGGACGAGTTAGGAGTTAGTTCGAATGAACTTCATATAAGAAAGATGAGATTTAAGATAAATGAATGACGGAGTAAATGAATGAAGAATTAAATGTTCAATATGACTATTTGATTGTAGGACTGATCTTATTTGATGGATAGTATGAGTAGAATTAATATTACATTTGAATATTGTTATTATGTTTTGGTTATTAGAATGATCAATGTAAGTATTTGCGTTTATTTTAAAGGCAGACTGATTTAGTTTGATCACTAATATTATGTTTGGATATTCATACTTTCTTTTTGTTATTTAATTGATTGAAATAATTATTTGATTTTTTTTTTTTTGAAGAAGATTGATTTAGTTTTATGCACTGTATATGTAGCACCATTATGATGTGTGGATATTGATATTATATTTTTGTTTTTTAAATGATCAAAATTATTATTTGATTTTTTTAGGAAAGCTGATCTAGTTTGATGGACAGTATGAGTAGCAATGGTGTCATACAAGAGTTGAAGGGTTTCGGATACCGGCTGGAAAAATCGATTTTCGGCCCATTTAAATTTGCTACACAATGCGCTACATTGTGGTCTCTGCAAAACCGATATCCTACCGGCTGCGCCAATTTTGTTACTAACCAGTATACCCTATGTATACTGGTATGAACTGAGAGCTCATTTGATGTGTATCCTATACACATCATCAAGGCTCCCGGGGAAAGAACTCACTGTGCACCACTTACCTGCTACTCTGTTCATCTAAACTAAATCAACAAAAAGACGAGAGTTTCATGTTTAAAGAATTTAATTTTATTTTAATGTAATGTGTTTAATTAATTACATTTACACTTCTTTGATTATTTTCAACATCTATCCATACTAGGTGAAGCCCTTATCACTTGACCTGTTGCGCTTCACAGGTGAGCGCCAGCCTGCAGAGGGAACTAAGAAGATGGGTTTGTGGATCGGGGTGGCCACGCAGCGTGAAACGCCGAAAGGCCGATGGAGGATCGCGGCTCAAGCCAACACCTCAACCCTCACCACTTAGTCGTACACTGAACAGCACTTACGTCTTAAACTTCAACCGCGTAATTAATCTACGTACTTAAATAATGGGTAGCAGCACGATCCCTTTTGGATTTGAACACATACTCACTCGAATGCTTTGCCTAAGATCTTTAAATACTGTTCTTTTGTGGGCTTTCAACCTAAATTCTCTTTAAAGGTGTTGAGTAGCCGAACACGTGAGCTCTCGTTCCATGAACGTTTTTCCTCCCCGCTTCGTCTCGCTTGCTCGGCTGGTGAATATCCGAAACTGGGGGAATTGAGCGAAACAGTGTTTTTCGCTTAAGCTTTCGACTTCGAAAGAGTGCTTTCAGCTTAAGCTTTCGGCTTTCCCATGATCTCTTGAGGTAAAATAGCGAAACTGGAGACATTGAGCGAAAGAGTGCTTATGCCGGAACTTTCGGTTTTCCTTTCCGCTTACCTCTCTTCGAAGCACCCCGTCTGTTCACGATGTGAATATCATTGCGGGTTGAACTTTCTCGTTTAGTTAACTGCGCGCTTATTTACTTGTGCATGTGCTTCTTTGGCTAATTTTCATTGGCGAAGTGCGAGTACAGCTACAATTGCAGTTATGAAGCGGGAATATATCCGAGCATGTTTTATATGTTCGCTCGTAACAGTTGGCTTCAGACAAGATACGTCTAAAGTGCATAGAGCCCAATCTTCGGCTGGACTTAAATTTGCTGCATGAGGAACTGCATGCTTCATCTCCTCCCGTTTCGATGAAAATTGAGTTGAACACAAAAATAAATCAAAGTTTCAACAATGGCACAATGATTTACCCAGATGGTACCACAAAAATTTTTAAAACTGAAACTTGAAAGATCACAAGTTCAAACGAAAATAATAATCACGATGCGCATAAGAAAAAAAAAAAACAAGTTGGGTAAACAGACCTACGCTCATGTTAGAAGGGTCTTGTACCTAACTTCTCAGAAATGCAGTCACAAGCAACGAATAAAGTCGAGAAATATGCCAAAGAGATGTGCACGTTTAAAAGAAAATCCATTGTTTTTCTGTTTTCAACGGTCGCTATTTTGTTGCAAACCAACAAAAATCACTTAAATCATGAATTCCTAAGAACATTAATGTTGTTGACCTTATTTGAAAATTTCAAGAAGATCAAATCAAAACTGCAGTGACTGATTCTATGGAAAGTTCATAAAATAAATGTGTTATTGTTGTTGTAATTGGAGAAATTTCAAATGGCTATAACTCCCGTGTGTATCACTCGATTTTCATCAAACTTGCAAAGTTTAAGGACTAGGACTACTTAAATATCGTACTATTACTATTATTAACAATGTTGAGCGAATTTTGACTTCTAAGGTATTTGTTGTTGTTGTACTCATAAACAACTACCTCCATAATTTTTTCAGATTTTTCGGATCACAGGTTTCCAATCGTGAGGGGGGGGGGGGGACACACATTTTTCATGTATTTCCCATCCCTGCGCGCCTTAAAGCAAAAAGTGTCAAATTTGTTGTTTTGCTCATCAATACCTTTCATTTGATACCCATATTGGCTACCTTTCATGAAATTTTTTTTTCGGGGGCCACTCCCCTGTATAGGGAGACCCCCCTTAAATACCTTGAAAATTTTTTGTAGTTGAGCTTTGAAGAGATCACCACTTTACACCTCCATACAAAATTTTATGTTTCTAGCTTAGGTAGTTTGCGAGTAAAAGTGCAGTGACACACGGGCGGACGGACGGACAGACAGAATGTGATTTTAGTAGGGTTTTCTAAAATTATTTTATAAAACCCTAAAAAAACAGAAAGATGCTCAAATTTATCATAGTCTATAGATGCTACGTGACCGCTCATATATGATTGAAAATTCGAGATGCAAGTTAACAACGATTTTATAATGAATCAGCCCTACGCTACTGACAACGATACGCAGGTCGTTATTGTCGTCGACCATCCGGAAACGAATCTTTAACCTCTCGCGAACACTGAACCGCATTTTGACAGCTGGGAGGAAGGTGAAAGTCGTGGTGGAATGAAAAAGCTGAAGAGCCCACGCAAAATGGCTGCACTGCCATGAGAATTGTGAGATCTCATCGGTTTTCAGACAGTAAATAAAATAAACTCGACCGACAAAAAGATTCCGTAAGGACCGACATTCTTAACGTCATAACTGTGAACTAAACTAAGAAAATTTGTGATTTTTTTGGAGGTAACCGTAGGAAAATTGTGCGAAAAGTCGAGCGCAGAAACGAAAGACGGGAGGACATTTTTCTGTCCGAGTTCGCTAAGTTCCGACGTCATGAATCAGGAAAAAGTTCCTATTTTCTCTCAGACAAAGCCGCGCGAATGCAAGGATCACAACATTATTTGTGCGGCCTGTGGTAGATGAAAACACATCTTTAAATAATCCACGTGCCCACCAGGGGACTTGACTTACAGTCCTCCTCGACAAGCATGGCAAAAAAACAAGCAGGCATCGTTTTCGATAGTGCAGTTGGAGTTCAACTTGTAAGTCCTATCCTTGCTTCGATTTGGCTATAGATCTTAAGGGTGTTTATTTTAGAAATAGGGCTGGCATTAGTAAAGGTTACGTTGAAACGAAACAAGAAGCCCAACGACTACTGAGTGATGGATTCCGCCTGTGGTGGCAGTTGACATTGGCTGCGACAACAAGTGTTCGGCGGCTGGAGAAACGAAATAAAGAAATTAAGGACAGGATCATTAACGCATCTATCTTAGCCGCAGATCATCCATCGTCGTCGTATGGTAGCATGTGATTTGTATTACACGAATTGTATGTATACTTTTTTTTATCTTATTTACGAAAAGCCAGCTAAACCATCTGCATATCGATGTAATCCAGTTGCGGAGGAGAAGGGGAAACGCCATCAAAGTATCTGTGAGCTCAGTGCAGTGTCGGGAATTATTGTATTAAATCTGAATGCAGTGCACAACGACATCAAGCAAAATTACAATGAAATATCGGCAGTGCCCACGACATTAGTTTAACGGAATAAGTTCCAGAGCAAGATATGGTTTGCATACAACCTCGCCATTAATTTCTTGCAACAATTTAAATCTAGTTTTGGAAGCTGTTTCTAAAAGTTAGAGTAGATGATAGCTATTCAAAGAGATGGAACATCAGGAATCGCATGTGGTGGTTTAAATACCATTTGGAAGAAGATGACGATAGAATGACAGCAAAGTGAGACTTGACTTCAAAATTTGAATCAATTTAATACTTGGTTGTGGGTATAATGAGGCATCTTCCATAGTTCAAATGAAAATGTAATTGCCTAATGTAGTTAATATCCAATATTAATGATCACCGTCTGTTGAAATGCAAATATCAAATCATCGAGTGTCCGATTGAAATTACTGATAACGAAAAAAACCCGAAGTTTCTGGCAACGCAACTACACTCATTTTTTTTTTTATGATGCACTCTTAGTCAAATGATATTGTACCTTAAGTCAAATATTAAAATAGCAACAAAGTAGCCGTGCAAATATTTATAACTAAGAAAATATAATTTTAATATTGCATTTTCAAGATTCTTTAGCTTTTATGCTAAAAAAATTTGCTTCCTGCCGTAATCTAGGATCACCTGTGTTCCTAGCCCTTCTCCGAACTGGATTCCTCCTCCTTATTAAGTTTTTGATGTCGATATGGAGTTCATAGGGGTTTGTCACCCTTGTCAGAGTTGTGACTGTGTTGTCCTCTTTTGCTTGTATTATTTTGTCTGTGATTTCTTCACTCATTTTCTCTGTGTCGCTGGCTGTTCCAGGTGTTTGAATAGTGGTTTCTTTAGCCAGTGCGACTTGGAAAGCTTGCTAATCAGTTTTCTTCTTTATTTGTAGGGGTTCGTCTATGTATATTCCTCCTATTAAGAAGAGCACCGGTTTGTGATCGAATGAAAGTTCGTCGAGGACTTCGATGCGTACATCGTGTTCAAAGGTACGTGATAAACCAATACCGAGAGGATAACTATATCGGTAGCCGTAATGTGTTGGTTCATTGGGGATATGCAGGCTTAGTGGATTATCTGTAATGAATCGATTTAACTTAGTCCCAGCACGATTGCTTCTCACAGCTCCCCAGCATCGGTGATAGGCATTGAAGTCTCCGGCAAGGAGTATAGGACCCTGAAAGTCCAGAAGTTTTTTAATATCTTCAATGAGCGTAGCTGCCTGAGGGCGGCTGTATACCAAGACTACCATTAATTCAAAAGAATCCACCCGCAGTAGCTTCTAGCGTTTGTAAGCTAGGTGTCAACACAAGATTATGGTTCACATTCCTTCTCACAAGAATGGCAGTTCCGCCTCCTCGGCCTGTTGTTCTGTCATTTCTGTACAGAAAAAAATTAGGGAGGCGTAGGCGATTTCCAGGCTTCTGAAAGGTTTCCTGGATGAGAATGATGTCAAACTCCTAATCAAATAGAAGCTGAGTCAACTCACCAGTCTTATGAAGTACGGAATTCGCATTCCATGTGAGAATGGTTAAATGATCCATAAAGCTCATTATTGTCTCTTTGTCAGTGTGCTGTTGATACTGTTTTGTGATGCAAACATTCCCTGAGTTATTTTTGCCATCATGGTTTGGAATTGTGTTTGCATGATGGCAAAGAGTTTGTCCATGTTGTTATTTATGTTAAGTGGAGTGTTTGCCTGTTTTTGTTTTTGTGTGTTTTTATTTTATTGTTGTGTAGATGTTTTGGTGGTTTTATTGCTATTTGTGGCGTCAACTTGTGCGAACGATTTCCTGACATTCACTGGGTTTCGAGGACATCCACCATAGTTGGCTGGATGTTCTCCACCACAGCTCACACATTTTGGTTTTTCCTCTGCTTTTTTAACGCATTTGGAAAAATGGTGGAGCCCATCGTATTTAATACAACGGGCCTGTGCGTGACAGTTCCTGGAGGAGTGTCCAAACTGCCGACAGTTGTGGCACATAACTTGTCCTGTACGGGGGCGTTGAGCTTCAAAAAATTGTAACAAATTGATTGGAACGTACCTACAATATAGATAAAATGAAATAAGAAACCTCAAATACGCACATGTATATGTTTTGAAAGAGAATGGAAATGAAAGGATTTAATTGTCTTTATGTAAATATTTTTTTTTCTTTCTTGAATACCCCATTTTCAAGAAACAAACCTTGGATAAAATTTAAACATATGCTGTTGGTTATAATTAGATAATTTCGATAAAAGCAAACCTATTATAACATTGCTAGTCTCATTATATTCGATGATGATTTGTATAGCATCAGTTTATAGTATTACGTTTTTAATATGAAACCTTGAATGGCATTCAAAAGAAAAATAAGGAAAAACTCAACTGTAGACTTGTTTTGTAGTACTAATATAGATTTTCTGCATTTTTTTTTTACATATGAACATTGTTTCTAAGCAATTAAGAACATATAAGAACTATTGTGCTGTACATTAAAATCGGTAATGTTGAACAAAATCATGAATTGCTAAAAATCTAACGTCTTTCCTTTCCAGCAAACCCTTCTTTTTCAGCAGGAATGGCAGCAAACGGTGAGTATGCCGTTACGAAGGTAGGGTTTTCGTAATCCGCGGATAGCCGGTTTTGCGTCGCGTTCGATATGCGGTACCATAATTTGCTTTGTGGTTTTTTTTTGTAGTGGAGTAGGTTGTTCCACGTTCGAGTTAGAGTAGGATATTTTTCGGCACCGCGTTGGTGATACTCGGGAACCCGGAATTAGATAGAGTTTTTGTTGTTGGCTGGATGTATGGTAGAAATACGGAATAAAGTAAAGATAGGTTTCGTTTCCGTACGGTTGTGTTTTCGCCGCGCTATTAGATCGGGCATGTGAACCGGTGGCTGAATTCTTGTATTTCGGACTTGGTCTGCTCGCGTAAGACCCGCGGCCGAACCCCTCTCCGAACTAGCTAGCTAGCCAGCAGCCGCCTTGGAGTAGACTAAGGGTGTCCGAACTTGATGACCTGAAGGGTACAGTCCGTTGTCACGTTCCAAGAATTCACGTCTAGAACCAATCAGAGGTTGGTTTAGATTTCCTGTGGGAAATCTCGACGTTCGAGTGTTGTTAAAGCAAAATCATTACTGTTCAGTACCTAATATTTAATTTTGCAAATGCAATAAGATCATTTCATGACTGCAAATTCCATAATTCTTTTCCCATGTAAACTAAATACGAGTAGCTATCATCAAATTCCATTTACGCATAAGAATGTTTTCTTCTTGAATGCTAGACAAGTTGTCAGCATATTCAAATTACTTTCAAATGTGGGAAAATTTCAAATTTTAGTTTGCATGGAAAAAAAATTACACTCAAGGTTATAGCGTCAGCATATTTGTACTTTGTTAATTTAGTATATAAGATTTTGATTAGATTATTCGACAAGCTCATGGCCCAACCCACTCTAACAACTCCATGATACGACAAAAGAATGTCTTTTTACGCTGCAAACAATTGGCATCGCAGCGAGAGAACATTGGGACCCAATAATTGTGCATACTGTGTTAAAGAAATTAGACAAAACTTCTTACACACGGTACGAGCAAACGCTAAATTCACCTCGCAAACTTCCATCATTGGACGACCTGCTGAAATTTATTGAAATGAGGTTTCAAACTCTCAAAACATTAAACCAAAGGTCAGGTCCTTCGAAACAATCAAGCAAGCCAGCCAAACAAACTTCACTTGTGAGCAGTAAAACAAGCAACGAGTGCAAATTATGCAAAAACATCCACGCCATTTGTCATTCCGAAGCTTTCTTAAAACCAAGTCCAGTAAAGAGAAATGAAAAGGCTCGAGAACTCGATCTTTGCACAAATTGCCTGAGGAAAGGCCATGGCTACAAGAAATGCATGTTCAGAGGCTGCCACAAGTGTAGTAAGAAACACAACCCACTTTTGCATAACCAACCTAGTACAACACCAACACCAAAAAAAATCAAAGCTCAAGTTTATCGGTTCAATCCAAAGTATCAGATGGATATGTTCTTTTAGGAACAGCTGTTGCCGAAGTTGATAACAATGAGGGAAAGCCAATAGGAGCTCGCGTTCTGCTTGATTCCGGTTCTCAATTAAATTTCATTACTGAAAAATTGAGAAAACGGTTAGGATTTCCAATACGTGATACGAGTATCAACATCTCAGGAATTGGCAATACAAAAGTGAAGGCTAATGATAAAATCAATATCACATTGAAATCCACATGCAAAAAGTTTTCGACCGTCTTGGAAGTGTTCTCAATTAGTGACATTGCAAACAATCAACTGCAACAGTACATCGACACAACGAGCTGGAATATACCCGAAAATATTCAATTAGCTGACCCGTCTTTCAATAAGCCCGGAAGAATAGATATTCTTTTGGGGGCGGAGATCTATGGAGAAATTATCCGAAATGGACAAATACGTTTAACAGACAATTTACCAATTCTTCAGAACATGACATTGGGCTGGATAATGTTGGGCAAAGTATCCAATCGTGTTCCATTTTGCGGAGTTTCAAACATAAACTTAGAACGCCAACTGCAGAAATTGTGGGAATTAGAAGAATGCTCTGGCCTAGCTATATTATCGAGGCAACTACTTTACGCGACAATACAGGTCGTTTTTCGGTCAATTTGCCATTATTAGGCGACGCTTCACTCCTTGGCGATTCAGAAACTCTCGCGTATAAACGATTGTTAGCAATGGAAAAGAGATTATCTACTCAACCGATACTGAAGAAACAGTATAATCAGTTTCTCCAAGAATATTTGGATTCAGGGCATATGGAAGAAACCTCAAAGGCAGAAATCCTTGGACCACATTATTTTATGCCACATCATTATGTCTTGAAATCAGAAAGCAGTACCACCAAACTACGGGTAGTGTTCGACGCCTCCGCCAAAACTATAAATAACTTGTCGCTCAATGACCTTCTAGTCAAAGGACCAAAGGTACTAGAAGATATCAGTACCATCATTGCGAGATTTCGGTTGAAACGATACGTTTTTACAGCAGATATCACGAAAATGTATCGACAGATTCGCATGGCAGAAGAAGATCAACAGCTTCAATTGATTATGTGGAAGCAAGATGGTGACAAAGAAGTAAGGTATTTCAAACTTACAACGGTGACATACGGTGCAAAAGCGGCAGCATACCTAGCCATAAAGTGTTTAAAGAAACTGGCTGATGAAGGAGCAAACCAATTTGCATTAGGAGCTGCCGCAATACAGGACTTTTATATTGACGACGTTCTTACAGGAAGCGATAGTCTTGCTGAAGCAATAACAATGCGGGACGAGCTAAAATCACTGTTAGCAAGTGCAGGGTCCAATCTCCATAAGTGGTGCGCTAACCATCCAAAATTAGTACACAGTATTGCAACTCAGAACCTGGACATTAAACTCGATGTTTTAACGTTAGACAGTGAGTCGATAAAAACTTTAGGATTGATCTGGCAGCCAAAGACTGACCTGTTTACGCTTGTCACTATACTATAAGAGCATAAATCGATTACCAAAAGAAGTATACTAGCGGATATTTCACAAATCTTTGATCCCCTAGGACTTGTCAGCCCAGTGATCGTTACAGGGAAATTATTTATGCAAAATTTATGGAAATCAAAAGTGGACTGAGATGAAGCTCCAGAAGAGCGTGAATTAACGTGATCAAAATATAGAGAAGAATTAAGGGGCTTGAATGAAATTTACATTCCGAGATACATATTCAGTGATCACGAAACAATCGATATCCAAATGCATGCTTTCGCAGATGCTAGCTTAGATGCCTATGGTACAGCGATCTATATAAGGTCAAAGGATAAGCGTGGAAAGGTAACTGTCAAGTTACTTTGTGCAAAATCGAGAGTGGCCCACATTAAACCTACAAGAATCCCAAGACTAGAGCTATGTGCAGCAAAACTAGCAGCCAAATTGGTGAACTAAGTCAAATCTTCAACAAATATTAAGGTGAATGCAACGTTTTACTGGTCTGACTCACTCATAGTTATCAATTGGATTCGAGGTGACCCATCCATTCGGAAAACATTTGTTGCAAACAGAGTTGCATCAATTCAAGATATGACATCAACAAAAGAATGGTTGTATGTGCCTACTAAAGATAATCGTGCCGATCTGGTATCTCGTGGTCTGTTTCCTAATCAGCTAAAACGATCCAAGATATGGTTTGATGGTCCGAAATTCTTAAAACTGCCCAAAAGTTCATGGCCAGCTGAGCCAAACGCAACCTGTAAAGATGACGAACAGACAAAAACCAACAAAATTGCAGCCCCCGCTACAAATGAATTCCATACGCACCCAGTATACTCAATCGACCATCGAAACTCATTCCAAAGGCTGTTACGAGTCATGGCCTACATAAATCGAGCTCTAATCTGTTTTAAGAACAAAAGACTGAACAGAGAATCTTGTTACCTTTCAATGGAAGAGCTAAATAATGCCCTTAAAGTTACCGTCAGCGAAGTTCAACGAGGTAACTTCCAAGATGAATTGGTTGCCTTAAGAAATGGACAAGAAGTTCCTAAGTCAAGTAGGCTGCGAATGCTTGCACCATTTAAACCAACAGATAATATCATACGAGTCGGAGGAAGACTTCGAGCAGCTGAAATCAACTACGATGCGGAACACCCGATGGTATTACCAGAGGATCATTTTGTCACGCGTCTCTTACTTACTTATCTCCATCAAGTGAATTTGCATGCGGGACCTCAAACTCTGCAAAATATCGCAAGACAAAAATACTGGACACTAAATGGTAGAAATATCTGCAGGACAGTTGTGACAAATTGCGTATTATGTACCAAGTTTTGACCAAACCTACTGGGCCAGCAAATGGGCGACTTGCCAAAAAACCGAGTACGATTGACTCGACCGTTTCTCAATAGTGGCGTAGACTTTTGTGGACCAATTTACATACATTTCAAAGTACGAGGCAAAAGACCACAAAAATCTTACCTCGCTGTCTTCATCTGCTTTGCAACCAAGGCCATACATTTGGAGGTCGTGTCGGATCTAACCACGGATGGTTTCCTGAATGCCCTTAAACGATTTGAATCAAGAAGAGGAAGGTGCGAAAATATATACTGCGACAACGCGAGAAATTTTGTAGGTGCAAACAACCAGCTGCACGAAGTGAAAGATATTTTAACCCAACCAAACTCAGTTGAAAAGATCATGAACAGTTAAACCAACGCAAATGTTCAATTTCCCTTCATACCTTCACGATCACCACACTTTGGCGGACATTGGGAAGCTGCCGTTAAGTCAACTAAGTTCCTCCTACAACGAACCCTTGCATCGGCTTCACTGACTTATGAAGAATTATGTACAGTAGCTGCCGAAGAAGAAGACACGACCTCTCACTCCACTTTCTTCAGACCCAAACGATATAACACCATTAAAACCAGCTCACTTCTTGATTGGTGAGCCGTTTGCAGGAACAAACAGCTCAACAAGTGAAACAGGCAGAATGTCACTTGCTTCAAGATAGCAATAAACGAATTAACTCAGGAAAGAGTCTTGGCAAAGGTAGTACATGGAGTATTTAGGAGAGTTAGAAACAAGTTGGGTAAACAGACCTACGCTCATGTCAGAAGGCTTTTGCATTCAATTTACAAAATGCAGTCACCAGATTGAATCAAATCAAGAAACATGTCAAAGACGATTTTATTGGAGAAAATATGAAATACGAAGATCATACTATTTTTAACAAAATTGAATGAATTTCGACTTCTGAGGTTTTTGTTTTTGTTATACTCATAAATTTCTCCCTTGATAATTATTTCAGATGTCCATCCGCGGGGGAGGAAACACAATTTGTTCGAATCCTGGAATGGTTTCAAAACCCTTTTGCTAGGAGCTCTCTCCCGCCTCCTTGACTTGTTTCACTTATGACCATTAATTGTAGGTACTCATGTTCAGTCATTCATTAAATTGAATCAAGTGTTCAAAGCATGCACCTTAAACGTTGAAGTTGGGAAAAAAAATAACTCAAAATTATCCAATCTTCGCATATAAAACAGCCAATTTTTTTGTTTTACGATTACTGATACCACTAGCTGTACCGATTCTCAAAGATCTACATAACACCTATCATTCCTGAAATTTTCATGCAAATCCTAGCAAAACTGTAGTGTCTGAGTCGGTAAAAAGCGCATGTTGTTCTATAGCCATATGTTGCCATAGTAATAAATGCAGCGCATATTGTTCCATAGTAATACAGGAAAATTCAAACCGCTATAACTTCGCTAAATATGATTCGATCTTTATGAAACTTTCAGGATAAATCAATCTTATAAGTGGTCATCTGTGTACTGAATTTCATAGAATTTAAGGGTACCGTAAAGATTTTATACAAGAAAACATAAAATCGATAAATCATACTATTACTAACAAAGTTGAGTGAATTGCGACTTCTCATGTATTTGTTGTTGTTGTACTCACCAAGGCCTACATTCCTGATTTTTTTCAGATTTTCCGGATCACAGGTGTCCAACCGCGAGGGGGGGGGACACAAATTATTCGTGTATTTCCCCTCCCTGTGCGCACCTCGAAGCAAACTTTGCCAAATTAAGACCTGTTTTGAAAAGTTCTCATCAAGACCTTTCATTTGATACCCATATCGGCTACTTTCAATGAAATTTTTTTTCGGGGGTTCACTCCCCTATATGGGGAGACCCCCCTTAAATACCTTACAAAATTTTTTTGTAATTGAACTTTGAAGAGAACACCACTTTACACCTACATACAAGATTTGATGTTTCTAGCTAAAGTAGTTTCTGAGAAAAACTGCTGTGACACACGGACGGACGGACGGACAGACAGACGGACAGACAGGACGCGATTTTAGCAGGGTTTTGTAAAATTATTTTACAAAACCCTAAAAAGGACTAAGTGGCTATCAAGGCCAAATGACATCAAAACAGGCACTGTAGTAACGATCAAAGAAGACAATTTGCCACCCTTCAAGTGAAAACTCGGCCGAACAATCGAAACCATTAAGGGGCGAGACGGTCGGGTACGTGTAGCAGACGTTCAGATGGCTTCTGGTATCATTAGGCGTTCGATTCACCAATTTGCACCATTACCAGTAGATTACAATGGCGAGAAGTTCACAGATTCATATGGAAACACGGTGACAAATGTGGAACCAATGGAAACAACAGAAACCGTAGCGACTTCATACAGAGCTCGCAGAAAAAGAAAGCAATCTCCGTCCAAAATCGGTTCACTAAAATCGTTATTACTGACATTACTGGTCCTTCCATTGCTTACAGGAACTCCTCCACCTCCGAATTATTGAAGTCACTGAAATCAATAATAATGGAGGCATATACTTCGAAAATATAGGGCAAGGACAATTATCTCCGAAGTCATGGAAAATTATCTCCTTTTGTGATTTAAAAGGCTATTGGGAAATTTTTCAAACCATTGACGCGGGCGTACAACAATTAGAACGCCTGCAAAATGATATTTCGGACAACACGTATCATGATGCTATTGTAAAGCAATATTATCACCGATTACAACAGCTTACTCAAGATAATGTCATTCTACAAGAGCCTACTCAGATGAGAAAGAGAAGATCGCCATTCGACATTATCGGATCTGTGGCGAACAAGTTGTTCGGGGTCTTAGATAGTGAATATGAACAAACTATGAGTTAGACAATTGCCAGCATTGAAAGTGATGAGAAATATATGAGCGAACTGATCAAACGACACACTTCCATCTTAGAGACAACATCTAACATAATAGTGAAAGGTGAAGCGCTACAAAGAAACCAATCCGACAAAATTAGAAAAGCATTCAACGCCATTTACGAGAACATAAGATTCTTCAATTCAGAAGCCAAAAACAAAGAATCATCGAAGCATTCAACACTCTCTCAATACTAGTGATGTCACTAATCAATGAATGTCAGGATATGCATCACGCTCTGGTTGATATGATTCTTGACGCTCATCATGAAAAAATCCATCCTAACGTCATCTCGCCACAACAGATGAAGGCCCAGGCCGCACTTATCAAGGAAAATCTACCTCAAGAGTTAGAGATTCCAGCCAGCAGCCATCCAAATGTTGTAACAAGGATTTATCAGATTACACAAATTCAATACCATAATGAAAGTGGATGCTTAGTGTTCATCTTGAGTATACCCTTGGTACTCTTTACCAAGTTTCATCTGCTTCGAGCACTGCTGCTACCAATGCTGCTAAACAACACATTCGTATATATGTCAGCGGGAACAGAAGTTATCATGACAAACACCCTTAAGGACCAATTCTACCTGTTGCATCAGACGGAATTCATCCAATGTAAAAATCCTGATCTAGATTATTACATATGCAGCCAGCAAAAACCCATCATTCAAAAGACTGATAACATCAATGACTGCATAATCGAGCTTTTGGCCAGCAATAAGCTACTATCTAATTGCGTATTCAAACAAGAGCACCGAAACAAAGTGTGGCATCAGTTGAAACTGGCAAATACTCGGCTCTTTTCAATGGCGAAAATTTTCGTCTTTGCATGCGTCTGTGAGAATCGACCTGGCTGCATATTAAAAGACGATGAATTTACCCTCAAAGCATTTGATTCAAAACAATACTGACTGAACGCGTCATTGTTCCCAAAGATCAATGTATCAATTGAAGATCATCCCAGTATTGTCAACTCATTTCCACCATTGCCGTCTTACCACATAAATCGAGTTCCTTTAGATGTGAATACGATGAAAAAACAAGTGAAGGAGTTGAAACTCAAACAGGCGGAACTTCATAATATCCGATCAGAGTCTACCCATTCAATAGCAGTAAGCTACAGCGCTCTAGGAGTTATCTTGATAGCTGTTGTGTGGCTAGTATTCCAGCACCAGAGAAAACTTAGATCAAAAATGAACAAAAAACCGGTTCCAGCTCCTCGACAGTCAATACATGACCTTCGCTACAATTTTGAAGTATGATACTTCAACAGGCGCGGCAGTATGTTCAGTACCTAATATTTAATTTTGTAAATGCAATAAGATCATTTCATAACTGCAAATTCCATAATTCTTTTCCCATGCAAACTAAAAACGAGTAGCTATCATCAAATTCCATTTACGCATAAGAATGTTTTCTTCTTGAATGCTAGACATGTTGTTAGCATATTTTTTTTTTTTTTTTTTTTTAATACCTCCTTCCCTTCCACTCTCTCCATCACACTTTCTTCGTCGCACAACGCTCGTGCGATCTGCACTTCACATTTCGTCGTTTCTACAGGTGTGCCACCCAGACAATGTGTAAAACATCGGTATAAGGGGGCACACAAAAAATATGTGAAGTCATCCTGTTAATCTTTTCATGTCCGATTCGTTAACAGCTCTCAGAGGTAAAAAAAATATTAATTCGACGCAGTAAAAAAAACTCTGAGTTAAAAGAATGGCTGTTTCTTCAAGTATCTCGACGATAGGGTCAACAATGCCCTAAGATGCTATTTTGAAGTTACTGGACAGATAATAATAAATCATAAGGCTAGCTGTGTCTTGAGGCATCTCGATGATAGGATAAAAAAAAAAATTGCCCTAAGATGCTATGTTGAAAGTTTCTGCGCTGAGATTCAATCGCTATTCATTAAATAGTTCCTGAGCCTTTTCTTGAAGATCATAAGTGAATTCGCTTCTTTTACTGATTCCGGAAGATCATTGTATATACGAAGGGCATCATTTGTAGGATCGTTCTTTAGACGATCTGTTCTTGCAAATGGTATAACAAATCGGTCTGCGTTCCTAGCATTGTATTGATTCTTTTGTGATACCCTAACAAATGGCACTTGTGGGGACAAGTTGAGGTTTAAGCATTTGAAGATAAACTTGGCTTTCTCCATTATAATGATTTGGCTAAAAGTTAATGCGTTACACGATTGGTACACTAATTTTGTTGACGTGAGCCTTGGGAGACTATGCATATTTTTATATGCCTTAGTTAACATCCTGGAGATGATATTAATGCTTATCTTTGATGACTGACTCCAGATTACCACTCCGTAATGTAATTTCGACAATACGAATGCATTTAGAACCAGTTGTTTGATGTTCCTCGGGAATCCCTCGTACCTACGTAATAAGCCGATTATGGGGGCTAATTGCCTTCTTAAGCTGTTTATATGTGGGAACCAAGTTAAACGGTGGTCAATGATTAGGCCAAGATATTTAAATTCAAATACCCTTTGCAGATTTTCGCCGTTAATTTTTATATCAATATCAATGTCTTCCTTGTTCTTTTGTTTAAAAATAACAAACTTAGTCTTTGTTACATTCAGCGCTAGTTTATTTTCGTTTAACCACAAACTATATGTTTTCAGATCCTCATTGATGGAGTCTTCAATGGCATTCTTGTTACATCCCGAGTACAGGAGTACTGTATCATCAGCATATAATGTGTAATGCCCATTTAGTCTACATGTAATCAAATTATTCGTGTATAATAGGAACAAAGTGGGGCCTAGTACGGAACCTTGTGGAACTCCTGATTTCATTGGTGCTGGGTCACTCAAAAAATTATTGACTTCTGTTATCTGCAATCTACCTTTTAGATAACTGTGAAATAACTGATTCGCTTTGCCTTGTACACCATATGATTCCAATTTGCGAAGCAGAAGGTCATGGTCGACCGTATCAAACGCTTTCTTCAGATCCACAAAAATGGCAACAGCATAGTCTCCATTGTCAAGCCTTTCATTGATGAAATGGGTTACTGAGATCAAAGCATAAAGTGTTCCTTTGGTTCTTTGAAAACCATATTGATGGGAATTTAGGATAGAATTATCCACAATGAACGATGTTAAACGGGTGCTAATTATTTTTTCAAAAATTTTACTGAATCCTGTAAGAAGCGCAATCGGGCGATAGTTATTCGGGTCCGAACGATCACCTCCCTTAAATATAGGAATTATTTTCGCTAGCTTCCCCTCCTCAGGAAACGTCCCGTTTTTGATGTGCTCATTGTAAAAGTCAGCAAGGAGACCTGCTATTTCGTCTCTGACGAGCATAATTTCATCCATTGTTATGTTATCACTGCCTGGAGCAGTGTTCTTCTTCATTGCCTCGATGGTTTTATGCACCTCGTCTTTGTTGGTTGGATGGATGTGAAATGTGGATCTAGGCGAGGTATTCGTATCATTCCTTATACTTGTTGGAGGAGCACCGAGTTCGCTCGTTATTTTTTCACCAATAGTTGAGAAGAAGTTATTTAGAATTGTTGCTGCTTCATTTTGTTGCGAAGAATCAGGTGGAGAGACTGGAATGATCTGCAAATCAGGTGAAAAAGTCCGGGGAAGAGAGTTATCTTTTACTTCGTTTATTATTTTCCATATTTCGCGATTATTATCAGCCGCTGCTTCCAATCTTTTGGAAAAATATGAAAATTTTGCTTCCTTTACGAGACGCTTTGATTCTTTTTTCGCTTGGATATATATGTACTTAAGCGTCAGATCTTCGATGTTCCGTCTGAAATCCGTATACGCCTTCCTCTTTCTTATACTGGCTTCTATAACCCGTTTCGTAATCCAAGTTTGCTGGCGACATCTAAGTTTTTTCTCGATGGTCGAGTGACGTTTGGATTCAGAGATCATATTTGTCAGTTCTGTTAGATTAGTAGGTTTCTGGGTTTCCAATACTCGTTGAAGATGCGTTTTGAAGAGGTCCTTGTTTACATATCGAAACGATTTGTAACTAGGCTTTTGTTTATGAACGTTGAAGTTTTGGATGCTTATTTTTAGAACCTGATGGTCTAGCTCTGGCCAGTTCTCTACTTTTAAATTAATTTTTTCCGCAGTAAGCTTGTCATTTATGACTATATGATCTAGGCAAGTATTCGAAACAGGACGAGTGATTGTTTCGTTATTAATAACCACAGCACCATTTGTATCGAGAGTATCTTTATATAGCCTTGATTCTGAGGACTCGGTGATTAAGTCAATGTTTGTGTCAGCTACTGTGAGTAAATTTTTTTCTGCTGAGTATATGTTGTCTAGAACAGAGCAAAGATCTTGCGCGTTCAAACGGCTGGGGTTGTAGAAAGTGCCGATTTTTATTTTTTTACCAGCTTGGATTAACTCGATTATTATCATATTATATTTATCCGGGTCTGTAGGAGGAAACTGAATGATAACCCTGAATGTTAAAATATTTAGCTTCCTCAGGATAAATCCAGACTTCATTTAGTATGATCACATCTATGTTGGGATTATGCTGCAGATAAATCTGAATGTCACTTAGTTTGTGCCGTAAGCTTATAATATTCGCATATAGGAGAGTCAGTTGCTTGCCACTTAGCCGGTTTGTATTGTAACAATTTATTTGCAGTCGTAGTCAATGCTCCTCTTGGCAATCATTATCCTACGTTGGTATTCTGGGCACTGAGTAGAGTCTCATCTGTGGGAGTAATCAACATTCTTACTGTTACCCGCGCAATTGAAGCATTTCTCGAAATCACTTTTACAGGCCTTCGTTTCGTGCTTTCCTGCACACTTAGCACATGTTTGCTCCCCTTCGCACTTTAACGTCTTGTGATTAAACTTTTGGCATTTATAGCACCTCGTAATATTGTAGTCTTCCTTGATAAAATAAGACCCATAATCAATATTGGCGTATCTGTTTACCAATCTTTGGTACATACACCCATTCACCTGCAGAATATGTAACCACTTTCCATTTCTTGTCTTTCTGGCGTGAACTACTTCCATTTTTTCATTCTCCCCAATATTAGGGTTCAAGGAACGTATTTCATTCGGTAACTTCTCAGTAGAAAACTCTTTTTCTAGGGCATTAATGACCAGTCTTGGTTGACGGGATTTGGTCTCCATAATATCATATTCGTCCCGCATTATTTCTTTTGCCATGTTGTAAAGCGTGGTTGTGTTTTCGTTTGATGATGTTTTTATGATGGCACCGCCATCACGAATTGGCCGCAGTAGTTGCAAAGGAATTTTACATTTGGACGGCTTTATCTTCGACTTAAAATCTGCAAGTGTTTTTTCCGAGGAGGAATGTTTTTTAGTCTTGATTAAAATCCCTTTTTGGCACGCTGTGTTAGAGTTCCGTTCTCTTGGAGAAGTGGAGATACTTTTTGTGATATCAGCATATGAGGTTTGACGCATAGGTGCTGCTTTTGCAACCAATGAGGTTATAGTGGTTTTCATTTGTAGAATGTGATTCTCGACCTCTTTCATTTGGTTAAGGAGACGATCTTCTTTCGTTTTTTGATGGTCGCTTTTACACGAGAAACACATCCAAATCACATCCTTAGATATATCCATGATTTTGCGGTATCTCTCCTCACTCATTTTTATGCATTTCAGGTGAAACCACTTATTGCAAATGCCATTGCAGCCCATGCCTTTATGGTTTTCCTCCACTGGTTTTCTGCATTTACCACATTCGTCAGCACCAGGTGGCGTTGCCATGATTGGTGATTTTCAATTTGTATTATATATTATATTTTTTAATTGATTTTAATTAAATTTGATAATGAGGATTAACGATTTATTATATGAAACAGTATTTCAACCAATTAAAACAAGAATGAATTGAATTATGATAAAAAAAAGAATGTTTAAAATTTTCCAAATGAGGGAAAAAGCAAGATGAAAAAAAAAATAAAAAAAAAATATGAATCGATTTATTTATTATAGAAAATATTGTTAGTTTTTGGTTTATCAGTATCTTTGGGATTATGTTGCAAATGAATTATTTTATATATTATAGGAAATAATTATATAGAAATTAAAATTTTACTATTAATAATATTCAGAAATGTTCAATTTGTACTACACGAGAATCCCTCTCCTCGTACAAATAATAAATGAAAATAACCGTTAGCAATGTTAAGCACAAAGAAAACTTTAAGTGAAAAATTTGGCTAAGATGAATACTACTTATCCGTGATTTCCACCGAGAAATAGCAGAGAACCTAACACCAACTTCACTAAAGAAAAAAAAACAGCTGATTTCACTTTTTATTTCACTTCCTAATAGATTTTTCTGTAGAGCTGATAACTCAAGTGTCACTATCAATCAGTTATTTACCTATAATTTGAAATTACTTTCAAATGTGGGAAAATTTCAAATTTTAGCTTGCATGGGAAAATAATTACACTCAAGGTTATAGCGTCAGCATATTTGTACTTTGTTAATTTAGTATATAAGATCTTGATTAGAAGGGAATAAATCAGTCTACAATCAGACTCGAAAAGCTATAAAGCGTGTTTTTTTCATTTGGGTCAAAATTGCAGCGAAGCAATTTAACCAGTCATAGAAAAGGGTCGTTATTAGTAGAGTTACCTACTATTTGCTATCCCATCGCAGAACAATTACAATTTCGAGGTGAGGTTAGAACAAAGAAGTGTAGAAATTTATTGAAAATGCATCTGGTTGGAATAAGAGATTTATAAAATTATTCAAGACATTAATTTTGAGAAGCAACGAAGAGATAATATTATTGAAGTTCATTTCACGGGAAAGTTAATTTGATATTTGATGGACTTAAAGGGAAATGTATATATTTAGGATGAGAGATATTTATGTATGAGTCAAGTTTTGATATTCAGAAGTATGATTTTCTAGAAATTTTACAATGCTCTTCTGGCAGGAGCACTATTCTGCTAATTTTCCTTGTTTTTCCTTAGAAAATGTTTGACGATGTAATAATTGACTGCGTTGGTAAGATGAAATACTTAGTGCCTTCACAACCAATTATGTATAAGTTGACATCGCTAATATTAAACCAATTGCAAATTCATAAACTTTTTGCGGTCTTTCATCGAATTGCACTTAAATCCACGCAATTTCTCTTATTGTTCAAGGTACATTGTAAATTGCGTTTTTGCTTCTTGTTTGTAAACATTTCAGTTGCATATTCCCAAAATATCATCTGAAATTTCATTGTTACTTGATTAGAGGTCGAAGAGTATTGTACTGATTGCATGTGAATTTCGACATCCTGATAAGGTTTCAATTAAAAAATTATTTTTAACCAGCGAACTTACTACCCACTTGTGAGTGCCCATTCTGATTTGGTTTCAGTTTTTCAGAGATGTAAAAGGTCACTTCAATAACTCATATAAATAATTCAATTTATATGAGATGTGTTTATAGACATGAAGTTCTACTGTTTCGCAATAATTATCGATTAGAAGTTATTGATCTCAATAATTTGGCACAAACAAATATTATTAAAAATATGTATTTTAATTAGTCTATTAATAATAGAGTTACATAAATTTATATTTTCCCATAGAAAAGGTATCCTCTGTGTTTGATTACCAGAAGACATTTTATGAATTCTGGACTTAAAAATCAATAAAATTGTTTTAATTAGTTTTAATATTTGATATCAGAAGATGTAAAAACTTTTTATCTGAGAACATAATGCAGCTTTTTCTTTTGAAAAAATTGGCAATTGACTCCTACCATTTGAAGATAAAATCTAAATTCTGAACTTTTCACAAGGGGAGAACTATTGCAGTAATGCACGATCGAACAATTTGCATCATTTGTTTATTGATATTCAAAAAAAAAAAATAAAATAAAAAATGTTGAAAACCAAAACATTTGAAGTAATTTTCTTCAGCCCTTTAGAAATCTCAAAGAAATCAGAAAGGAAGTCCGTTTTAGTAAAATAGCACTGTTTTGCCTAAACTATCTGCTTAGTTGCCTCACTAAAGAATTTACATCAATACTCCTATTTCATTAAAGAAATGCTCCTTTTGGCCAAGGAGCGGTAAAATAATATGAAGTTAATTGGGTGAGCCCTCTCCTTCAACTACTTTGAAGATTTTCTGGTATTACCCAAAAATTCATTGTTTCACAAACTTTGAGATAAAATAAAAAGTATCTTCTAAAACTGACAACAGAAGGATAAATACCTGTTATCTTTATTCATAAATCAACAAAGTCGAATTGAACCACTGATTAATTAAAACATCACTTTATCGCTTTAATTAGAAGTCCTGATTTATAATTATGTAATTTGTTATTCAACTGTCTCGCCACTCAATCAACATCGACTGATGCACTGAAGCTACGTTGAAACCTGACTATTGCGAAGGAGCAAATCGAAGAGAAACTTTTAACACAGATTTAAGATGCAACACTGCAACGGAACTGAAATTCAATTTAAAATTGCTGCACTTGCGTGGATGTCTGTTGAGATTAGAAACTAATTCATAAAAAAATGTTAACAGCGATAAAGTGGAGTTTTTTCGGGGTTACAGGTCATTTCTATACTATAATGCATTGGCATTGCATTATCAAGGCGTCATACGAGGTCTCAGTCTTCAGCCCTTTCCTTGGGAACGAGATATTCTTCCCTTGCTAGTAATATGGATATACAGAAGCTTATCAGTGGTTATAGTCAAATTTTATTACGCCATGGCATACTCCTATATGGGCGCAATTTGAGTGGCGTGATTGTTTATAGTAAAGTTTTATGGATGTATTTACAATATTTACGAACATGAATGAGTTATCTTCGATGCTTTGATTAACCGATTTGCTGGGCTTTTCCTGTATTGAATAAAAAATTCAACGAAGATTTGATGTAATCTTGTTGTATTTCGTTGAAGAATGATGACAATATGAAATTAACATGGGAATATGATAAGTTCCCATGAATGTAAGAGTGAAAATTTGTCGTTTGTACCTTAGAGTAACGAATATCTGTAATTTGTTTTAAATTTCCAGTAGCAATATCCATAGCGCATGGTGACTTATTAAAATAGAAGAAACTTGGGTGAGCAAGAATCACAAAAGTTCTTTTGGAAACAAATAAAAACTTTGTTTTTAAGACCTTCTAACTGTTCTGATATTTACTTTTGAATAGAAAAGATTCACGTTGATTTTCTTGAAAGATTAATGGAAATTTAAATAAAACTTGAAGCATATTTTTGAGGCAGTACTTTTAAAAATGGGGTGATTTCACTTGCTTACGTAGATAAAAAACTAATTACAGGAAAAAATTTCAATTACAAAATAGATAAACAAAACAAATGCACTATGAGATAACAAGTTGAATAAATAAGAGTATGCTTCAGTTAGAAAGGGTCTGCACTTAGCCTATGACAATCAGATGCATATATTACGAGGGTAGTCCCAAGAGTACCCGACCTGACTTATGAATACAGGTAGTTTAAAAAAAAAACAATAGCTGCGATTGAGAATACCACCTTTCAAAAACATAATGTGAAAAATTCATAACGGTACGTTTATTATTATTTTTTTACCGACATCCAAAGTGAACGTTCTCAGAGAATTTGTAAATATTAATAACCGGAATTTGACGCTAGATGTCCGTACTAATAAATATCGTGAAAGCTCGAACTTTATATATTTGTCATTTTGAAGGTACATTTGACAGCTATCAAAATCAGTCAACAAAACAATTTTATCTTGTGTGCATCATTATTATTTTTCACGATGAATAACTTCAAAAATTGGAGAAAAAGACAGCATTTGCGGGAAGTTCTGTTGGGTCATTTTTTTTGCAAAGAAAACTGCTACGGAAAGTCATCGTTTGCTTGTAGAGGTTTATGGCGACGATGCTTTAGTGAAAACACAGTGTTTTGAATGGTTTCAACGCTCAAATACAAAGAATCCCCAGGAGAGCCACCAAAGTTTGAAGCTGCTAATCGATGAGGATTCGTGACAAACGCAAGACGAACTTGCCAAATCGTTGGGAGTAACTCAGCAAGCCATTTTGAAACGTTTGAAAGCCACCGGATACATTCAGAAGCAAGGTAATTGGGTCCCCTATGAGTTGAAGCCGAGAAACGTTGAACGGCGTGTTACATACCCAGTATACCCTATGTATACTGGTATGAACTGGGAGCTTATTTGATGTGTATCCAATATACATAATCAAGGCTCCCGGGAAAGAACCCGCTGTATCACCACTTACCTGCTACTCTGTCCATTTAAACTAGAACAACAAAATACGAGAGTTTATTTTTAATGAATTCCTTTAGTTTTATTGTTCATTCTTTTAAATAGAATTTTTAAAATACATTTTCAATTATTTAATTATTTAAAACTCTAAATATCAGCCTGAAGAGGGTAACAACTGGACGAGTTTATAGTTCGGGGTGGCCATACGGCGTGAAACGCCAAAAGGCCGATTGAGGACCGCGGCACAAGCCAACGCCTCACCCCTCACCATTTGGTTGAATACTGAACAGCACTTCGAACTCGAACTTGAATCGCGTTATTGCACGTACGATTAAATTACTGGGTAGTAGCCAGGGTTCTCACTTTTATAAAAATAATTGAAGTATATGCAAAGGAAAAATCGCAGTAATTAAACATTTATTGCAGTAAATTCAGTCTTTTATATAATAATATAATACAATAAAATAGTATTCGGAACTACAAAAAGATTAAAAACGAAAATTGTGATAACTGGTGATAAAAAAACTTAAAAATCATTCCATGTTACAATTCTACAAATCAAAAAATTAGTATTAGTATTTTAAACTTCAAAAGTAAATTATTCACGTACCAGGCCTGAAGCCTTAAGCATTTAATTATATAAAATTGCATACTTTTAAAGGTACTATGAGTGTTAAAAAATGTTTGCCCACAAAATGTTAATGTACCATTGTTATAATGCCTGGTATTTTCCATCTACGAGTTTGAACTTTTTAAAATATTTAAGCAAATCTAACGAAGGTTCGAAAATTTTTTGATTTGTGCATAATAATGATTTACAAAACATCAAATTTTCGACGGTTTTAATCTTTAGCCTGTTTCTTATTTTACATTTTACAATGTTCATTTCTGAAAATTGACGTTCCGCCGCTGCACTGCTATGTGGCAAAGTTAGTAAAGTTAACATATATTCAGATAATTCTTCAAAGCACTTTTCTTCTAAAATATTTTCTTGTTTCATTAAGTTCAGCCAAAACTTAGTAACATCCTTATCATATTTTTCATTTAAAATATTTGCATCAAACATGATTAATGCTCTCCATTGCGCATTTAAAGTTTCTTCTGAGGTAACATTAAAAGGAAATGCTTGCAGAATTGGTAAAATAGATGGAATATCGCCTTTGTGTATCTTTTTTGGATCCAAATATTCTAAGAGGTTAATTTTTACATCTGCAAAATCAAAGCGTTTCTTAACTTCAGTGCAAAGCTTGATGTAATATTTGAGTAAATTACTTTTTATTTCAAGTTTTGATTCAGCTGTTTAATTAGTAATTAGACAATGCTTTTCGAATTCAAGACCAAAAAACATAGAGGTAATCGGTAAGTGAAAGTCTCTTTTTGAAAAGTCAGTTTCAAGGCACAAGAATTCAGATTTAACAAAATTCCCAAGGGTATTAATAAAAAAATGTTTAATAAGAGGTGATAGCATATGTATCATGGGGCGTTCCGATTGAAATGTTTTGTTCATTTTACAAATTTGAGCAAGTATATATGACAGAAATAATAAATATGCTTTGTTTTCGTCATTTAGTTCATCTGAAATATTTACAACATTTACATCTTTTTTTTCTTCAAAGGAAAGTAGCATGAAATAATGTTTTAATGCGGTCCACTGCTCAATAACTCTAACAACAGAATCTAGAATAGAAAGCCACCGTGTTGAGCATAAGTTTAAAAGTTTATGGTCTTCTAGTTGAAAATATTGTTGAAAATTTTTGAAATCAGTTTGTCGTTTAGAACTATGAGAAAAAAAAACCATATATTCTTCTCACTAAATTTTCGATATTAGATGGTATTTCCTTAGATGCACTTGCTGCGCACAAATGCAAGGAGTGACAAGTGCATCCAAGGTAAAAAAGATGTTGATTTAAAGTTTTTAATTGAACCCTCACTCCACTTAAATCTCCTCGCATTACCGACGCATTATCTGTACCAAGTCCAATTGAATTTTCTGATGGAATGTTATTTTCTTTAAAATATGATTTGATTGAGTCAGAGATTTTAGTAGCTGTAAATTCATCTAGTTCAAATAGTCCGAAAAATCTATCAGTTATAACATTATCACTACTTAAAAAACGAACTATCAATACTAGACACTTTTTTACACTAACGTCAGTGCTTTCATCTATTATTAATGAAAATTTTCGGCTCATAAGCTCATCACACAGCATTTTATGCGAATACTGGGCAATTAAACTGACAATTTGATTAGCTTTTGTTGCACCACACCTAACTGATATACCACTCGGATGTAATTTTTTGAATAATTGTGGTAACGAATCCATAATCGTAAATGGAAGATGATTAGATACACAATACATTACCATAACAATTTCACTTCGAAGTTGGGTATCTTTTATTGCAGCATCAGCATTCTTCTTTTCTATTATATTATGCAACGATGTTTGTCCTTTAAATTGTTTTTCCTTTTCTTATGGACTTCAGAAGAAGAATGTCGGTTCAAGTTGGAGACATTATTGTCAAGTGCCTTTTGGCAAAGTTTGCAAAATGCCTGATTATTTTGAAGCTTTAGCCAATTTCTAGTAGACACCCACTGTTTTCGATATTTTTGTGTATATTTTGATTTTAGCTTCTTTTGATCATCATCTTCACATTCAGATCTAAAATCAAATTGCGCTTAAACATCCCATAATTTCAAATAAAAGAAATGTAATTATTTACTTTGGCGGCCCCTGCAAAACTTTGATTATAAAAGTTGAAAGCAGCCAGGAACAATGTAGTTTTATTCATTTTTCGTCTCTAGAGTTTGAGCGATATTTGCGAAATCTTGATTTCACCACTTTTTTATCCTATTTGCAATTCAACTTTTTCATATAATTTCCACGTTTACATGCCATGCTTTGCAGAGGCCGCCAAAGCAAATATTTATCAAAAGCAATATTTCTTACTCTGAACTGTTTAAAGTGGACATTTAGACCAGTGCAATACAAATCCAACTCAAACTGAAAGATCACGAAATGTCAGACTGACGAAGTCTAATACCCAACCAAATTTGAACTAATTCCCATTGCAGTGACACTGACAGTCATATGGCAAAATATCACATGTGACAACATATGAAAAGAAAATTATCCAATGAAACGAAGTATAATCTATAAGGAGAGGGGCCTTTGTGTAAGATATTAATGAAGTTAGTTTCAAATGCAAAAACTTTAAATTCAAAAATGTTTGATGTGAAAAACATAAATCAGAGCTCTAAAAGTTTTTTAGAAATTTATCCTAAATTCTAGTATGATACCACAAAATTGCAGCAAAATCTAAAAGAAGTGCAGTAGTGCAGTAGATCTTTCAATTCTATAAAAATCGGAGTAAATTTACTGCGATTGCAGTAAAGTGAGAACACTGGTAGTAGCCCGCTCCCTTTTGGATTTGAACAAGACTCACCCGAATGCTTTGCCGAAGAACTTTAAATACTGTTCTTTCGTGAGCTTTCAACCTAAATTCTCTTTAAAGGTGCTGAGTAGCCGAACACGTGAGCTCTCGTTCCACGAGCGTTTTTCCTCCCCGCTTCGTCTCACTTGCTTGGCTGGTGAATATGCGAAACTGGGGAAATTGAGCGAAAGTGTGTTTTTCGCTTAAGCTTTCAACTTCGAAAGAGTGCTTTCAGCTTTCCCATGATCTCTTGAGGTAAAATTGCGAAACTGGGGACATTGAGCGAAAGAGTGTTTATGCCGGAACTTTCAGTTTTCCTTTCCGTTTACTTAACTGCTCGCTTATTTACTTGCGCATGTGTTTCTATGGCTAATTTTCATTGGCGAAATGCGAGTACACAGGTGTTGTTTGCTCGCTACTATTGCAGTTATGAAG
This sequence comes from Odontomyia ornata, assembly GCA_963969285.1. Classification (NCBI taxonomy): domain Eukaryota; kingdom Metazoa; phylum Arthropoda; class Insecta; order Diptera; family Stratiomyidae; genus Odontomyia; species Odontomyia ornata. The sequence goes on along the minus strand of OZ017738.1, from coordinate 342,009,716 downwards.
CGGCAATATATCCGAGCATGTTTTATGTGTTCACTCGCAACGTTCCTCCGGCAGTTGAAAAAAGGATTTGGTGTACTTGGAGAGTACAATAAATCGTCGCTTTACTCCGGTGATCTGGATTACTTAATGTACCCCAATAGATTACGCTCACTCTTGGTTTTTTCACAATTTTTGTTGTTGGTTGATTCTCGCTACATTCCCTTTTGTGTAAATCATTCGTACTTATATCTCGCGCTGTTATCGCCATTGGTGTTGTCCACTGTACTTCTCGCAGCTTATTATTAACCGTTGTTTTGCTGCTGGTTTATACGTAATTTACTAGATGCTAACGCGCCAATGTTATAATTCTATCCAATTGACGTTAGAATTGTAAATTTCCACATTTATGAATTAATGAGTTAATGTTTGGTTTGATACTATACAATGTTTTGTTTGATTCAATCAGAAATTAATATAATAATATTTCGTTTGGTATCATAAGTTGATGCTAATTAATATGTATTACATGTCAGTGTTGTATTTGCAAATTACTTACTATAATCAAAAATTACTAAGTTAAGATTTGATTTTATACAATTATGTATCATATTTTCCTATTTTGTTTGGTACCTTGAGTTAATGTTAATTAATATGTATTACATATCCATGTTGCTTTCATAAACTACTACAATTATAAATTAATAATTTGAAGTTTGATTTCATACAATGTTTTGTTTGATTTAATCATAAGTTACTGTAATGATACTCTAGTATTTGTTTGGATACAATGAACTAAGATCTAGTTTGGTTCTATATAATCGTGCATTAATATTTTGTTTGCTTCAATCATTAATCAGTACAATTATTCACTACTGTTTTTGTTTGATAAAATTTTACGTCAACAAGCTCGTGTTCAGTTTGATTCTGTACAGTAAATAATCTTTTTTTCATTTGATACAATTATAAATTAAGATGTTAATATTTCATTTCTTCCGTAAGCTACAGGATTATAAATTGTTTCGTTTTACTAATATATAATGTTGAAGAATATACTGAACATATTTTCCGAGATCGTTTTTCCTTGAGAATAAACTATTATTATTTTTTTTTACAATTGAAGAATACCGGAATTAAATTTCTTCTTTGCAATAGGTGTATAATTGGCTTTACTTGGTAATACAATACACTTTCTTTTAACATCCACATTCAATGCCGAGTTTTCTTTTTGGAAGTTAATGATTTGCTTTTATTTCAGCATTTTTCATCTCAAAATAGATTTTGATATTTAATTGTCACATATTCTGCATTTATCTTTTTTTTATTTTCCTTTTGAAAACTGTAACTGTAATTATTAACTGTAATTGCCAAAGATAGAATTTTACATTTTGTTTGGTTATTGGTTATTATTAGTGTGTTACTGTTTGATTAGTGCAGGTTTTAGTAAATTATAAACAGTTAGTGTTAGTTAGGATTTAATGTGGACGGCTCTCAAAATAGTTTAAATGTGCAAAGAAATTCGTTTTTTATTGCATTCCTGGCTTATTAATATTCTATTAAATTACTTTCTTTAACAAAAGCTCTTTATGTAAGCTTCTACTAGCATTTTATTGAATTATGTATTGTGCGAATAGGTTAATTGGGAAGTTTCAATAGGAAATATTGTTAAAGCTTTAGCAGTTATTTAATTCGTGGTTAGCTGGTAATTGCCTTGGAGAGCATTTGTTTTAAATTGTCGGCTTAATGCATTTCGTACTGGGCAGGGCTTTTAATTCATCTATGCTATGCGATTATGTAGGAGGAAGAGCTTTTGAGGTATATGCATTTAATTGTCGTTCAATTGGCTTAAGTTGTATATTACATACTTTTTTATCCATTTGTAGTTGCAAAAAGGGAGGGTTATTAGAAATGTATTCAGCAGTATGTGTAAATAGTTGTGGATTATTTATAAATTGGAATCTACTATTTATTATGAAGGTTTTTTGTTAAGTATAGAAATATTGTATGAGTTGTGAATGATGATGATCTGTTTCATTAAATTGAAATCAAAAGGAGAGATTGTAAACTTAAAAGTTCTGGTATATACTTTTATTGATTTTAGTGAACTGTCAAACAGATATACTGCGTTGAAAATATCTTGCGAGAAAGATTATGGTCGAAGCGACACTATCACTATATGGGCTTGGGAACATATAGTTTCGGCCTTCATTAAAGACCCTATATGTGTTCCGTCTAATTTTTTCTTAGTGCGTGTCTGCTTAGTTTGGCATAATGCTGTCCTAGGCCTTTCTGGAAGACAGTACAGTGCCGTGCGAGGTCACTCCATAAGCCGTTTATAAAATTTTTGATATCGATCTTGAGAAAACGATTGTTTAAAGAATCTTAAAGTATATATTATAGCATTCTAAGACGCAATTTGATATCGCTGCCATATGTAAAGTAAAAGGGTGGGAAATGGGCGGGTTTTTTGACTTGTTTTACGCTTTCCATAGGCGTTTTATTTGGACTTTTTTAGTAGTTGGCTGTTATAATGTATTTACTGTCCAAGGAAACGTAGTGGCTTGTTTAAATGATACTTGGTTAATAGCGTATTTGCAAACCATTTTCGATCAACAGCTTAGAGGCTACGACTGGACGGTAAATTGATGTCTCTTTTGCATATGGCTTAATAATATATGTAGCGTGTTTGCCGAAAGTTGAAATCGGGCAGCTTAGAGGCTATTATGTGTTTCTTTAGGGACTTATAACTAAAAGTAGCGTGTCCGTCAACAGCTTCTGTCAACGGCTCAGAGGCTTTTGTTAAATATACTGGTTTTCATTCCAGTGATTGTGCGATGAAACATAGAAAAAGCGTGTCTGCTGATAGTTATGGTTTGGAGTTTTGCCGGGGTTTTACCGACTTCACTGCCACTTTTTCCGTTTCCTTAACATGATGGAATTGCAGTGGATTTTGAAAGATATAATTTGTTTTGGGGTAAAATCATTTGCATGGTTGCATTGTTCTTATAACTAAAATTCTGTTGTTTCAAATTTCCCATACATAAATTGTTTCAGTGTAACTTGAAATTAAATGAGTTTCATGTTTATATGCGTTGGGAAATTGCCGTTCTCGTGTAAATTATTTTTTATATTTGTTTAGCGCAGTTAATTTAATTAATTTGCTCTTCCGTTTTATTGCATTTAAAAATTATTGCCCAGGTGTTTTTTTATTCAATTTGCAGTTAAATGTTTGTTTTTGTTTGCTCTTTTAATTGTGCTTCAGGTAGTTCGAATGCTCATTCAATTCAAGAGATAAGACTTTAGTATGCGTATTGTCCAAGCAGTTGGAGTGATAAGTGATATCATATTTCGATAACAATGGGCACGCGTTTGTTTGCTCGCTATTAAGTTTTCGTTTTGCTTATTTGTGTTTAATATTTACTTGTAATGTTTTGTGTTTTGCATGTTAGTTGATTGAAACTTTATATCTTTATAAATTATACGTTTGGTTTGAACGAGATAGGAGTAAGTTTGAATGAACTTCAGATAAGAAAGATGAGATTTAAGATATATGAATGACGGAGCAAATGAATGAAGAATTAAATGTTCAATATGACTATTTGATTGTAGGACTGATCTTATTTGATGGATAGTATGAGTCGGATTAATATTTGAATATTGTTATTATATTTTGGTTATTAGAATGATCAATATAAGTATTTGAGTTTATTTTAAAGGCATACTGATTTAGTTTGATCACAAATATTATGTTTGGATATTTATACTTTCTTTTTGTTATTTAATTGATTGAAATAATTATTTGATTCTTTTGTTTTAAGAAGATTGATTTAGTTTTATACACTGTATAAGTAGCACCATTATGATGTGTGGATATTGATATTATATTTATGTTTTTTTAATGATCAACATTATTATTTGATTTTTTTTAGGAAAGCTGATCTAGTTTGATAGACAGTATAATTAGCAATGGTGTCTTACAGGAGTTGAATGGTTTGAGATATCCGCTGGGTGAATAGATTTTCCAGCCCATTTAAATTTGCTACACAGCGAACTACACTGTGGTCTTTGCAAAACCGATATCCTACCGGCTGCGCCAATTTTGTTACAAACCAGTATACCCTATGTATACTGGTAAAAACTGGGAGCTCAACTTGATGCGTATCCTATATACAACATCCAGGCTCCCGGGGAAAGAACTCACTGTAACACAACTTACCTGCTACTCTGTTCATTTAATACCAGAACACCAAAGACGAGAGTTAACTTTAGAGAATGGATTTTATTACACTATCCATTTTTTTAACATTTAGTTACAATTGATTTTATTAATTACATTTTCACTTAATTAATTATTTTAAGCTTCTACCTATCCACCAGCCTGAAGAGGGAATCAACTTGTCGTATTAATGGTTCGGAGTGGCCGCACGGCGTGGAACGCCAAAAGGCCGATTGGGGATCGCGGCGCAAGCCAACGCCTCACACCTGACCATTTCCTTGTACACGGGACAGCACTTTCAATTCAAACTTAAACGCGAATACTTCGATGTTGTTCATGATAAATGGGTAGCAGCACGCTCCCTTTTGGACTTGAATACACACTCATCCGAATGCTTTGCCGAAGAACTTTAAATCCTGTTCTTTCGTGAGCTTTCAACCTAAATTTTCTTTAAAGGTGCTGAGTAGCCGAGCACGTGAGCTCTCGTTCCACGAACGTTTTTCCTCCCCGCTTCGTCTCGCTTGCTTGGCTGGTGAATATGCGAAACTGGGGAAATTGAGTGAAAGAGTGCTTTTTGCTTAAGCTTTCGACTTCGAAAGAGTGCTTTCAGCTTAAGCTTTCGGCTTTCCCATGATCTCTTGAGTTAAAATAGCGAAACTGGGGACATTGAGCGAAAGAGTGTTTATGCCGGAACTTTCGGTTTTCCTTTCCGCTTACCTCTCTTCGAAGCACCCCGTTCGTTCATGATGTAAATATCATTGCGGGTTGAACTTTGTCGTTTACTTAACTGCTCGCTTATTTACTTGCGCATGTGTTTCTATGGCTAATTTTCATTGGCGAAGTGCGAGAACACAGGTGTTGTTTGCTCGCTACTATTGCAGTTATGAAGCGGGAATATATCCGAGCACGTTTTATGTGTTCACTCGCAACAGGCGCTTCTGTATATCTGAAAAGCTGCTTAAGCGCCATAAAAACAAATTATTTTTGCATCGGATCGTGACTGGGAATGAAAAATGGATCCATTATGACAATCCCAAGCGTGAAAAGTCATACGTGAAGCCCGGCCAACCAGTCAAATCAACGGCGAAGCCAAATATCCATGGCGCCAAGGTTATGCTGGGTATTTGGTGGGATCAGAAGGGGCCGTTATATTATGAGTTGTTGAATTGGGCCAGACAATCACAGGTGACGTGTACCAAACACAATTAATACGTTTGAAGCGTGCAATCATCGAAAAACGCCCGGAATATGCGACCAGACACGAGGCTATAATTTTTCATCATGACAACGCTTTGCCGCATGTTGCAAGACCCGTGAATAACTATTTGGAAAATAGTGGATGGGAAGTTTTGGCCCACCCGCCTTATAGTCCGGACCTTGCTCCGTCCGACTTCCACTTATTTCGCTCGATGCAAAACGCCCTCACCGGAATACGTTTCACTTCAGAGCAACGCATCCGAAATTGGATAGATTCTTTTTGGCCACCAAACCGGCGCAATTTTTTTGGAATGGAATAAATAAATTGCCTGAAGGATGGGGAAATGTTGTAGCTTCCGATGGACAACACTTCGAATAAGATTGTAAGATTTTTCCAAAATAAAGCATCAAATTTCGCTAAAAAATTCCGGTTATTAAGTTGTACACCCAATATGTGATACAGTACTGTTACATGTCCAAGCAATCCTGTGACCTACAGTCGCAATTGCTGTCGCAATTATTAATAACGTCATGATCAGTAGACGAAAGTACAAGAATCTATCAAGCATGATCAATATTTGAAAGTGCCGTCACTGCAGGGTATTCACAATCACTCGAATATTCCAGGTAGTTCTCGCTAAAACATTCGCCAGTATACGAGAAATGGATTGAATGACTAGAGAACTATATAAAGCCAAGCTGAATGAATGTGGAGGAATAGATAAAACCGCGATAGTAAAACCGCGATAGTAAAACTGCGATAGAGTGGGGCATGAAGTGAAGGCGATATTGATTGATAGTGAAGTGAGTGAAGTGATTTTCGTGATATAAACAGTTGAAAGACAGTAAAAATTAAATATTAAATGCGATTTGTAAAATAGTTAAATCATTGATTGTGCATTCTTAGTAAATAAACTCGTTTACCTTAATTTAAATTTTAATTTTCCGGAACATTATAATTATCGGCCGCGAACTAGAATTCGTGACAGTTGCGTCAGAAGTGAGAAAGAAAACTTCAAAAGTGAAAACTTTTAAACATTTTTAAAGGTCACAATAGTGAAATTTAACGTGAAAACTGGTGAAAAAATAGCCGAAACAATAAAAATGCCAGGAAGCTTACATCTAAAAATTAATGACTCTACCATATCAGAGCTTAAGCAGGAGTTGGAACAGCAAAATCTGGCTAACCAAGGTACAAAGGCCATACTAATTGCACGTTTGCGTGACGCAATCGAGCCGGAAGGTGCGTACCTGGATTTGGGTGAGTCCTCAGATGCGGGAAAAGGCACAGAAGGTGGAGAAGCAGAAACACGAAAATCAAAGGAACCCGAAAATGCGCTGATGCAAATGTTGATGCTGATTCTACAAGGGCAGCGTCCAATTTAACTGCGAAGCTAAATGAACAATCATCAAAGCCAGACCAGAAGCTGGACCAAGAAGCATTCTGAATCAAGGCAGACATCACACAGAAGCTGGAGAAGCAATCAACGAAGCTAGACCAACAGGCAATCGAAATCAAGGCCCATTTGCAAAAACAGCCAACTGATTTGAACTGAAATAAAAGTGGAGCTCGGTAGTCTCAACAACCAAATTAAATGCGTCGAGGAAAAGGTATACCAGGTCGAGGAGAAAATCGACCATGAGATGGAAAAAATGAAAAAGGAATTGGAAGCAGCGAAGGCAGTTGTAACCACCTCACCAGCCTCATTTATAACCGCAACGCAAAGCCCATCCAGAAATGTGAAAGCACCAATATTCGACGGGCAAACGGTCTGGAGTATTTGCAAAACACAGTTTGAAGCCGCCACTAGGACAAATCACTGGAATGAGCGGGAACGAGCAACTGCATTAATTCTTGCTCTAAGAGGCCCAGCTGCCGAGCTTTTGCAGATTATCTCCGTTGAGTTACACTCAAACCCGGCTGCCATCATGAATGCGTTTGACATGCGTTATGGAGACGGTCACCCGAAGCAGATTAACCGGTCACAGCAACGGCATTGGATGCAGAAGTCTGGCGAAACCTTACAGCAGCTAGCCCAAGACATTGAACGTCTGGCACTTTTGGCTTACCCAGCTTATGACCCAGAACATTGAGATGACGCAGCAACAGAAGCATTCATCAGCGTCTTACGGACTAGGAGTCGCAACAAGCCGTACGTTTAGCTCAAAAGCAAACGGTTCAGGGCGCATTGGCTTATAGTCTGAGCTTTGAGGCAGCGAAAAATGTGACTCATAACACCGCCCGGATTCGCGAGGTAGTGGCAGACAAGTGCAGGTTTGAGCGCGTGGAAATTGAACGAGAGCCGCATGTAAATGGCGCGCCTAGAAACTGAAATTCCCGTAAGAAGGCGTACCTGCAAGAAAATCGCAAGAAGTGAAGAAAACTGAGCTATTGTCTAGGTTGGAGGAGATCCAGACCGATTCAAGTGCCCAGAATGGAAGCCCTTCAAACGAAGGGGGCCAACTTCGTAGGGCAGAGGTTGGCTAGGAAAATCGACGTCCCGAGTACCACCATCACCGTGTCAAAACTACATCGGGGAGAAGCAGATTTCTGCCGTCAGGATAAAGTTGACGGAGAGCATTGCACCATAACAATCGACACTGGTGCAACTTGATCGATTATCCGACCAGACCTAGTGAAGCGACAACTACTTCACAAGGGCAGGATTTTCTTACGACGGATAGCTACGGGAGAAACTGCACCTGCCCATGGAGAGGTGAGCCTCTAGACACAGTTGGGAGACTTTGCATTCTGGATTTTCTGTGGCCACATGGAATTACGTTGGATTTGGGCAAACGGGTATTGAAATGGCGGAATATCGAAGTATTGATGGAGGATCCCAGCGTCCAAATTCCCAAGATGAATGTGATAGTATGTGCCGACACTGATGCACCGAAATCTTCCGAGAGGATTGTATGGGCCAACCTTGATGGTGATTCTGGAGACCACCGATCTTATCTGATAGAGCAAACGAAGATGTCAGCATTGCGCAGTTTGATTGTAGGACGAAACCTTGTAAGATCTATAAGAAATGGATGCGTGCCAGTTAGAGTCCTTAACACTGCAGATTCAACCACAAGCATCAAAGCAGGAGAAGTCATCGGCAGCTGCCAGCTTGCTCCCACCATGACCTCTTTGGAAGATACTCATGACCATTATTGTAAAAGAAGGCAAGACACACATAAAGCCCGGGAATTCAGGTCTGCAATATTGAAGCAGGCCAAATCGCCAGTGCAGCTCTTCAAGCAAGCCTCTGATCTAGTCACGTCCGGTAACATCTTCTCAACAAGTACGGTAACATCTTCTCAACAAGCCCGGATGACCAAGGCCGAACGAGTACGGTAGCTTACGCCATAGATATACAGGGAGCCAAGCCGATTCAACAAGCACTGAGACGTCTTCGAATAGCCAAACAAGAAGAAGTGAGCACAATGGTCTCAGATATGTAAAAACAAGGTGTTATCTCTGTCAGTCCATGGGCCGCACCAGTAGTTTTAGTAAAGAAAAAGGATGGTAGCACTCGTTTTTGTGTCAACCATCGGCAGCTTAACGACGTAACTAAGAAAGATCGTTACCCACTTCCACGCATCGATGACATCATGGACACTTTAGCCGATACAAAATGGTTTTCTATACTTGACCTCAAGAGTGGCTACTGGCAGGTAGAAATTGACGAGAAGCACCGAGAGAAGACCGTGTTTTCAGGCGGGACCGGATTGTGGCAATTAGTGGCTTTGCAATGCTCCAGCCATCTTCGGACGCCTGATGGAATACGTGCTACGAGGCCTAACCTGGAAGACCTGCTTGTGTACCTAGATGACATCATTGTTATTGGGAGAACGTTCGAAGAGTATGTGCGGAATATAGAAGAGGTGTTCTGCCGATATCAACTGGCGAATCTGAAACTTAGTCTCAGCAAGTGTACCCTTTTTGCAGCTGAAGTAAAATACCTGGGACACGTTGTATCAGCAGAAGAGGTCAAAACAGACCCTGAGACAATTGAAGCCGTAAAAAGCTGGCCAACGCCAAACAATAAGCGCCAACTAGGAAGTTTTCTGGGATTAGTGACCTACTATCGAAGATTCGTCAAAGACTTTGCCCAAAAAGATAAGTGTCTCAATCATTTTACCGAGAAAATCGTCCGTATGTCTGGAATGAATAATGCCAGGCAGCCTTTGATACCTTGAAGGAGAAGCTGTGTGCATCACCCGTGCTGGCATATCCAAAACCCGGAAAAATGTTTGTAGTGGACACAGATACGATCAATGGCGGGATAGGAGCTGTACTCTTCCAGCAGATCAATGGCGAAGAAAGAGTCCTCTCGTATTACAGTCGAGTTCTCTCAAACAGTGATAGGAACTACAGCGTGACCAGAAAGGAGCTATTGGCTATAATAGAGGCCACCAAGCAGTTTCACAAGTACTTATTTGGCCAGAAATTTGTTTTTCGAACATACCATGCATCGCTGAGATGGCTACTTAACTTCAAAAACCTCGAGGGACAAGTTGCGAGATGGATCGAAAGATTGCAGTCATACGACTACGAAATCGTTCATTAGAAGGACGGAGCTCACGGAAACGCTGACGCCCTATCTTGTCGTCCATGTCCAGCTAACTGCAAGCATTGCCGACGGATTGAGGGAAAGGAACCGCCCGTTGATCTGCGATTGATAACGGCCAAATTCGATGAAAGTTGGTTATTGGAGGAGATTCGAAATGCCCAGTTAGCCGATGAAGACATCGGACCATTGCTCGTATGGAAGGAAACAACTGGGCGACCTGAGTGAAAAGGCGTTTCAATGCATGACGCAACCCTGAAAAGCAATTGGGCACAATGGAACTCTCTTCAGGTGGAGGGTGGCTACTCAAGCGGAAATGGGAAGCAGCGGATGGCAGCTCCTATAGGATGCAAACTATACTACTCAAAAGCCGAACCCACGATGTGGTTAAGGAGATGCACGTAGGATCCACGGGAAGCGAACTTGGTGTTAACTCGACCTAAGCGAAATTGTGGGAAAGGTTTAACAGGCTCCACGCTCGAGAAGACATAGAGGACTGGTGCCGTCGATGCACGATTTGCGCTTCCATCAAAGGTCCAAAGCGACGACTGAGAGGACAAATGCAAACCTATAACGTGGGCGTGCCATTTGAAAAGATTGCTGTTGACATCGCAGGACCATTTCCTGAATCCGAATCGGGAAATCGATACACGCTAGTTGTGGCCGATTATTTGAGCAAGCGGCCCGAGGTCTACCCCATTCCCAACCAGGAAGCAACTACTGTAGCCGAACAGCTAGTATTAAATTGGGTCAGTATTAACGGCGTACCTTGGAACTACATTCGGGTCAAGGCCGAAACTTTGAGTCACTAGTTTTTGGCGTAATGTGCGAACTGCTTGGAATACGGAGAACGAGGACAACACCGCTGTATCCCCAATCCGATGGAATGGTCGAACGTTTCAACAGCACGCTCAACAAACATCTGGCCAAGATGGTTGATGAGAACCAAAGGGTCTGGGACCGACATATCCCACTATTTTTGATAGCGTACAGAGCTGCCGAACATGCATCGATGGGTCAAGCCCCAGCCAAAGTCATTTTTGGAAAGACTATCCATCTGCCAGCTGATATAAAGTTCGGAACACCCCCTGAGAAACCCCAAACAATCTCGGAGTACGCAAGTGAGCTGAGGCAACGGTTGAACAAGATATATCGGACAGTGTGAAAACACATCGAATCAGCTACTGACCGGATGAAAACCAGGTACGATCTAAAGGTAAATTCTACTGGCTTCCAGCAAGATAACTTGGTGTGGCTGTATGACTCACAACGGCGAAAGGGTAGGTCTCCAAAGTTGCAGTATAATTGGGAGGGACCATACCGAATTACAAAGCGAATCAACGACGTCGTATACCGCATACAGGAACACCGTAAGCCAAGAGCCAAAATGAACATCGGCAGTGTTACATGTACAAATAATTCTGCGAGCTACTGTCGCAATTGTTTTCACAACCATTAAGAACCTCATGATCAACAAAATGAATGTACTCGAAACCACAAGAACCCATCAAGCATGATCAACATCTGAAAGTGACGTCACCACTCCATTCGTTAAGCTGCTCTCAGGTAATCCGCCAATGTACGAGAAATGGATTGAATGACTAGAGACCCTATATAAAGGCGAGCTGAATGAATGGGGGGATTCATTACAACCGCGATAGTAAAACTGCGATAGTGTGGAGTGCGAATTGGAAAGCGATATTTATTGGGTAGTTGTAAAGTGATTTTCGTTGATGGATAAGACAGTTAAAGTAAAAATTTCTAGACAAAGTGAAAAGTAAAATAGGTAAAATAGTGAAATCAATTATTGTGCATTTTTAGTAAATAAACTCTTTTAACTTAATTTAATAGACATTGCGTTTTCGCTTTCCCGGAACATTGAAATTATTGGCCGCGAACCATAACACGTGACAATATGATCTGATTAAATCAGTACATATCACCACTGAGTGAACACTCAAAGTCTGTCCGAAAAATCCCCTCAACTAAATCACGTTGTTCACCAACGAGATTTGAACCTGGGACCTTCGACTGATGCGTCTCATGCCCTAACCACTAGACCAAATGGCTTGTCAGGATTAATTCTTACTGCAGTGATAGTTACCATAATTTATCACTACATACGAAGAAGCATCCGAAGAGTCTCCATAGCATCACAAACTTCTACCTCTTCTACCTGGTACGATGAGCAACGTCGGTAAAATCCTGGCGGTTTTTGGGTGGGCGATATGTTGGATATAAGTTAAAGTTCATAAAATGAATAGAAAAATCATTGAAAATGTAACACTGCATTGAAAAAAAAAATAAAACACTTCAGTTTGCAATATTGCAAGTTCAATGACTGCAACTGAAATTCCAATAATTCGCACATGTACAATTCTTGCCATTTCAACATTTTTCTGCAAACAGAAAATCAATTCAAAGTTCAGTTCAAGAATGATAAACTTGATTGAACTGGCCAAAATTATTTACGAGCAATTTTGTATGTCAGCAAAATTTTACAATGAATGTGTATCGATCTGGGAAAAATAAACATTGTTATCCAAGCAATCATTCATTTAGTTTCATTTTCTTTCCACACAGGAATAGAAGGGTTTTACTGGCTTTACATACATCGTGAAGATGATTCGGTTTTTCGAGTGCAACTAGGATCGCGGCACACAAGTTCAAAAATTATAATATTTGAATACAAACAGCTCGAAGCAACATTGCACACATACAATTGTATGTTCAATGTAAAGTAGGCGCTCAATTCTTAGGACGTTGTGCGCATGTTACCTCGGTATTACGGTTTTGGGTTACTGGCGCCATAATTCAACGGGAGTCAAAAAACTAAGTGCTGACTATACCAACCCAATACAAGACAATTATACACACAGCTAAGGAGTGGTCTAATAGCGATTCTGAGGAAGAAAGCTAGTAGGAAGATTAAAATCATTTCATTGCTAAAAGTGACTAAGACTTGCTAATTATTTTTGATTATTGACTATTTCCCATATTTCTAATAATAAAATCATAGTAGCAGTAATCTTCTTTTATTTTAATTTTGTATTTAGATCACTAATTTTAATTGAATTTTTGCGCTAAAACAAACGACATCAGTGTTAATGTTCATAATATCCCCATAAACATTTATTTTATTTAACCCATCAATACAGAATTTCTCTTTAAAAAAACTGTTTTTCATATTTGTGATGATGTACACTTTTAAATAAAATTTAAATCAAATTAAGTAGCCGATGGGCGAATAATGTCTCTCATCAACCCTCCTCCTTTGGAGTTGCAGCCCTGTTGTTGGTTAACTGAAATTGCATGCATCCTCTCTTCTTGCACCTACGGGGTTGTGGAGAAGGCGTAATATTGATTTTTAGAAGTTTACTAAACAGACTTTTATTTGGCGTGAAATTGGAAGCGTTTACTTTTCGCAATCGTATGATATCATGATACAGATCATTTAAAGTCAAGCGTTTTCCTCCTTGTTAGATACACAATATAATTTTCAGAAAGAGATTGGGGGACTATGTTGCTGCGGATTGAAATTCTTTTACATTCGTTTTACACAAGAGAATGTTGAGTCAATCCATCAGCAATAAAATTGTACACAACTTAATATAACCAAGATGTTATAAGTGAGGATTTTGTGTTGCACGGTTCTTCGAACCAGACGTGGAAACTGAAGTTGGCTTCTGGCACCCTTATGCACCCCTTTTAGCGGGCAGCCTCTGCGGTTGTAGCTTTTAGCTAATCTGAAATGTTTTTTGGAATTGATTCCACACGGTATTTCGATGGGGGCAGCATTTTGCGATCCACTTCCAGACACTACAGATATGTAAGAACTCGATGAAAACTTTAGATATGTTGTGTGTGTGTGTCAAAAATTGAGATCAACGCACTGAAATTCAAATCGTAGCGAATTGAAATATTACAACATACAATTAAGTAATGAGACTGATTTTATTGCTGTGCTTGTGGTAAATCTCCGAGCTTGAAATTCCCTTCCCCTTCCCCGGCATTTTCCCCTCTCCATTGAAATATTTACCATTGGTCTAGCTTGTTTAGTTTGCCTGCTGTATCGTGTTGAGTAGACGTGTGTTGGTCGTGCCCGTCATGAAAATGGAGAAGCGAAATCAAGAGCAACGCTTCGCGATAAAATTTTGCGCCAGATTGGGCGAAACAGCTTCGGAAACGTACGCTAAAATTGTAAAATTGCATGGTGATAGTGCTCTTAGAGTTTAAGGAGGGGTGTGAAAGCGTGGAAGGCGAGGCGCGGAGCGGGAGACTAGTAGAGGTGCGGAATGATGCAAATGCGCAGCGTTTGTGCGCCCTAATCTGTGAAGATCGGTGTTTAACAGTTCGAATGTTGACTGACCTCGGAACTAGGTATGAACCTTTTCTGGGGAGCACAAGCAGCATCGAATGACCGTCGCAGAAGACTGTTTTTTTTGTGGTGGGGAGGTGAAGGCATTTACGCCCGCCGAGTCTGGCAGTGTGGGACTCCCATGGAGGATACCCTTGGACTTCCCACTAAACACCTCCCCTGTCAATCTGAGAACCTAGCCTGGAACCGTTTGACACATTACTTCGGGCCAGGTCTCGTTTTGTTACGCCATGGGGCGCCTTCAAGCTGGGGAGTCCATTTCCTAGCGGGAAGGGAGAGGGGAAGAAGAAATGCCAGAATATCGATCCCCCAGCCCAGCGCCTCCGGCTGCTGTGAGTCCCTTTTATATTTTAGGACTGCCCGAGCATAATGTGCCACCGGGCTCCATTTGGCAACCGATTCGAGCATCACCGCAACTATATTATCCAGGGTGAGCTCTCCCGTCTCCCTGTAGAGTTCCCTTCGCAGCCTGACCCATAGAAGACTGTTTGGAACAAGTGGAAAACGTTTCCACGCTGCTTAATCGAGTTATTACAGGCGATGAGAGCTGGTTTTTCCAATACGACCCGGAAAGGAACCCATTTTGAGTCAATTACGGACATCCAGGCGGCCGTGACGAGGGTACTCGCGGACATTCCAGTCGAAACGTTCCAGAAATGTTAAAAAGCATGGAAAACGCGCTGGTAACGTTGTATAGCTGCTCAAGGGGACTAATTTGAAGGGAATGGCAGAGTTGTAGAATAATTTTTAATTATACGGTTTTCATGGAATCTGCCGCATTACTTAATTGTCACACCTCGCATTAGTCTTCCGAGTTCTATTTATTAAATATGTGTATGACTCAAGATTTGATATTCAGAAGACGTTGTCTGAATTATTAATTGTTTTCACGAACCCCTTCTGGCAGGATCACTCTCCTACCAATTCGACTTGTTTAGATTATTATCCCGAAAATCTATGAGAGATGTCATTATTTTAATTATTTTTTGAGAAATAACAAGTTGTAGAATCGTCAAGCTACTAGTGATTTAAATTTGAAGTTCATTCACATTTAAAACCATTGATACATCGTAATCGCATTATTATCCATTAATGGTCATTGCGTAATATATTTTCTCATAAAATTAACTCAGACTACCAACTCAATTATTTTGTTTATTTAATATCCGCAGGCTAATTTTCTTATTTCTTGTAAAGCCTTGCTTTGTTGGTTGTGCAGCCACATTTTCACTCCTTTGAGTCATCTTCGGTATCTATTTAATTTGAGTGTATATAACAAAGCCAATGAGTAGTGTGTACTTGAATATTAAAATAATATTCTTAATGAGAGGTGCTAATTACCAATGTTTGCACATTATTTTGGTATTTATTTCATACTCGTATTTCAAAAAAATTCCCTTCAAACATTTCTTCATAAATGAATGTAATCGCAGAAACTTGATTATGAGATTTTAAACAGTTTGTCCTGATGCATGGATTATTTCTATAATTGGGAGTCGTCTGGACATTAGAAAGTTAAAAACATATGTTTTGCAACAAAAGTACTAAGCTACCAAAGACACAAATAGTTGAATTTTTTGCTGATTTTCATAGTTTTAATGCAGCGACAATGATGACGGTTTGGCATTTAACTGAAACTGAAAGTACTGGAGTTTTACTTTTGACACAAAGAGATAAACTGAAAAATTTGAATTTTTCACAAGATATTCCGACTGATATTTAAAATAATAGTTCATTTAACAGAAATTTGAATTTTCTCTACAAGTCTATACCAGTTAGAAGCAGCGAAAGTCCAGAGACTATACCGAAAGATTATCAAAATTTGATTGAAAATGGTATGGTATGGTATGGTATGACATTTACAAAATTTTTAGGGTTTTTGTATAAAATTTTTTTACAATACCCTTTTAAATTTGGTATCCAGCGGTCCAACTATGCATCTGTCCATCAGCGTGCCACAGCAAATTTTCTCAGGAACTAGAGAAGCTAGAGTCATCAAATCTAGAGAGCAGCTCAGAAGTTTCTGGTTAACGAGAGTTTCAAAGTTGAAAAATTTTTAAAGGATTTTAAGGGGGCTCCCCATATAAAGATGTGAGCCTTTAAAAGCTTTTTTCACCGAAGATAGTGAAACAGAAGGAAAAAATATAATTAAGCCTAGAAATCACTCTTCCTCGGAAAAAACACTGATTGATTTTAAGTCGAGGATCAGGCCATCAAAATGTAAAATTCCTCTACAGCCAATGAGGCCTATTCGTAATGGTGGGGCGATTATCAAAACATCGACCAATGAGAATGCTACCTCGCTTTTTAATATAGCAATAGATGCAATGAAAGAGGAGTATGATGTTGCTGAGACCAGATTGCGACAGCCTAGACTTATCATCAATGGACTAGAAAAACAATACTCAAATGATGAATTAAGTAATGAGATCCAGTCATTAAATTCCAATATAGAGGAGCGGGATTCTATGGAACTTGTACATGCTAGGCGGACGAGAAATGGAAGGTGGTTGCACATCATCCAGGTTAATGGGAGCATGTATAAGAGGCTTGCAAATAGATACATTAATATAGATTATGGATCGTATTTTGTGAAGGAAGACTTTAACGTAACGAGGTGTGATAAGTGTCAAAAATACAATCACAAAACATCAAAATCTGAAGGGGAGCAAATATGTGTAAAATGTGGAGGAAAGCATGACCTAAAGGACTGCAAAAGCACGATTGAGAAGTGCTCCAACTGTATTGGTAACAATAATAATGCTGATCATTCTCACAGAGCTGACTCTGTAGAGTGTCCGGAGCTTGAACGCAGAATATTGATCGCCAGGAGGAGCACCGACTACAACTTCGATGATTGCTAATCTTTCTAATCAATCAAGTGGAACAAATTTAACACTCATGTATGCTAATTTAAGAAGCTTAAGACATAAGCTAAGTGATATTCAGATTTACCTGCAGCAAAATCCTGACATAGATTTGATTATTTTCAATGAAATCTGGATTTACCCAGAAGAAGCACGATTTTACAATATTGAAGGATATAATACGGTATTCTCCTGCAGACCTGGAAGAGGTGGAGTTACAGCAATATACGTAAAAAATAGAATCAACTTCATTACCAAGAGAGTGACGCCTGATAAATATAACGTTATAATAATTGAAGTACGCCATGCAGGTAAAAAAATAAAATTAAGGACGTACTATAATCCCAATCGTATGAATGCGCAAGATTTTTGCACAGTACTAGATACATTATTTTCAACTGAAAAAAATTTAATCACAGTAGCGGACACAAACATTGATGTACTAATTGAATCACCAGAAACATGGATTTATAAGGATACGCTAGAAACGAATGGAACGGTAATCGTAAACAACAACCAAATTACTCGCCCAGTGTCTGGATCATATAGTAACCAATGATTTAAAAGTCGCTGAAAGCATGACATACATATTTGAGGACTGGCCAGAGCTGGATCACCGTGTGTGTTTAAATTCAAGACCAAACCCTGAACAAACAGATGCCAACTTACAAAACGTTCAGATATCAAGACAAGGAGCTCTTTAAATCAAACATACAAGAGTTACTGGAAAAGCGGAAACCAAATAGTATTATTGAACTCAAAAATATCATCATATCTGCTAAGCAAAGCTCCACAATTGAGGAAAAAATCAGGTGTCGACAACGAACTTGTAAAACGAAAAAAGTAATTGATGCAAGTATTAAAAAACCAGGCTTTCAAGTTTGTATATATGCAAGCGAAAAAAGAATCGAAACGACTGGTGAAAGAAGTTAAATTCTCATATTTCTGAAGAAGAATGGAAACAGCGGCTGACAACTCTCGTGAAATATGGAAAATAATAAATGAGGTAAAGGATAACTCTTCAACCCAGGGTATATCACAAAAATTTCAACTGAATCCTGATGGACCTTTTACGCGCGTGCTAACTCCACGTTTTTCTAGATTTGATCGCAAGTTCATGCAACGTGATCGCTTAGTCAGCGTCTGCATTAACTTGCGCATTTTGATGAATGTGGGAAAATTTTAATGAGAATGAAAATTTTCTCAGCAAACACGTAAACGACTTGAGACTGCATCGTCAGCAGTCTGAAGCATTAAATATCCTAATTGGATTACAACTAGCGCTTTAGTCTGGATTAGAATGTCGTGGAAATAAGCTCGTGCGCGCTAATAATTGTAATTAAATTAAGTGTGTTATTATATTAATAAAGTGTGAAATATTTAAATTTTGTTTTTTTACTCTAACACTCTTGCGCGTAACAAAATTTGGTGGCAGCGGTGGGATAGTCATAATAAATTGACTATCCAGTGATTCGAGCTCATTAAGTGAAAATGAACAGTTTTTAATAAACAGTTTCCAACAGTGAAAGTTAATTGACTATCTTAACTTGCAAAAGTGAAAAGCTTCCCGAAGTGTCTGATTGGGTTTTTTTGTGAAAAACTAATAAAAAAAACAAGTGGTTTGGAAAAGGAGGTATTTTCTCCTCAACACGGGACAACGTGGCAAAATAAAAAACAAAAATTTAAAAATTAAAGAAGTTTCTCTCTTGACGAGAACTACCAACGTTGGCCAAGCATCTTTCAGCCTGCGTGAAGTAGGTTGGCCCATCGAGGGATAATTAAAGGGGATTGAAAACGTAGTTTCTCTCTTGACGAGAACTACCACCGTTGGCCAGGCAGCTTTAGCCTGCGTGAAGTAGGTTGGCCCATCGTAGGATAATCGAAAAAAGGATTGGAAGCATCACTAGCCTGCGGTTGACCCATCGCGGGAAAAGAAAAGCGAAATCAAAGCAGAAAATAAGGAACTAATCTGACTACGGAATTGCAGAAAAACCAAATCAAAGGAATGTCGAACATCCATTTGTAAGTCCTTTTTTTAAACTGAGAAATTTTTCACATTTTAAGATATAAGTAAATTTTCATTGTGTTGTGAAACCCGAAATTTTCACTGTTCCTCCGTGATAAGATTTTGACACGCCCTTGGTATAAAGTGCAAAAACCTTTACCAAGTATATAGGGATTTGGTTATCGATTTATCGATAGTGCCCTCAGACCGGGGAACCAAACGCGTCCCCAGGATTGCGGATAGGGGAAGACCTTTCTCGAAAGGTTCACTGCGAATAACCAATAAGCAGCCGCGGACAATGGTCGACAGTGAAGGGAGAGTCTCAGGACAAATACCTGAGTGTCAATGATCTTCACTGTGACATGACGAAATATATGGCGTCATCAATTATCCATATATCCTGGCAGTAGGTAAAATGCTATGGGAACGGAAACCCAGACAGAAAACCAAATCATGCAGGTCCACAAGGGGAACCAAATTACGGTGCAGGGGGTCGGATCCCCAGTACCGGCGGCAGAGGGTAGTGAGCGAGCAGGCTCCCGGCCGTCGTCATCCATCGACTGCAATGTTATAGAAGTGGTGAACTTGGCTTCTGTAACAGATATAACTACAAGCAAACAGGACGCTAGCACGGAGAACCCTTTCAGGCAAAAACTGCTGTTGGCAAGAACACCGATAAAACAAGTCACCGATTGCGGGGGGAGGCAGCAAACCCCAGAAACACTGTCAAAGTCAACATCACAGGTTAAATCATCGGAGACAGACCACAGACGGACTAACGAACGAAAGAAAGCAGAGTGCGTTGTGCAACCTGGCATCATTGCGGCCTTTGGGCGCAGTAGAAGGACTATGCGCACCCCGGAGCGTCCAGTGCAAGACGTACACAATCCGGGTCAAGCTGCGACACCAACAGAGGCCAGTGTAAGACTGGGGGAGGGAGAAGTTTTGCCGTTGGCAAAGCAAAAGGGCTAGGAAACGGGGGCCTCTCCAAAGAGGTGGCGCCAAATAACACAATCGCCCTTGACCGCGCCGAAGAGGAGCGGCTTACTTGGAAAGCGGGGACTATCGTCAAACAACTGAGGGCTGCCTGCGAAGTGCAGAAAAACATAGGCAAGAGTGTCAAGAATGGCATTCTTGAACTGGAGGAGCTTTTTGGCCGCATAACGCACTACAGGCGGAGGTGGCTTGGAACCGAAAAGCACCAAAAAGACAAGCTCTCCCTCGAGGCATCAGTGGGTCCTAGCAGCAGCAAAAGAATGGCCGGTAGCCCAATTGAAGGCGACCGTGAGAAAAGGAGGAAGGACGAGACCATAAACGAAGTTGACACTCCAGGCGAGGAGTTTCATGTGGTGCGAAACAAGGCAGCGAAAAGCGCGGCCAAAAAGCTACTCTTAGAAAAAACAGACAAAGAGCTCAACCACGAAAAGGACAAAAAACCCCCCGATATACCGCAGAAAACAAAAAGCAAACCGCGGCGCAAACCCTTGCGAGAGGCACTGCTTATTAAACCCACTAAGGGCCGAACCTATGCAGATGTCCTCCGTGAAATTAAAGGAGCGGTCAAGCCAGACGACACCAAAACTGCCATCAAAGCAGTTCGACCAACCCAGACCGGTAGCATGCTGGTGGAATTCGGGCCAGAGGCCACAAACAAAGATGCATTTCGTGACGCGGTTCAAAAGGTTCTTGGAGATGCGGCAACGGTTGCCTCGCTCAAACCAATGGCCACCCTGGAAATCAGGGACCTCGACTGCGTCACGGACAAAGCTGAAGTAGAGGATGCCATTAGGAGGGAGTTCCCCAGCTTAAGTGAAGTCAAGGCAAGATTGACACGTTAAAACACAAGGGGGCAACGCATGGCTATTGTCGAATTAGCTGATAAAGACGCCCAGAAAATCCTGGCGAAGGGCAAAATTAAGATAGGTTGGGTGATCTGCAGGATACGGAGAAGAGCGATCCCTATCCGCTGCTTCAGATGCTTCGAATACGGACACACCGCGTATGGCTGTAGGGGACCCGACAGGAGATCTCTGTGCTACAAATGTGGTGAAACGGGGCACAAAAAGAAGGAGTGCATGAACGAGGCAAAATGCATTCTTTGCAAGGATGTTAAGCTAGCACCCGGCGACCTCAAACATGTGATGGGTTTTCAAGGAGGCCCTAACTAAAGCCAAATTGATACTCAAATGATCCGTATCCTGCAGGTCAATTTGCACCGAAGCACAAACGCCCAGGACCTACTTGAGCAGTTTGCAAGGGATAAGAAAGCTGACCTGCTGTTGCTGAGCGAGCAACATCATAACAAGGACTCGCAAGCATGGTACCCTGACGAATCTAGTACCATCTCGGTTCGAGACAGCGCCCGTTTTCAGGTGCAGGGCCATGGACGCGGGGATGGTTTTGTGTGGGTGCGGTGTTCAGGGATAACATATTTCAGTGTTTATCTGACGCCTAACGAGGCAATGCGATCTTTTCGAACCAAACTCGATGCCCTGGAGGACGCTGTCTCGAACACAGAGGGCCACATGCTGGTCGGGGGAGACTTCAACGCTAAAGCCATTGAATGGGTTATGCCACAATCCGACCCAAGGGGAAAGCAAATCTTGGACATGGCGGCCAGAACAGCGCTTTTTGTCCTAAATACTGGTAACACCCCTACTTTCCGCCGCTGGGGTTGCGTAGGAACCATACCCGATGTGACACTCGCTTCGGAGTCCCTGGTACCTAGAGTACACAACTGGCGAGTACTAGAGGACTACTCGGCTAGTGATCACCAGTATATAGCGGTTGAGATTCACGACAGTGCCACTCTGCGTGCATATGCCCAAACTTCAACCCTCGGATGGAGGACTGGGAGGATGGACGTTGAGAGGTTCGCTGACGCGCTTACGGCAGGCGCACCGTTGCTGGGAGCTCCGCCAGGGAGTGGAGGGCCTATAGCCAAGGACTTGGTGAACTCAACTATGAGTACCATCATAGCTGCTTGCGAGTCTTCCATGCCCCGTCGGAGACCCCGACACGGTAAGCCTCCAGTATACTGGTGGTCAAACGAGATCGCCGAACAAAGAAGCGAGTGTCACAAACTTCGGCGAGAGGCCCAGCGGGCGCGAACACGGGAGGAGGCAGACACTAGGCTAGCAGCATACAGGTCCGGCAGGAAATATCTTCGCAGGCTTATTAACAAGAGCAAGGCCCGATGCTGGCAAGACCTCGTGGACGATGTAAATAGGGATCCGTGGGGCCTTGGCTACAAGCTGGTCATGGGGAAACTTGGTGCCCTACGGAAATCTTGTATACATGACGCGGAGAAAATGGACGCGATAGTGCGAGGACTCTTCCCCGCCCATCCCGTCCGTGTTGACGCTGTCCATGGTGAAACAGCAGTCGAGTGCCCACTCTTCACACAGCTGAAACTGGAGGAGGCAGTCCTCTCCCTGAAAGCGAGGAAGGCTCCAGGTCCAGATGGTGTTCCAGCTGAGGTTTTGCAGCTCGTCTATCACCATTGTCCTGACTTGCTGCTCAGCACATTCAACGCTTGCCTACGGGACGGGGTTTTCCCGGTACGATGGAAGGTGGCGAGGCTCGTGCTGGTCAGCAAGGGAAAGGGAAGTCCCGAATCGCCATCTGCATACCGCCCGCTATGCATGCTAGACACGGCTGGGAAAGTGCTAGAGAAACTCATCAAGGGAAGACTCACTGACGCGATTCGTGCTGCTGGGGACTTATCTCCTCGGCAGTACGGCTTTAGAGCAGGACGTTCTACCATTGATGCGATTGCAGAGGTAGTGAACGCGGTCCAAAAGGCAGAGGCATATAGTCGCACCAAGCGACGGATCGTCCAGTTGGTGACACTCGACGTCAGGAATGTCTTCAACCCCGCTAGATGGGTGGATATTCTGGACACGCTGGAAAACTCTTTTCAAGTTCCAGAATATCTAATGCGGCTGTTGAGGAACTACCTAAAGGACCGAAGCCTGCTCTACGACACGACACAGGGCCAACGAAAGATAGAAATTACATCGGGTGTTGCCTAGGGATCTATCCTTGGTCCGGACCTGGGGAACGTGTCTTACGACGGGCTACTGAGACTTGAGATGCCAGATGAGTCGCGCTTGGTCGGCTATGCGGATGATGTTGCGGCTCTGGTCGCCGGACGCACCGTTGAACAAGCGCAACTTAGGCTAGGTATGCTAATGCGCCGAGTGGGGGACTGGATGACTGCTCGCGGGCTCAGTTTAGCACTGGAGAAAACCGAAGTGGTCATCTTGACAAAAAAGAGAATCCCTAGAGTAAGGATGATCAGTATTGGAGATATACAAATCGAATCGAAGCCAGCGGTGAAGTACCTGGGGCTACTGATCGACTCGAAGATGAGTTTCTCTGAGCAAATCAGGGCAACGGCTGAGAAGGCTGCTTCGGGAATATCGGCCCTGAGTCGACTTATGGCCAACGTAGGGGGACGCCTCTTGATAAGTGCTGTAAGGTCAGTGCTACTGTACGCAGCAGAGGTATGGGACGACGCTCTCAGCAAGGAGGTATACCGAAAACGATTGGCACAGGTACAGAGAAGAGGAGCACTGAGAATTGCATCTTCGTATCCAACAGTCTCCGACTCGGCGGTGAGAGTGATTGCAGGCGTGATACCTGTCGCCCTCCTTGCTAGAGAGCGCCACGCTATTTACCTGCGCCGAAACGAGAATGCGAGTGAGATGGTTGTCCGCGAGGAGAGACAACGCTCGCTCAACGATTGGCAGCAGTCTTGGAGGAATCGCACGAAGGGAAGGTGGACTGCGCGCCTCATCCCGGATGTGAGACCGTGGCTAAATCGAAGGCATGGTAAGGCTGACTTCTATCTGACCCAGCTTTTGAGCGGGCACGGGTGTTATCTGTCTTACCTGCACAAGATTGGTAAGTCACGGTCTCCCGATTGTCGGTTTGGCCCAGGAGAGGAGGACAATGCCTGTCACACATTTTTTGCGTGTACCAAATGGGCCACGCTGCAAAGGGAACTCTACAGGGAGACGGGAGAGCTCACCTCGGATAATATAGTTGCGGTGATGCTCGAATCAGTTGACAAATGGGACCAGGTGGCACATTATGCTCGGGCAGTCCTAAAAGATAAAAGGGACTCGCAGCAGCCGGAGGTGCTGGGGCTGGGGGATCGCTCTTCTGGCATTTCCTCTTCCCCTCTCCCCTCCCGCTAGGAAAGGGACTCTCCAGCTTGTAGGCGCCCCACGGCGTAACAAAACGAGACCTGGCCCGAAGTAATGCGTCAAACGGTTACAGGCTAGGTTCTCAGATTGACAGGGGAGGTGTTTAGTGGGTAGTCCAAGGGTATCCTCCATGGGAGTCCCACACTGCCAGACTCGGCGGGCATAAATGCCTTCACCTCCCTACCACAAAAAAAAAAGTATATAGGGAAAATTAAATGTATTTTGTTTTAAGAAAAGAAAAATCAAAGTGTTAAAACGGAAATACCAATTACTTCGCGTTTAATAGTGAATACCGCGTTAAACTAGGATTAACGAAATCCAAGCTTAAAGTCGAGGAAATTCTTACGCTTCCTAATCGCGAAAGAGTAAAAGTTAAACTTTGTGGTAATTACGTCGGTTTTGCCTCATTTCGCGAGTACTTAGTTAAGTACCGTATTGGTAAAAGAGATCCTGTTACCAGTGAGTCCTCTTCGAAAGACGAAGGCAACGAAGAAAGTTGGGATAAAACTTTGGAAGGATCTATTATTTGTAAGGAATTTTTCGCGGAAGTAAAGGCTACGCGTAACAATTCTGTTTTAACTGCTTCGGCATCAAACGTGAAAAGTGATAGTGAAAATGCAAATAGTGTTGATAGTGAAATCCGTGTTAGTTTTAGCGACTTGAAAAGTTTTATTCCGGTGTTTGAAGGGAAAGCAGAAGACGCTTTCAACTTCATGTATGCATGTGAAGAAGCGATGAGATTGGCGAAAGGTCCACTCAAGGTCATCCTCTTCAAGTATATATGCATGCAGTTAAAAGGAAATGCTCAAAAAATAATTCTAAACGAAGAATTTGGTAGTTGGAGTGCTTTGAAGGCTAAACTTAAACAAGTTTTTGCCGAACCGCACTCAATGCTACAACTACAAAGGGAGTTGTTTTCTTTTAAACAAAATAGCAGTGAAACGTTGGTTCAATACCATCAAAGGCTATTAGGTCTTCATCGGGGATACTGACTGCTCGATCAGATCAGTCATCGATTGCAGAAAACTTTTCCATAGAAGAACAAGTGCGGAACGTCTTTATCAACGGATTGAAGGTTGCGTTAACACTGTATGTAATAACGCAGAAACTAAAAACACTGAAGGAAGCTAGCCGTTCAGCTCAGGAGGAAGAGCAGCGACTTGGACTAGTGAAAGTGTCTAGTAAGAAAGATTTTACAGATCGAAATACTCTTCAAAGAGTTCACAAGTTGCACTCAGATAAGATGTGTTACAAGTGTGGTAAAAAAGGGCACATTCAACGCGATTGCAGAAGTAACCAAACAAACAAATCTGGACAGCCAGGATATAAAAGTTCAATGAAGTCATCACAGAAAAATGGAGCCTCTACATCAAATAGCGAGAATTCATCCAAAAGTTCTAGCAAGCAAAATACTAATTATGAAAATAAAAATGTAAATAACGAATATAGAATAAACTCATTAGATATAGAAGATAGTCCTTTTCTTTTTCTTAGGCTAGGTAAACAATATTTTAAATTTCTTGTCGACACAGGAAGTTCACTAAATTTGATTGCCGCGAAATATGTCTTTGAAAGAGATGTCGATAAGTCAAAGGGTATAAAGTATCGATGCATAAACGCCGTAGATGGGAATACCTTTGGCCTTTCATCTCTATCTCTATATTATGGTAAAGAAAAATAGGATATTCCATTTCAAGTGGCAACTAATCGTCTCTTCGATAAATTCGATGGAATATTTGGCTCTCCATTTTTAGTTGAACAAAAGGCTTTGCTTAACTTGAGTAATAAAATTTAGTAATTGGAGATAATAAATTGCGATTATCAAAGAAAAATTTCATTGCCAGACCGCGTACAGAAACAATGTACTATTTACATGTCAGTGAAAACCCAGGTGAAAACCTTTTAGTTATGGGAATTCTAAAGGGTCAAATAAAAATTGCAGATTCACTAGTTGAAGTGAATATGAATAGGGAAGTTCCTGTAGTCATACTTAATGAAGGAGACCAGGAATTAAAGTTGAATTCAGAAGAAATACGCATTTGCAAAATTTCTACAGAGGGATTGCAAGAAAAACCCACTGAAATATGTATTAGGGATGTTCATATGAATCAAGAGGAAGAAGAAAGCATTTGGGAAATTATAAAAAAATATAACTGTTTATTTAGAGATATCGATCCAAATCAACTCATAGAAGCAGCAGAACATTATATAGATACTATTTCTGGTATAAAACCGATACATACAAAGATATATCGATTTCCGAAGATTCATGAAGAGGAAGTTAAATCACAAGTTGATAATTTTCTAGAAAATGGAACTTTTAAGGAAAGCAATAGTCCATGGAATTCGCCTCTTTGGGTGGTACCGAAGAAGGTCGATACAAGCGGTAAAATGAAATGGCGTATAGTTATAGACTATCGCAAGCTCAACGAAGTCACGGTTACGGATAATTATCCTTCACCTAATATTTCTGAAATATTGGATCATTTGGGAAAAGCGAAATATTTTTCAACAATAGATCTAACAAGCGGGTTTCACCAAATACCTGTAAAACGGGAAGATCAATGCAAAACTGATTTCAGCACTCCCTATGGACACTACGAGTATACACGTATGCCATTCGGTTTGAAAAATGCCCCGGCATGTTTTCAACGAATGATGAATACTGTGCTTTCCGGATTGCAAGGATCAAAATGCTTCGTTTACTTAGATGACATTGTCATCTATGGTGAATCACTTGAGGATCACAACGAAAAATTAAAATTGGTGTTTGAACGCCTGAAGCTGAATAATCTTAGAGTTCAGCCCGATAAATGCGAGTTTTTGCGCAAAGAAGTAGCATACCTAGGACACAAAATTTCTGACAATGGTGTTAGCATGGATCCCAAAAAGCTCGAGGCAATTGACAAACTAATAGCGCCTCAAAACCAGAAGGAGATAAAGTCATTTTTGGGTTTGACTAGCTGCTATCGTAGATTTGTGCATAACTATGCGAAAACTGTGGAGCTTTTAAACAAACTCCTTCGGAAAGATACAGAATTTAGTTGGTCCAAAGAGTGTCAGTCTGCGTTTGAAAAAATTAAGGAAATTTTAAAGGAGTATGTTACCCTAATGTATCCTGATTTTAATAAAAGGTTCATACTTACTACAGATGCAAGCAACAACGGGATAGGAGCAGTCTTGTCACAAGAAAATGATTTGAGATACGAAAGGCCAGTCAGACCAGAACACTAAATAACGCTGAGCGAAACTATTCGACTACAGAGAAAGAATGTCTCGCTATAGTGTGGTCTGTAAAACAATGTAGACCATACCTGTATGGAAAGGAATTCATTATTCGTACCGATCACCGACCTTTATTGTGGCTTTTCAACGTAAAAGACCCAGGAAGCGGACTTGTACGCTGGCGTCTAAAACTAGAGGAATACCAGTACAAAATTGAATATAAGTCTGGAAAGGACAACAAAGTTGCCGATGAACTTAGTAGGAACCTTCCGTTAAATTCAATAATTCCTACAGGAACGGCAAATCATATCGAAATAGATGGTGACCATGATCATGATGTATCAGAAGATATTCTGGGATACAAACATTCTGAAATAATAAAGGATTATACAATTAATAAATATGGAGACTTGATTTGCAAAAACGGAAATAAAATAATCAGACATTTCAAAAGTGGTAAGATTGAAGAAATAAATCTTGATGAACTAGAGAATCCGACTGAACGAGTTGAAATCGAGGACGATATTCAGGACATAGAGGGGGAGGAGAGTAATAATGAAGAAATCAATGAAAAAGATCCGAACGATGAAATCATCGAGGTAACTGACCCAAAGGAAAGATTAAAATTAATCGAAAAGTGGCACACGGGCATTGTCGGAGGCCATAGAGGTGTTAACAATCTCGAAGAATTTCTGCGAAGAAGCTATCATTGGAAAGGTATGAGGAAGGATATTAGAAACTTTGTTAAAAGATGTGATAAATGTCAGAGACAGAAAATCATCCGCCGAAACCTCAAAACTCCAATGACAATTGAAAAATTGAAAGAACAACCCTTTGACCGGATATCAATGGATGTAGTATCTTTCAAATGGAAAGATGGTAAAAATTTTAAAGCATTGACGATACAAGATAATTTATCGAAATATTTGAAGTTTATATACATAAAAAGAGAAGAAAGCAAACATATTGCTAACGCTGTTATCAACGAATGGATTTCATACTTCGGTATTCCGAAGGAAATTCTATCGGACAATAGTAATGTCTTTACAGGAAAAATTGTCAACGAGCTTTGTAAAAGACTTGACATAGAAATGATCTCAATCAGTTCCAGACATCCACAATCAAATGGTTCTGTAGAAAGATCACACGCAAGGCTCAAGGAATTTTTGCGTAGTGTTATCAATGAAACAGACTTAGGACCACAGGAAGCATTGGGCATGGCAAGCTTATGTTTCAATCAGTGTGTTGGTCAAGGAACTGGTATATCAGCAGAAGAATTATTGTTTGGAAGAAAAACTTTGCTAATCGATCAGGTCAAAACTGAAGAGGAAAACGAGATATATGATTCAATGATTGATAAACGGATTGATTCACTTAAGAAAATAAGAAAACAAGCTATAGAGTTTAATTGAAATATTAAGAAAAAAGCAAAAGATAAATATGATAGTACGTTAGATCAAAGAGGAAACATTTATAATTATAAGGTGGACGACGAAGTTTTGATTCGTTAAAAGAAATCAAAAGATGTAATGAACCAATGGGTTGGTCCTTTTAAAATTTTACAAGTCTCAAATAAATCTGTACAAATAAATAATAGATTAAAAAGTTGGTTTAACGTTAGTGACGTAAAACTATATATTCCAGGACCAAAAGGGCAATAATCCTCATCGCAGGAGTTGGATCACTAGTATTGGGAGATATATCTGTTAAGGAAATACGTTATCCAGGTGTCTAATTATATTTCGGACATAAAATTTGCAAATGAAAAAATTCATTTAATTAAGGCTATAGATCTAACGGAATTAGATGTTAAAATAGATAACATACGGAAACTAACAAAAAATATTAACGATATATGTGTTGACAACCTTGCAGCGTGTAAAAACTTAAAATTGAATGGTGAACTACAAGCTAAACGTTTGAACCATAATTTATATACTATTTACGGGTTACTAGGATTTTCACCTAATATTCGGTTACGTGAGGATTAGCCAATTGGGTAGGAAGTTCTTTAAAAGTTCTTTTTGGTACCATGGATTCTAACGACTTTGACCAATTCAAAGCCGCCGTTGATTCCATTGAGAGAAACGAATTCAACATAAGTAAAGGAATGATTAAAAATACTTATCTTATGAACGAGATCAATAAACAATCGAAAATTATATCCACAGAGCAAAGCTCCATCCGAATGAAAATTGACGAAATTGTGGATGAGCTTAAAAGAATCAATAATGTTACCAATGAGCAGGAAAAGAAATTAACTTAACAACTTTATTATGAGGAATTATATACAAAAATTAATCATAAAGTAGAAGCAGGGGCGTCGCGAAGGTCATGAAATTGGGGGGGTGACACTCATTTATTTGCCGACTTGCTGAAAAACATTGCATAGGTTTTGCATGTAAAATGAAATAACGAGAAAGGAAATTAACTTTCATTGCCTAGAAGAACGCTTTGAAAACAAAAAAATAATGATGAAGACATCTAAATAGTTGATAGTAAAATCAATTTATTTGAAAATATACAAAAACGAAAAACAATACACTGAACAATTAAAAGTATTGTAGCTTTACATCGAATACTAAATAAAAGATTCATATTTTAACTCTGCGGTGTTTCAATAGAGACCATTTTTCAATAATTTCGCGAAGGTTCAGTTTATCTACTTTATCTTTCGAAGAAAAAAGCAACATCAAAGAATTCAAACGATCATCTCCCATTGTCGTCCGTAGATGATTGACAACTATCTTCAGTTTGCTAAATGAACGTTCACAAGAAGCTGATGTTACAGGAGCAGTTAAAACAAAACAAATCATTTTATAAGCAAGTGTTATTGCACTCCTCAATTTGAATGCAATTTTAGAAACATCGGCAAAATTTGTGCATTTCTCACACGAATCAAATAGAATTCGTGACTCAGCAAGCAAACATTCTGGCTCAGTTTTAAAAAATTCTGGTTCTAATAGTCGAATTGATTTTATCAATTCAAGAGTGACATTATTTCTATTACCGGGAATTTTAAAAATTTCCTGAATCGGTTTTAACGTTGATAAAGATTCATGCAAATAATCATGAATGGCAGATGTGAAAACATGAAGCACAATTTTAAATTCCTTCCTGTAAAATGTTTTGAACTCGAAATGACAAGCATTTTCTGAACTCTCATCAATTTTTTTTGAGACATAGCGAGTTCTATGATGCCTTGAAAAATCATTTTCTGGACAAATCTGCAATTTTCTAGCAAATAAAACTGAGCTCTCTATCAATGCATTGATTTGGTCGTCGTCAGCGCTCATTTGCTGTAGTGACGCTGAAGTACTTTGAATTAACAATAAAACATCAATGACATTTAATTCATTAGCTTCCAAATTTTCTGTCAAATTTTTAACTTTAAACATTACATTCTTGCAAAAATATAATGAGCAAATGAAATCAAAATCTAGAATTTTTTTGAGTAAACCGGCAGCCATAGAACGTGATTTAGTATCAAAATTTTCCGAACCTTGTGTTATTTTTTCCAAAGCATGTACAATGCCTTCGAATGAAATCCATACAGCTTTTACCGTTTCAGCTCTAGCAGTCCAGCGTGTTTTCGATAAACATTTCAGTTGCAATGAATTTTCAATACTTTTCAAGATTTTGAAAACGTTTCGTACTTCCTGAGAAAAAAACATACAAAGCTTCTAAAACGTTAAAGAAATCATTAATTAGAGCACTTTGTTTGCAAGATGTTTCTGCAAAAACGTTGATTCGATGAGCTTCACACGGAACGTAGGGAATATTTTTACAACATTTTTCAGATAATTTCTTCCGCGTGCCATTATATTTTCCACTCATGTTGGCCGCAAAATCGTAGGACTGAAAAACGATATTTTTCACTGAAATCCCCAATGACTGAAGAGCCACTACAATTTTTTCTGCCAGTTCTTCACCAGTTTTTTTCGTTAGAATAACATCCATCTTGAGAAGGCGTTCAACAGGTACAGGTCCATCGTATGTTGGGAGCACATACCGAATGTTGATGGCTCATCGATCTTGGTGTGACAAATCAGGAGTTGTATCAGCCATGACAGAAAAGATACCAGCTTCATTAATTTCGGCAACGATGGCTTCTTGAGTTTTAGCTCCCAGTAAATCGATGAATTCGTTTTGGGTAGTGGGGCTCAAGTACGTTACATGATGTGGTCTTTTAGAGATTTCATTTAACCATTTGTTCATCAATGGGCAATGTCGCGAAATCAAAGAAACAATTTGTAAAAAATTTCCATTGTTATTTTCTGGCGATTCTTCGTGACCACGAAAAGCCAACCCTTGTCTCCCCAAAGTTCTTGTTACATCAAGCAAAACTTGTAGAACCTTAAAGTGATATTCTTTCTCCTGCTCTTCTTTAATTTTATTCTGCCGCAAAGATTTATCTAAGAATACATTGATATGGGTTCCTCCGTTGATGAAATTACAGTAGTCACTTAAAGATGCACGATGAGATTCTGAAGTGAAGTGCTGAACTAGTTTTCCTTCTTTATTCTGACCTCTACTTTTCATTTTATGCCACTGGCGAACACCTACTGACGTCCACTCTTTACTACCGTGAGCCCTTTTAGCTCCCTCGGCAAACAAAAAACAAGCGAAGCAATACGTTGCATCTTTGTAAGGACTATATTCCAAAAATGGGAACTCATTATACCATGCTGGATTAAAACGGCATTGTTTATTGGTAGGAATATCTGGATTCGCTGGATAAATGGCAAGTTTCGGCTGGTATGGTCCTAGCGAACTTAAAAATCTTCGCTGATTGGTGGTTGATATTTTTCCCCTTTTTCCAGGATCATGGTTTATGAAACTTTCACTCACAATATGCAGATCAAAAGTCTTTGATGACAGTTTTTCTTCTTCTTTTTTTGCTAATTGCCGCAACTCCTCACTTTCTTCGTGGATGTGGGTCAAACTATCGATCATATCGATAAAAAACGCTTTTACATTCGGAGCTGCATCACTTGTCACATTCTTCAAAAGTTCACCTACTCTTTCAAAGTTACTTAGAAATTCTGCTACCTTACCGGAAAAATTGATCCAAGTCGGATCAGCCTCAGCTTCTTTAGGTAATGGTACTTCATTTGATTGTTGCGGTGAAAGTTGTGAAGGAGATTCGGGTGAAGCTGGCGACGATGGCGGTAGTGTCACTGGAGGTGAGGGTGGTAATCGTGTGGATGCTGATAGTGAAAATGGTCGTTGTCCTATCTTTTGTTGCACAGGAAAAATTGTCGTTGAAATAACGGGTTTGCTGGCTCCAGCCAATTGCTGCTCTAAATCATCTGCAGGTAGCTTAGCAACATTCTCTTCTATAACAGCAACTACAGTATGACTATTTGATGATGGAATTGTTGAAGGTACAATTTTTCTTTTAGAGGCTTCGAATGGATTTGATGGAGCTCTGACATGTTTGACTCTAACATATTTTCCATTATGTTTAGAAATTTCATGTCGAGACTTGTAGTCATCGTCAAACTGTCTCCCACAATCTTCACATTCTACTTTCATCCTTTTCCTTAGTGGTTTTGACATTATTATAAAACCTATGAAGAAATGTTTCCATTGCATTAAGTGAAAAGATTTCTACTAGATGCGTAGGTATTACATTTATCACGAAAATGAAATTTACAGAATTGTAACATTAAAGTTACTTTCAAAGTAGCTGCGTTTGAATATCGTAAAAGTAAATATCTATCAAGTTTATTCAAAATGAAGAAAAATTTAGTATTTTTTCACTAAAATCAAATTTTAATCTCAGCAAAATAAAAAAGCAGCATTTATATTGAAACAATAATTTACTGATTTGGTGTTTTACTTCTACTAAAATGATTCGATATAATAGTGAGTTGTGTAGTTGTGATTTCATTTTAAATTAAAGTTACGACTTACCTTGAAAATGGTCTCAAAAAATGATTAACCTTGTTGATCTATTCTTTTCCCTCTTTATTCTTCTACCAAGCCACTTAATCGAATCTATTGTCTAATAAGGCACTATTTTTTATACCTAGAACTAATTTGCACATGTTTATCGAGTTTACAAAAGAAAAATACTAAAAATGTGTGATTTGCAAAATGATTATACTCAAGGCATTTCACTTTCAGTTGTTTTCAGTTGCAAACCTTCGAAGCACTCAAAAATTATATGTCTTTCTATGGACGCCGCGCCACAAACATCCCTACGGACTAGCGGTAGTCTCTAGATAGCGAAGAGTAAATGATATATTATTCGTTCAATGCATATGACATGGCCCATCAGATGAGTTGTTACCATAGAGGTATAAGACTGTAGAGGAGCTATGTTCATGTATATAATTGAAATTACTTACAAAAATTGCTTATTTTGAGTTTTGGTAGGCTATACAAATGAAAATTAAGTTAGGTGAAGTTCAAAGTTGAAAAATTTCCTGAAAAGAAATATTTCATGGCTGAATTTTCGGTAATATATTATTAGGAATTGTGAAAATGCCGACTTCCAAAAAATTTGGGGGAGGGTGTAACACCCCCCCCCCCCCCACACCCCCCCATCGCTGCACCCCTGAGTAGAAGTAATCGATTTAGAGATCGAAATACTTCGCGACAGTTTACTTTTTATCCAATCTGGAGTCCTGCATCCTTATATCCTTGAACCTTCTCAGCTTGTTGAAGAATTAAGTAAAGTGAAACAAATTGAATCATTGGGTATAAAACCAATAATATCGAATTATCGGGACTTAGCTAAGGATTTAAAGTTGACCACTTTCGTTAAAAACAAAAATATATACGTAAAAATTTCGCTCGACAAAGTAACAAACGACGATTTCGAACAATACGAAGTACCTAATTGGGTTTCCGTACATAAATAAAAATTCAATAATCCAAATAAATGGCCTGAAGAAATATTTGATTATCAATAAAAACAAAGGATTGTAGGTATCATTTGATGAAATCGATTGTAAAAGTATAAGAAATTTTAGAATTTGTTGACCATTGCCACTTAAAAGTGTGTATGACAACTCCTGTATTATAAATCTTTTTTTCAAGCAAATAGACAAAGGATGTCATTTCAAAAACATTAACTCAGAAGTAGATATACTGCATAGGATAAGCAATTTACAATTACTGTCTGTAAACTCTTTAGAAACAAAGTTTGAATGTCATTGTAATCAAACGAAAACCTTGAAAATATCGGGAATAAATTTGCTTACTTTAACTGATGATTTTACTATCCATAGCGTAGCACATTATTACTTCCCCATTAAGACCGGTACAGAGATTATTGTGGAAAACATAAATTAATAGAAATTGAAGATTGTTGTAATAATTTTAATACGAGTATAACTGAAATTAAAGAAAATGATATGAAAATTACAAAATTTACTAGCAACAATATACATGAATTAAAAGACTTAACTTCGGAAACTATTGAACAGGCTTCTTTTTGGGATAAAGCCATTCAACCGATCCCTAAAATTGTTAGAAAAAATTCAGTTGTATCCACTGTGATTACAATACTTGTCCTTTTAATAGTAGGATTTTTAATTTACAAATGTGCTAATGGTAACTTATGTATCATATTTTTCAAAGAATGTTTTAACCGAAAGAATAAAGTAAATCTTGGCAAAAATACCATAGCTTTCAAGAACAAAAAGGATGACGAAAAAATTACAATTTTTGAAAATGCTAGTATAAATTCAGAAAATCAAACAAATAAAAGGGAAGTCTTAAATGAATTGCAAAAGAATACGGCACCAGGTATCGATATCATCACGATGAATGAGACTAGTATTATAAAGGAGGATATAGCCCAAATTATGGCAAATTTTACAAACGGAATGGGAGTTTTCCGGAAGAAGAAAAACTTGTAAAAATAGTTCCTATATTTAAGGGTGGTGATAATTTCGACCCGAATAACTATCGCCCGATTGCACTGCTGACGGGATTTAGTAAGATATTTGAAACAACTACTAAACAATCGATTGACATCATTCTTAGTTGAAAACTCTATCATAAGCCAACATCAGTTTGGTTTTCAAAAGAACAAGAGTACTTTGGATGCCCTACATTCTGTCACACGTTTCATCAATCTAGGACTTGACATAGGTGATTATGTCATCGCAATTTTTGTGAATTTGTAAAAAGGCTTTGGTACAGTTGATCACGACCTCTTGCTCCGTTAACTTGAATCGTACGGTATTCAGGGTAGTCCTAAGCAGTTGTTTAAGAATTACTTGGAGGGATGATCGCAGAGAACTTTAATCATCAATGTCCTGAGCGATCATGCACCTACGAAAACAGGAGTTCCCCAAAGCTCAATACTTGGCCCAACTTTGTTCCTGCTATACACAAATAATTATTCAGGACGAGACAAAATGGCCATTGAGAACACTATCAACGAGGATCTTGGAAAATTCCATCAGTGGTTAATTGGAAGCAAAAGAGTATTGAACACTTCAAAGACAAAATAAATTGTTTTTAAGCAAAAGAACAAAGGAGACATAGATGTCGAACTAAATATTAACGGCGAAAAATTGCAAAGATTGCTGGAAATAAAATATCTTGGTGTTGTCATAGACCATCGTATGAACTGGTTACCACACATAAATAGCTTAAGGAGTCAATTAGCCCCAATAAAAAGATTGTTAAGAAGATATAAGAATTTTCCAATGCACATCAAGAAACTTGTTCTAAATGCGTTTGTCCTGGCGAAATTGCATTATGGAGTACTTATTTGGAGTCAATCAGCAAAGCAACATTTAAACAGTTTATCCAGGCTACTGATCAAAGCGTATAAAAACATTCTAAAGCTGCCAATGCTTACTCAAAC
Organism: Odontomyia ornata; assembly: GCA_963969285.1. Lineage (NCBI taxonomy): Eukaryota > Metazoa > Arthropoda > Insecta > Diptera > Stratiomyidae > Odontomyia > Odontomyia ornata. The sequence goes on along the minus strand of OZ017738.1, from coordinate 341,973,247 downwards.
TAGTTTGGTTTACCAATTGGCAAAATCATTAACCTTTAGTCACATTATTATTATGGACAAAGCTAAGTTTATCTACAGAAATTTAAAAACTGATGGATCGGAACGAGCGCTATTAATTAAGGTATCACAGATCAACCCATATAATGCGAGGAATGCAGATCAATTCGTAATACCTTTTGCCAGAACGGATCGTCTAAAGAACGATGCAACGAATGATGCTCTGCATATATATAACAATCTACCAGAGATTGTTAAGGAAGCAAACTCACTTTTGGTATTTAAGAAACGGCTAAGGGAGCATTTAATGAGCACTGATTGAAGCGTGGACCTGTAATTCTGCTTTTATGAGCCCAGTATCTTAGGGCGTTCTTTTGACCCTATCGACGAGATACTGAAGTGACAGTTACTCAGAGTTTTTTTTGAATGCGTCGTATAATATTGATTTTTTTTTATCTCTGAGAGCTGATCATGATTTTTGGACTAGATGTTCACGAAAAGGACTAGTTCACATTATATTATGTGCCCCCCTTATACCGATGTGTTCAACATTGTTTTGGTGGCACAAAGGACCAAGCGACGTAATGTGATTGCAGATCGCATGAGCGTTGTGCGACGAAGAAAGAGTGATGGATAGAGTGGTAGGGAATGGAAGTATTTAAAAAAAATGACAGTTGCTAAAATCACGATACTATAACAATGAAGGCGGAAGAACACGACAAAATTATTAGTGGTCACTTGTAAGGTTAATCAACCATGAAAATTTTAGAAACATCGAAAAGTATTTAACAAAGTTATGGTGGTATCAATTTGCCAACGCTCACAAGGGAAGTGTGACGTATTTTGCCGATCCCAAGGAACATCGAGTCAAAGTCAAACTCAATTTAATTAGATAAAATATAAAATCAATATCCATATATAATATTAATGCAAAGAAACCTTCAATTCATTAAAATTTGATAAGTTTTTCACCCTCATGGACCGTAAATAATTAAGTTTAAAATAAAACCAGTGTTTAATTATATTTATTTAATTAAAACTTCAGATGTTACAAATGTGTTTTATTTTAAATGACACGTATGCATTTCGGTGGGCATTGCCGACCATCTTCAGTGCTAGACGCGAAACTGGTTTTATTTTAAACTTCATTATCTGCGGTCTATAATGGTGAAAAACTTATTAAATGTTAATCAATACTGACCACAATTGTGGTTCTGAACTCCAATTCATATTCATCATTCATTAACTCCATCATTCATATATCTAAAATCTAATCTTAATTATCTGAACATCATTCAAACAAACTGCGAAACGATTCAAACACAACGTACAATTTGCAAACAATTTAATTAAATTTAACCCGTTCGCTACCAACCGTCACATATATGTGACACAGTGGTTTCTAAACACAGCCCAGCGTCACATATATGCGACAGGCGATTTTAGTCAATTTATTAAATGGTGCTGAAACATTTTGGGTTTTGCACAAAACTTTCCAGTTCTAGAACTGTCAAAAATATTGAGACTGCCCTTGGTCTGGCATTAAATTGTTTATATTTTATATAGCAATTGAAGATGTAGGTCGCGTAGGTCAGGTGAAATAGTTCAAATGTTTCCATTACTCGAATCCTGAAAAAAGGAAATGCCGCTCGTATTCAAATGTTCTATAAATGCTTGCGTTCGGAATCTGTGTTCGCATCTTAACATAGTGGTATTTGGTTTGGGTTATGCTCTACTTGTGGGAAAATTCGAAAACAAAAATAAATCTAATGATGGAATTTTATGACTCAAAGAGTTTCAGTTAAGGTTTATGGCACATCACGACACGACTATCGCAATGTACGATTCTTAGCCGCAAATGTAAGCACGCTAAGGCAAGATTTATAAGTATCTCCAGGCATACGCAGAACAGATATGCTCACTTGAAGGTATGTCCTTGCCAGGATTACATATGTCAAGCATACTAAGATCGTGAGCATGGGTCTCTCAACACATACTTGTACTTAGCCGATATACCTCCTTACATGACTACATCAAATTTCCAAATAAAGTGCGCATGCACGAGTATCATGCAACCTGAAAATCCTCTTGCCTAGTAAACTGGCTTTAAGGGAAAACCGCAGATCTTTGGAACAGTCGACCAGGAAAGAAAAGTCGTAAAGTTGTGGTGTGTGCGCTCCCATTTAAACATGTGTAAATTGCGATCTTTTAGCCGCTATCGTGTCATGATGTGTCATCAACTTAAACTGAACTAAAGATACAATAAAGCAAAAAATGCAAAATATGCAATATTGAAGATCCTTTGAAATATTTGAAAACCAGATGTAATATTATCAGGAGTAGTTTATTGAGAAATTTAGGTTTAGTCTCACTGAGATTTACTTATTGAACGGACAAATCTTCCAAGGCTTTTGAAGTTATAGAAAAAAATTAAATCTCAATAGTTTTATTTCAAGAAATGATCTTGTTTTCGATAAAAATACTATCGTAAAAAACCAGTGAACAGTAATAAAAAAATAAAATTCAAATTGCTAGATAAGTGACTAAAGTTTAATAAATAGACATAGCATTGTTTTTAAAAGAACTATACCGCTCTACAAAATGATTAGGAAGAGATATGTTGTTTAGACCAGTGAAGAAGAAATGGCGAGTGATGAAGATGTACAGGATCCAACAGATCATTTCTCTATAGTGATTAGTGAAGAAACGAGTAGCTCATCAAATTCATTAATGACTTGTGAAACGCATGATGATTACTGGCTCGAAAACAGTTATGGCTCCATTAACAGTGGCAACAGTTATGTGTTACAAAGTGATTCAGAGTGGTTTCAACACGATGCAATCCTGCAATTCTTGAGCTCACTGAAGAAGAGGGGCTAAAAGTGAGTCTTTCAGAAAATAGTTCACCGTTTGACGCTTTTTTATTACTATTTGACAATGCAATGGACCAAGACTCAAGCTCAAATTTTGACAAATAGCTTCAATGTTTCCTCAAATTCAAATCTAAATAAGTGGATCGCAGTTTCAGAGGATAAAATGACAAAGTTCTTTGGCCATTGCATTATGGTAAGAAATATTCGGATGCCTTCATTAAAAAAATACTGTAGCATCAGCACACTTTAAAATCACCCATTGTTTGGTAAAACTATGAGTGGAAATAGATTTGAGTCAATACTTCGCTGGCTAAAGTTTTACACTGATATAGAGGATCAAGCAAATCGCTTTCATAAAATCGATCAGGTATCGAGCCGCGTACTTCGTAATATTCAAAGTGCTTATCATCCGGGTGAGAACTTATCTATACACAAAGGTTTACTCTTGTGCAAAGGATGTCTGACATTCAAGCAATATATTCCACAGAAGAGAGCAAAATATGGAATCAAGATATACGAACTGTGTATACGTGATGGATTTGTGTTAAATATTTTGATTAAAAAAAAAATATAGTAACCAATGGACATAGCCACTCCTCTTGTGTTGTTTACAGGTTGCTGGAGAAATATTTAGGAAAAGGACATACTATTTGTATGGACAATTACTACAATAGTGTCCAGTTAGCCACCTCCCTTTATAGAGATAAAACGCACGTTGTGGGCAACTTCGCAGAAATCGGAAAGGAAAAGGAAATATTTTGGTTCAGAAGTAGAAAGACAGGCGTGATGTCTTAACAATATCTACAAAAAAAAGAGGTCATGCTTTAATTACGCCGTCTACTGTAGCTGATTATAATAATAATATGTCGGGCATTGATAGAGCTGATCAAATGATTTCCTACTATCCCACACCACGGAAATCAATAAGCTGGTATTTGAAACTTTTTTTTCATATATTTGACGTTGCAGTTTGGAACGCTTGTTAGTCATATAATAAAACACATTCAAACAAAAAAAACTTATTTAGTGTTTGTTGCGGATTCCGGCGTACCGACTTTCTCCCATTCGCAACTTCAAATTGCTGCCGTAACACTTCCACCTTCCTTTGGGCACTTCTACCTTTTCCTCTATAAATTTATTTATTTTTTTTTACATTTTTCCATTTTCCCTTTAATTTTTACTCCCCCATCATCACAATACTACCCTTTTTCCTTATTAACAACTACGAAAAAATAATACATACTAATAATTTCAATTTTCCCACTAACAACGTTCCATTTATTAATTCCCACTAACAAAATTTCATTCTATTCATTTTCCCTAACAAAACCTAATTCCTTCCTTAATACTGACTAATTCCATTCCCACTAACAAATTTTATTTTTTTTATACTAACAAAAATGAATTCACTGATTCACTAACAAAATTCAATCTCATGCCCAAATGCATCGTTGAAGTTGCTCATGAGATGAATGGGAGATCGACAATCCATGGCACCATTAGCTGCGTCGTGAGTCCTCGATCTTGGGTCTGCTGGAACTCTGAGTTCAAGTTCTCTCGGGCGCACGGAAGTATTCTTTTTGGGGTATCGGCAAAATCAATAGTTTTCGTAATGTATATGTGACACTTTACATTCAATCAAGCGATTCTTGGGGATGTAAATTGCCATATATGCAAGTCAATGGATACTATTGTGATTGTCGATACGGGAACAAAAAAATGTGTGGGTAGCGGAATCGAAGTGTAATGAACTTCGATTACGTTACCTAGATGCGGCAGCGGTAATTGGAAAAAGGGATTGCGGGATCGAATGGGATGAACGTGGAAGGTGAAAATTGAGTGGTTGGAATTGAGGAGTCAGATTTTGATTTGGAGAAGAGAAGGGTGTTTCCGGTGCGCGGTAAAGTTGATTTTTGGAGGTGTTAAAAATTGGGGGAAAAAAGGAGTTAGTTTTTGACTAGGAGATAAGAGGAATTGTGTTTGGCGGTGCGGAATTGGGAATTCGAGGAGAAAAAGATTCGGTTTTGGAGTTTACAAAGAAGAAGAGGATTAAATTTTGATTTAGTGAAGACGTGTGATTTTGAATTTGAATTCAATTATAAACGTGGGAAATTCAAGATAAAAACTAATAAATTTTGCTTGTGGCGTATGCGAGTGGAGCTAAGTGTGAATTTAAGAGGAAATAAAAACTTAGTTTGTGGAGTGAATCGGGAATAAAAATGGTCCAAAACGGCTCAAATCCGAAATTGTGTAGAAAATAAAATCAAAAAAATAAGAAAGAAAAAAACTTATACTGCCGATTAAAATTTTAACTGTAGTATTGGGCATTTAAAAGTAAAGTATAAAAGTGTCCTAATTTGATTTAATAAAAAAAACGAGAAGAAAAACGAAAAAAAAGGAAGAGTAAAGTTTCCGTGAAGCACTTTGTGAAAAAAACATTCAAATTGTTGAATTCAAAAGTATCCTATTAGATGAAGAGTAGTGAATTGGTGAAGAAAGTGGAATCAGCGTCTTGCGAAAAGTGGCCGTTCAGTGCTTTAATTTCTGGACTTTATTCACATTAATTTTTAAATTGAAGTTTGAGTTTCAGGTGCCCCGAATTTCTTTCTTTTGTTCTTCGCCGAGCGCTCGGAGTTCAACAAGGAAAGTGTAAGTAACTATTTGAATTTTTTTTTTGTATAAATATACTGTTAGTTTTTGTCTCAAATTAATAATTTTCTTTTTTTTCTTGTTAATAAATTGTATGTAAATTGTATTTTGCTTACATAAATTGTAAAACGGGGAGTTAAAATTTGTGAATTTCACTTTTAGAATTTTTTTCTTTTGTTTTTGTTTGAATTAAATAAACGTCCATGTCCTATTAGAAACCATATTTTTCATTTCTTGAAATGACCTCCCCTTTCCCGTCCTTTTCCCACTGTGTTAGTTTCTTTATGTAAGGTGGCTCAGCACGAGCAGGGGGTGTCCCGGAAGTCACACGACACGACTGAGCGCTAGCCGGCCTCAGTATGCCACCCCGGGCTACACACCCCTCTGCTAATTCCTAATGTCTGCAACTGCGGTGACTTCCGTGGTTGCTACATGTTTTGAGATGATATTGCATGCGAACTACTGAATTTGAAGAGCGATGTTTCAGGGCTTTTACGCAGCATAAATTTTTGTATCCAACGATTCGTGCAAAAACTGGAGAAACAAGTAAGATGCTTCATTTGCGCCAAAAACAAAAGGGGCAAGACTACATTCTATGCCTGTGAGACTTGTAAAACCAACAACGGACAGCCAATTGAATTATGTGTAGATAAATGTTTTAAGGTCTATCATACAAAATAAATTTTTATATTAAAAAATTGTCTCGACATTTTATTTGTAATGATTTTCTCCTTTTCAGCTCGAACGCGGAACCGACCTCTCATCGGTTCTAGACGTTAAGTCTGAGTAGTGCCAACGGATGGTACCAACAGGTCAACCAATCCGTGCACCGTAATCCATTCACGCGGTGACTGCTTGTCGGCCAGCTAGTTCGGAGAGGATTTCGGTCGCGGGTCTCCGAATGGATTACGCTCAATCACAATATTTCAGTCACCTGAACTTGCCCGTTTTTCAAACGCGTCAACAATTACTCATCCAGAACGAGAAACCTACATTACGTTAGTTCTGGATGTGATCTATCCACAGATCTCAAATCAAAAACGCTACAAAATCCCATAGGCGCGTTACCGATTCACCGACGCGGTACCGAAAAATATACTACTCGAACTTACACCGAAGAAAACTACTCTAAAGAAATGGCGAAACAAGCAAAGGTACCGCGTACCGCGCGCGACGCGAAACCGACTTCAGCGGATTTGTCGAAACCCTACCCTCGCGACGGCATACTTACCCTACACTCTCTGTTCCCACTGAAAAAAAACGAGTCACTGAAAAGGAAAGTCGTTAGTTAAATTAGCAATTCATGATTTTTTATTTTGTATTTCAAATTTAATTATTTCAACTATAAGTTTATGTTGTATGTATATCGAATTATGTATAAAATTTCTCAAAAGGATCATATACTTAAATTTTCTTTTACACTTTAGAAAGACTAATTTTGTTCTTACTGTAACTTCAAGCGGGTGAACAAATACAATGGTTCAGTTGGTTTGTGGATGGACATTAAAAATATATCTTTTATGAAATTCTACATTAATACACATATAAATTATGTTCTAAGCGGAAAAGTAAACATAGATCTACAAAAATCTTTCATCACCCAAAGTCAATTTCAATTATGTATCGAAGTTACAATCTATTTTTTTTTCTTTTTTGGTAAAATATACTCGTGTTAAAATATTGATATCGAACGGCCCTTCAAATGTTATTTATTTCCTTACATGAAGAATATTCTTCGTATTTCTCTCTTCGCTATTAGGTCTTACGATTAAAATTAAAATTGGGTATTAATTTATATCAAATTATCATGTGTACGATTAAGACTAAAAATAAAGTATTAATTTGCATGAAAATGAAATCAGCTAAAATAAAATTAGCTAGTAGCTATGCTCAGTTATCACCGAAAGAACAAAACTCTCTAACTCTAAATTACACAGATAGAATCTGACTAAAGACCCAAGTAGATATTTTAACGTTTAGACGTATCCGATGACTACTTATAGATGTTTTAATGGAAATTCATGCTTGCAAGGTGCAAAACTTGCACTCAACTTTCAAAGTAAGGATATATTCACACAGAAAAATAAATACTCCAATACTATGTCAGGATTAATTAAACTAAGCTGCAACGTGACTTTCCACTCTTAATCACGAGCTTCCTCCGCCTAATTTTAATATATACGGAATCATGTACTCAATCTGTACAAGACCTATCAGATTGGAAAAGAATAACTCCTCGATGAGCGTTGACTCAAACGACCTTAGCTGCATTAAACATAATAAAATTTTGCTGCGACGTTCCTTCACGTCAGGATAATTTATACTATTCAAATGATTACGCAAACACTTCAGAGCGTAGAATTGCAATTTTTCCAGCAGCGCACGCTTGGTTTGATCTTTTATATTTAAATTATTTGGACTAAAAATTACTATCAACCGTATATAGGCACATTCGTGATCATCTAAGGCCATTAACCGTACACTTTGCACAAATTCGTTAAGTTGAAATGCGTGCTCGGAGAGTTTCAATATTTTCTTTTTTAGGCCTGTCCTTGACACTGGCCGTTCTGGCCAACTTTATTAATTTCTGACATTTGCAGAATATTCGTTACTAACGTAGACATTATTGTTGAGATCGATAAAGATCGAGAGCATTGCGCCAAGCCTATAGAAAACAGTTCTACCCAATGCCTTTTCAAAAGTTGACTTTTTATGTCTTCTGGTAATTGCTGAAACGACCGCACCCCTTTGATCCAGTAGACTGAAAGGAAAAGAAGTCGATTGCCACTTCCACAAACGTAATGCACATTTAGGTACGATGGAACTAAAGTAGGAATTTGCAAATTGAACGGTACGTTCGCTTCGGAGAGTAGAGGACCATCAAATATTCCTATGGTAATTTCTGATTCTTCCGTTTCAGAGGCCGCAGTACGATCACGTCCGTTAACTTCGCGATCGATTCCACTACCAGCGCTTGAATCATCAAGCATTTGCTTTGCATGCAGTCCTATTTCGGAATGGTCTTCTATGATGAGTTCCTCTTTCACAATAGTGTTATAAGTATACGAGTTTGATGTACTATTTTGCAAGCTATTATTGATATTCGTACTACTATTGTTACCAACCAAATTACCGCGAGTATCGTACTGTTGCTGGATGGAGGCGATCATTTCCAGTGATTCGTTTAATAAGTTTTTCTCGATAGAATTTTGTATTAGATTAACAGCGCGGGAGGGTGTGTTTGTTTGTTGGTGAAGAGTTTCAACAAGTCCAATGGATGTTACGCCATCACCAGTCGTGCTGTACTACCCCATATCTATCTCAGGTTTGAACTGTTTGAAAAATACACGGAAATGCCCTATGTAACAAAACTTATTATACGATGTATGCTTAACAGGTGCCTTCGGTCAGCAAAATGTCATCCGTAGTCCTATTTTCCACTAACCTTGCATTCTGTCTGCTTAATATGTCTGTTTGCTTCTGGAATAGGTTTTATTTTGGTCAGCGCCTGATGGTGTGATGGTGTTGTTGATGGCGCACTACCCTCATTACTTGACTAAGTCGACACCTTTGTCGCGACAATTGTTGCTTCAGCACCGACTGTGGCTGCTACGACGTCGAGGGCGATGAACTCTTAATAGTTTTTCCTCACTCAACTTGCTTATTGCTGTTACTTAGCCACACGATTACCCAATGTCCGTACAATAGCTGCCATTACCATGAACCGTTATTTTCATACACAATTCTATAATTTTACGTCCAACAAGAGGCGCCAAATTCCCTGACATCTGTCCAAATCAGAGTATATTGACTGCCATCACCTCCATGTGGCTGTCAAATCCCTGGTTGTCACATCGGACAAAACATCTGTGCGTGGAATGGCACTTCATATGGCGGAAATGTGCTTTTCTAGATGTCGCCAGTGGCATAGTTTTCTCGATGGCCACGGTGGAGGGGCATTTCCAGATGGCTATGTCTCGAAATGTGCCGGGGTTGGATTAATTCTATATTTCGAATATTTATATCCACGGATCTAAATATTTGGACAGAAAAAAAAATATTTTCTGCACAACGATATCCGCACAACAGATGAAGTCCGCTGGCACTCCGAGGACATATCCATCTGGCAGGTTACAAGGGTTCGGGATCGGAATCACTTCGATTCCTGGGCGTAGGCGTCACATTACACATTCCCCCCCCCAAAATCGAAGTAATTACGATCCCGTCTCCTTTGTAAAAGGTCTTGGTTAGGGACGTGGCGGGTCGAAGATCGGTTTCGAAGGATAGGCTACAACCCTGTTCGTGAAGGCTCGACAGTGACTATAAAGTAGGGAGCCAGGTGTTATTCGGAGGCCTTCGTCTAGGCAGAGATTTGGGATAAGCCAAGGTTTCTCGTGGGAATTAGTTGCACTTCATCGTCTAAGGTCTTTGGCGTGGTAAATTCCCAGGGTCTTACCAGTCATGTCCGCGATGAGGTATCGGGTGGGGCTTATGACTTGTATGACTCGACACTTCACGAATTTCTTGTCTAGTTTGGCATTGTAATGGCGGGTGGCATCGCTCTGTCGGAAGTTTCGACGATATATTTCGTCGCCGGCCTTAAAGCCAGAAGGATGAGATCGCAAGTTGTACCGCTCCTCTCCCATCCGTCTACTTTCTTCAATCTTCTCCCGCAGTTGATCTCGCAGAAGTTGGAGCCTTTCGTGCGGTTCTAGAACCACGATTGGGTCCTCTAGCGATTTCAGCTGCCGCAATAGCCGGTAAGCGCTCCCATGACCGATCATGTACTGGCCGAACACTGCAAAATACGGCGAAATGCCGGTCGTGGCGTGGTACGACGAGCGCAGCGCACTAGTGATGGCGGACAATTTGCGATCCCAGTCCCTCTGATTCGGGTGGACATAGGCACGAATGGCCGCTATGAGCGTACGATTCAGTCGTTCGGATGCGTTGGCTTGTGGTGAATAGACGGCAGTTCGTTGGTGGATGATGCCGTATTTGGACATTAGGTCTCGGAACTTGCTGGAGGTGAACTGGACCCCATTGTCGGAGACAAGTTTCTCCGGAACTCCAAACATGTGAAAGACTCGGTTCTCCAAGAAGCTGATTATAGGTCCAGTGTGCATGTTACGTAGGGGTTCTATGATAGGGAATTTGGAGAGCTGGTCCAGGACCACGACAGCTCCCGTGTGACCAGAAGCAGATCGAGGGTAAGGACCGATAAGATCAATGTACAAGCGCTGGAACACGCGCTCGGGGACCTCAACCTTACCCATGGGTGGCCGAAGGATGGTGTTGGGCGCTTTAGTGCACTTGCATAGCTCACAGGAGGCTACGTACGCTTTTATCTGTTGTGCCATCTTAGGCCAAAAGAAACAGGTTTTCAACCGCCTAAGTGTACGACCGTATCCGCCGTGCGCACTTGATGGGTGGTCATGAGCCCGCCTGATAAGATCAGTGGTTAATTCTTCGGGCACCCACAACTTCCACTGTTCTTCTTCTTGTATGGGGTCTCCGGATGCGTGTCCCATCCGTTTGTAAATAAATCCATCCGTCAACCGCAGTTCAGGAAGCTGGGGCTGTTGATTCTGGATAGTGTGAATCAGTTGGGTGTAGCTGGCTGACTTGAAGGCAGGATGGTCCAAATCGATCAATTGGGGGCTGTCGTCCTCTTGGACCAACTCGGCTCCTTCAGGGGCAAACATTCTGGATAGGGTGTCGGGGACTACATGCTGGCTTCCTTTTCGGTGGCGAATTGTGAAGTCAAATGCCTGTAGTTTCAGTGCCCACCTGGCCAATCTGCCGTTGAGATCAGTCTGGCTCATTAGCCATTTCAGAGAAGCGTGATCCGTAACGATTTCAAAGGTGTGTCCCTCCACATAGGCTCGGAAGCGTTTCACTGCCAACACCGCAGCTAGACATTCCTGCTCGGAGACCGTGTAATTTCGCTGGGCTGGGTTCAGCTTGTGAGACATGAAGGCTATAGGTCTCTCCTCGCCGTCTTGTGCAACCTGGACTAAGACTGCTCCCACCCCATGTTGACTCGCGTCACAATGGATTGAGAACGGTTTGTCAAAGTCCGGGCTATGCAGTACGGGGGCTGTAGTCAGACTCTTCTTTAGCTCTTCAAAGGCTCGCAAGCTGGGCTCTTCCCAGACGAATTTACGTCCCTTACGCAGCATGTCGGTCAAAGGAGTGGTAATGGTGGCATAGTCACGTACAAAACGCTGGTACCATCCGCATAAACCTAAGAATCGGCGTAATTGTTTGGTGGTCTTGGGTAATGGAAAAACGTCAATCGCTTGAGTCTTTTCCGGATCGGTCCTGATATGCCCATGCCCAATGATGTGACCTAAATACTTCACCTCCGTCATCACGAACTGGCTCTTCCTTATGTTGATGGTTAATCTTGCCCTCCGGATGTGTAGAGCCACCTCCTGAAGCAGGTCGATGTGTTCGTCAAAGGTCTCGGTTATAAGCAGCAGATCGTCCAAGTAAACGAAAACTTGGTGCCGCAAATGAGGTGGTATCACCTTATCCATAAGGCGCGTCATTGTTTGGGGGGCATTACACAATCCGAATGGCATGGTCACGAATTGATATAGGGGCCGACCTGGGACTGTGAAGGCTGTTTTCTCCTTTGAACCGGGGTCTAAAGGAATTTGCCAGAAGGCGTCCTTGAGGTCTAAGCTCGTGATGAAATGGGCTTTAGGCAATCGACTCAAAATGCCTTCGATCAACGGTAGAGGATATGCGTCCTTGACTGTGACGGCGTTCAAGCGTCTGGCATCTAAGCATAACCGGACCTTGTTCGGCTTGACAACTAAGGTGACTGGGGAAGCCCACGCGCTCTGTGATTCTTCGATTACGCCTAATGATAGCATTCGATCCACTTCGGCATATAACGATTTTTCCTTCGCCGGAGATATGGCGAAATGTCTCTGTTTTATGGGTTTAGCGTCCCCCACATCTATAGTGTGGAACACCAGGGCAGTCCGCCCGAGACCTTCTTTCTCGTGCGATGGAAAAGCCGATATAGCCGAGTCGAGACGCAGTTGCTGAGTTACATCTAGAGTATGTCGTAGTAAGTTAGTGGGTTGAGATTGGTCAGGAACGGTGGTAACGGACTCCAGGGTCGAACCGGAAAATAGTGCCGGGGCCAAGTTAAATTTTCGAACGAAATCCACTCCTAAATAAAGATTCTGGGTTAACTGAGGTATGATGAAAAATTCCATAGGTTTAGTTACCCCTTTAAAGGTGACATCCGTCATAATTTTTCCCACTACAGAGTGACGAGTTCCGTCCGCCGTGCTTAACCAGGAGGTGAAATGACGGATTTGGTCCGCGTGCTTTGCCAGTACCTCCCCTGCAAACTCGGCAGAGATGCAATTCACACTGGCTCCCGTATCGACTAAGCCTGATACTCGTTTTTGCAGGAGGTGTACTGACGCATATGGCCGGACATCCTCCCTCAATAATTCGTCTAAGTATATGTCCTTCAACACTTTTCTCGACTGCCTGACTTTTCTCCAGAAGCTCCGCATCCGACGCGTGGCTCGCTTGCTTCGCGGTGGGACAGTTGTGACCAATTCCTCATGGAAGATGCGCTGTCGAGTAGCCAAATAATTCCGCAGCCTAACATGAAAAGGTTTTACATGCCAAGGAACAATCGTCTCGCTTTCCTTTCCCTGCGCGTTGGCCTCGGCGAAGGACGGCGTCAGTTGTGGAACTTCGGGAGAACTGTGGTTAGCGGTGCGAGTCAGCAGAGTTGGAGTCATGTTGGGAGCTGGGTCATAGCTGGTGATGGGGTCTGGATTTGTTCGTCCGGGGTCTAGGAGTGCCGACGGGTGGTCGCGGCACTCGGTGGCAAGTTTTTTCGCCCTTTGCAATTTGCACAATCAGGTGCGTATGTGCCGGCCTTCCCGCAACGGTAGCAGAAAAGCGTTGGCTCCGCTGGACATGCATAGAACCGATGTCCCGGTTGTCGGCAGTTCCAACAGACCGTCGGGCTTGTAATTGCTTCAAGGGAGGGTCGATCAATCAATGCTGGGTCCTCAAGCTCCGGTGGTGCTCCGCTCCTCGGTACTGGTACTGGATCAGCAAGCAGGTGGTCTGCTGCCATCAACTCCGCGGTGTGATGATTTCGGGGATTTGGTCCCGTTATGCGAGGTTGTGGACGGAAGGTACCTCGTCGCTCATCCAAGTGTTCTTGTCTACGCGCATGGAGGCGCAATCCCTGTATGGTGTTGATGGGAAAATGTAGCAGGCTGTTCTGGAGATCCCAGCGCATGTTCTCTCTGATAATTTCTACTAATTCGTCCTCGGGCATGGTATTTCGCAGGCGAGTGCTCAATCTCACTATACTGGTGTAGTACTGGTCGAACGGTTCGTGAGCGCCTTGTTTCCGTTTCTTTATTTGCTCTCTTAGCTCTCTCTCAGTGAAGCCATCCTCAAATCGATTGCGGAAGGCTGCACTGAAAGAGTGCCAAGTGGGACGTGCGTTGACTCTTTAAAGCTCCAGTACCAGTCGGCAGCGTCGCCGCTGAACAAAAGATGTGCATGCCGGAGGAAGGCCGAGGAATCACCTCCCAGGGTGCTGGATACCAACGCCTGAATCCGGAAAAGGAACCGGTCCGCCGATATCATATCGTTGAACCCTGTAAAGTTCAGGCGCCAACTCTCCATGATACGAGGCGTCGGGTCTCGAAAAGGTGCCAATGCGTTCCCGGGGGGAATCACATCCTCGATTGACCTGTTGTACTGAACTGCCTCGGGGGCTGGAGGTACCAACGGAGGTCCGGTACTGTGTCGCGGTCTGTATTCGGGAGCTCTGGGATCCATTCCCGAGTTCCTTGGAGGTGGGACCCATTGCTCGGATTGTCGGGAGTGGGGCATCGCCACACTGGGATTTGGCTCCCAGCCAAGCGGAGTTCTCACGCGGCTGGGTGGTTGGCTCAACGGGAGATTCTGGATCTTTCCCTCCAGGTTGCCAATCCTCTCCGACATATCCCTCATCAACGCCACGAGGGTGTCAATGGAGTGGGCGGAAGGCATGGTTGTCACCTCGGATACGACACTTGCAGCCGGAACTTCACCGCCTACTGCTCCTTGCAGGTCTAAGAGTGGTTGTGACGGTTCGGCTTCTGGAGCTCCTTTCGCCACTGCTCCACGCGTCGGTAGGGGCGTTCCGAGGGGGACGTCTAGGGCGGTCCGCTCGATGGGTCGCCGACATAATGGGCAACTCTCGGACGTGAGGAGGAGCTGTTGGACACAGGCACGGTGGAATAGATGTCCACAATCCAACCGCACGCTGTGTACCCCCTCCACTACGTCCTCGAAACAGATCCCGCAGTTCGCGGGTTGGACCGTTTTGGACCGGGTCCACCGCTTATCGGGAGTCCGCTTCGTGGCCATTTTTGGTTCTGTCTCGTGTGAGGTAAAAGTAAGTTTTTTATTACTAAAAAAAAAGAAGAAAAGGTTAACCCTACTATATATATGAAAAAGCCTAAAAATAACTTAGTGGCCGATAGTGGCGAGCTATAAGTTAAGTGGGAAAAAAAAATGTATTTAAAGTATACTTTCCTTTTCAGTGGTCGACTCCTCCAACGGGAAAAGAGAGTGCGTGGTAATCTGCCGAAGAAAGGGTGCTTTTGGTCGATTTACGAAAATTACCCCATAACCCACATACATTACAAAAAACCGTCTCTAAACTACGTTAAAGTGACTCGACGAGACAAGTGGTAGAGCTACCGTAACGACTTTGTACGCGGTCAAAATTCCCGACGCGTGGAAGCATTCCGGGCTTCGCAACTCCAGCATACGCCACCGAACGTTGAACCGATACCACTCGTCTGACACGCATAAGAAATAGTTAGAATCCTTCCGCGACATAAAGGCAAGGTAGCCTTCTATTTTCTTGAGAGTCCAGGCTGATAGGTAAACCCATCAGACTGGCAGTTCCATCAAGAAAATAGAAGGTCCTTACAGGGGTTAACCTGGGACAACACATCGGAAGGATTCTGTCGCGAAAGCAAAATCAAACAAAGGAGAGCGGAAGCTACAACTCACGTGAAGCGACCTCTAATGTGTATCACACAATTCCACTGCTCCTGATAGTGGGACTCGAGTACCAAAGTACCTTACATCCTCCGTAAAGGACCAACTCGTCAGAAGACGCGAAGTTCTTTCCCCCTTAGGATGTTGTTTGGCCCCACGTTGGGCGCCATTTGTAATGATTTTTTCTACTTTTCAGCTCGAACGCGGAACCGACCTCTCATCGGTTCTAGACGTTAAGTCTGAGTAGTGCCAACGGATGGTACCAACAGGTCAACCAATCCGTGCACCGTAATCCATTCACGCGGTGACTGCTTGTCGGCCAGCTAGTTCGGAGAGGATTTCGGTCGCGGGTCTCCGAATGGATTACGCTCAATCACAATATTTCAGTCACCTGAACTTGCCCGTTTTTCAAACGCGTCAACAATTACTCATCCAGAACGAGAAACCTACATTACGTTAGTTCTGGATGTGATCTATCCACAGATCTCAAATCAAAAACGCTACAAAATCCCATAGGCGCGTTACCGATTCACCGACGCGGTACCGAAAAATATACTACTCGAACTTACACCGAAGAAAACTACTCTAAAGAAATGGCGAAACAAGCAAAGGTACCGCGTACCGCGCGCGACGCGAAACCGACTTCAGCGGATTTGTCGAAACCCTACCCTCGCGACGGCATACTTACCCTACACTCTCTGTTCCCACTGAAAAAAAAACGAGTCACTGAAAAGGAAAGTCGTTAGTTAAATTAGCAATTCATGATTTTTTATTTTGTATTTCAAATTTAATTATTTCAACTATAAGTTTATGTTGTATGTATATCGAATTATGTATAAAATTTCTCAAAAGGATCATATACTTAAATTTTCTTTTACACTTTAGAAAGACTAATTTTGTTCTTACTGTAACTTCAAGCGGGTGAACAAATACAATGGTTCAGTTGGTTTGTGGATGGACATTAAAAATATATCTTTTATGAAATTCTACATTAATACACATATAAATTATGTTCTAAGCGGAAAAGTAAACATAGATCTACAAAAATCTTTCATCACCCAAAGTCAATTTCAATTATGTATCGAAGTTACAATCTATTTTTTTTTCTTTTTTGGTAAAATATACTCGTGTTAAAATATTGATATCGAACGGCCCTTCAAATGTTATTTATTTCCTTACATGAAGAATATTCTTCGTATTTCTCTCTTCGCTATTAGGTCTTACGATTAAAATTAAAATTGGGTATTAATTTATATCAAATTATCATGTGTACGATTAAGACTAAAAATAAAGTATTAATTTGCATGAAAATGAAATCAGCTAAAATAAAATTAGCTAGTAGCTATGCTCAGTTATCACCGAAAGAACAAAACTCTCTAACTCTAAATTACACAGATAGAATCTGACTAAAGACCCAAGTAGATATTTTAACGTTTAGACGTATCCGATG
Source organism: Odontomyia ornata (assembly GCA_963969285.1). Classification (NCBI taxonomy): domain Eukaryota; kingdom Metazoa; phylum Arthropoda; class Insecta; order Diptera; family Stratiomyidae; genus Odontomyia; species Odontomyia ornata. The sequence goes on along the minus strand of OZ017738.1, from coordinate 341,956,222 downwards.
ACTACTTATAGATGTTTTAATGGAAATTCATGCTTGCAAGGTGCAAAACTTGCACTCAACTTTCAAAGTAAGGATATATTCACACAGAAAAATAAATACTCCAATACTATGTCAGGATTAATTAAACTAAGCTGCAACGTGACTTTCCACTCTTAATCACGAGCTTCCTCCGCCTAATTTTAATATATACGGAATCATGTACTCAATCTGTACAAGACCTATCAGATTGGAAAAGAATAACTCCTCGATGAGCGTTGACTCAAACGACCTTAGCTGCATTAAACATAATAAAATTTTGCTGCGACGTTCCTTCACGTCAGGATAATTTATACTATTCAAATGATTACGCAAACACTTCAGAGCGTAGAATTGCAATTTTTCCAGCAGCGCACGCTTGGTTTGATCTTTTATATTTAAATTATTTGGACTAAAAATTACTATCAACCGTATATAGGCACATTCGTGATCATCTAAGGCCATTAACCGTACACTTTGCACAAATTCGTTAAGTTGAAATGCGTGCTCGGAGAGTTTCAATATTTTCTTTTTTAGGCCTGTCCTTGACACTGGCCGTTCTGGCCAACTTTATTAATTTCTGACATTTGCAGAATATTCGTTACTAACGTAGACATTATTGTTGAGATCGATAAAGATCGAGAGCATTGCGCCAAGCCTATAGAAAACAGTTCTACCCAATGCCTTTTCAAAAGTTGACTTTTTATGTCTTCTGGTAATTGCTGAAACGACCGCACCCCTTTGATCCAGTAGACTGAAAGGAAAAGAAGTCGATTGCCACTTCCACAAACGTAATGCACATTTAGGTACGATGGAACTAAAGTAGGAATTTGCAAATTGAACGGTACGTTCGCTTCGGAGAGTAGAGGACCATCAAATATTCCTATGGTAATTTCTGATTCTTCCGTTTCAGAGGCCGCAGTACGATCACGTCCGTTAACTTCGCGATCGATTCCACTACCAGCGCTTGAATCATCAAGCATTTGCTTTGCATGCAGTCCTATTTCGGAATGGTCTTCTATGATGAGTTCCTCTTTCACAATAGTGTTATAAGTATACGAGTTTGATGTACTATTTTGCAAGCTATTATTGATATTCGTACTACTATTGTTACCAACCAAATTACCGCGAGTATCGTACTGTTGCTGGATGGAGGCGATCATTTCCAGTGATTCGTTTAATAAGTTTTTCTCGATAGAATTTTGTATTAGATTAACAGCGCGGGAGGGTGTGTTTGTTTGTTGGTGAAGAGTTTCAACAAGTCCAATGGATGTTACGCCATCACCAGTCGTGCTGTACTACCCCATATCTATCTCAGGTTTGAACTGTTTGAAAAATACACGGAAATGCCCTATGTAACAAAACTTATTATACGATGTATGCTTAACAGGTGCCTTCGGTCAGCAAAATGTCATCCGTAGTCCTATTTTCCACTAACCTTGCATTCTGTCTGCTTAATATGTCTGTTTGCTTCTGGAATAGGTTTTATTTTGGTCAGCGCCTGATGGTGTGATGGTGTTGTTGATGGCGCACTACCCTCATTACTTGACTAAGTCGACACCTTTGTCGCGACAATTGTTGCTTCAGCACCGACTGTGGCTGCTACGACGTCGAGGGCGATGAACTCTTAATAGTTTTTCCTCACTCAACTTGCTTATTGCTGTTACTTAGCCACACGATTACCCAATGTCCGTACAATAGCTGCCATTACCATGAACCGTTATTTTCATACACAATTCTATAATTTTACGTCCAACAAGAGGCGCCAAATTCCCTGACATCTGTCCAAATCAGAGTATATTGACTGCCATCACCTCCATGTGGCTGTCAAATCCCTGGTTGTCACATCGGACAAAACATCTGTGCGTGGAATGGCACTTCATATGGCGGAAATGTGCTTTTCTAGATGTCGCCAGTGGCATAGTTTTCTCGATGGCCACGGTGGAGGGGCATTTCCAGATGGCTATGTCTCGAAATGTGCCGGGGTTGGATTAATTCTATATTTCGAATATTTATATCCACGGATCTAAATATTTGGACAGAAAAAAAAATATTTTCTGCACAACGATATCCGCACAACAGATGAAGTCCGCTGGCACTCCGAGGACATATCCATCTGGCAGGTTACAAGGGTTCGGGATCGGAATCACTTCGATTCCTGGGCGTAGGCGTCACATTACATATTCTTTACCCGATCTTATCTTATTCAATGTGACGCAAATATGTGACACGTGGGCTATAGTCAGTAGTTTTCAACGATAGCCCGACGTCACATATTTGTGACGATTTAACAGGATGCTTCTTTTACGTTTTTAAATGTTCTAAATAAAAATTTGTTAAATCTATGCCAATTCATGGCTAATAAAAAAAAATATTGGGGGTTTACGTTTCCCCTCCAGGACCTCGGTAGCGAACGGACACATTAAGGAAATATAATACTATTTACCATTTAAACAGTAGAAATAATAATAATAACGATAACGCGTACCCACATGAATATTAAGGTCTTATCTTTCGATTGGAATGAGCACTCGAATAATTTCCTGAGAGCATTTAACGCTACACATTTATGTTTTATAAATTAACACAAAACTATACATTTCACTAAATAATTTAATGAAAAGACATCTGGATAATGATTTTTAAAGGCAAACAAAATAAACAGACTGCTAAACAAATATGAATAAGTTGAGAGAAAAGGAGACCGCTCCTAGCAAAAGGTCTTTGTAACCACCCTAGGGTTCGAAACAAGTTTTCGAACAGTGTGAATCGGTGACTTGAATTATTCATCCAATACTTGGGTAAGAAATCGTTCAAATTTGTGCAAAAGATGCAAAGTTTCCTTCATAAGGACTTTGTAACCGCCATCTTGTTCTAGCTTAAATAGTTTTTCTGTATGCTCAGCCGATTGTAGATATTCAAATTAAATACTATTCCTTAAATTTTCATGAAAATTGCAACAAAATGAAAGTTCCCAGGTCAATTTGAAATATGTATCACATAACAATACGTGCTATTGTTGTTATAATTGCACACAATCAAAGAACGAACGCTTCGTTGCGAATAGACGTGTTTTTTTAATTCGCTCCTGTCAAGTTTTCAAAAATTAAATTAATTTTTTTATAAGTCAGTCCAAAGCTAATTTTGGTTTGGTTGGAAAATATTTTTATCGTCGAAGGAATCGACCCACGGAATCTTATCAAATATTATTTTACTTCAATAAATCGACAAAAGCAAATAATCCAGAGACTAATTCGGGACTTCTGGTATGGAGGAGCCCGACGGCTTCTCTCCATTGGGGCACCCCGGGGAGAGTAGCAATATGAAATTGGAGACGTACGAGTAACCAAGAAAGCTTCGCAGATGGCGGGCGTAAAACTCAAATAGTTGAAAACAAACAAGAAGTGATTCGACTTCGAGTTGAAAATCAGGAATTGAGACTTCGACTAAAAACCCTCGAAGATATGCACAATAGAGCGATGAAAACTCAAGATATAGAACCGGTAAAGCAAATCAATACGGAAACTAAGGCAAAGAAAGCTCCCAAAAAAGCTATCTCAGAAGAAATACTAAGTGCTGGAGGCGTTAACAACAGCCAAAACTATTATGCAGCGCTGGACGGACTACAAAAAGAAATAGACGTTGAAGAATGTATTGAAGGTGGTTCTGATCAAGATAACAATGAAAATTTTATTCAGTACTTAAAAAATAAAAATAAGGGGAAGAAACCAGCTCGCAGTTCTGTTGGTCCTACTCAAAAGGTTGCCAAAAATACAGAGAAAGTTCCGCCACTTAACGTGTTGGGTCAAAGAATATGGTTTGGCTATTGGTAGCCGAAAATAAATTAGCCAATTTGGAGATCAAACGAGTTAATGCTGAAAAGTTAACAAGTAGAACGAAATCACTGGTTGATTTAAAATAAGCTAAAAATGCACTGAATTCTGAGGAGGTTTTACACTTCACCTATACCCCAAAAAGTGAGAAGAACCAGACCTTTTCGTTGAAGGGCTTCGACAGCGGAGAAGATACTGTCGATCCTCTTCAGGTGCTCAAGGAAGCTGCACCTGAAATTGAATTTGTTTCCATTAAAATCTTCGCCGCAAGAAGATTGACGGTAGAAAAAAAACCACTCTATTTGGTGCAGATTTCAAATAAGAAGAGTCCAAGTTTCCTTCAACAAATAAGATACTTGAACTTCCGACTGGTGAGGTGGGAACGCCTCCAGAAAAGAGAAGTGAATCAGTGTTATCGGTGTGAAAGATTTGAACAATCAACTGCCAACTGCGCCGTGCATTATTGATGCGTCAAATGTGAGGGCGTTCATGCTCCCAGTGAGTGGAAATTGGCTCAGAGAAATTCTACTGAGATAACTGCGGTGTTTTTGGTCACCCGGTACCATATCGAGGATTCTCCCAATATCAAGATGCGAGAGTAAAATTTGTCCCAAAGCAAAAAAAACTACACCGCAGTGTCTAAGCTCCGAGCTTTGCCAAGCCCGGAGTATCATTTGCACTCGCCGCTAGAGGATCAGCAGAAAATGCTGTAAATAATGTAAGTAGCAATATTAAGCTGCTTCTCAAAATTTACCAACAACTAAATTCTTTATCAGAGAGAATCGATAAACAAGACACGAAAGTTAGTTTTGTTTTTCAGCGGTTAGGGGTTTCAAATGCCTCAAAATAACTTGTCACCCAGTCACATTTCCTTGGATAGGATTCGTCTCATCTCGATCAATGTCAACTTCATTGTGAGTCTACATCGACATCACACTTCTCACTGAAACCCACCGCAATTCATGGCACTCCATGACGTTCAAGGGTTTTGAATTCGTAAGAAACGATAGGGTAAACGGTGATGGAGGAGGTGGCATCGGGATATTGGTTCGGAGACTCTATTGTTTTCAAAATATTGAAATAGTCGAATTCAAAAGCTTTGAATCTATTGAATTATCCGTTATCAAAATCTCACTGCCAGGTGGGGATAACCTCTTCGTTATCTCTGCCTATGCAACTGGTGGAAATGTTCTCAAGTTCAAGGAGGAGCTCAATTTCTTGTTTGAAATACTCGAATTGAACAGGTTGCATACTTATTATATTCTTACTGGTGACCTCGACGCCAAGCATACATCATGGCTGAACGCCTCCAATAATCCAAGAGGTGTATTCCTGAAATCGTTGATAACAGAGAACCAAATTGAGTACATGTGCAATCTATATGAGTCGGAGTCCCCAAGATACCCTAGGGCAAATTCATATTTGGACCTTTGCATTGCTGCCGCAAGACTTGAATTCAGCTTAAATAGTCTTCAACGGAAACTGCAGGTGCTTCCTTATGATAGCGACCATAACGCAATCGTAATGGAAATCAGTCATCAAAGGGATGATCTCTTCTTCATTCCAGTTCAACATGAAAATGATCGGATGAATTTCAAAAAAAAAAAAAAAAAACCCACGACTGGGGAAAGTTTCAAAAGAAGTTTAATCGGAAGCACCAGAAGCAATGCCCTCCTTCTGATGATGGCAACTCTTGCTCAATAGTTCCTTATGACAAGAATATAGCTAAGGATTGAATAGATCTCTATTTGTTGAAGTGAGAGAAGCTGACGTTAGAAACGATTGAGAAAGTAGCTCCTGAGATTAAACATCGAAACAATATGGAAAGATATGAAACACCAACCATTGCAATGTTGAAAATATTGAAAAACCTTCTTCTCACACGTGTCAACAATATTTATCGGCGATTTTTGGACTACAATCATCCCTTGTGGTCTTTGTTGAAATTACACCTGAAGAATGTCGGGAACTTAATCCGTTCATACTTCTGGAGTGAGCTCAGCAATCAATGGGCGGAAAAACTGAAGGTTATTAGCCCACAGGACCCAGATGTCATTTTCAAGAAAGTGAAAAGGTTATTCCGTAAGAAGTCTTGAGTGAAGGTATCGAATCTTGAAGTCACAAGTGATGAGATAAATCTTCTCGATAGGGCTGGTATCGAAATTGATAGTACGACTCCGGATAGAAATAAAAACAGGATTATATGTGAGAGATTGCAGAAACTTGCCCTGATTGGAACATATTTTGAATTGGTTCATCTACCAAATCCTGAGAGAGGGAATCAAATATTTTCAGAGGTCGTTGAACCAAAAATTTCCTACTTTAAATGAAGCCTGAACAGCCAATCAATCCTTCATTTCAATGAAACATTAACATCTGACCTCATACCGAGCTTGAATCTTATTGATTATTTTGTCAGCTACGAAGGCTTGTGTTTCATATTTGGCAGGATAAACAAAATGAAATCATGTGCTACCGACGGCATTTCAAATGTAGTTCTCCGACATTTGCCTGAGGTTGCTATTAGGAATTAATGCATGTTGTTCAACAACATGATGAGCGATTCATACTTCCCAAATGAGTGGACAAAGGCTAAGTTTTCTGATCTTGAAGAAAGGAAAAGAGTCTTCATGCCCTAAAAGCTATCGCCCAGTCAGCTTGTTGCCTAACATCAGCAAGGTGTTTGAAGTGATACTTCACAATGCATTAAATGCCCACATTGAAAAATATGAGTTGATGGCGAATTGCTAATTTGGTTTTCGTGCTAGGCACTCGACCATACATGCAATGACAAAAGTAACGTGGGACATCTGTTGGAATCTAAACAACAGAGAATGTGTTGGAGCGTGTCTCATTGATATGGAGAAAGACGACGATACGGTGTGGTTAGATGGAGTAATTTTGAAACTCCTTCAGGGCAGGTTTCCCAGACACCTTGTCGCCAGGATGTGCAATATGTTATACGGCAAATCGTTTGTCGTTGCTGATGGAAATCCGACAGCAATGCACGAATTCAAGGTCTTGAATGGTCTACAGCAGGAAACAGTTAATGCGCTCTGCTCTTCGCAATATTCATTCGCAAGCTATTGAATGGCTTTGATTTTAACGTCTCGCCAACGCAATCTTTGGCAGCGTTTGCTGATGATCTGATCATCTATACGGCAGACCAAAAAGCTACAATAGTTCAGAGCAATCTTCAAAAAATGTTCAATGATGTGTAGTTGTAGACTGACAATTGGCGAATGATAATCAATACGCAGAAGTCTTATCCTACGAAGGGTACGTTACTGGCATGTTTCTGATAGCTGTTCTTACAATCCCACACATATCACTTAATTTTTCTTTTCCCGACTCAAAAACACTCGCGATCTCTGTCAAACTTTCCAGTTGAATTAATCATCACTTTTGCAACGCTTTTGCACTACATTCAACCCGATTTATCTTAAACAAGCTGGGTAAACAGACCTACGCTCATGTCAGAAGGGTTTTGTACCCAACTTCTCAGAAATGCAGTCACCAGCAATGCATAACGTCAAGGAATATGTCAAAGAGATGTGCACGTTCAAAGGAAAATCCATTGTTTTTCTACTTTCAACGGTCGCCATTTTCTCGGAAACCAACAACAATCACTCAAATCATGAATTCTCAAAAATATTCATGTTATTGACCTTATTGGAAAATTTCGAGAAGATCAAGTCAAAACTGCAGTGACTGATTGGATGGAAAGTCCATAAAATACCAAAATCATGTGTTATTGTTGTTGTAATTGGAGACATTTCAAGTGGCTATAACTTCCGTGTATAACATTCGATTATCATCAAACTTACAAAGTTTAAGATCCCTGAGTAGGCCTACGTAAATATCGAATTTCGTTCAGTTTAAGGGTACCGATTCGGTTTTATTGGGAAAAATGTGAAATTCGAGTATCATACTATTATTACCAAAGTTGAGCGAAATTTGTTGTTGTTGTACTCATAAACACCTACCACCATAATTTTTTTCAGATTTTTCGGATCACAGGCGTCCAATCGCGAGGGGGGGGGGACACAAATTCTTCATGTATTTCCCCTCCCTGCGCATCTCTTGAAACAAAAAGTATCAAATTAAGACCTGTTTTGAAAAGTTCTCATCAAGACCTTTCATTTGATACCCATATCGGCTACCTTTGATGAAATTTTTTTTTTCGGGGGCCAATCCCCTATATGGGGAGACCCCCCTTAAATACCTTTAAAAAATTTTGTAGTTGAACTTTGAAGAGAGCACCATTTTACACCTGCATACAAAATCTGATGTTTCTAGCTTAAGTAGTTTGCGAGAAAAAGTGGTGTGACACACGGACGGACGGACAGACGGACAGACAGGTCGCGAAATTGGTCGGTGTATAATTTCAAATTGAACTTGACAAGATGTTTCTCGTCATCGATTGAATTTTCACGAATCAAATGTTTTCAATCAGATGGTTGAGTTTTCGTAGGCGATTTGGAGGCTAACGTATAAAAGGAGTAGGATTTTTTGAGAGCAACTAGAGAGTCACTCGAGCATGTGGATGCTCTAGCGGCGTAAAAGCTGGGGGAATTTCAACCTGTCTGTCGCCTCCATTACTTTATATATTTTTCATTGTGAACGTGCAAACAGGCCACCTCATGCCTTACGCCAGCCAATGCCCTAAATGCTAAAAGGTGTGAGCGGGCAACTTCGCCGCTTTTCGCGTTGTGTTCAGTCGCATGATAAGAGCTATAAAGTTACGATCAACCCGTAGTACCTCATATAGCAGGTATGCGGTCGAGGTGAAGAGACGGCAGTGGCATGTATCTCATAAGCAAGTACGATCCAGCCAGCAAAAAGCAACAACGAGTTCAGAAAGTGTGTGGGAAAAATGGAAAAGACAGCATCAAAACAAATCTCGCGAGCGAGCGTAAATCAGCCAGGTGAAACCTCCAGAGAGGAGAATGCTGCAATCAGCTCAGAAGCTCTCCTCACCCTTTTACAAATTTTGTTTCCCCAGATTGCGCTAAGAGAATATCGCTTTTTGACTTTCTATGTTTACGTCCAAACGAGAAAAAATGGGGAAGAAAAGCTTCTGAGGAATGGAAACTCACGTGCTCGCGTCTTCAGCAGTTTTCGGGAAAAATTAAAGTAAAAACTCACTACGTGACCAGATATAAGCGCTTGGTCGAGCACTTGGAGCTCAGGTAGAATTCAACTTAGGTAAAAATCGGGTTGCTGTTGTCGCGGTATTTGTTGTAAGTCAATGGGCTTTTTCAAACGCAGCGTTAAAAGTGAGCGTTAAACAGGTTATATGGGCAAGAAGACTGAGAGGCATTGAGGGAACCTGATGGTAAAAACAAGCCAAAATTGTTTAGGGTGAACGAGCGTAACGCACATACACAAATGCATTTTGTTGATCATTTGGTGGGGGAAATTATACACAAACGCCGGTAATCATTCCGAATTGAACATTCGGTGAAGAAGGTAGTCGTCATGAAAAGATTGCCTTTCTTTAATTTGCGTGCAAAAATGGATGCGAGGACGCGATAAGTTACGCGTTATTTAATAAATTTATAAAAGCGGAGGCCATGTTCAATTTCAGGAAACAACACGACGAATATCACGATTTCAATAAAGTTAAATTGCCTATTGTAAATCCATAGAAAGTTAACAGTACGCATAATCTTTATAGAATCACATTATAATAGCCAGTTGACAACACAACAAGAAAAATATGCGACTAAAAAGGATATTTAAATTTGGAATATATTTTTCAGAAAGCGGAAAAACACGGAGGTTTTAATAAATCCAATAGAAGTTTGAATCAAAAAATACATTTTTCATTCCAGTTTTTGTTACCCCGTGCACAATTCAAGGTTAAAACATCAATTCTCAGTCGCTTAGCTCTCTGTCTTCGCTTCATGTTGTCCGCACGACGTTTAGCGATCAAATGATTCTTTTGACACATACACTCGCAAGACGTGTATCGTATACAAAAATAGGTTGGCTGAACTATGCAACGTGTAAACATAAGGGCGTAAGCGCGAAACCTGTTTGGATATGGGTTTTTACCATTCCCGTGTGAAAGAGCTCAATGAGTGGTATCAGCAGTGTGTTAGTAGGGCATACTCATTTCAGCAAATGGTGCGGACGAGGTGTTGGTTGAAGCCGAGATCTTCTTTCAGCCTTTTGGCTTTCACGCCATGTGGCCACCCCGATCCAATAGCTCGTCTTCCTGGTTCCCTTTATAGGCCAACACTCACACGGGAAGCACGACACGTTATGTTGATCCCAAGGAACGTCAAGTCCAAGTCAAAAGCGTTTTATTCAATATTAATCATAGATCTTGAAATGACATTACAATGACATAAATGTAAATGAAATTAATAAGCTTGTTTGTAATGTAAATATTTAAGACAATAAAAAATAAATAAATTTATTTTTAGGGTTTTGTACTAAAATACAAAACCCTATTGCAATCACGACCTGTGTCCGTCTGTCCGTCCGTCTGTAGGTCACAGCACTTTTTCTCCGAAACTATAGAGGCTACAGCCATGAAACTTCGTGGAAAGGTCAGAAGTGGCGACTTCTTGAAAGTTCAAGGGTGGAAAAATTTTTCAAAGGGGTTTAAGGGGGGTCTCCCCATATAGGGAGGTGAACCCCAAAAAAAAATTTTTCACGATTGGTAGTCGAGTAGGGTGTCATTGGAAAGGTCTCAATGAGATCTGTTTTGAAAAACTCTCATAGAGAACTTTCAGTGGATACTCATATCGGCTACCTTTCATGAAATTTTTTTTCAGGGGCCACTCCTCTGTGCTGTAATCATCGATTCATGGCCTATTTTTTCAAATCTTAGAATGGTTACAAAGCCCTTTTGCTAGGAGCTCTCTCCTGCCTCTTCGACTTTTTTCAATTGTGTGTACTCATCTTCATGATACCTATCATTCCTGAAAAGTTCGTACATTTCCCCTTCCCCTGCCCCCCTCGGTACTCATAAGGAAATTTTAAGACTTGTTTTGAAAAGATCTCATTGAGACCTTTCCAATGACACCCTACTCGACTACCAATGGTGAAAAAAATTTTTTTTGGGGTTCACCTCCCTATATGGGGAGGCCCCCTTAAACCCCTTTGAAAAAATTTTCCACCCTTGAACTTTCAAGAAGTCACCACTTCTGACCTTTCCACAAAGTTTCATGGCTGTAGCCTCTATAGTTTCGGAGAAAAAGTGCTGTGACATATAGACGGACGGACGGACAGACGGACACAGGTCGTGATTGCAATAGGGTTTTGTATTTTAGTACAAAACCCTAAAAAGACCCGCTTCTAAGTACAAAGCTCATATGATTTGGCGTGAACCATCCAACCATCATGACGACTGTTGTTTTTGTGTAAGGAAAATCATAGGAATAAACCACAAAAATCGCTCTAAGTGGATATATCTAAGCTTAAAATCTGCCAAAAGACCAGTCTTGAGTATTAGTGACACATAAAACGACGGCAGTGGTAGCGACAGTGATATTGATTGCTACGGTAGTCCCCGACCACTGAATCAAGATGATCTAAATGACTTGATCAGGAACCTTGGACTGCCTAAAATGGCATCAGAAATTTTAGCTTCCCGATTGAAAGAAAGAAATTTGTTGACCAGAGAAACGATGATATCGTACTACCGTAACAGGGAAAAGGATTTACTTCCTTTCTTTACTAAAGAAGATTATTTTGTGTTTTGTACTGATATTCTGGGCCTAATGACTGCAATGGGATTAAAAGAGTATAATCCAAATCAGTGGCGGTTGTTCATTGATTCGTCAAAACAAAGTTTGAAATGTGTACTTTTACATGATGGTGACAAACTTGGTTCCTTACCTATTACTCATTCTACAAAGGATAAAGAAGAATATCCTACAATATCTTTAGTTCTCGACAAAATCAAGTACAAGGAACATAACTGGGTTGTATGTGTTGATTTGAAAATGGTAAATTTTCTCCTGGGCCAACAAAGTGGCTACACAAAATATCCCTGTTTCCTATTGTAGTAATCGAGGAGTAGGGCTCTAAAAGCCAGCGCTGCCACAGGCACACAGCACAAACTCAATTTAACAATGAGTAACCATTCAGTCACCTTCCCCATCGCAACACTCGTTTTTTTTCGCATGAAAAATAGGTCCAGAAAATGTCTTTTGTACTTAACTCCCGGGAAACAAAATTCTAAAACTGTTTAATATTTTTAATGTGTAGTGATGTTATTATAATATCTTTTGAATATAATTTAACGAATTGCGGTGTAACGCGGTATACAACTGCTTAGAACGAAACGGTTAACCCCTTAAATTATATGAACGATAAAATCATTGTATCATTTAAACCCCTTGAAATTTGTCAAATTTTTCACATTCCAACCATAATATTAATTAAAAATTTTTTGGTTGTCGGTAATTAACGTGTGCCTGTCTAATTCTTCCGATTTTTTTTCCACTTAATTACGCCTAATCATTATAAACGAAAATTGCTTTCAATTGATAACGTAATCGAATCTACAAAAGACGACGTAAATTTTAAAAACAACCGAAACGAGTGTGCATTATCACCATCGGGGAAGAACCGACGAGTGACTTGTGTACCTACGATAAATTTTGCTAAATTAGCCCAGTCATATTAGGTAAAAAAAGGGGTCAACCTCGGAATGAAAGATAATAAGCTGCAAATTGGTATGAACCTTTGTTTTGTCATTCTAAATGTTGTCTCAAAAGTCACAATCGTTATCGTGTCCGCGTCTCAAGATATTCAAGGTCAAAGGTCACAAAAATCGGTTTTTCGCGAATATCTGGCTTCCTATCGGTTAAATGAGATTTGCATTTATTATAAAAGTTGTAGGCTATAAAATTCCCTACAACTTTTGTTTAAACTTTTTTTTCATACGACCAACCGTTTTGAAGGTAGAGCGCGAAGAGTGCACATCGTACAGTCATATACGGCCTAATGCAAGGTCAAGCGTGAGTTATGGTTATCAGTACGTTATAAAGTCAATTATTTACTTGGAAATTATAATTATTAAACAATGCCTATTATTTATGTACTAACTATTAATTATTTATATTTAATTAAAGTAAGTAACTTGATTATTTATATATAATTATTCATATTTAACTATTTAAGTATAAAATATTATTAATTCTGGATTATATATTTTAGTTTTATTTTAAGTTAAAATGATAGTAAGAGTATATATTTATCACATATTTTTATTTATTATTAAATACGGCATAATATACATTTATCAAAATGTGAGTTCAAATATCAAAAGTATCTTTGTTGATTTTAATTGTAATGAAATTGGAAATGGAAGCTAATTATCTTCTTCTTGTTCGTCGTCTTCTTCTTCTTGTCGCTCAAAAATGTTCGATTCATTGTCATCATCCTCATTATCTGTCATGTTCATCTCCAAACCTTCCAGAATATCGGGATCATATGTATTTTCTTCATCGGGATTACTTGGATACAGTGAAGCGTTGAGGCAAGCTTGTCCGTTGCACTGGCCGCAAGCTAAAGAACATTGTAGCCCTGATTTTCTGCATCCACAACGGGAACCACAACCATTTTTGCAATTGCAAAATATTATTACGTTTAGTAGTTCGGCTGGTGCTGGAGGTAATAACGTTCGTATGGGCTCCAGGATTTCATTTTCAAGCATCCAGCCCCATTCTTTAGGTTCTAAGTCCTTCCCTAACCACGTTTGAATCTGGTAGTAGACACGTTTTATGTGTTGATGAGCTGCTACACTTGTTGGTGGAAGTGTTGACAGTTGTACAGGTTTATTTAGTTTTGTAAATTTGATGAATTGCGTGTAGCGGAAATGATCAATGTTGTCCTCAGATTTTGGAGCATAATGCTCCAAAATCTGAGGACAACATTGCGCACTCCATTTTCTAATAATGTTTGTTTTGGGCAGTTTTCTTGTTGAAATACTTCCACCAGTTTATCTAAATCAGGAATTTTTTCCAATGCTCTAGTAACAGTTTTTTTTCCTTTTTTAAATAGCGCAGAAGTCGTGTCACAGCCACTGAATAAATAGTTAAATATGAATAATTATATATAAATAATCAAGTTACTTACTTTAATTAAATATAAATAATTAATAGTTAGTACATAAATAATAGGCATTGTTGATTAATTATAATTTCCAAGTAAATAATTGACTTTATAACGTACTGATAACCATAACTCACGCTTGACCTTGCATTAGGCCGTATATGACTGTACGATGTGCACTCTTCGCGCTCTACCTTCAAAACGGTTGGTCGTATGAAAAAAAAGTTTAAACAAAAGTTGTAGGGAATTTTATAGCCTACAACTTTTATAATAAATGCAAATCTCATTTAACCGATAGGAAGCCAGATATTCGCGAAAAACCGATTTTTGTGACCTTTGACCTTGAATATCTTGAGACGCGGACACGATAACGATTGTGACTTTTGAGACAACATTTAGAATGACAAAACAAAGGTTCATACCAATTTGCAGCTTATTATCTTTCATTCCGAGGTGAAAGCCCTAATATGACTGGGCTAAAATGTCGGCGACGAGCGGTGCCAAACAATATAGTTTCAAAATTTCCAGCTAGACCATTGCCCGCCACGCACATACGACCATGAGGAAAACATGGGGGAAACGAGAAAATATGTACTACAAGCCCTTCTACAAACAGAAGACTAAAATGACGTTGTTGGCTATTTTCATTCTGGCTATTATCTTCTTTTCATACCAGATTTTTTTATATCAATCAGTTACCAAATACAAGTACACCACTATCTTTAGAAAGTACATTTCTTCCAAAGGAGACAAAAGCCAAAATAACTGCAAAAGATGAGAGTGCTGATTTAAGTCTCAAAATTCTCAGAGGCATAAGACTGCGAGACTATGATGCGTACAAGCGAAGTTATGATGGAAAATTTCGCTGTTTGAGTAGCGATCCCGCTATAGAAATTGCATTTCAGAAAGTCAAGGAGAATTACGGTGATTTTTTGGCAGGGGGAGTCGACTTACAGCCACGAGGCGAGAAAGACAGGTTGGGCACGGGACCGCGGTGCAAAATACGTGCGGTGTGAAAAGTGTGGTAAAAGTGCCGTCAAGATCATTTAAAGACCGGGTATTAAATTCAAAAGTATAAATTGAAAACCAGTTCCGCCCATTCACCCCTTTTAACTCCAATACATTACCATTCCGCTGCGGAATAGTTGTCCCAAAGAAAATTGCAGGTGTTTGGACGGGAGATCGTGAAGAATCACTGACGAATTGGCGGAATTTGTTCGATGGAACGCTTTTGCAATACGATACATTTTGTGGGCATTTGATTCGGTGCTGTGTGATGTGGATTAACAACGCGTCTTAGTGAATATTTTTGTTCTTACGAACGAATTAATATTGAAGTTTCATAAAGGCAACTGCGGTGCGGTAAATTGTACGGTTTCAAGTCACAGAAACGACCAACGTTTCCCGAATGCTGTCCACGCAAGTGTGTGTAAATGTTGACTGTCGTCAATTCGGAAGTGTGTACTTACGTATGTGTGACGGCGCCCGAATAGATCTATTTTGAACTGAAACTTAGTGGCGTTAAGACCACGGATTGCGAACATTTACGAGTAAATTCCAAATTGGTAAACGTTAACTCTCAGGCAGTGAATCGATAATTATACATTCAAATTTTATTTGTGTTTCTGTTGGTCTACCACGGCACGAGAGGATGGAAGGAGCTAAATGCTAAATTATATAGAAATCAAAAAGAAACCAGCAAAGGTATTACTAAAAATCATCCTGCACCGTGTGGAAATTCTTGCTCAAGCTTCCATAGAAACTTGAGTTCCTACTTTTTCTATAAAAATCATCCTTGCTCGAACCTGCGCTACAATCACTTTTTGCCAACGACATTTCATTTGGCAGAACTAAAAGCGAAGAAGTTGGAGGTCCCTGCAGCGAATTCAAGAACAACTTCAATTAAATCCTTTGAAACAAGCGCTCAAAATGAAGCAAAGGCTCAGATCAACCATTTCCGTTTAACACTACTCCGAAACATGTGTCACGTCTTAGAGTGTTTATCAACATTGAAGGAGATTGCTGGTTAGATATGACGCAAATTTATTCTTTTCTTTTTTATCACCGCAAAGAGTAATTTAGTGCGGTTTCGTTGTATAGAAATATTTTTCATATGACTGCGATTTGGCGACCGGAAAAAAATATATATTTTCTTGAATGATTTCTGAATGTAGCGGTAAGTCAGAAAATAGCTTAAATTGTAATGTTAAACGATATTTACTAGGTTGCGTGGTTGTATTTAAAATAGATTTGAGATTTTTTTGCAAATAATCGTTAAATCAAGTTAAAAGATCAAGTCCCCACTCATTATCCGGTGCAAACATAACGTTAAATGACTGCAGCAAAAATACAGTCGCATTAAAGACTCCATTTATTAGATTCATTTTCTCTCTCTCCTTTTCAATACACTCTTCTAACAGGAAATAGTCGAAATACTTTGTAAACTTTTAATAGGACATAAGAAAATAAATATTGAACGTTATAAACTCATTTAAGATAAATTCGATATTTGACCTGATCGCTTAAAAATATGCTTAGGATGCAGGGACACAAGAAAGAATAATATGGTTTTTAAATTTTTAAACTGTATCCTTTTTCATAGTAGTTAAAAATTAAAATGACATTAGCTATTAATGTAAAAATTTGTAAACTGTTGGGAAAGTGTGTTTGAGTGTGGAGCGTGAAGATAATAAACGCATATGAAACGACATTATGAAAAATCTAAGGGTATTGTTACGAGGAGGGAAAATTTAGATTTGACTTACCAAAGTTCCATTATCTTTGAATTTATATTAGGTTAGACTGCTTTAGAAGGGAGAATATGATCTGTTGGTCGCAAATAGTTAAATAAATGAATTCCTAAACTTTAAAACTGGGTCTTTTCCTTCCGTTTTATCTAACCGGGTATAGGACCCGGTATGGTGGCAGGCTTCCACCTCAAAACATGAGCCAGCCACCGGGTACAAACTAATTCCTTTTTCTGTTTCAGGTGACGTTGTGGGTTGAGTGGCCCAAGCAGAGTGCCTCTTTATGGCATAGAGTTATGCAATCAAATTGTATAATTCTATGGCATAAATTGGTCACCGGGGTACTCCTCTTCTGATGAGAAAGTTCATACAATTCAAGTTGTATGAGTTTTCCACTCAGAAGAGGAATACCTGGCCACTTCAACAAGATATCTATGGATTTATTCCGGTTGGGTGGGTACGAAGGGGCTCCACCATCACCCGTTTGCCCCTCTTTCATTTGTGGGCCATGAACTTCGTCGGGTAATGACGAGGTCACCCCAAGTTCGCCTTTCTTTTCAGGTTCCACTTGTTCTCGTAACAAGTTCCATCTCCCTCTGTGAGGTTATCTACAAATTTTACGACTTCGGTCGCCTTTTGATCTGTAGTCCAATTCGTGAATGCGAAATTTTTTGTAGTGGGTCCTCGTGCTGGGGAATATGAACCCGGCCCACGACACCGCAATGCTAGCCTGCCAGCGCATTCACGCGTCTCCAGACGAGGGCATTCTCGGCAGATACCGACACCTTCTTCTGCCGAGGCAGCAGAACATCGCTGCAGTCCTTCACGGACGTTATGAACCTACTATTCACTACACTATGCTTATGGGACAGCCGAGCTAAAGCTGAGCACTGGACAAAAAGAGACTGGCCTTCCAGGGAGGCTTTGATTCCCGGTAACCAAAATGGAATCAGTGCTCCACTAGTATCCAGAGGCCGAATTATATTGCCTCCTTTGCATATAAAATTGGGGTTGATAAAACAGTTCGTAAAAGCTCTTAACAGAGATGGCGAATGTTTCAAAAACATTGAAAAAGTGTTTCCAAAATTGAGTAGTGTGAAAATCAAAGGTGGTATTTTCGATGGCCCACAAATCAGGAAGTTGATAGATGATAAAAATTTCATCAACCATATGACAGCTTTCGAAAAATGTGCGTGAGAAATTTTTTGGGCAAAAGGAAGTCTGACGGCTACATTCAGCACGTTGAACAGTTGCTGATACACTTCCAGCGGCTTGGATGCAACATGAGTATTAGGCTTCACTACCTTCACAGCCATCTAGACTATTTTCCTGAAAATCTCGGTGACCTGAGCGAGGAACAAGGAGAGTGCTTTCACCAGGATACTCGCACTATGGAGGAGAGGTATCAGGGGTACTGGAATGAACTTATGATGGCTGATGATTGTTGGAGCATTCAAAATAGTACTCATAATACAGCTACCTCTAGAAAATCCAAAAAAGGCAATTTTATTCAGAATAAATATATTTAATAAATTTTTTAAACAAACTATGTGCATTTTCTATGAAAAACCCTGTCACATCGTAACTATAAAACTAGAGCTGCTACATAAAAACGGCATATATTTGTGAAATCAGCGTGGAATCATATAATATTTTAGAATTATTCATTATCATATGTACGAGTATTTGCTTCATATCTTTTATATTCGCTTTTTTGGATAGGAAAAAAAATAACCACACCGGAGAAAAAATAATCAATGATATTTCCTTGGAAAAATTGTAGCTTTACCTCATCTACATAGAATCAGAAGAAGAAATGTTTGGTGTTAATGCTACTATAAATGAGGTTTGTGTTAGTTACGGAAGGTCATTCAGTGTCAATGAAATGTATGTTGAGATAGTACGTGGTCGCGTTTTTAAGTGTAAGACAGCGCTAATTTCATGTTTGGCATATTCAATTGTTTGCTTGCGTAAATAATGAGGAACTTTTGGAGATGATACACTCGTAATTATGACTGCTATTAGTTTACAGAATTTTCACTAATTACGTTATATCATTCTATGCATGCAAACTCATTTGTTAATGGATGGAGCGTAACATTTTTAAGTATTTAGCGACAACTATGTAATCAAATGATGTGTTCTATTGTTAGTTGTAAATTCAGAATTGAAAGTAATTAATATAAATCATCTTGTAAAGAGTCACATGCTAAATAAAGACATTTAAGATTAATAATATACATATTGTAAGTTAATATGTAGTCTAAATTGTAATGAATTGGATATTCTGAGCATATTCTGTTTTGAAACAGTACAGGTACGCATAAAAATGCTTTCATCCGACGAGACTTTTAGCTAAATTAGAAGCTGACTTGAAAGATATTCTTCAGTTTCAAGAAAATTATTGAGTTTTATTGAGAGCAAGTCGAGTTTTCACTTTCCAGGGAAGTGTGTCTAGAAGAAGGTGCTTGTGAACAACGTAGTATTCAAAACATTTATTTAATGACATCTGCAAACTAAGTGGTATTGCACTCAACTTTATTTTGCTTCAAAGGCTTTGCCGAATTGTTAATTATTTTGCACAATAGTGGCTCAACTGGTTTAGCCAGATAAGAACTGGGGCTGGAACCAAAGCCCTTAAATTTCCGGCCATAATCGGGGTAGTTACCAATGCAGGCTAGGTGAGTTTTCACCAGAGGTGTTTCTGTGGAATTCATTTGAAGTTGAATACTCTCAATCTTATCACAAGAGCAAGAGAGAAAGTGCTAAATATTGAACCCAATCATCAATGAAGGAGCAATTGTCTGGATGGACAAGGTTGGAAAACATTGAATTGGGTCAACGCAAGGTCGTAGCCAGTGGGGGGTTGAGAAGAGGCCGTTTTATAAAAATTAATAATAAGATAACTCAGGGTCGTGTTATTTATTTTACGTACAAATTAATATATGTATGGTGTTCCATATGGTCCATAAAATTTAGAATAGAGTATAAAAGCCAAATCATAAAAAAATCCATCCATGAGGAGGATGTAACGTGAACAATTCTTCCCGTTCTGTTTTACGCGTTCACACCTGGCTGGACTGAAATATGTTCTGTCCTATGTCATATCCAGAAATTTGCTATAAACCTGCTTGGAATCAGCTTATCCATTTGTTTACATTAGTTTGATGGTCACATCGAAACTCCCAACCAAAGGATGGCGAAGTAAGGAAGAAAAATGTGAAGCACACGATGCAAATGAAAAACAGAAATATTACATCATTTGTAATTTCACGATTCTGAAGTTAAAGTGCTATAAAACTGTGGAATTCTACGTCTAGCATTCGTTGCGTATAGACGTGTTTTTAATCACTCCTTTCAAGTTTTCAAAAAATTAAATTAATTTTTTTTAAAGTCAGTCCAAAGCACATTTTGGTTTTTATTGGAACCGACCCAGGGAATCATATCGAATATTATTTTACTTCGATAAGTCAAGAAAAGCAAATAATTCAAAGACTAATTTGGGACTGCTGGTATGGAGGGGTCCGACGGCTTCCCACCGTTGGCGGCAATCGTCAATAAAACGAGACATAATAACCAAAGCTCCACAGATAGCGAAATTGAAGCCCAAATAGTTGAAAACCAATAGGACGTGATTTGACTTTGACATGAAAGTCAAGAATTAAGACAACGACTAAAATCCTTCAAAGATCTGTTCAAGAGAGGGATGAAGACCCAAGATACAGAACCATTAAAGCAAATCAATAAGGAAACTAAGGCAAAAAAAGCTGTAAAACGAGCTATAGTTGAAGAAATCCTAGGTACTGGAAGCGTCAACGACAGCCAAAACTATTATGCAGCGCTGGACGGACTACAATAAGAAATGGAAGCTGAAGAATGTATTGAAGGTAATTCAAATCAAGAACTCGATGTAAATTTTATTCAGTTCTTAGAAAATAAAAGTAAGGAGAAGAAAACAGCTCACAGTTCTGCTGGTTCGCCTCGAAAAGCTTCCAAAAATGCAGAAAAAGTCCCGCTAATTAGCATCATCGGTCAAAGCGGAAAATATATGGTTTTCGGCTATTGGCAGCCGAAAATAAACTAACCAATTTTAAGATCAAACGAGTCAATGCTGAAAAATTAACAATTAGAACAAAATCACTGGATTATTTCAAGTCAGTTAAAAATGTGCTGAATTCATGGGAGGTTCTACACTTCACCTATACACCAAAATGTGAAAAGAATCACACCTTTTTGTTGAAGGACTTGGACTGCGGAGAGGGTATCGTCGATTGTCCTCAGTTACTCAAGGAAGCTGCACCTGAAATTGAATTTATTTCCATCAAACCTTCGCGACCAGAAGATCGGCGGTAGAAAAGACGAATCTACCACTTTACTTGTTACAAATTTAAAATAAGAGCAGTTGAAGTGCCCTTCAAGAAATAAGGTCCTTGAATTTCAGAGTGGTGAGGTGAAATTAAACCAGTGAACCAGACTTATCGCTGTCAAAGATTTGGACATTCGACTGCCAACTGCACCATGCACTATCGGTGCGTCAAATGCAAAGACATTCATGCTCCCGGTGAGTGCAAATTGGATCAGCTGGAGCCTTAAGAAAAATTATACAGTTTTAACTGCGGTGTTTTTGGTCACCCGGCATCATATCGAGGATGCTTCCGATATCAAAATGTGAAAGTGAAATTTGTTCTAAAGGAAACAAAAGTACACTGCAGTGTCTTACCTCTCAACATCGTCAAGCCCGGAGGAACACTCACAATCGCCGCTAGAGGAGCAGCAGAAAGTGCTGCAAATAATGCAAATAATATTAGTGGTAATAATGAGCTGCTTCTCAAAATTTAACAGCAACTTAATTCTTCATCGGAGAAAATCAATAAACATGAAGAAAAAATGAATTTTGTTTTTCAGCGGTTACTCCTTTCAAATGCCTCAAATTAACTTGTCATCCAGTCACATTCCCATGGATAGGATTCATCTCATCTTGATGAACATTAACTCTATTGGTACTATACACTTCTATCTCCTTGAATTCATTGTTAAGCAACAGCCTGGCATCATGTATCTCATTGAAGCCCACCTCAATTCATGGCACTCTATGACGTTCAGGGATTTTGAATTCGTAAGAAACGATAGGGTAAACGGTGATGGAAGAGGTGGCATCGGGATATTGGTTAGAAGACCCTATTGTTTCCAAAAATATTGAAAAAGTCGAATTCAAAAGCTTTGCATCTCTTAAAGTGCTCTCTTTTTTAAAAATTTCACTGCCAGGTGGGGATAACCTCTTCGTTATCTCTGCCTATGCAACTGGTGGAACTGTTCTCAAGCTCAAGGAGGAGCTCAATTCCTTGTTTGAAATACTCGAATTGAACAGGCTGCATAACTATTATATTCTTGCTGGTGACCTGAACGCCAAGCATACATCATAGCTGAACGCCACCAATAATCCAAGAGGTGTATTCCTGAAATCGTGGATAACAGAGAACCAAATTGAATACAGGTGCAATCTAAATGGGTCGGAGTTCCCGACATACCCTAGGACAAATTCATATTTGGACCTTTGCATTGCTGACGCAAGACTTGAATTCAGCTTTAATAGTCCTCAATGGAAACTACTGTAGATAGTGACTTAAACGCAATCGTAATAGAAATCAATCATCAAACGCATGATGTCTTAGTTATTCGAGTTCAACATGAAAATGATCGGTTCAATTTAACAAAAACGGATTAGGGACAGTTTCAAAAGAAGTTTAATCAGGACGACCAGAAGCAATGTCCTCCTTCTGATGAGGGCAATGCTTGCTCAATGACAGAAATCTAACTAACGGTGAAATATATCTCTATTCGTCGAAGTTAGAGAAGCTCACATTGGAAACAATATGGAAGGATATGAAGCACCAACCATTGCAAGGTTAAAAAGATTGAGAAGTCTTCTTCTTGCATGCGTCAACAATATTTATTGGCGATTTTTGGACTACAACCATCCCTCGTTGGCTTTGTTGAACTTGCATCTGAAGAATGTCCGGAACTTAATTGGTTCATACATCACGAGTGAGGTCAGCAATCAATGGGTGGCAAAACTGAGGGGTACTAGCCTCTCTGAACTAGATGGCGTTTTCCCGAAAATGAAGGTGTCTCGAGTGAAGGTTTCGAACCTCGGAGTCACTAGTGATGAGATAAGTCTTCTTGGTAGGGCTTGTAGTGAAATTGATAGTACGACTCCGGTTAGAAATGGAAATAGGATTATATGTGATGGATTGCAGAAACTTGCCCTGATTGGAACGCATTTTGAATCACTTCATCATCCAAACCCTGAAAGGGGGAACCAAATACTTTCGGAGGTCGTTGAAGCAAATGATTCCGACTTCAAGTCAAGCCAGGACGGTGAATCAATTCTTTATTTCAATGAAACATTGACATCTGATCTCATACCGAGCTTGAATCTTATTGTTTATTTTCTCAGCTATGAAGACTTGTGTTTCATATTTCGCAGGATAAGCAATAAGAAATTATGTGGTACTGACGGTATTCCAAATGTAGCTCTCCGACATTTGCTTGAGGTTGCTATTAGGAATTATTGCATATTGTTCAACAACATGTTGAGCAATTCATATTTTCCGCCTGTGTGTAAAAAGGCTCAGGTATTTCCGATCTTGAAAAAAGGAAAAGAATCTTCGAGCCCTTAAAAGCTATCGCCCAATCAGCTTGGTGCCTAACATCAGCAAGGCGTTTGAAGGGACACTGAACAAAGCACTAAACGCCCGTATTGAGAAATATGAGCTGATTTCGTGGCAGGCATTTGACCATGCATGTGATAACGAAAGTAATCTCAGACATCTGTAGGAGCCTAAACAACAAAGAAAGTGTTAGAGCGTGTCTCATTCATTTGGAGAAAGCATTCGATACGGTGTGGTTAGATGGGCTAGTTTTTAAACTCCTTCAGGACATGTTCACCAGACACCTTGTCGCCATGATGTGCAATATGTATTATGGGAAATCATTTGTTGTAGCTGATGGAAATCTGACGATAATGCGAAAATTCCAGGTATTGAATGGTCTACAGCTATTCGAGGGTTACTGTGCCTCTGCTTTTTTCAATATTTATTCGCAAGCTATTGAACAGCTTTGATTTTAATGTCTCGACAACGTGATCATTCGTAGCGTTTGCTGATGATCTGATCATCTATATGGCAGATAATAATTCAGAGCAATCTTCAAAAAATGTTCAATGATGTGCAGCTGTACACTGATAATTGGCAAATGAAAATCAATGCGCAGAAGTGCGAAACAATTTTGTTTCGGACAATGCTGCAGCGGACCAGTCAAGACTTGAAACTAAATTGGAAGATTTCCACATTATGGCTGGAGAGGGTAGTTCAGAACGGGTTCGACATAAATTGTGTGTTCAATACCTCGGTGCTCATGTTAATCAGTATCTGTACTATACTGAATATGTCAAAATTATGCTCAATAAAGCACAAAAAGTAGTTATGGCCCTTCGCTGACCCTTTCATTCTAGATACCTTGATCAAAAGGTGAAAGTTATCTGCTACAAGACCCTAGTTAGACCAGTTTTGACATATGGATGTCAGATCAGATACAACCAGAGTGATAATACTATGGAATGAATAAGAGTTTTCGAAAGGAAATGTCTTCGTATATGTTTGTACAGAAAGCCTGAGACGGATTGGAAGCACTATATATCGAATAGAAGAATTTATCAAACTGCTGAAGTGACGAGAGTCGGTATCTACCTATTGAAACTTCTTCGACATCAAATCGCAATGTCTGTAACTGTGAGTGAAAGCCTTTGGATTTCACAGCCATTCCACCCTACAGTACGGATATATTGTGACTTGCGTCGCTACTGGCTTCGTTTCTTCAAAAGCATTCGTGTATTTAGACATTAATTGATATGTTTTTGATTCTGACGGCGTCCCAAAAATATATCACGTATATAGACGGGCCACCGATAAGAAGAAAAAATATCCTCCGAGCTTGAGTTCATGAGACTTACAACTCCAATGGAGATATTCATTTGCTAGATGCGTCGAGGCTGGTCGAGTTGAGACAATATCTAAATCATTCGGGTTTATTTTCTGTTTTTGTCATTTTCGTAGTTTAGTTTTTGAGTTTAACTTCATTATTGCTACATTTCATGTCCTTTGCTTATGTTATGTTTGTTATATTAGGTTTAGAGACAAGGTTTAACGTTTAGTTTAGGAATGTTGCGTCAGTGTTGTATTAGTATAAGATAAAGTTATTGATTGAATTTTATTAGGATTACGTTATAACATATGTTTTATGTGTACGATAACAGTTCGCTGTTGTGTTGTAATCATTAATAATTTTCAAATAGTGTTGGTTGGTTTTTTCTCCTTTTTTCAATTGAATCATTTCACCGTGGACAGTGTCAACACAGGTGGGATGGGCGGCAAAGAGTGCCCACACTAGTCCGTCCATCTTTCCCGGTTTATGTATGCAAGGTTTCTGTAGAGTACCAAGCTTCCGTACAACTAATTTAGAGCCAAGACCTCAGCAGCAAGTCTCAATGTTGTTAATCGATTTGCGAAGGCATTTTCTGTCCCGGTTGCATGCCTCGTCACGGTTCCCTGCCCGCTGAAGCTTGTGACACTTCTTTCGCTTTTCACCGATTTTAGTCGACCACCAGTACACTGGGAGCTTGCCGTGCCAGGGTTTTTGGCTGGCCGTAGAAGCATTGCAAGCAGTTGTGATGATGCTCATATTTGAGTTCACCACGTCTTGAGATGTCAGTTCTTACATTCCCTGCGAATCTCCCTGCGACAGAGCATCTGCTGTGAGCACCTCGATGAGCCTATTGATGTCCGTCTTTCCGATGTTCGGCCCAATTGTGATGAGCACTAGCTGAGTAGTCCTCTAATACTCTCCAATTGTGTATCCTCTATACTAAGAGCTCTGAGATAAATATCACGTTCGGTGTGGTTCCTTCATAGCCAATATGGCGGAAAATGGGCATATTTTTGGTATTTAGTACGACAAGCACCGTCCATTCGTTTTCCCTCCGGATCTGTTTGAGGCATGCCCCATTTGATTGCCTCAGCCTTGAAGTCTCCCCAACGTGCACGTTACCGCCTGCGTTCGAGACAGCACCTTCTAAAGCATTAAGCTTGGCTTAGGAAGATGATATTCATTCGTTCAGCATTAGATACACACAAGAAGGTGGTCCCTGAGCTCCGAACACTCACAAAACCACCCCCTCTCATCCTCATCCACAGCTCACTGCCTGGAAATCACTGTTCCGAACCCAGATAGTGGCAGTGACTGTTTCATCAGGAAACCATGATGGCGATCTTTCATCGTGGTGTAGCATACTCAGCAGCATAAAGTCGGCTTACATGGCCCTCACAAACTAGTCAAGCAGGTTTTGGGTGGTTGAACTACGGTGTAGGTTTAGCTGTAGGATGAGGGTCACCGAAGCTCTAATTTGGCCTTCACTAGGGCTTTTTGGAAACCCGACATTTCCCTGGTCTCAAGACGTGCCCAAGATCTGGTCTTGCATCAGCATCCTTGGAAATAATGCAGTTTGCCTGCGTTCTACACTCTTCTCTTTTATGTCATACTTCACTGCAGTTGAAACATAGATAGCTCGTATCAGGCCCTTTGCATACGTGTGCCATGTAACCATAGCCAAGGCATTTGGAATATTGAAGAGGCACTGCTCTTCGCCGTACCCTGCAGACACACAACCCTATTCTTACTTTGCCCTTGTTCAGAAATTGTTCGGCGTCCATTTCGGTCAAGTCAATGATGGCCATGTGTTGCCCCCTGTGGCTTTCTGGTATCAGCCTTAGTTTGATCCTGCCCACGCTAGGGAACTCCCTTTTGATGACCTCTTCTGCCTCAGCCAGGTCTGTGACGCAATCATTGTCTCTGGTTTCGATCATTACTGTGTGCTTGAGCGAGCCTATACTTGCGTCTTTGCAGAGAACTTTCTTTACTGCGTCGCAAAATCCTTCATTATTGTCGGCATTTGTTTCAAGTTCGAACAGTATGGAGCCCGACCGCGTTGGTCGTACTGCTTTAATGGCAGCGTTGGTGTCTTCAAGCATGATATTTCTCCTAATATTCCGTAGAACTTCTGCGAAGGATCGGTCATCTTGGGGTTTTACAAGCAGTGCCAGCTGCCGGGGTCTTCATTAGGGCTTCTTTTTCTCCTATTTTGTCTCAGGTATTTTTCTTGTTGAGCGTCTGTGCGCAATTCATTTTCTGGCACTTTTTGAAGGAGTTTCTTTGCGGCTTTCTTCACTCCTTTTGTCAGCAATGTCTGGCAACCCTGATCTGGCACGCCCATTAAGTGCCTCTTCCTTCCTTCTTTTGTTCCGATTTCCTTCGTCGAGCTAGACGCCCAATGTTGGTTTGATGGTGGAGCTATCTGCGCGTACCCTTTAGGCCTAAGCCTCAGCGTTTCTTTAGCCTTCTATTATTCTTTGGCCTTCTAGTCCTTTTCGGCCTTTAACCAGCTCCTCTGACAATGCCCTATGTGGTCTAGGAGGTCCTTTACTACAAAGAGCCCAATCTTGACTCCTTTGCCCATTTTTGGCGAGTCACATGCAGATTTTATTCTTTATAAAACATCGCTTCTTCCAACAGCCTTTCTTCTACATATCATTGAACGCGAATTGTACTTTGTAACCTCCTTTCTCGGGAGAGGTTATAGGTTTCTGAGCGCAGTACTTCCGCCACGTTTTCAACGATGGCGATGAAATCACACAACGGTGTTTTATTTGTCTAGTCACTCCTTTCTTTTTCTACCGTAATCTCTTCGTAGACTTCAGGATGATTCGTTGTTATTTCTGGATTTATGAACCTTGCTTCGGTCGCTAGGATAGCGATTGCAGCAGTAACCATTGAACCCTCGATGCTGTTGATATTTTTCCCCACCAAGCGAACCTCTGTTGCGACCTGCAAACTTTCATGCTTTTCCTTTTTAGGATGCTCTAGCGTTTGCATCATTTTTTGATTGCACCAAAACGCCGCAGGAATTTCAGTCTGGACAAGATTATCTTTTAATCTCTGTTTCTCGTTCGTCTTCACTGTCATTGTATTCTTCGTCACTTTTGTTTTGATTGGTACCCTCCCAATGTGCTGTATGCATCGTGGTTGCAGCCGATGTTTGCGTCGTAGTTATTGTTTTTGCTTATTTAAATCTTTTTTTATGGTTTTTAGTTCTTCCAGTTTTATTGGGTCCCCCATCGGAGCCTCTATAGCTGTTCATATGTGTA
The DNA here is from genome assembly GCA_963969285.1 of Odontomyia ornata. NCBI lineage: Eukaryota > Metazoa > Arthropoda > Insecta > Diptera > Stratiomyidae > Odontomyia > Odontomyia ornata. Next base: position 341,928,292 of record OZ017738.1, on the reverse strand, counting down.
GCCGCCTTTTTGGTCCCATGTTTATCTGTGTGGAGCAGGGAGCCATGCAAGGTTTGATACAAACTCTTATGGGTACAACCACTCAGAGCCAGACCAGCGCTAATCGGGAGTCCGTCTCAACCGAACCTACACTACGAGCCCAATGGTGCGAACTTCGAACGTACTCCGAGGTCTGCCATGGTTTTACCGGGACGGAGACGGTGTAATAGTTGAATTTGAGCCGTACGAGTGTCACCTTGGTACTACAGTGAAAAGCAACTAGACCCGAACCATCGTATCCGCCAGCCCAAAGTATATGTTATGAAGCAAGTAACGTGACCAATATACATATAATAATTAATTACTCTAATTGCTAGCACTATCAATAAATTAGCATTTACATTTATCAACAGATAACAAACACTAGCAACAGATTAGCATTTTATACAAACAATAGATTGACTATTAAATAGTATATTACTTAAATAACTAACACTATCAATAAAACAGCTATAGCATAGCTCAGAAATAACATCACAATTAAAGTAACATTAACTGACACTATCAATAGAGTAGCATTTTATACAAACAATAGAATAACCAAGAAATGGCATAAGAATAACTAGCACCATTAACATAATAACACTTATATACATAAGAAGCCTACAATCAATACAATAACCAACAAAATAACAATTAAAATAGCTCAATAGATAACACAACCAGTAATTCCATAAGTGACCCATTAAAGAAGTTGAAATCTAAGTGAAAACTACAATAAATACAACTATTGATAACTCATCACACGATACCAAACATAAACAAATATCTTTCTCGCAACCTTCACCTGCTATGTCAAGTTCAAGGAAATCTATTCATGATGAGCTAAATCCGAGTACTCTTGTGTACGTTATCGCAGCTTAATTAAAGGCAACTGAAATGCTGAAATAGCACTATTTTCAAACATATGGACAACTGGACATAATCATGTCGATATACCTCACGACTGTCACCTACATCGATAAGGCCAGGGAACCCCAGAAACCTGAAAAATGTACTAACAGCATTGTTCATTTTTGGTTAATGAATAGGATTTCATGTAAATGAAAGAAAAAATAATGCACTGACAGCATATCGTATCAAGAGCGTTTCTTTTGGTTACCTACCTGGTCGATTGAAATAGGGTGAGTGCACGGAAATCGGTCCGTCAGCATTAGGCTCCATTCACCGTAACAGGTTATGACTATGGGAAAAGCTGCCTAATCAGCAATTAATTCGGATAATGAGGCACCTGAAGAAGCGTATTTCGTCGTCAGACGTGTCCAGAGTGGAATTCGGGCTTTAGCAGGCCTTCCGGGAACGTCACAAAATTAACTTAACTTAGGCTGCCTATGCACCTTCCAAGGTTGAAGAACAGGATTTGTATGACCTAGGTGGAACACATGCTGCTCACGCACCATCCAAGGTTACGAGATCACTCAACAGGAAACCCTGCTTAAGTGGAACTTGGGCCACTCAACGCCCTCCAGAGCAGGTCAATAGCGGTCTTTCCGAATGGAACCCAGGTTGACCCAGCCCTCCAAAAAGACCTCGACGACGGTTGCCAAACACAACAACAAGAACCCCCGGGAGTACTCGGAGGCTCCATACGCGGTCCACCTCATCGGACCGACTAAAACAGAAGAAGTGAAGACTTCCCCCCCCCCCCACCTATGCTGGAGGAAGCGCTTCGCTAAAATCCTCGTGCTGCACCTCGGCCCCTGACACTGGAAGAATACTGGGCACGCCGCCAAGTAGTATCTACCGCAAATGTGACACCAGAGGCACCTCCAACGATACCGTGTAAACACCACAGGGTCGGCCTGTGAGGCAAAATCAACCAACAGGTGGCGGAGCTCCTCCGACTTACATTGATCACCGTCACTCCAGAGGAGCGGGCACATTTTAAAGGCCAGGCCACCATACTTCAGCGAGACTACTGCCGGGCACAATGGATTCAGGTGCAGCCCCCAGTGAAACTGCAAATTTGGGTAAACTTTACAGCCGTTCACCTTAGAAACGTTAGGAATGTTTGCAAAAATTTTTTAGCAAGAAGTCAGAATGAACTTTTGGTCATCGAATCAACTCATTACATTTTGCAAAAATTTGTGCATGCATGATATTTGCTAAGTGTGTGCAAATTAAACATTTTGTTCTAGAAAATTTTTTGCAAAAAACTTTTTTAAATTTTTGATGAGTTAATTCACTGTAAATAATTTAGATCTAACAACCGTTGCTTAAATCAACTCGGTACGTTAAGTAGTTTCCGAGATCTACTACATTTTTCAACGAAAACATGCTTTTTTGTTTGGATTTAATAACTTTTGCCATAAACTTTATGCAAAATGTAATGAGTTGATTCGATAGCAAAAGGTTCATTTCGACTTCTTGCTAAAAAATATTTGCAAATGTTTGTAACGTTTCTGAGGTGAACGGCTGTAAAGTTTACCCAAATTTTCAGTTTCACAGGGGGCTGTGCCTTAAACACACACAAAGGCGCCAAGTATCCAGACCACCATCACCCGCTACAAGCACAGGCCAACGAAGCCCCGCTCAGTCACCGATTCCGATATCTACCCGCAAACGCTAGAGCGATCTGATTAAATTTAAGTCCTGTTGTATATCTTGCTAAATATGTTGTAATTAACAAAATTCATTTTTATTATAACATTTTAAGAAAATAACCAGTGTTTACTTTCTCCGACTTCCCGATTACAGGTGTTCCAAAGGTAAGGTAAAAGTGATTGTGAGCTGGAGGTCCCCTCATACTTCTTTCGGGTTGACTCCCACGACACCAGCGGGCACCCATATTCTCGGGTCCGTGGGGATGGCACTCCCTAAAGAATGCTAGCCTCCAAGAGTATTCCTGTTGGCTAGCATCCCCTCTGCGGGGACTCTACTAGACTTAACCTAACGAACTACCTGCTTAACTGACTTCGCAACTATATGAGATAATTTCCTTACACACATTCTTTAGACACTGAAGATGACTCCAGTGACTCTTAACGCGTCTGCCGAAAAAGAAGAGCAAGGTCCGACGGCCAAAGTCAAAAGCGCTTTATTCCAAACTAATCGTTATAAATTTTAAAAGAATCTAAAGCAAATTCCAAACAATAACAATACAAAAACCTAATGGCCCAAATTTATACGTTATTGTTTAAACACACCTCATCAAAAAAAACTATGGCAAATTCAAATTAATTAAGATTATTATATATTTTATGATTTGATTGGAAAAAGGAGAAAAACCAACCAACACTGTCCTAAAATTGTTTATAACTGATCTTTGATCCTACACCTAATGTGTTATAACCTTGTTCTAATATAATTCAATCAAAAACTTTACCTTATACTAAAAAATTCTATCACCAGATTCCTAACTTACGCATTTAATCTTATCTCTAAACCTATTATAATGAATATATACCTAAGCTATCCCTAATATTTAAGCCAAATAAAGAATAATACTAAATGTAGCAATAATGAGCTGAAACTCAAAAACTAAGTAACGAAAAACACAGAAGCTGAAAATAAACACGAATAATTTAGCCATTGTCATTCAGCCACCAATACCTAGATTGCCTCGTCTCAACTCAATCAGCTTCAACAAATCTAGCAAATGAGTATCTCCATTAGAACTGCTGATCACGTGAACTCAAATTCAGAGGATATTTTATCTGCTTATCGGTGGCCCGTCTATATATGTGATATATGACTGGGACGCCGTCAGAATCAAAAACATATCGATTCATGTCCAAATACACTAATGCTTCAGGAGGAACGAAGCCAGTCGCGAGGCAAGTCGCAATATACCCGTCTGTAGGGTGGAACGGCTGTGCAATCCAAGGGGTTTCACTCACAGTTACAGATCTTGCGATATGATTGCGAAGAAGTTTCAATGTTGAAATATCGATTCTTGTCACTTTAGCAATTTGATGAATCCTTCTATTGGGTGTACAACTTAATAACCGGAATTTGACGCTAGATGTCCGTACTAGCTAATATCCTGAAAGCAGAGCTATCAAAATCGTCAACTAAACAATTTTATCTTGTGTGCATCATTATTATTTTTCACGATGAATAACTTCGAAAATTGGAGAAAAAGACAGCATTTGCGGGAGGTGATGTTGGGTCATTTTTTTTGTAAAGAAAACTGCTGCGGGAAGTCATCGCTTGCTTGTAGAAGTTTATGGCGACGATGGTTTAGCAAAAACACAGTGTTTTGAATGGTTTCAATGCTTCAAAAGAGGCGATTTTGACATCAAAGACAAAGAACGCCCAGGATAGCCAAAAAAAGTTTGAAGACGAAGAATTGGAGACGCTACTCGATGAGGATTCATGTCAAACGCAAGACGAACTTGCCAAATCGTTGGGAGTGACTCAGCAAGCCATTTAAAAACATTGGAAAGTCGCTGGATACATTCAGAAGCAATGTAATTGGGTCCCCTATGAGTTGAAGCCGAGAGATGTTGAACGAAGCTTCAGTATGTCTGAAATGCTGCTTGAGCGCCATAAAAAGAAATCATTTTTGCATCGAATCGTGACTAGGGATGAAAAATGGATCCATTATGATAATCCCAAGTGCAAAAAGTCTTACATGAAGCCCGGCCAACCAACCAAATCAATGGCGAAGCCAAATATCCATGGCGCCAAGGTTATGCTGTGTATTTGGTGGGCTCAGCAAGGGCCATTATATTATGAGTTATTGAAATGCTCCAGACAATCACAGGTAATCTGTACCAAACACAATTGATACGTTTGAAGCGTGCCATCATCGAAAAACGCCTGGAACATGCGACCAAACACGAGGCTATAATTTTTCATCATAACAACGTTCGGCCGCGTGATGCAAGACCCGTGGAAAACTATTTGGAAAATAGTGGATGGGTAGTTTTGGCCCACCCGCCTTATAGTCTGGACTTTGATCCGTCTGACTTTCATTTATTGTGCTCAATGCAAAACTCCCTCACCGGAATACGCTTCACTTCAGAGCAAGGCACCCGAAATTGGATGGATTCGTTTTTGGCCGCCAAGCCGGCGCAATTTTTTTGGGATGGAATTTATAAACTGCCTGAAAGATGGGGAAATGTTGTAGCTTTCGATGGATAATACTTTGAATAAAATATATTATAAGACTTTACCACAATAAAGCATCAAACTTCGTTAAATAATGCTTCCAATCCAGTTCGACTTAGGCTTTCTGTATTAACCAGTACATGCACGAAGACATTTCCTTTCGAAAACTCTTTATTTTCCCATAGTATTAGCACTCTGGTTGTACCAAATCTGACATCCATATGTAAAAACTGGTTTAACAACAAACATCTTTGACTTTTTATCAATACCTCTGGGATCAAAGAGTTGTCGAAGGGCCATGACTACTTTAAGTGCCTTACTGAGCATGATTTTGACATGTTTAGTATAGTACAGATACTGATCGAGATGAACACCGAGGTATCGAACACAGGATTTATGTGGAACCCGTTCTGAACTACCCTCGTCAGCCATGAAGTGGAAATCTTTCCAATTACGTTTCAGTTCTTGACTGACCCCCTGCAGCGTTGACCGAAACAAAATTGTTTCGCTCTTCTGCGCATTGATTTTCATTCGCCAATTGTCAGTGTACAGCTGCACATCATTGAACAATTTTTCGAGATTGATCTGAACTATTGTAGCTTTTTGGTCAGCCATATAGATGATCAGATCATCAGCAAACGCTACCAATGATCGCATTGGCGAGACGTTAAAATCAAAGCCGTTCAATAGCTTGCGAATGAATATTGAGGAGCAGAGGTGCATTAACTGTTCCCTGCTGTAGACCATTCAAGACCTTGAGTTCGCGCATTGTCGTCAGATTTCCATCAGTTACAACAAACGATTTCCCGTATAACATATTGCACATCATGGCGACAAGGTGCCTGGGGAACCTGTCCTGAAGTAGTTTAAAAACTAGTCCATCTAACCACACCGTATCAAAGGCTTTCTCCATATCAATGAGACATTCTCTATCATTTATTTTCGAACAGATGTCTGAGGTTACTTTGATTACTGCATGCATGGTCGGATGCCTGGCACGAACATCAAATTGGCGGTTTGGCATCAACTCATATTTCTCAATGTGGGCGTTTAGTGCTTTGTTGAATATCACTTCAAACACCTTGGTGATGTTAGGCAGCAAGCTGATTGTGCGATACATTTTAGGACTCGAAGATTCTTTTCCTTTCTTCAATATTGGAAATACTTAGCCGTTTTCCACTCATTCGGGAAATATGAATTGCTCACCATTTTGGTGAACAATACGCAATAATTCCTAATAGCAACCTCAGGCAAATGACGGAGAACTACATTTGGAATACCACCAGTACCACATGATTCCTTGTTGTTTATCCTGCCAAATATCAAACACAAGTCTTCATAGCTGACAAAATAATCAATAAGATGAAGAATTGATGAAGAATTGATTGGCCCTTCAGGCTTGATTTAAAGTCGGAAACTTTTGCTTCAACAACCTTTGAAAATATTTGATTCCCTCTCTCAGGGTTTGGTAGATGAACAAATTCAGAATGTGTTCCGATCAGGGCAAATTTATGCAATCCCTCGCATATAATCCTGTTTCCATTTCTATCTGGAGTCGCACTATCAATTTCTATACCAGCCCTATTGAGAAGATTTATCTCATCACTAGTGACCTCAAGATACGATACCTTCACTCGAGACTTCTTACGGAGTATGCTATTCACTTTCGCAAAAACGCCACTTGGGTTCTGTGGGCTATTACTCCTCAATTTATCCAGCCATTGATTGCTGACATCACTCCTGAAGTATGAACGGATTAAGTTCCGGACATTCTTCAGGTGTAATTTCAACAAAGACAACAAGGGATGATTGTAGTCCAAAAATCGTCGATAAATATTGTTGACACGTGTGAGAAGAACGCTTTTCAATCTTTTCAACCTTGCAATGATTGGTGTTTCATATCCTTCCATATTATTTCTACTCGTATGTTTAATTTTGGGAACTGTTTTCTTAATCTTTTCCAACGTCAGCTTCTCTAACTTCGACAAATAGAGATCTATTTCATCGTTAGCTAGATTTCTGTCATTAGAAACCATTGAGCAAGCGTTGCCATCATCAAAAGGGGGACATTGCTTCTAGTACTCTCGATTAAACTCCTTTTGAAACTTTTCCCAGTCTGTTGTTTTGAAATTCAATCGATGATTTTCATGTTGAACTGGAATGTGTAAGAGATCATCCCTTTGATGACTTATTTCCATTACGATTGCATTATGGCCGCTGTCATAAAAAAGTACCTGCAGTTTCCGTTGAGGACTATTAAAGCTGAATTCAAGTCTTGCATCAGCAATGCAGAGGCCCAAACATGAATTTTTCCTAGGGTATGTTGGAAACTCCGACCCATATAGAATGCACCTGTATTCAATTTGGCTCTCTGTCATCCACGATATCAGGAATACATCTCTGGGATTATTGGAGGCATTCAGCCATGATGTATGCTTGGCGTTCAGTTCACCAGCAAAGATATAATAGTTATGCAGCCTGTTCAACTCGAGTATTTCAAACAAAGAATAGAGCTCCTCCTTAAACTTGAGAACATTTCGACTAGTTGCATAGGTAGAGATAACGAAGAGGTTATCCCACCTGGCAGTGAGATTTTGGTAACGGAAACTTCAAGAGATTCAAAGCTTTTGAATTCGACTTTTTCAATATTTTCGGAACAATAGGGTCTTCGAACCAATATCCCGATGCCACCTCCCACATCACCGTTTAACCTATCGTTTCTTACGATTTCAAAATCCTTGATGTCATGGAGTGCCATAAATTGAGGTGGGTTTCAGTGAGAAGCATGATGTCAGTCTTTTGATTAGCGATCAATTCAAGGAGATCATCACGTCGATGTAAAGTAACAATAGAGTTGACGTTGATCGAGATGAGGCGAATCCTATCCATAGGAATGTGGCTGGATGACAAGTTATTTTGAGGTATTTGAAAGCCCCAAGCGCTGAAAGACAAGATTAGTTTTCGAATCTTGTTTGTCGATTCTCTCCGATAGAGAATTTAGTTGTTGGTGAATTTTGAGAAGCAGTTCATTATTACCACTTACATTATTTACCGCATTTTCTGCTGGTCCGCTAGCGGCGGGTGCAAATGATACTCTGGGCTTGACGAAGCTCGGAGCTAAGATACTGCGGTGTAGTTGCGTTTAATTTGAGACACATTTTACTCTCGCATTTTGATATCGGGAACATCCTTGATATGATGCCAGTTGACCAAAAACACCGCAGTTAACACAGTATAATTTCTCTTTTGGCTCCGTTTGAGCCAATCTGCACTCACCGGGTGCATGAACGTCCTTGCATTTGGTGCATCGATAATGCATGACGTGGCAGCCGAATGTCCAAATTGTTGACACCGATAGCACTGATTCACTTCACTTTCTGGAGGCGTTCCCACCTCGCCAGTCGGAAGTTCAAGTATCTTATTTGTTGAAGAGCACTTGGACTGCCTTATTTGAAATCTGCACCAAATAAAGTAGTAATTTTTTTTTCCTACCGTCAACCATCTTATCGCGAATATTTTAACGGAAATAAATTTGATTTCTAGTGCTGCCACCTTGAGCACCTGAAGAAGATCGACGGTATCCTCCCCGCAGTCCAAGCCTTTCAACAAAAAAGTCTGGTTCTTCTCACTTTGAAGGGTGGAACTCCCCAGAATTTAGTGCACTTTTAAGCTGGTTTGAAGTCAAGCAATGATTTCGTTCTAATTGTTAATTTTTCGGCATTGATTCTTTTAATCTCAAAATTAGTTAATTTATTTTCGGCTGCCAATAGCCGAAGCATATCCTTTCCGCTTTGACCGAACACGTTAATTGGCGGAACTTTCTCTGTATTTTTGGCATCTTTTTGAGAAGGACCAGTAGAACTGCGAGCTGAGTTCTTCACCTTATTTTTATTTTTTACGTAAAGGATAACATTTTCATTTTTATCTTGACTAACATTACCTTCAATCCTTTCGTCAACGTTCATTTATTGGTGGAATCCGTCCAGCGCTGCAGAGTAGTTTTGGTTGTCGTTAGTGCCTCCAGCACTTAGTATTTCTTTTGAGATGACTTATTTGACAGCTTGTTTCGCCTCTGTGTCCGTATTTATTGGCTTATCCGTTTCTACATTTAGAGTTTTCTTCCCTCTCTTGTACATATCTTTGAACGTTTTTAAGTTATAGTCTCAATTCCTGAATTTTAGCTTGAAGTTGACTAACTTCTTGTTTGTCTTCAACTTCTTGGGTTTTACGCCCACCATCTGCGTAGTCCTGGTTACTCGTTTGTTTTATTTTATTTATGCTTGCCACCAATTTCGTACTGCCACTTTTCCCCAACGGAGGGAAGCCGTCGGGCTCCTCCACACAGCAGTCCCGAGTAAGTCTTTGGTTATTTCCTTTTGTTGATTTATCGAAGTAAGATAATATTCGATATGATGCCGTGCGTCGATTCCTTCGACGATAAATGCTTTTTCCAATAAAATCAAAATTTGCTCTTGACTGCCTTATAAAAAATTAATTTAATTTTTGAAACTGACTTTGTGAAAAATTAATTAATTTTTCAATTAATGACAGAAGCGATTAAAAACACGTCTACACGTAACGAGGGCTAAAGGTAGACTCCGAGATGATATTTGCAATAAAAACGGGTCAGACAGACAGAAATAAAGTTAATGTTAGATTTACCAAGTGAACCTCTTCTTGGATTTGAGAAAATCCAAAAAAAATTTAAAAAGCGTTTTTCTCGGAATCTATGGGTTTTAGAGAAAAATTTATTGAACAAAAATGTAGAGGACATCGTAAACTACATTTTATCTAATGAAAGTGAAGTCGTCCGACTTAAATTACAAAAAGTAGGTGGCGCTAAAGTATCAAAACAGTGGTTTTTTGACAAAAATTTTTCACAAAAATGTAAATGAGAAAGTTGTTCGTCATAAAATTTACCATATTTTTTATTTAAACAATTTTTTTGTAAAGCTTACCGTTCTCGAACTGTAAGCGAAAAGATGCAGCGCAGCATAGTTAACGGTTCATTGTTACTTCTGCCGGGCCGGTCGGCATAATTTAGACAAAGGACCGGTTTCTAACATCTGCCTAATCCTCTACTAGCGTGCATTTTTCAGTTGCGTTGAAGAGCAGTCGTCTAAACTTTGCTCTCTCAAAATGAATGTCTGTTTCGTTTGTGAGGAAAGTGTTGATGTGAATGATAAGAGCACCGTGGGCGCGAAAGACGTTGATAAGATCAAGCAAAATCAGAGGTGGTTCTGCCATCCAAGAATTGCTTGAAAATGAAAGCAATCCTGTCGTGATCCACATCCAGTGCCATAAGCGTCATTCAGATGCACGGTGTGCTGCCGTTGCTGATGCTCGATCAGGATGGAGAAGGCATTTTATGTAATATAAATTATTATTTAAACGAGAATGAATAAAAAAATATATATCCGGCGTTGCTTGTACGTATACTGAATTTTTAACGTCATATAATTTTGAATGACGCTGACGTTTATACCTGTGCAGCCTTTACTTTCACTATTTACATTCCACGATTTATTTAATAAGTAATTTTTCACCAGAATTCGAAAGGATGCAGAGGAAAACGACGAATCCGAGCCTGGCCCATCATCGGAGTCGGAACCAGCCGTCCCAGACTTCAATCCAAACGTATGTTTTCTATGCGGCTACAGGGGACAAAACTTCTTGAAGGACACTAGAGAAGTGAAAGGATCTTCTGTTCGGGATACCCTGATGAAGATTTTAACATCCCGAAAGGATGAACAAAGTTAGATTATTAGAAATAGAATAAAAGATGTTGATTTGGTACAAGTAAAAGCTCGGTACCATAAGAAATGTTATACGAGTACAATTCTTCAAAGACGGAATAACGAATGGGGTGCGAACAACTTGGGTGTCCAACCACAAAAGTCGATAAAGTCATGGAGACTATCTTTTCCTTCATCACTGAAAGTCGGGATGTATGTCAATTCGCTGTAAAGGATGTCATTCAACTACTTCCCGAAGATGATCAGCCTACTATCACAACGAAACTACAGCAAAAATATAAGGATAAGATTATTACGACCAACGTATCTGGCGTAGGAAATGTCATATTTTTCCAAAGTGAAGGTGGACAAAAATCACTGTCAGATGCATTTTACGCCTCTCGAGAGAAAAATGCAAAAGCTGAAAAAGAAAGACTTACTCGTGAAATAGCACGTGTCATCGGAGAAAAAATTCGTTGCAAGTATTACAAATCAAATCCAAAAAATTATCCTCCTACTACCACCTTCATGAACAAAGTTGAAAGAGACGTCCCGATGTTACTGAGGATTCTGCTTGAAGAAATAATACTTCCAGGAAAGAAAGTAACTTCCATCCCAGCCTGCAAGAAGAAAATAACAGCTATTGCACATGCTATCATTCAACTTGCTCGTCCAAGATGTTTTCGGTCTAAAGTTCTTCTCGCTATTGGATGCTACATGAAAAAAATCACGGATCGAGAGAACTCATCGCAGCTTTAGCAGCAATTGGTTTCTCCTGTTCCTATCACGAAGTCCAGCTCTTGGAGTCTTGTTATCTGGAAAAAAAATCAGCCTATTCCTTTACCTTCTGCATTTTCTCAATGGGTTGCTGATAACGCGGATTTCAACATCAATACCTTAGACGGGCATAATTCATGGCATGTCATGGGAATGATTCGGTGCGTCACTCCGGCCGCTGCGATTCAGGAAGACGAGCCAAGAGAAGATCTGTTCATCCAGCCGAATTGGCGAAAATCCATATGATCCTAAGCCTTCAACTGGATTAAAACAAATCTCAGTGTTAAATTTTCACGAAATATACCCCTCTCTAGATCGAGCTTCGCCGACAAAACTGGACTTGATGTTAGCTTATGCAAAATGGAAGTGCTATGCTACATTTCCTAGTTCGAAAGGTTTCATGGGACAAATTTTTAATTAAAAGAAAATTAGTCTGCACATTTTGTGTGAATCTTTCACTACTATCTTGTGTTACATTTGTGTTAACTCAATGTTGACCGTTTACAACAAACTGCACTAAAAGGGTACTATTATTAATTGTTTCTCAGAACTATGATTCAAAATAAGAATATCAAGTAAACATTATGGTCTATTAATCTAAAAATATAACAACGAAATGAAATTTTTGGAATACGTGCATCGGCGCGGCACAAATTGTTCCATTTTTACACTTCGGCAAGCTCCAGCTCGAGAACGGTAAGTTTTACAAAAAAATTGTTTGAATAAAAAATGTGGCAAATTTTATGACGAAAAACTTTTTCATTCACATTTTTGTGAAAAAACTATTTCCAAATAGACTGTACTATAATTGAATCAGTCATTTCAAAAACCACTTAAGTCACATTTTTTCCGAACATGCTATTTTTGCTGAAAACTCGTCCTTGATACTAGATACGTATTCTGGATATAAATCACGTAAGTCAATACATTCCTTCCTTTTCAAATAATACCACGTCTTAGACGTTCATAGAATAAACAACACAAGTCAGTGACTTAAGTGGTTTTTGCATGCACAATTAGATGGCGGTGGATGTTATATCTTATGGCGACTTGTGGTGAAATCATCGACACGACAGCGCAAGGATCGACAGAGGATAACAATTTTAACGTTCCTTGGTTATATCCCTCTCGCAAGCGAATCACCATATCGTTAGAACATTTTTTAGTCGTTCCGAATGAATTTTTGTATTGTGTTAGTACAAAAATCGTTTTATTTTATGAACTTAGTCCTAGTTTATCCCCAAAATCTGAGATAGACGTTTGAAAATTGCATCGTTGTGATTTGTTTAAATAACAGTGTTCATATCTTGAAATTGACACTTAATATCATTTGTCGTAATTTTGCCTTAAAAATGTCTTCACTTGAAACAGCGAGTGATAGTGAGCCCAACAAGAAGAGAATGTGTAATTCGTCTAAGTATAAAAGAAATATTATAAAAAATTCTAAAGTTAAAGAACAGGCATACACCAATTATAGAGGAAGACTAATAGCTCCAAGATCTACGGGTGAAAATTGCAGGCAAGTTAACCACAAACTTTTATTCTGTTTGACTTTTCAGTACAATTTGAGGACATCTCTGTCAGTCGTTGTCAATTCTTAAATAAATATAAATTATAAAATCGTTTGTGCATTAAGACGTCAATAAATTCCGTTGCATTTAGTAAACTACCTAAACATACTTATGATTAGTTGGGATATAACGTATATTTATTGCAGATGTAAAAAGGAATGTTTTGCAAATTTCAACCAGGACGATATGGAATCTTGCATTTCAAAGATTAACAGGTTTACAACAAAAAAATGAGCAGGATATATTTCTTCAATCACTTATAGAGAAGCTACATGTAAAACAGAGGCGTCCTCGGAAAGAAAATGCTACATGGAAAGTACTTTTAAGTTTTATATTTTAAAACATACTGGTAAAGTAACAGTCTTCAAGAAAGCATTTATTAGCCTATATGGAGTTACTGAAGCTAGAGTTCGCAGGCTTTGTGATTTACTTAATAAAGGAAAGAGCCCTAAAGATAACAGAGGATTTCACCCAAAGTAAATACAGTTCTAATTTATGCCAGAAAACACACGAGCACATTCTTTGTTTTCAAAGGAAAAAGACTCATTATGCTGGAAAGGACATCGAATATCTTGACGCACCATTAGATATAAAAAAATGCATTCATTGTTTATGGAAAAATATCCAGTTCTCAATATTAAGTACAAATTTTATTTAAAATACTTTAAGGATAACTTTTCTCTTAGATTCGGTCGACCACAAGTCGACACATGTATAACTTGCGAAGAACTATCAACAAAAATAAAACAATCGAACTTATCAGAAAATGCAAAACGTTCGTTAGTCGCTGAGTTAATGATTCATAAACAACGTGCCAAGAAGTTCTACAACAAAATTTCATCAGGCACGAGAGGATGTTGCAGCTATAACGTTCGATTTTAATGCAAAATCTGCCGTTGCCACACATACAACTCTAGCTCAACATTTACAGTCAAAGAGCTTAGCACTGATGATATTTGGAACTTCAAGAAATGGTGGCCAAATATATACAAAAAAACATGTTTGTCAACTAAGCCTTATGGAAAAAATTTCCCAAAAGAACAAAAAATATCATTCGTGCCTTCAACATATTTGAGTTTTCAGTATGATTCAGATAAAAAAAGGTATTATCATAGCCGAAGAGTTTATTAATGGATTCATTAACCATTCATTCATACTACTAAAAAACTCACAACTTCTGTTTCACTTCCATCAACCAAGGCTTATAATTTGAGAGTGCCCATTAATTGTGAAAAAATCGATGATTTGAAACAAGTTCAGGACAGCATTCCGGAAGAGTATATACCATTTTATGCGAACATATGTGGTTCGATAACTGGAAATGTTGAAGATAATCCGATTGAGAATGATGGAGAATATGATTATGTGGCTTAAAGTTAGTAAAACATGGAAAATTAAAACATGCAACAAGTTGATATTTTTATGTTGAATTGCTATTTTCAATAATCAGCAATAAAAGATTTGATTGATATGATTGGTTTGTACCATTAACCCTGTTTCTTGCTAAAACAACCTAAGTCAAGAACAGTTTTTCAATTTTATTCATTATTATTGTTGATGGAACGTGGAGGTTATCCGCCATCTCAATCTTTCAATATTCAAAGCCCAAAAAAGGACTCTCAAACTCATTTTTTGATGAATGGCCCAGTTTTTAAAAATTCTAAAGTCAAAGTCAAAGTCAAAAGCGCTTTATTTAATACTAATCGGTATAAATTTTAAAAGAATATAAAGCAAATTCCAAACAATAACAAAAAAACAAGTTGGGTAAACAGACCTACGCTCATGCCAGAAGGGTTTTGTATTCAATTTACAAAATGCAGTCACCAGATCGAATCAAATCAAGATACATGTTAAAGACAATTTTATTAGAGAAAATATGAAATACGAAGATCATACTATTATTAACAAAGTTGAACGAATTTCGACTTCTGAGGTTTTTGTTATTGTTATACTCATAAATATCTCCCTTGATAATTATTTCAGATGTCCATTCGCGAGGGAGGAAACACATTTTTCATGTATTCCCCCCCTGTGCCCCCACCGAAGCAAAAACTGACAGTTTAAGAACTGTTTTGAAATGCTCCCATGAAAACGTTCATCTCATACTCATATCGGCTACGTTTGATGAATTTTTTTTCAGGGGCTATTCTCCTGTACTGTTATCATCGATTAATGGCCAATTTTTTCGAATCCTAGAATGGTTACAAAGTCCTTTTGCTAGGAGCTCTCTCCCGCCTCCTTGACTTGTTTCACTTATGAGCAATAATTGTAGGTACTCATCTTTAGTCATTCATTGAATTGAATCAAATGTTCAAAGCATGCACCTTAAACGTTGAAGTTGGGAAAAAATAGCTCAAAATTATTCAATCTTCGCATTTAAAACAGCTACTATTTTGTTTTACGATTACTGATACCACTAGCAGAACCGATTCTCAAAGATATTCACGACACCTATCATTCCTGAAATTTTGATGCAAATCCTAGCAAAACTGTAGTGTCTGAGTCGGTAAAAAGCGCATGTTGTTCCATAGCCATATGTTGCCATAGTAATACATGCAGCGCATATTGTTCCATAGTAATACAGGAAAATTCAAACCGCTATAACTTCGCTAAATATGATTAAATCTTTATGAAACTTGCAGGGTTAATCAATCTTATAAATCTGTGTACTGAATTTCATTGAATTTAAGAGTACCGTTAAGATTTTATCCAAGAAAACATAAAATCGATTAATCATACTATTACTAACAAAGTTCAGTGAATTGCGACTTCTCACGTATTTGTTGTTGTTGTACTCACCAAGGCCTTCGTGTATTTCCCCTCCCTGTGCGCCCCTCGAAGCGAACTTTGCCAAACTAAGACCTGTTTTGAAAAGTTCTCATCAAGACCTTTCATTTGATACCCATATTGGCTACTTTCAATGAAATTTTTTTTTCGGGGGGTCACTCCCCTATACGGGGAGACCTCCCTTAAATACCTTATAAAATTTTTTTGTAATTGAACTTTGAAGAGAACACCACTTTACACTCACATACAAAATTTGATGTTTCTAGCTTAAGTAGTTTCCGAGAAAAACTGCTGTGACACACGGACGGACGGACGGACGGACGGACAGACAGACGGACAGACGGACAGACAGGACGCGATTTTAGTAGGGTTTTGTAAAATTATTTTACAAAACCCTAAAAACTTAATGGCCCAAATGGCTCTTTAAATTCATACGTTATCATTAACACATTTCATCAAAAAAAACCATAGCAAATTCAATTAATTAAGATTATTACATATTTTTAAAATTTAATTGGAAAAAGGAGAAAAACCAACCAACACTATCCTAAAATTATTTTTAATTTTAACACAACAGTTAAACTTTGATCCTACATCTAATATGTTGTAACTTGTTTCTAATAAAATGCAATCAAAAACTTTATCTTATACTTAAAAAAATTCTATAACAATGTTCCTAACCTAAGCGTTTAATCTGATCTCTAACGGAATATAGTAAACATAACATATACCTGACATAAACCTAATTTTTAACACAAATAACCAACAACACTAAATGTAGCAATAATGAGCTGAAACTCAAAAAACGAAATAACGAAAAACACCAGAACTGAAAAATAAACACGAATAATTTAGACATTGTCATTCAGCCACCAATACCTGGATTGCGCCGTCTCAACTCGATCAGCTTCAACGAATCTAGCAAATGAGTATCTCCATTGAAATCGTTGGTCTCGTGAACTCAAATTCGGAGGATATTTTATCTTCTTATCGGTGGCCCGTCGATATATGTGATATATGACAGGGACGCCGTCAGAATCAAAAACATATCGATTCATGTCCAAATACACGAATGCTTCTGGAGGAATGAAGCCAGTAGCGAGGTAAGTCGCTATATACCCGTTTGTAGGGTGGAACGGCTATGAAATCCAAGGGTTTTCACTCACAGTCAAAGATCGTGCGATATGATTCCGAAGAGATTTCAATATGAAGATATCGACCCTCGTCACTTCAGCAGTTTGATAAATTCTTCTATTCGATATATGATGTTTCCTATTCATCTCAGGCTTTCTGTACAAACCAGTACATGCACGAAGACATTTCCTTTCGAAAACTCTTAATTTTTCCATAGTACTAGCGCTCTGGTTGTACCAGATCTGACATCCATATGTCAAAACTGGTCTAACCAGTGTCTTGTAACAGATAATTTTGACCTTTTGATCAATGTTTCTGGAATGAAAGAGTTTTCGAAGGGCCATGACTACTTTTAATGCCTTACTGAGCATGATTTTCATATGTTCAGTATAGTGCAGTTACTGATCGAGATAAACACCGAGGTTTCGAACACAGGATTTATGTGGAACCCGTTCTAGACTACCTTCACCAGCCATGATGTGGAAATCTTTCCAATTAAGTTTCAGGTCTTGACTGACCCTCTGCAGCGTTGTCCGAAAATAGATTGTTTCACACTTCTGCGCATTGATTTTCATTCGCCAATTGTCAGTGTTCAACTGCACATCATTGAAAATTTTTTGGAGATTGCTCTGAACTATTGTTTAGATGATCACATCATCAGCAAACGCTACCAATGATCGTGTTGGCGAGACGTTAAAATCAAAGCCGTTCAATAGCTTGCGAATGAAGATTGAGAAGAGTAGAGGCGCAGTAACTTTTCCCTGCTGGAGACAATTCAAGACCTTGTTGTCAGATTTCCATCAGTTACAACAAACGATTTTCCGTATAACATATTGCACATCATCGCGACAAGGTGTCTGGGGAACTTGTCCTGAAGGAGTTTAAAAATTAGTCCATCTAACCACACCGTATCGAAAGCTTTCTTCATATCAATGAGGCATGCTCCAACGCATTGTCTATCATTTAGATTCCAACAGATGTCTGAGGTTACTTTCGTTATTGCATGCGTGGTCGAATGCCTGGCACGAAAACCAAATTGGCAATTCGGCATCAACTCATTTTCCTCAATGTGTGCGTTTGATGCTCTGTTGAATATCACTTCAAACACCTTGCTGATGTTAGGCAGCAAGCTGATTGGGCGATCGCTTTCCGGGCATGAAGATTCTTTTCCTTTCTTCAAGATCGGAAATACCTTAGTCTTTTTCCACTCATTTGGGAAATATGAATTGCTCAACATGTTATTGAACAATATGCAATAATTCCTAATAGCGATCTCCGGTAAATGTCGGAGAACTACATTTGGAATACCATCAGTACCACATGATTTCTTGTTGTTATCCTGCGAAACATGAAACACAAGTCTTCGTAGCTGACAGAATAATCAATAAAATTCAAGCTCGGTATGAGGTCAGATGTTAATGTTTCATTGAAATGAAGAATTGATTGGCCATTCAGGCTTGATTTGAAGTCGGAAACCTTTGCTTCAACGACCTCTGAAAATATTTCATTCCCTCTCTCAGGGTTTGGTAGATGAATCAATTCAAAATATGTTCCAATCAGGGCAAGTTTATCCAAACCTTCACAAATAATCCCGTTTCCATTTCTATCCGGAGTCGTACTATCAATTTCGATACCAGCCCTATCGAGAAGATTTATCTCATCACTAGTGACTTCAAGATTCGATACCTTCACTCGAGACTTCTTGCGGAATATGCTATTCACTTTCGCAAACACGCCATCTGGGTCCTGTGGGCTAATACCCCTCAGTTTTTCCGCCCATTGATTGCTGACCTCACTCCTAAAGTATGACCGGATTAAGTTCCGGATATTCTTCAGATGTAATTTCAACAAAGACAACGAGGGATGGTTGTAATCCAAAAATCGTCGATAAATATTGTTGACGCGTGTGAGAAGGAGGCTTTTCAATCTTTTCAACCTTGCGATGGTTGGTGTTTCATATCCTTCCATATTGTTTCGATGTTTTATCTTCGGAACTACTTTCTCAATCGTTTCCAACGTCAGCTTCTCTAACTTCGACAAATAGACATCTATTTCATTGTTAGTTGGATTCCTGTCATTAGGAACCATTGAGTAAGAGTTGCCATCATCAGAAGGGGGACATTGCTTCTGGTACTCGCGATTAAACTTCTTCTGAAAATTTCCCCAGTCTGTTTTTTTTAAATACATCCGATGATTTTCATGTTGAACTGGAATGAGGGAGAAATCAACCCTGTGATGATTGATTTCCATTACGATTGCGTTATGGTCGCTATCAAAAGGAAGCAACTTTAGTTTCCGTTGAGGACTATTAAAGCTGAATTCAAGTCTTGCGTCAGCAATGCAAAGGTCCAAATATGAATTTGTCCTAGGGTATGTTGGGAACTCCGACCAATATAGATTGCACCTGTATTCAATTTGGTTCTCTGTTATCCACGGTTTCAGGAATACACTTCTTGGATTATTGGTGGCGTTCAGCCATGATGTGTCCTTGGCATTCATGTCACGCGCAAGAGTATATTAGGTATGCAGCCTGTTCAATTCGAGTATTTTGAACAAGGAATTCAGCTCCTCTCTGAGCTTGAGAACAGTTCCACCAGTTGCATAGGCAGAGATAATGAAGAGGTTATCCCCACAGTGGCAGTGAGATTTTGATAACGGACACTTCAAGAGATGCAAAGCTTTTGAATTCGACTTTTTCAATATTTTGGAAACGATAGGGTCTTCGAACCAATATCCCGGTGCCACCTCCCCCATCACCTGTAACCCTATCGTTGCTTACGAACTCAAAATCCTTGAATCTCATGGAGTGCCATGAACTGAGGTGGGTTTCGGTGAGAAGCACGATGTCAGGCTTTTGTCTGGCAATGAATTTAAGGAGATAATCACGCTGATGTAAAGTAACAATGGAGTTGACGTTGATCGAGATGAGACGAATCCTATCCGTGGGAATGTGGCTGGATGACAACTTTTTTTGAGGCATTTGAAAGCCCTAAACGCTGAAAAGCAATGTTAATTTTCAAATCTTGTTTATCGATTCGCTCCGATAAGGAATTTAATTGCTGTTAAATTTTAAGGAGCAGCTCATTATTGCCACTTACATTATTTATTTTATTTACATTGTCTGCTGGTCCTCTCGCAGCAAGTGCAAATGACACCCCGGGCTTGACGAAGTTGGTAGGTATCACACTGCGATGTACTTTACTTTGTTTCGGAGTGACTTTAATCTTTGCATCTTGATACCGCGGGCATCCTCGATATGATGCTGGATGACCAAAGGCACCGCAGTTCACACAATATTATTTTTCTTTTGGCTCCGCCTGAGCCAATTTGCACTCGCCGGGAGCTTGAATGTCTTTGCATTTAACACACCTATATTTCATGGTGCAATTGGCAGCCGAATGCTCGAATCTTTGACACCTGTAGCACTGGTTGACCTCA
Organism: Odontomyia ornata; assembly: GCA_963969285.1. NCBI lineage: Eukaryota > Metazoa > Arthropoda > Insecta > Diptera > Stratiomyidae > Odontomyia > Odontomyia ornata. Next base: position 341,907,756 of record OZ017738.1, on the reverse strand, counting down.
CTTTTCTGGAGGCGTTCCCATCTCACCACGCGAAAGTTCAAGTACCGTATTTTCTGCAGGGTACTCGAACTACTTTTGCTGGAAATCTGGACTAAGTAGTGAGGCAAGTTTTTGCGCTGCACAATTGATCTTCTCGTTGCAAAGTTTTTAACTGAAATAAATTGTATTTCTGGTGCAACTGCTTGGAGCACCTGAAGGGAGATCGAGTGTGTCCTCACCACAGTCCAGACCCTTCAATAAAAAGGTTTGGTTTCTTTCGCTTTTCGGGGTGTACCTGAAATGCGGAACATCTCCAGAATTTAAGGCACTTTTTGTTGCCTGGAAATCAACCAGAGACTTAGTCCTAATTGTCAATTTATCGGCATTGACTCTTTTTTTATCTCAAAATCTTTTAGCTTATTTTCGGCTGCCAAAAGCCAAACCATATCTTTGCCCGTTTGCCCAAATACATTGATTGGTGGGACTTTTTGTTTTTTTTAATTAATCTTAACGAACGGACCAGCAGACAAACCTTTTGATTTTTTCTCCCGATTTTTAATTTTAAGGTGTTCAATGAACTCATTATCTAACTCAGACGTTTAACCTGGATCCTCTTCAATGTTCATCGTTTCTTCAAGACCAGCTAGCGCTGCATAGAAATTTCTGCTGTCGTTTGCGCCTCCTGCGCTGAGGACATCCTCTTGATTAGCTTCTTCCTTTGGCTTTTTAGTTTTCTTGTCGTCGGTTTTTGAATTTGCTTGTCGGCCTTTCTCGGTTTCTTTATCTTTGTTGAATATTAACGTTCCAACAAGTGCTTCTAACGATTTAACTCGAAGCTTGAGCTCTTCATTTTCTTTTTCAATTTTTTCAGCTTTTTCTTTGTCTTTGATCAGCTGCTCGATTTCGATTACCGATAGGATTGTCAGTTTTTCTTCTTTATCGTCGTTTCTTCTTTATAGTTTTTTTCGCCCGTCATCGTTGGTGATGGGCACAAGCCTTCTGGTTGATGGCTGAAGCCATAGGGCTCCTCCATCTCGTTGCTTTTGCAGCGAGACTAGAGGGAATGTTCACAGACCGGGACTTCCCTTGAGCGTATTTCCGCTTTTGATTTTTCTTCAGGAAATGAATTTCAGGTATTCCATAAATGCTCGAATAATTCGACGGTGATGGTTTTCAATTAAAAAAAATTGTTTTCAACTGACTTTTGTGATAAATTAATTAATTTTTAAAATTAATGACAGGAGCGATTAAAAACACGTCTACACGCAATGAGTGCTAGACGTAGAATTGTCCCTGAAAAATTCTAATTGTGTGACTTATGAGGTTTTTGAAATGACCGATTCAATTTCTCCTTGATTCAGCTCGGGAATCTTTAGAAAAACATTTTGACTCTATTTGCCTACATGAAAATAATTTGGAGAGAAGATCTTTTTAAAACTTTTAAAGCAATCTATTAAACCCCTATAAACCATATTTTTCTTTGATTTTTAAGCATTTCACCTTATCAAATAGTCCAAATAAACTTGATTCTGTTTCCAGGTAAATTTATGTTTTATTACACGCACGCAGACGCACTTTCTGAAACGTACTCATTTTGGTTGGAGTCCAGTTTTATCAAATGATTACCGCAGGACCGATTGGGCTGACATTTTATATTCTGGAGCACGTTTTGATTACAAAACCGATGAGGTGAGGAAAAAATAGATTTAAGCATTTATTCAATTAAATTTAATGTATTTTAGTTTTGACATGACAGGCATGATGCACTATATTCTGTCCTCAGTTTACAGCTACCAAATTTATTTTCTTTGGAAGGGTGTTTTTCTAAAGAAAAGAAAGGTGTCTTTCTAAAAAATAGACGGGTACCTTTCTAAAGAAGAATAGTTAGCATCGAATGCCTCCTCACCTTGATATATTTGTCATTTAAACTATTTCAGCGCCATCAGGGTTATGTTAGTATAGTAGGGCACCAGTCTATTTTGTAGGACACCCTTCTTTCCTTTAGGACGACCTTCTTGAGGAAATAAAGTTGATAGGTGCAAACTGGCGAAATAATGTGATGCTTCTTCTCTGTCATGTCAAAACTAAAATACATTAAATTTAATTGAAAAAAATGCTAAAATCTAATTTTTCCTCGCCTCATCGGTTTTGTAATCAAGAGGTGCTCCCGAAAATTAAATTTCAGCCCAATCGGTCCTGCGGTAACCATCCGATAAAACAGGGCTTCAACCCTCATTTTCTTCCTAGTGAAACAAACACATAAATACACAGAAGAAGGACATTTAATCCGGAACGCACACTTGGTTAAATAAAAATAAAATTCACCTGTAAACGGAATGTTTAAAAATTATTAAATAATAATTAGTAAGCTGAAGTTTAAGATTTTCATTCTAATTCTTTATTTTTGGCCATATTCACTTTTCTGTTTTCATATCGATCTATTTGCCAATTAGTTTCAAACATTATTTCACTCTTTTCTTATTGCTAAGTATTTTCTTCAATTTTTTTAATGCAAATCTTTAATTTAAATTTAACGGATATGCTGCGAAAAGCAGCTTTAAAAAAGTTATCAACGGGTTATCACATATAAAATGAGTTTACAAGCATGTAAGAAGAAAGACTTTATTAATTTCTAAATACATCGAAATGTCGCGGATTGGTTTTTACTTACAATTTCGGGCATTCACTAATAATCACTGCTTATCGGAAATATCACACTGTTTTTTTCTACTCACGAGATAATGTTAAAACTTTAAATAGGTTTGAATTCACTTAGAAAAAGATGCGGATCCTTCTTCCACAGCTGAGCACAACGCACTGAAAAATTTGAAGATCAACTGATTTGAAAACTACTTCCAATGTTAACTGACTTCCTTGTTTTATAATTAGTAGCAGACATGAAAGAGTCAGAACTTTACCGCGACTGTGATTCTCAAGATTTCTTGATTGACTTGTTAGTTGATAGTGCATGGATGAAATGTACTTAAATAAATTAGCAGTGGGAAGAACCTCCGTGAGCCGAAATCATATACACAACAAAAGTACGCAGTGTCACTTGTAGATTGCCTTAATTTCGAGGTCACTGTTACCATCCTTTGCCGAGCCGCCGTGTAAAATTTAATTCAGGTGGACAATGGGAAATATGATTTTTGCTAACAGTTTGTGCAGTAAAACGTGTATACACATTGTAAACAAATTAGCTCCCAGCATAGAGCAAACGGAACTTCACATAAAGCTTTTATTGATCATTACATGAATCTGAAGGTTCCGTTGCATTGCAATTTAGTTTTGCACTAATTCATTAAGTATCGGATTTAATTTTTGTCGCACTCGGAAGTTGTGGAAAGCAATTTCTTGCTCTTGAAGCTGAAGAGAAACCAGATATTTTTATTACGCGAATATATTTGTTTACTTATAATTTGCGTTTATTACTGCTAGCATCTTTACTCTTTTGCAATGCGTTCGCTTTCTAGACACTACATCTAGCAAAAAGATGTCATAAAAGTGGTCTACATTAAGCAATCTTATAATAATAGATAAAAATTTCTAATTGATATTACTTGAGGTCTTCACAGATGTTTCCCAAATTCTCCAATTGAAAAACAATTTTTTCCCTTTATATATGATATATTTTGACAAATATAAACATATTTCAATAGTAAGTTGTTCCCTTTTCAATGTCAGTGGCCATTCAGAATCAACTTTATTTTTTCAAAGAGGAGCTTGGCTACTTTTGATATGTATATATATATATATATATATATATATATATATATATATATATATATATATATATATATATATATATATATATATATATATATATATATATATATATTTATATATATATATATATATATATATATATATATATATATATATTTATATATATATATATATATATATATATATATGTATATATATATATATATATATATATATATATATATATATATATATATATATATAGTTAACAAGTCTACAACTTGTTTTAATAAAAAAATATTTTCGAACTTAAGAAAAACGCGTGTTAAAAGTTTGCCGATCCGTTTATTACTAGCTGAATGAAACAATTTAAGAATTTTTATAATTTACAATAATGCAAACTACACAAAAAGTATGAGAAATGATTTTGTTGACTTTAACTAACTTGCAAGAAATTAGATCAGCGTGAAAAGAACATTTTGCATATGTAAGCGCTGACATGAAATACTGAAGAATGTAATTTGAAGAATATTTTGCAATTTCATGGAAACAAAGCTACGTTAACAAGAATTGTGTTAATGTGTTGATGTTTCATATGTAATTGTAAGGGACCAAATTTTTATAATAAATAAACATTACAGCTCAATCTTTACCAACACTATGTTTATTTTTTGACAAAAATGGGTCCACTTGTTATGAATCACCCTATATATATATATATATATATATATATATATATATATATATATATATATATATATATATATATATATATATATATATATATATATATATATATATATATATATATTTGGAATGAAATACGACTGTCAAACGAGAAACTACGAACCGATCAGTTGGTATCCAACCTCCGTAGAGCGTGGACGTGGTTCAACCTTTATCATCTTACATCTATTGTAAATCTTTTTCGCAATAATTTAATCACTAAAATAAAGTGAATTTGAATTAATCTATACACCAATCTGTTATGCTATATACAATCATAAGAAAATTAAACATCCACAACCTGGAGACCTATATGTGGCCGCATTAACTACGCCGATTATTCAATCCCCACCGTCAGAGAATGTAATAATTTCACTTCTGCACAACCCACTCAATCTGAAGTTAGAACTACCTCTTCGAGTTAGTACTTCGATAACAGATTCCCTCATTAAGCTAAGTAAACCGAACAGTTGGATATACTTTCTACCGAACGAAATACCCATTCATATCCGCTGCGATGCTAGCATCACGACACACAAACTGATTGGTCAAGGAATCCTAACTCTCCATCTCCCCTGCGCAATTCTGATTAACGAAATGACCATACATTATGAAGCAGAAAGTACTCACCCGTTCGATATAATTCAACCGCAGTATTTCCCTGAACTAGACTCGAAAATTTTGGAGCTGGACGTCGCTGTTCTGGGGGGTAACCACAGCATACCGCAAACAAAGCTAATAGCGAGCAACAACGGAGGCATTCATTTTTCAGCCAGCTCCCACGGCCTCGATGAAATCTTTTCGCACCTCGAGCGGATCAAATTTAGTGAGACGGCCAGAAGGCATGTGCATCTATCCACGGCCTCGGCAAGCCTGGCGGGGGTCTCGGTATTATTTATGGCAATCTATTTTTTGATCAAACGCATTAAGGGGCGGTGTCGGACGAGTTTAAGCAATAGAGTTTCTACAGAGGTGTCGAACCCTGGTTTTGCCTTGCAAATCCATACTGGGGAGGCAGGTCAGCGAGTTTCACCGGTATCGCTAACAACTGATGACTCACATAATTCCGTGGTCCGCAAAGAGCGGCCTGTAAACACGCGTAGCCCAAAAGCGCAAGCACCCAATCCCTCACATAGTATCCAACCCCAAAACTCCATGCATCATCCCGCCCGTTCCTTTCAACTAGTCTAGTTATAGCAAGGAGAAAATAATAATGGGAAAACAGAACATAAGAAAAAATAAGAAACAAGAAAAAATTAGAAAAAAAACCCAAAAAGTAACCAAAAACAAAAAAAAAGGCTGAGTTCAAAATAAAAAATACTAATATAAAAAAAAAATTCATTAGCAAAAACAAAAAAAAATATTACAGAAATATTGATAAATGGTATAAACAAACAAGACGCTGGTATGAAAAAAAAAAGAAAAAAAAAACGAATTTCAGACAAAGAATGCTATATTGTAGAATCCTATAATAAACATCCGACCAACTAACAACTACTAATCAAGTAACAGCTGTGCACTGATTTGTTTTCACCTCGCACACGTTAAGCATAAAGCCATAATTTCGGCAGCGAAGCTAATGCTTTTAGAAAGATACAATTGACTAGCAGTGAATTTACCTATGGTCTCTTGCGACGACCCGCCAGATCCAATTCGCACATATGTGGTGATAAGCGCAGTACGTTCTTCCCTGATAACGAACTTCAATGATCGTGCGAACTGTTCAGCCAAAAGCTTAATCATTATCACACCATATGAAGCAAGTAAGCGAGCGTACCTGACAAAATTCCCAATCCCGATGGAAACCCATGCGGAAGCTTTGATAAGGTAGCATTCGCCGCCACCACAATGAAAGTTTTTCGCTCGGCTGAAATAAGTCCGAAGCTAATTAAGCGATTGGAGTGAACAATCTTATCAACCATACGAGTATGAGCGAATAGAATGCCGTCAAGCTTGACGTTCTATCCCTACTAAATATCCACACATTCCATCCCATTAAAAATTAATTCATAACGTTCCGCCTACATACTAACAAAAAAAAAATTCCCACTAAACTATTGGTACAATAATTAATATGTACAACTTTAAGAAAGCTTAGTTATCGTATTAAATAAAATTAATTAGAAACTATAGTAATGTTAAAAGCAATAAGAAACAATTATGTAAACAATTTAATAAGTAAAATTTGAAATATTCAAAGTAAAAAAAAGGAGACAGTAAGAATAATGATATTAATAGATATAAAAGAACGTTAATCGAATAGAAATTGAAAGTAGCAATGAATATAAAGACAAAACAAAAAAAAAAGAAAAGGAAAAGAAGAAAATAATAAGTGCCATTGCACCTGCACCGTTCACACTACATCCTCACTAACGCTTACAGGTTAATTTGCTAACACCTGTACTACAGCCTAGTAATGCACAAATAGGTAAACCAATAATATTCAATTCTGATTTAAAGAAAAATCGGCAGCAAATATGGAAGTTAAAGGAAAATGTACTGTCTCATAAAGTAAAGCCAATTAAAAGAAATATTGAATTCCGGCATCCATCAAATGAAAAATAATTTTATATAGATAATAATTTTATTCCCAAGAAAAAACGATTTAGGACCGGAAGAAATGTTCAGTATATTCTTCAGCATTAGAATCTAACGTAACACTATTCCATTATTGTATACAATCTAATGAAATATTGAGTTGTGAATTTATGCTTGTATAGAATCAAACCAAACACGAACCTGCTTGACTCAAAGTTGTATCAAACAAAAACCTTTGTGAATAATTATACTGATAAACAATCAAAAAAAAAAATATATATATACATTATCAATCCACGATTATGTAGAACCAAAAGCGATCTTAGCTCACTATATCAAAAGAAATACTAAGTATCAGACAAAACATCAATTTATAATTAACTTATTATGTTAGTATCAAGTAAAAACGTAACCATACAGATTAGCGACTCAGGCAAGCAAATCATGAATCCGTAACGATATAAAATCAAAAATGAAGTAGTTTTCAATTGTAACGTTGTATTATGCCATAACATGTTAAGTAGCGTAAATTAGGAGTTCAAGATACACGAAATTAAACGGTAGAATTAAGTATGTTAATCAAGAACCAGCAGCAAAACAACAATCAACAATAGGCAGTGAGAAGTACAGCGGACAATAGTAATGGCCTTAGCAGCGCAAAGTACAACTTACGCATTAAGTAATTCGCATCATTGGAACGGAACAACGATTTACTTCACTCTCCAAGTACCTAAATCAGTCAAATCCGCCGGAGGAAATGTTATGCTATATACAACGTCGTCAATCGTCTAAGCTCCGCCAAGTGTATACGGCCAAGCGCATACGCCCATTGTCATTAAAACATGTACTTGTCGACCAACGGCAAGCGTAAAGTCTTCATAAATCATACCATTAGCGACGACGACCATGTACATAAGAAGCTTCGGGGTGTGCTTATAGAATTATCGACAAGCTACGCCCATTGTCATCAAAGCATGTACTTGTCGACCAACGGCAAGCGTAAAGACTTCATAATTCGATCTACATAAACCACAACATTAGCGACGACAACGGCCATGTACATAAGAAGCTTCGGGGTGTGCTTATAGAAATATCGACAAGCTACGCCAAGTGTTATACTACATAAGCCATAACATTAGCAACGACAACGACCATGTACATGAGAAGCTTCGGGGTGTGTTTCCAGCGGAGTGACACTGTGCTAAACCCTGCCTTCAAACCATTTCTCAAATTCGCCGCAAAGCTTCACCATGCGAGCAAGTGAGAAGTGCGCGGAGGAAGAAGTTTACGTGGAACGAGAACGCACGTTTCAACTACTCAGCGAATTTAGGGCGAATTGAGGCCGCATGAATCGTTTAAAAGACAATTGATCGAGCGAAAAACGGCGAGTAGTAATAACAGCGGTTACAGAACTGTACGCGAAGTGTTTTTCGCCGCGAAGTGATCAGCGAAGCCAGAAAGTGCATCTAGTTCCGGTGCAATTGCAGGAAATCATCACATCAGTTAGATGGTGAGGTGTAGGCTTGAGCCGCGAACCTCATTCGGCTTGGATGCGTTTTTACGCTGCGTAGCCACCATCGACTAATTCCCACTTTCTTCTAGGCATCCTCCGTCCGTGTAGACACCGTAGGGATAGATGATAAATAAATAACTAAGAGGTGTAAATGTAACCAATTTAAAATAGCAACATGAATAAAACTTAAAACTTTCAACATGTAACTCTATTCCTTTTTGTTGTTCTAGTTTAAACGGACAGAGTAGCAGGTAAGTGGTGTAGAGTGAGTTCTTTCCCCGGGAGCCTTGATGATGTATACTGGATACACATCAAATGTGCTCCCAGTTCATACCAGTATACATAGGGTATACTGGTTATGCAACAAATCTTTACATGGGGGCTCAACCGGGATTGTGAACAGAGCTACCGATAAATAAATAGTAATTAAATACGCGTGTGCCGTGTGAAATAAAGAGAAACGGACAGAAGAACAAAGCAGTTAGTGATAACGGTGATTGAACATTTCGCTTTTGCTATAACCGAAATGAGTGCGCGGCATCGTAGGTCACTGTAACGCAGTGACGCAAGCGTGGACGTGTTGGAAACGATGAGAGGCAGCGACGATCGTGCATCAAATTTTAACATGCATGATGTGGAAAGCGTGATTCGCAAATTTCATGGCGATAATATGAATATGGTAGCATATCTGAACGAATTTGAAGCGTATGCAACCGCGTTCAGATGGACGGAAATTCAGAAATTCGTATTCCTTAAAAAATCGCTGTCGGGCGCGGCTCGAATGTTCGTAGACTGCGAGGCAAAACCGGTGTCCTATTTCCAACTGAAAAGTGCCCAAATCGAAGAGTTTAAAGCAAAGATAGCTAGTTGCGACGTTCACCAGAGACTTCAAGAGGAGAAAAAATGGAACAATGAATCGTACCGTGAATATTTCTACCGAATGCTTGAAATAGGCAGCCATGCACAGGTGGAAGATGTCTCGGTGTTTCGGTATGTAATCGATGGCATTAAAGACTCGAAAGTGAATAAGACTATTTTATACAGCGCGAAAACGACAGTGGAATTCAAAGAAAAACTCTTAACCTACGAACAAATAAAAAGCAATCCCGAAGTTCCAAGTGGCCTCAACGTAAAGAAACCAAAACCGGGAAAAAACGAAGCAATGTAGAAATCACGATACTGTTACAATTGCAGATCGTCTGACCACGAATAGCATGGTTGTCCGGACAAGACGAAAGGCCCAAAGTGTTTCGGGTGCAATCTATTTGGTCACAAACGCACTGATTGCCTGAATGGAAAGGCAACCAATTGCCTACGAAAATCTGGACCATCATATTGTTCTGTATTAATTAACGAGGTGGCTTTTTCCGGTCTTATCGATACTGGAAGCGACGTGTGCATTGTGAAGAAGTCGTGCCTCAGTAAAATAAAGCCACGAGACGTATCAGAATCTTTGCGTTGTACGTTAACGGGTTTCGGTTCCAGTATCATTACGCATGGGCTGTGTACTGTTGATGTGAAAATTAACGGTATCTTATTCGAAAATATCGAGTTCAACATAGTAGACAACATGAGTGTTAATCCCGACGTCATCATAGGAATGAATCTACTCGCTAGCGCCATAGTGGAAATTCGCAATGGTAAAATGACAATTACGAAAGGCGATGCGGAGCCTGATAGCAAAGAAACATTGGATGAAGCATGCAATCCAATAGAATGTTTTCTCGCGCAAATAAACACGGAAGCGTTGTACGAAGATGAGCTTAGTGCAGACGTTTGCAACATGAAGGTTCGTTCCGAAGTTAAAAATATTATCTCGAAATATTCACCGACACAACCGAAAGAATCGCCGATAAATGTGAAAATCGCTGTAATTGATAATGAACCGGTCTATCGTCCGCCAAGAAGATTTTCGCCACCCGAACGAAAGATAATCGACGAACAAGTGGAGTCTTGGTTGAAAAACGGAGTTGTACGCGAAAGTGTCTCTGATTATGCAAGTCAAGTGGTTCTGGTAAGGAAAAGGGACGGCAAGCACAGATCGTGTATCGACTACCGAGCCATCAATTAGAAAATTTACAAAGATCGATACCCGCTACCGGTGATCGAAGACCAAATCGACAACATTGGAGATGCAGCATTTTTTAGTACCCTCGATCTTGAAAATGGCTTTTTCCATGTGACAGTGGATGAAGAGAGTCGCAAATTTACATCGTTTGTCACTCAAACCGGACAATATGAGTTCACGAAGGTACCATTTGGATATTGCAATTCGCCCAGCGTATTTCAAAAGTTTATAAATTATACATTCCGAGATCTGATTTGCGAAAACGTTGTAATAATTTACATTGATGACATCGTTGTACCCTCACGGACCATTGAAGAAGGCTTAATTAGTTTAAAATGAACCCTAAAAGTGGCTGCTGATAATGGATTGAATATAAAATGGAGTAAATGCCGATCCCTGCAGGAAGAAATAGAATACTTAGGCCATCGAATTTCAAAAGGCACCGTCAAGCCGTCGATCGGTGAATCAAAAGCCGTTATTAATTTCCCGATTCCAAAGACGTTGAAGAAACTACAAAGCTTCCTTGGACTGGCCGGATATTTTCGGAAATTTATTCCGAATTTTGCAACACGAGCGCGACCGTTGACTGAACTTACGAAAAACGGAGCTGTCATCGATTTAGGAGAACTTTAGCTGGAAGCCGTACACGACTTGAACAATGCGTTGACATCAAATCCTGTGCTGAAAATCTTCAAATATGTCGCTCCTATGGAGTTACATACTGAAGCCAGCAAACAAGGATATGGAGCGGTTCTTCTCCAGAGGGACGCGGAGGACAACTCGATGCATCCTGTTTTCTATATGAGCAAGTCTACGACCGAACCTGAGAAAAAATATTCAAGCTACGAACTCGAGGTGTTGGTTGTCGTCGAAGCATTGAAGAAGTTTAGAATTTATCTGATTGGACAGCGCTTCAAACTTGTCACCGATTGTAAAGCGTTTAAATGCACCATGGAAAAGAAGGATTTGGCGACGCGGGTTACCAGATGGGTCATGCTGCTTGAAGAGTTCGATTTTGAAGTGGAGCACCGTGCTGGAACTGGCATGCGACATGTTGATGCTTTAAGCCGCAATCCGGTTGTTATGATGATACAAAATGACGACTTTCTGAAACGATTGAGCGAAGCACAACATAGTGACAAAGCGTTGCTACCTATCATCGAAATACTGAGAGATAAGCCTTGCAAAAATTATACGATGCATCATGGTATTTTATGTAAAATTTCAAAAAATAATAGTTTGTTTGTCGTTCCAAAATTAATGAAATCAGCATTAGTTCGGGAAGTCCACGAAAAAGGGCATTTTCGTTTGCAGAAAATGAAGTATATTCTGCAAGAGTTTTATATCCCCGATCTGGATCGTCGCATTGAACGTTGCATTTCCAGTTGTGTGGCAAAGCAGATGGATTTTTGTACCCGATTCTGAAAGGCGATGTCCCCCTCGCTACGTTCCATACCGATCATCTGGGCCCTATGCAAGACACGAAGAAAGGTTATCGTTATATTTTGGCTGTTATTGATCGATTCACAAAATTTTGTTGGCTTTTACCGACAAAAACACTTGCGTGTGAGAAGTCCTGCAGAAGATGGAGGTAATTGCTGAATCGTTTGGTTATCCTCTTCATTTAATTTCCGACCGAGGAGGAGCATTTGTATCGCAAAACTTCAAGAAGTATTGCACCGATCACGATATTGAGTTGCATCTTGTGACTACCGGCGTACCTAGGGGAAATGGGCAGATCGAGCGTCTTCATGCGGTTGTCATATCGGCACTTACGAAGCATTCTATTGACACACCTGCTGAATGGTTCAACAATGTAAACAATATTCAGAGAGCTATTAACTCTACGTATCATCAATCGATAAGAATGTCACCATTTCAATAAATGGTCGGTACTAGGATGAATTCTGGAAAGGACATTCGGCTTATGGAGATTTTAGAGGAAGTTATATCCCAACAGTATGACGAAGCTCGAGCAGAATTACGCAAGCAGGCGAAAGAGGCTATAGCGAAGATGCAGAATGAAAATTTGAGAAATTTCAACAAGAAGCGAAAGAAAGCTACCACCTACAAAGTTGGGGACCTGGTTGCGATAGAGCGAGTGCAGTTTGGTACGGGACTGAAGATGAGACCAAAGTTTCTTGGTCCCTATCGGGTTGTTTCAATCAAGGGATTCGATCGTTATGGCGTGGAGAAGGTTGGCGAGCACGAAGGCCCAAAGGTTACCAATACGAGCGCAGACAGGATGAAACTATGGGCCGAATTCGACGACAATGACGACCTCACCGTTCCACCACAAGACGCAGATGACTCGCCTGAGGCAGACGAGTAATATGGATGACCGAGTGTGGAATGAAATACGACTGTCAAACGAGATACTACGAACCGGTCAGTTGGTATCCAACCTCCGTAGAGCGTGGACGTGGTTTAACCTTTCACAATGTATATATATACATATATATATATATATATATATATATATATATATATATATATATATATATATATATATATATATATATATATATATATATTTGTTTCGCGGCTAATAATTTAATGTTCCGGGAAAGTGAAAACGCAATGTCTTTTAAATTAAATTAAAAGAGTTTATTTAATTTGTCAAAAATGCACAATCACTTCACTAACAATTTAACAACTTTAATTTTCACTATTAAAATTCGATCTTCCACTTGTCCATAAATTTCTATCGCAATTGTCTACTAAAATCACTTCACACTCAAACAATCAATATCGCCTGCACTTCGCGTATCGCGGTTGTAATGAATGATCCCCCCATTCATTCAGCTCGCCTTTATATAGGGTCTCTAATCATTCAACTCAGTTCTCGTACATTGATGAATAAGCGAGAACATTCCAGCAGCGTAATGAATGGGCAGTGACTCACTTTCAGATGTTGATAATGCTTGTTGGGTTCTCGTGGTTTCGAGTAAATTCATTTGTTGATGTTCTTAATGATTGTGAAAACAATTGCGACAGTAGCTCGCAGAATTATTTGTACATGTAACAATATATATATATATATATATATATATATATATATATATATATATATATATATATATATATATATATATATATATATATATATATATATATATATATATATATATACAGTTAGACAAAAAAGTCTCCGTACGACGCTACTTTTTCTTGATTTTTATGAACATCTCTCATGTAATTCAATATTTTTTTACTTTGATGATTGCAATGTTTTCTACAGCTCTTTTGTAACAAAGTTCAGGGATAAATGCAAGAATTTATCCATTTGTTTATATATAGTAATTCAATTTAGTGAATTTTATAAAATTTTATATCAAAAAAGTCCGTACGAAATTCTTTACAAATGCTTTGCATTGTTTACATAGTTATGTAAACAATGCTTTGCACAAGCAATAGTTCACAATTTTTCTTGGAGTACAGCTAGTATAGTTTCAGTTGTACATGTAACACTGCCCCCACCTCAGTTCTTTTCGCCCCGAAAAGATGTGTCACCAGTTGTAGTCAATTCTCCCTGGGTGTAATATGGGGCAAGACCGTCCAGATGCACGATTTTCATTTTGGCTCTCGGTTTACGGTGTTCCTGTATGCGATATACGACGTCGTTAATTCGCTTTGCGACCCGGTATGGTCCCTCCCAATTATGTTGCAACTTTGGAGACCTACCCTTTCGCCGTTGCGGGTTATTTAGCCACACCAAGTCATCTTGCTGGAAGCCAGTAGAATTTGCCTCGAGATCATACCTGGTCTTCATGCGGTCAGTAGCCGATTCGAGGTGATTTCGCACTGTCCGATGTATCTGGTTCAACCGTTGCCTTAGATCAATTGCGTACTCCGAGATCGTTTGGGGTTTCTCAGGGGGTGTTCCGAACTTTATATCGGCTGGCAGACGAATAGTCTTTCCAAAAAGGACTTTGGTTGGGGCTTGGCCCGTCGATGCATGTTCGGCAGCTCTGTACGCCATCCCTTTGGTTCTCGTCGACCATCTTGGCCAGATGTTTATTTAGCGTGCCGTTAAACCGTTCGACCATTCCATCGGATTGGGGATGCAGCGGTGTTGTCCTCGTTTTCCGTATTCCCAGTGGTTCACACATTTTGCCAAAAACTAGTGACTCAAAGTTTCGGCCTTGATCTGAATGTAATTTGACCCAATTTAACACTAGCTGTTCAGCTGCGGTAGTTGCTTCCTGGTTGGGAATGGGGTAGACCTCAGACCACTTGCTGAAATAATCGGCTACAACCAGCGTATATCGATTTCCCCAATCGGATTCAGGAAAGGGTCCTGCGATGTCAACAGCAATCCTTTCAAACGTTACCCCCACGTTATAGGTTTGCATTTGTCCTCTCAGTCGTCGCTTTGGGCCTTTGACGGAAGCGCAAATTGTGCATCTGCGACACCAGTTCTCGACGTCTTCTCGAGCGTGGAGCCAGTAAAACCTTTCCCGCAATTTCGCTAAGGTCTTGTTAACACCAAGGTGGCCTCCCGAGGATCCTTCATGCATTTCTTTAATCACATCGTGGATTCGGCTTTTGGGAAGTATAGTTTGCATCCTATAGGAGCTGCCATCCGCCGTTTCCCATTTCCGCTTGAGTACGCCACCCTCCACCTGAAGGGAGTTTCATTGTGCCCAATAGCTTTTCAGGGTTGCGCCGTGCATTGAAACGTCTTTCCACTCCGGTCGTTCAGTCGTCTCCTTCCATACGAGCAATGGTCCGATGTCTTCATCGGCTAACTGGGCGTTTCGAATCTCCTCCGATGACCAACCTTCATTGAATTCGGCCGTTATCAATCGCAGATCAACGAGCGGCTCCTTTTCCTCAATCCGTCGGCAATGCTCGCAGTTAGCTGAACATAGACGGCGGGATAGGGCGTCAGCATTTCCATGAACTCCACCCTTCCGATGAACAATTTCGTAGACGTATGACTGCAATCTTTCGATCCATCTCGCAACTTGTCCCTCGGAGTTTTTGAAGTTGAGCAGCCATCTAGTGATGCATGGTCCGTTCGAAGAACAAATTTCTGGCCATATAGGTACTTGTGGAACTGCTTGGTGGCCTCTATTATAGCCAATAGCTCCTTCCTGGTCACGCAGTAGTTCCTCTCACTTTTTGAAAGAACTCAACTGTAATACGAGAGGACTCTTTCTTCGCCATCGATCTGCTGGGAGAGTACAGCTCCAATACCGCCGTTGCTCGCATCGGTGTCAACTACAAACATTTTTCCGGGTTTCGGATATGCCAGCACGGGTGATTCACACAGCTTCTCCTTCAAGGTCTCAAAGACTACCTGGCATTGTTCATTCCAGACATACGGACGATTTTTCTCGGTTAGCTGATGGAGACACTTAGCTATTTTGGCAAAGTCTTTGACGAATCTTCGATAGTAGGTTGCCAGACCCAGAAAGCTTCGTAGTTGGCGCTTGTTGTTTAGTGTTGGCCAACTTTTCACGGCTTCAATTTTCTCGGGGTCTGTTTTGACCCCTTCTGCTGATACGATGTGTCCCAGGTATTTTACTTCAGCTGCGAAAAGGGTACACTTGTCGGGACTAAGTTTCAAATTTGCCAGTTGCAATCGGAAGAAAACCTCTTCTAAGTTCCGCACATGCTCTTCGAACGTTCTCCCGATGACAATGATGTCATCTAGGTACACCAAGCAGGTTTTCCAGGTGAGGCCACGTAGCACGTACTCCATCAGGCGTTCGAAAGTGGCTGGAGCATTACAAAGCCCAAATGGCATCACCACAAACTGCCACAATCCGGTCCCAACTGAAAATACGGTTTTCTCTCGGTCCTTCTTGTCGATTTCTACCTGCCAGTAGCCACTCTTGAGGTCATGTATAGAAAACCATTTTGCGTCGGCTAAAGTGTCCATGATGTCATCGATGCGTGGAAGTGGGTAACTATCGTTTTTACTGACGTCGTTAAGCTGCCTATAGTCGACACAAAAACGAATGCTACCATCCTTTTTCTTTACTAGAACTACAGGCGCGGCCCATGGACTGACAGAAGGTTCAATAACGCCTTGTTTTTCCATGTCTGAGATCAGCGTGCTCACTTTTCCTTGTTTGGCTATAGGGAGACGTCTCGGTGCTTGTCAAATCAGCTTGGCTCCCTGTGTATCTATGACGTGAGTTACCAAACTCGTTCGGCCTTGGTCATCCGGGCTTGTTGAGAAGATGTCACTGTACTTGGTGACCAGATCAGAGGCTCGTTTGAATAGCAGAACTAGCAATTTGACCTGCTTCAATATTGCAGACGTGGATTCCCAGGGTTTGTCTGTGTCTTGTCTCCTTTTCCAATGATGGTTGTGAGTAGCTTCCAAAGAGGTGATGGTGGAAACAGGCTGGCAGCTGCCGATGACTTCTCCCGTTTTGATGCTCGTGGTTGAGTCTGCGGTGTTAAGGACTCTCACCGGCACATATCCGTTCCTTAAAGATCTTACAAGGCTTCGTCCTACAATCAAACTGCGCAATGCGGACGTCTTCGTTGGCTCTATCAGATAAGATTGGTGGTCTCCAGAATCACCATCAAGCTTAACCCATACAATGCTTTCGGAAGAATTCGGTACATCAGTGTCAGTACATACCACTACATTCATCTTGGGGATTTGGACGCTGGGATCCTCCATCAGAACTTCGACATTCTGCCATTTCAATACACGTTTGCCCAAATCCAACGTGATTCCATGTGGTTGCAGAAAATCCATTCCGAAAATGCAGTCGTCCATAATGTTCGCGACTAGAAAATTATGTTGGAGCACAAGGTCTCCCAACTGTATCAGGAGGTTGACCTCTCCATGAACAGGTGCAGTTTCTCCCGTAGCTGTTCGTAGTGAGAAAATTCTGCCCTTGTGAAGTTGTTGCTGTCTAACTAGGTCTGGTCGGATAATCGATCGGGTTGCACCAGTGTCGATTGTTATGATGCAGTGTTCTCCATCAACTTGACCCGGGAGGCATAAGTCCGCTTCTCCACGATGCAGTCTTGACACGATGATGGTGTTGCTGGGGACGTCAATCCTCCTAGCCAACCTCTGCCCCATGAAGTTGGCTCTTACATGTTTCCCGACCCCTCTGTTTGAAGGGCTTCCATTCTGGGCTCCTGACTCGGTCTGGATCTCCTCCTGGCTACACACCCTGGACAATAGCTTGGTTTTCTTCGCTTTTTGCAGTCTCTTTGCAGGTGCCCCTTCTCTCCGCAATTCCAGCATCTAGGCGCACCATTTACATGCGGGTCTCGCTCAATTTCCACGCGCTCATACCTTCACTCGTCTGTCACTACCTCACGAGCCCAGGCAGTAGTACGAGTCACATGTTTTGCTGTTTAAAAGATCAGACTGTAAGCCAATGCGTCCTTAACCGTTTGCTTTTGAGCTAAACGCACGGCTTGTTGCAATTCCGGATCCTTTAGTGCGCTGATGAATGCTTCTGTCGCCGCATCATCTCGATGTTCTGAGTCTTAGGCTGGGTAAGCCAAAAGTGCTAGTCGCTCAATTTCTTGGGCTAGCTGCTGTAGGGTTTCGCCAGACTTTTGCACCCGATGCCTTAGCTGTGACCGATAAATCTGCTTTAGATGATCGTCTCCATAACGCGTGTCGAGCGCATTCATAATAGCATTCGGGTTTGAGTGCAATTCATCGGGGATCGTCTGCAAAAGCTCGGCAGCTGGGCCTCTTAGAGCAAAAATCAGTGCAGTTGCTCGTTCCTGCTCATTCCAGTGATTTGCCCTTGCGGCGGCTTCAAACTGGGTCTTGTAAATACTCCAGACCGTTTGCCCATCGAATATTGGTGCTTTCACATTTCTGGATGTGCTTTGCGCTACGGTTATAAGCGGGGCTGGTGAAGTGGTTACTACTGCCTTCGCTGCTTCCAATTCTTTTTTTTCACTTTTTCCATCTCATGGTTCATTTTTTCTTCGAACTGGCTGACCTTTTCCTTGACCTGGCTGACCTTTTCCTCGACCTGGTAAACCTTTTCCTCGACCTGATCAACCTTTCCCTCGACGCCTTTAATTTGCTTGTTAAGACTACCGAGCTCCACTTTTACTTCGGTGGACTGTTTTTGAAAATCTGCTTTGATTTCGATAGCTTGTTGATCCAGCTTCGCTGATTGTTGATTAAGCTTCATTGTTAAATTAGAAGACTGTTGTCGCTGCTCTTGCTGCATCAGCATTAACATTTGCAATATCGCATTTTCTGGCTCTTTTGATTTGGGTGTTTCTTCTTCTCCACCTTCTGCGCCTTGTTCCGCATCTAAGGGCTCACCCGCATCCAGATTCACGCCTTCCGACTCGATCGCATCACGCAAGCGTGCAATCAGTATGGCTTTTGTACCTTGTGTGGCCAGGTTTCGCTGTTCCAACTCCTCCTTGAGCTCCGATATGGTCAATTGATCAACTTTTAGATGTAAGTTTCCTGGCATTTTTAATTGTTTCGGCTGTTTTTCTAGCAGTTTTCACGTTAATTTTCACTATTGTGCACTTTAAAAATGTTCAAAAGTTTTCACTACCAAAATTTTTCTTTCGCACTTCTTGACACCACTGTCGCGTGTTTTGGTTCGCGGCCAATAATTTAATGTTCCGGGAAAGTGAAAACGCAATGTCTTTTAAATTAAATTAAAAGAGTTGTTTTAATTTGTCAAAAATGCACAATCACTTCACTAACAATTTAACAACTTTAATTTTCACTATTAAAATTCGATCTTCCACTTGTCCATAAATTTCTATCGCAATTGTCTACTAAAATCACTTCACACTCAAACAATCAATATCGCCTGCACTTCGCGTATCGCAGTTTTCTATCGCGGTTGTAATGAATGATCCCCCCATTCATTCAGCTCGCCTTTATATAGGGTCTCTAATCATTCAACTCAGTTCTCGTACATTGATGAATAAGCGGGAACATTCCAGCAGCGTAATGAATGGGCAGTGACTCACTTTCAGATGTTGATAATGCTTGTTAGGTTCTCGTGGTTTCGAGTAAATTCATTTGTTGATGTTCTTAATGGTTGTGAAAACAATTGCGACAGTAGCTCGCAGAATTATTTGTACATGTAACAATATATATATATATATATATATATATATATATATATATATATATATATATATATATATATATATATATATATATATATATATATATATATACAGTTAGACAAAAAAGTCTCTGTACGACGCTACTTTTTCTTGATTTTTATGAACATCTCTCATGTAATTCAATATTTTTTTACTTTGATGATTGCAATGTTTTCTACAGCTCTTTTGTAACAAAGTTCAGGGATAAATGCAAGAATTTATCCATTTGTTTATATATAGTAATTCAATTTAGTGAATTTTATAAAATTTTATATCAAAAAAGTCCGTACGAAATTCTTTACAAATGCTTTGCATTGTTTACATAGTTATGTAAACAATGCTTTGCACAAGCAAGAGTTCACAATTTTTCTTGGAGTACAGCTAGTATAGTTTCAGCCACGTGTAGATTTGTATCAACTTCAGAAAATCCAATATTCCGCCATGAGTAAAGAAATTTGTGCAGATACAAGGAAATTGATCATAAAGCTTTATTGCGAAGGCAAGTCGATGGGTAAAATTTCGAAAGTAATTGGTATACCTAAGTCAAGTGTCCAATATGTTATTAAGCCATATGCAGAAACCGGTTCGTTCAAAAGTAAGCCCCGTTCGGAACGGCCAAATAGTTTAAGCGATATTGCGCGACGGTCAATAGTAAGAAAAATAAATGATAATCCTAGAACCATCGCATGTTAAATACGAGTAGCAGACGAGGTCAGAAAAGACTTTAATTTAACAGTAAGTAATGAAACCCTTAGAAATGTTCTACGGGAAAGTAATTTCCATAGTCGAAAGCCAAGGCGAAAGCCATTGGTCTCAAATCTTAACCGCAAGAAGAGATTAGACTTTGCGAAAACGCACCAAAATAAGGACGCTAATTTCTGGAATCGAGTTGTATTTTCCGATGAAAGTAAATTCAACATATTTGGATCAGATGGCAAGGAAAAAGTTTGGCGCAAAGCAAATGAGGAATTCAATGGCAAAAACCTAATTCCAACAGTCAAGCATGGCGGTGGTAATGTAATGGTTTGGTGGTATAGGGCAGCTTCAGGAGTTGGAAAATTGCACTTCATTGAGAGCACAATGGACCGGTGGGATTACCTAAACATTCTTAGAATGAGTTTGCGCGAAAGCATATCAGCTTTAGGCATGGAAAGTGATTTCATTTTCCATCAAGACAACGATCCTAAGCATACATCAATGATTGTTAAGGAATGGCTACTATACTCGTTTAATGTACCCAAGCAACTACACAGTCCACCACAATCACCCGACCTAAACCCAATAGAATATTTATGGGATGAATTGGAGCGTAGAGTACGCAAACATGCAATAAAAAACAGGCAACAGCTTAAAGCTAAACTCCAGGAAGAATGGAACTCTATAGGATCCGAAATAACATCCAAACTAATCTCTTCGATGCCCAGACGATTGACAGCAGTCATCAAAGCTAAAGGGAATCCTACCAAGAATTAAAAATTTTTTTACAAAATTCCTTTTTCTTATAATTTTATTAAGCTGTAATATCGTACGGAGACTTTTTTGATGTTAAATGTTGATAAATTTACTAGTTTGAACTACTATATTGAAACGAATGGATAAGTTATTGTTTTTTTTGTTGTATCTTGTAATTATAAGTTTATAGAAAACAAATTAATTACTAAAATGAAAAAATATTTATAGATCTGAACGGTATTCTTACTTATACAGAAAAATAAGCACCCTACGGAGACTTTTTGTCTAACTGTATATATATATATATATATATATATATATATATATATATATATATATATACATATATATATATATATATATATATATATATATATATATATATATATAAATATATATATATATATATATATATATATATATATATATATATATATATAAACATATATATATATATATATATATATATATGCATATATATATTTGTATATATATATATATATATATATATATATATATATATATATATATATATATATATAAACATATATATATATATATAAACATATATATATATATATATATATATATATATATATATATATATATATATACATATATATTTGTATATATATATATATATATATATATATATATATATATATATATATATATATGCATATATATATTTGTATATATATATATATGTATATATATATATATAAAAACATATATATATATATATATGCATTTATATATTTGTATATATATATATATATATATATATATATATATATATATATATATATATATATATATATATATATTGATATATACCATTGGTCTAGCTTGTTTAATTCGCCTGCTGTGTCGTGTTGAGTAGACGTGTGTTGGTGGTGCTCTTCACGAAAATGGAGAAACGAAATCAAGAGCAACGCGTCGCGATAAAATGTTGCGCCAGATTGGGCGAAACAGCTTCAGAAACGTAAGCTGAAATTGTAAAAGTGCTCGGAGATAGTGCTCTTGGTTGTGCCCAGGTGTTTCAATGGCATAAAGAGTTTAAGGAGGGGCGTGAAAGACGAGGCGCGGAGCGAGAGACCAGTCAAGGTGTGGACTGACGTGAATGCGCAGCGTGTGCGCGCCCTAATCCGTGAAGATAGGCGTTTAACAATTCGAATGTTGGCCTCGGAGCTGGGTATGAACCATGAAACAGTCAGGCAAACTTTAACCGACGATTTTGGGATGAAGAAGTTGTGCGCGAAGATGGTTCCAAGGAACCATTCTGAGGAGCAAGAGCACCGCCCTCAGTCTGTCCCAGTAGTTGGCCTCTAAAGGAATCGCCACGTTGCAACAGCCGCTTTATTTGCCCAATATGTCACCCAGTGATTTTTTTGTTTCCTAGAACAAAATTGGTGGTCAAAGGAACCCATTTTAAGTCGACTATGGACATCCAGGCGGCCGTGACGAAGGTACTCGCGGCCATCCCAGTCGAAGCGTTCCAGAAATGTTACGAAGCATGGAAAACGCACTGGAATCGTTGTATGGCTGCCCAAGGGGACTACTTTGAAGGGAATGGCAGAGTTGTAGAATACTTTTTAAATATACGGTTTTCATTGAATCAGTTTCATTACTTAATTGGCACACCTCATAATTGTGTGATTTGATTGTATTTTTCAGAGCTTTTTTCCTGGCCTGGATTAAATCATGGTCAGTCTTCTTTTGTTTCAGCTCATTTGGCAAAATCGTAACATCTGTGCCATAAAGTAGGTATTTGGGGGCAGGTCCAGTAACAGCGTGCACCGTTTCATTGTTTTTTTGTACACAGCTGTAGACCATAGTTGTCCACGCCATTTTTGTGTCATGTTCGTTTATTTTGCACCTGATTTTATCGACCAATATTTGGTTTAATCTCTAGTTTAAGCCATTTGAAAAAGGAGAGTTCACTGCTGTAAAAATTATGGGAATATTTATTCATTCAAAAATCTTTTTTAATCCTTAGAATTGATACCTGGGTATTGGTCTGATAGTATCAAATCAATGTCATAACTTTCTGTACAGTTTCTTATCAATTTGATGAAATAATTCGCATTTTGAGTACTTGATGTTAGAATAAACGCATATCTGGTGAAATGATCTAATAAAAGATATGAATATTTCTTTGTTGATCTGGACCTCCCAAAGCCTCCAATGGTATCAATAGAGCATATCTGAAAAGGTATTGTTGTGGGACCCAAGTGGGACATTAACCCACATTTAATTTTTCCCCTTGATTTATTCTTTAAACATACTTTACAACTTTCTCAGATTCTTTTTATGTTTTAGTTTTATTTTCTGTTGCATATACTGAGCTAATCATTCTCTGCATTTGTTTAATTACTATATGACGCAGATCTGTATGTACACTTTTCATAAAATCTATGCTGAAATTCTCTGATATAATAATTTTTTCATTAGTTTTTTCATAGTAAACATTGTGTTTTTTCATTAACTTGTCTTTTCAGCATTGCATATTTTCAACCTCATCTTTTAGGATATCTTCTAGTGTTATTATATTAACTACTTTTAACTGCTCCTCTAGGTTTTCATTTGGTCCAAAGACCGCATTCCTGCTTAGGCAATCAACTTCAATGTTGTATCTTCCTGGCGAATAATTGATTTGGAAATCATAATGTGATAAGTAGTATGTTAGATCTCCTAATTCTTCGTCTGTTCTAGATCTTATGTTCATATTCTCCAGTGGCTTGTGATCTGAAAATACAGTGAGTTTCTGACCTATTAATAGATGTTGCCAATACTTTACACATTCTTTGATTGCCAGGCATTCCAGATAGATAGCTTTCTTCCTTTTTTGTACTTCAGTCAATTTTTTTGAAAAGTATGCTACTGGTTTTCCTTCATTGTTTTTTGTGGCTGGTTTAGTACTGCTCCTACTCCTAGTATACTAGGATCTGTGTATATGTGAATAGGTACGTTTGGGTCCAAGATTGTTAATATTGTTTGAGAACATAAAATTTGTTTCATTTCATTAAACGACTCCTGGCATGCATCCGTCCAGTCAAAGGTTTGTCCTTTTTTTTTCAAAAGGTTATGCAATGGTTCCAATTTTATGGCTATGTTTGGCACATAATAATGATAAAAGTTTAATTTTTCCCAGGAATTGCCTCACATTCTTTTGAGTTTTTGGAGTCGGGAAATTTCTTATTGATATCAAGATATCTTTCAGTAGTCTGACTGAATTATTCTGCATTATGTGACCCAAGTATTTAACTGGATTTGCTGCAAATGTGCATTTAGAGAATTTTAGTTTTCAGCCTTAATTGCTTGGAAGAGTTTTTCCAGATGTCTGATATGGTCCGAGAAATTTTCAGAGAAAAGTAAAATGTCATCGATGAAACATACCGTGTAGTCTCCCAGCTTGTATTTCCGTATTATATTAGACATTATTCTTTGGAAGTTAGCTGGAGGGGCTTATAACCAAATCTCAAGCAGGTCCATTGATAGTGTCCCTCCTGCGTCATAAATGCAGTTTTGTGTCTATATGTGATACGTGAAGGAATTGACCAAAACGCTGAGTTTACGTCCAGTGTTGAGAAAAACTTGCATTCTCTCGTTTTAAGGATTAGGTCTGTGATTGAGACTCAACGATTTTATTTAAGTCTCGAAAATTGATGCACAATCGTGAACTTTTGTGTGTCTTTTATTAGATAATGTGACTGGTGCTGCGAATGGGATTAAATTTTTTTCCAATAATTTTGCAATTTGATCTTCAATCCACTTTTTGTCTTCTATTGTGCAACGATATGGCCTTTTGAAGCAATATTTTCTATTGGTAGATCAATGTGTGCTTCATAGTCCGTTACCTGTCCTATTTTATATTTGTCCTTTGCATACACATACTTATTCCTCTAAATTAATTCATTAATCACTGCCTGTTTAGGATAGTCTAGATGATTTATACAAATTTTGAAGTTTTCTTCATGTATGTCTTCATGGAAGTTTATCAAATTATCATATTTAATCTCCTTAGAGACTGTATCTATTTTGTCTGTTTTCTTGGAAACTATTTCACTTCTTTTTGTAGGTAATTTCTGCCTAACTTCTAAGTTTTCGTTTTGAACTAGGTAAAACTCTTTTATACAATCCAGTCCTACTAAAAATCATAACCGAAATTTTCCTTGTACGACAACATTCATTTTTTTCCACATCAAAGATGGCTATATCAAGTGTTATTCTGCCATTTGCCTTTTGAACGCCATTAATCGTTTTTAAATTAGTATTGTTGCAATGACTTGCTTCCTTACTGTTTATTTTTAACAATTTTGAATTTATTAATGAGACATCAGACTTAGAGTCATATATCCCAGAAACTTCAACATTTTCATTCAGTAGATCAATAGCGGCACTATTCGTTTTTTGATCTTCACACTGCAATTTACATTCCAATTCTGTATTGTTGATGAGCTTTATTTGCTTTTTATCTTTTTCAGTATTTAAATTTGTTTTAAACCAGCAGGAATCTTCTTAATGATAACGTACACCTTTCTTTAATTTTTCATAAATACTACTTTTTTTCTCTGGCTTAGTATTTTCTTTCTTCTTGATAAATTTTCTTCTTGAAACTTAATGTTCTAATTTTCCAGTTTACTGAATAAATTCTCTGTATCTACGATATGGTCTTTGTTAATTCTGTCTGTTCTAAAATCTGGTAAGCCGGCAGCGATGATATCAATATGAGTCCCTTCATCTATTGCTTTTCTTACTTCGAGTAGAAGTTTTTCTTTCTTTACTGCATATTCTAATAAAGGTCCTGATTGGTACTTGTGAGATAAAGCATAATTGTTAGCAGTCCAACCCTTATGAGCATAGGTTTGCAAAAAACTTGATTTAAATTTTGACCACTCGGAATATAAGATTTTTTACTGTACCAAACCTTGCACATTCTTTTTCAAATACTTCCATCCACTGGTATGCACTTGAAATTTTACCACCAAATTTTTCAATCACAAACTTGTCAGCTAACTTTTTAATATTTTGTTTTTCTTTGTCTTATTGACTTTTAACTAATGTTTCCAAAATTTTCACTATAGGATCTTCTGAACACCTTTTACTACCAATAGCTAATTGTTCTTGGGTAGTTTCCTCTAAAAATTGGTCCTGAAATATCATGTTTTCATCCTCATCAACATATGTTTATAATATAACATGTGTTGTTTTTATCCAAACACTATTAGTTTGTTATCTTTTCTTCAATGTATTTTTCACGGTAAAGAAATATTTCGAGGTTTGGATATGTTTGTGAAGTGATACTGCTTAATATTCTTCAGGCATAAGGATAACTTTTCCATCTTTTGTGGCAATTGCCGTCATGGCGATATAGTTCGACTTTCCGTCTATATTGGTTTAATTTCAAACGTAAACTTTCACCTCTCTATTTCTGACATTAAATATCGTTTTATAAGATAATTTCTAATATTTTCGTGATTACGACGATACAGTAAGTCAACACAATTGAGTTTCTCTGTCAGAAAAGTTTTATTGCTTTTTTATATTACCTGAAATAAAAGTGTGTATTTACTTAGTGCTTTATAAAAACTTACATACCTGTAAGAAAAGAAACGACATTTAATGTTATTATTAACAATGTCAGCTCCTAAATCACAATTAGAATACCTTAACAATGGAATCAATATCTCATAACAATCACGAGATGCTTATGGGTTATCTTTCCCATAGCTCACAAATTTCATTTGTCATGTCATTGCTCGTTCGTTTTCTTTAAAATTATATACATACAAGTTTATATATATATATATATATATATATATATATATATATATATATATATATATATATATATATATATACTTATATATTGTATATATATAAAGGCTGGTCCAACCAGAACGCACGATGTTAATTGTAAATAAAAAAAAGACTTTTCAGAGATTTATGTTAATATTTTTTATTATAATAGAAAGATCTATGAGAATTATATGTGAAACAAAACATCGCTCATAATTGGGCATACTTTTATCCGATGGTCCTTATTTTCAATGACTCTGAGACATAATTGAGGTTCAATGTCGTTGATGTGGTGAATTATCTCATCCTTTAGCTCTTGAATTGTTCTTTGCTTATTTACGTACACTTTTTCTTTAAATATCCCCACAAAAAGAAGTCTAACGGAGTCAAATCACATGATGGTGGCGACCAATTAACATCGCCACAACGTTAGATAACACGGAAATTGAATTTCTCGCGCAAAAGAGCCATTGTTTCGTTGGCTGTGTCAACTGACAACTGGCACCATCCTGTTGGAGCCACATATCGTCCAGGTCCATAACCTCAGTTTCTGGCCACAAGAAGTCCGTTATCATCTCCCAATAGCGAACACCATTCACGGTAACTGCTTGGCCGTCCTCGTTCTCGGAGAAGTACGGCCCGATGACGCCGTCAGCTCATAAACCGCACCAAACAGTCACTCTTTGTGGATGCATCGGCTTTTCAACAATCACTCGTGGATTCTCATTTGCCCAAATGCGGCAATTTTGCTTGTTTACGAATCCACTGAGGTGAAAGTGTGCCTCGTTGCTGAAGATGATTTTCTTTGTAAAGTCACCATTCCTTTCTGTCTGTTCAACTGACCATTCGGAGTGTTGCCGACGCTTGAAATGGACAGTAGGCTTCAGCTCTTGAGTCAATTGAACCTTACAAGTGTGTAAATTCAAATCTTTATTCAAAACTCGCATCAGTGGTGTTCGTGAGAGATGTTCTATTGTTGGGCACACCGACGAGTCGAGGTTGACGGCCCTTCTGCCACACTATCACGAACAACAGCCATGTTTGCCGCAGAACAAACTAGGCGAGCATGCACAGGTGATACTACATTGCTGAAATTCGTACACAATTTTCCTGTTTGTGGACACATTCGGTCGATTATGCTGACCAAAAAAATCACGAAGTGCACGAAAGGCATTTTGATTTGAACGCCCATTTTCGTAAAAGGCTTCAAAAACCTTAACGCACTGCTCAATTGTGTACCTCTCGATGTTTGAGTTTGTCAAACACTGAAACAAAGCAATGTCCAATGTAGTTGGGCGTGCATTATGGTTGGATCACCCTGAATATATATATATATATATATATATATATATATATATATATACATACATATATACGTATATATATATATATATATATATATATATATATATATATATATATATATATATATATATTTATATATATATATACATATATATATATACATATATATATATATATATATATATATATATATATATATATATATATATATATATATATATTTTTTTTTTTTTCTTTAAAAGCCGTCGGGCCTTGCTTAGTTGTATGAGCAGACGCGTTTCGACTACTTTGAGTCATCTTCAGTGTCTAAAGGATGTGTTGAAGGGAGCGACTTTATATAGTCGTAGGATGGGTAATTAGCGAATCGGTAATTAGCGGATGGGTAATTAGCGGATGGGTAATTAGCGGATGGGTAATTAGTGGATGGGTAATGAGGTCAGGAAGTAAATTACTCAATTATACCACGTAGGGGGATATTATGTTTTTGTTTTTTTGCTTGTTGGCTGTCCGTTTGTTCTGTTTCATCTCGTTTCCGTTTTTGTCTAAGAGTGTGGTCTAGGACTGAGGAAATTGCGTCGGAATTGGTAACAAGTTGTTCGTTGATAATGTCACCGTCTGTCTTTCTATTTTTATAAATTTCAAGCCTTTCTAGGATGTCAAGTCTCGGTCCTTTGTTTTGTTTGTGTAGCAATTTCATAGAGTTTGTCATAGCATCAGGCTCATGTGCGTGGTTTTGTAGGTGCGTCGCATAATTGGAGTCTGCCTTGTTGTATAAGAAAGATCGTAGGTGCTCTTTGTATCTTGTCGCTAGTTTTCGTGTTGTCCTTCCTATATATACCATGTCGCAGTCCTTGCATGTCAGTTTGTATATGCCGCTGCCTTCGTATATCGATGTGTCATTCAGTTTTGGCTTCAGTTTGTTTCCAATGTTGTTGTTCGTTTTGAATGCAGTTTGCAATTTGTATTTCCTAAGGAAATTTGATAGTTTGTATGTCTCTTTGCCTACGTATGTTAACGATACCCACTGTTGGTCGTTCTTATGAGTTTCCGTCGGTTGGCGTTCCTGTTTTTGTTTGTACTGTGTGACTAGTTTGTCAATGTCGCATTGTTTGTATCCGTTATTATTAGCTATTCTGTAAATGTTGTTTAGTTCGTTGGAGTAGTTAGTAGGAGTCATGGGGATGGAGTGAAGCCTCTGCACCATTGATCTGTACGCTGCTAGCTTATGTTGTGCGGGGTGGTTAGATGTTTCATGTATGGTATGATCAGTTGTGGTTGGTTTTCTGTATATTTTGTAGTCCAATCGTGTTTGTTCACGTGTGACAGTTAGGTCCATATAGTTGAGTTGTCCGTTTGTTTCTTTTTCCATAGTGAACTTTATATTCGGGTGAATTTCATTCATATAGGCAAGTAGTTCGTCTTGTTTATTTTCTTGTGAGTCAATAACAATGAAACAGTCATCTACATATCGTCTGTAAAATATTACATTGAATCTTTTGACAACTTTGGCAAGCAATGTCCAATGTAGTTGGGCGTGCATTATGGTTGGATCACCCTGAATATATATATATATATATATATATATATATATATATATATATATATATATATATATACATATATACATATATACATATATATATATATATATATATATATATTTATATATATATAGATATATATATATATATATATATATATATATATATATATATATATATATATATATATATATATATACATATATATATTATATATATATATATATATATATATATATATATATATATATATATATATGCATATATATATATATATATATATATATATATATATATATATGTATATATATATATATATATATATATATATATATATATATATATATATATGTATATATATATATATATATATATATATATATATATATATATATATATATATATATATATATATATATATATATATATATATATATATATATATATATATATATATATATATATATATATATATGAAACTCGCGTAGTTTGTCAAAGACTAAATTTATTGTCATATGAATCAGGTAGGTAGGTAAAGATAGTTCGTCATAGATAGATTATTGTCATATAATACAGGTAGGCAGGTACGGATAGTTCGTCATAGATGCTAGTAGTATTTAAAATGCATTATTTTGATATTAATCCTAACATCTACACTTATCAAAAGAATCTAAACTTTGGTACATATGTATCTTATCAGAACTAATAGAAGCAAATCATCAAATATATAGTAATCCATTAAACAATGCTTTGAATACCTAACCTCTGTACAAAATCGTTATGTTTTAGGCTACTGAATCCCTTAATCAGCAAGTCTGCCGGCATTTCAGATGTTGGCAGGTAAACTATCATAATGAGATTGTTAGCTACCGCTTCTCTAACAATATGATGGCGCACATCTATGTGCTTGGTTCTTTAATGAAATAATGGGTTTTCTGATAACTTTTGAGCCCCTTGATTATCATTATACAATATAATTGCATAATCACAACTGCCTACAATTTCACAAAACAAGCTTCTTAAATAAATATCGTCATATATTCAGCTTCAGTACTTGCGTTGTTTTTTACATTCATATGAAATAAAGATTCCTGGTAGTTTAAAGTAGAAACCTGCGTAAGATTTCCTATCTAGAGTGTTCGAGGCCCAATCTGCATCAACAAAACCTTCCAATAGGCAATTATCTTTGCTAAACGTTAGCCCAGACGATTTAGTTTTACGTAAGTATCTTAGGATGCGTTTTGCATGCTTCCAATGAGTATGGGAATAACAATTATCAAATTGGCTCAAGTAACTCACGCTATAGGAAATATCGGGGCGAGTTAAAACACTTAAGTACATTAAGCTGATATGGGTATTGCTGACAAACATCTACACCTTTTTCTAGTTTGAGATTACTTTCAATGGGAGTATTAACAATATTACAGTTTGCCATATTAAATTTACTTAAAATATGATCTACAAACTTTTCTTGATCTAAGGAAACACAGCCATTCTCATACATTCTTACCCTCATAGCCAAGCATTGTTTTAATTGCCCTTTAATTTTAAATTTTGACATCAGATTCGTTTTTAATTTCTTAACCATGTTACTACTGTTGGAAAAAATGAAAAAAATCATCTACAAAAATTGCTATTATGATCTGCTCCTTTTTACATCTTCTTATATATAGACATGCTTCTAACTTTGACTTAACAAAATTCAATTTTAATAAATAATCATTTACTCTTTCATTCCAAGCCCTGGCTGATTGTTTTAAACCATAAATTGCACGATTTAATTTGAGAACAAAATTTTTTTTTCAAGAAGAGAATGCTGTAGTTACATCTAAGTGAGTAATTTCGAAGTTAGGTTTTACGCTTAAAGCAAATAAAAGTCTTAATGTAGAGTAACGAAGCACTGGTGAGTATGTTTTAGTGTAGTTCACGCCTTCTTTTTGGGAGAAACCTTATGCAACCAGTATTACCCTATATCCCACGCAATTATCGCTTTCTTATTTTATTTAGGATACCCACTTACACTGCACCACTCTACCAGCTTCTTTCCTATCTACAAATGTCCATGCTTCATTGTCGTCGAAAGCCTTCAGTTCATCTGTCATCGCTTGTCTCCACTGTTTCTTATCTGGTCCATTCATTGCAGCTTCATAACTGATTTCTTCATCGCATGATTCCAGGTTGTCCAGAATACATGGATTAGTTATACCATACCTTACTACTGACTTTCTCCTACGTTTAGTATCCAGCGCCATCTGAACTTCATCCTCTAAAATAGACTCTTCTTCAGCCATAGATTGATAAGAATCATCTTAGGAAATCGATGACTCACAAATGTATGTTGGATCATTTGGATTTGAAACTGGATTTTCTGATAAACTTTCATCATCTTGTAATGTTACATCGTTTTCTGAGTTTTCTTCACAATTATTTACTACTATCCGAGCTGTGTTCGACTCTGTTTTCTCTATAATAATAACATCTCTGACAGTAGTAATTTTTTCAGTTTTTGGTTATATAACCTGTATCCTTTTACGTTATCTGGATACCCAACTAAAATCGATTTGTCAGCCTTCTAATCCCATTTTTGTCTTTGTATTTTAGGAGTATGCACCATTACCTTACTGTCAAAAAATCTGACGTGGCTTAGGACTGGTTTCTCACCCGTCCACCTCTAAAAAGGTGTCGTCATACCTAAACTGGTAGCTGGCGTTCTATTCTTTAAATATACTGCAATATTAACCGCATCACCCTAAAAACTTTTTCAAACAATAATAATCTTGCCCGTTCAACTACAGTTCTGTTAAACCTCTCTCAGAGCCCATTCTGCTCCGGAGTGTGAATATTGGTCTTCTGATGGACAATACCAACTTGTTTTAAGTAACTCTTCATCTCGCGCGAACAGAGTTCACCTCCATTGTCGGTCCTTAATATTCTTATCTTGTTTCCGGTTAGATTCTCCACTAAGCCTCGAAATTCTTTGAAATGCTGGAACAACTGGTTCTTTTTCTTCAAGAAGTAGACAAAAGTCATACTGCTGGCGTCATTCACAAATAGGAGATAATAAAATACTTTGCCTGACCAATTGACTCGGTCTCCATCGGCCCGCATAAATCTGAGTATATTACATCCAGTAGTTTTTCACTTCTATGGTTCGCTGATGGGAAACGGAAACATGTCTGTTTTCCCTCACAGCACACTTCACAATTCTGTATTTGTATGTCAGCTTTCTTGTCAACACCATTTATCGAATTCGCTGTACCAATGAGCTCATTCACTTGGTTGTATATCAAACAGACATTCTTTTTGAACGCTACTCTATTGCCATTAACTATAAGTTAGCTTACGGACAATAAGTTTATCGTGAGATTAGGTATGTACAATACATTCTTCACAGTCACATCATACTGAGAACTGTTTACGCATGTCATTATTAGTGTTGCAGCAACACTAACTACAGGTGCCATTGTTTGATTTGCCACTACGATTTCTTTGCTTTCGTGCACTGGTCGGAGTTGGAATAAACAATTTTGATTTGACGTCATGTTTGCGCTTGCACCTGAATCGACGTACCAGTCTTTGGTGCTATAACAGCCGTTAAAAAATGACGCACTAAAAACATTCAATTGTTTATTTGCTTTTAATTCAGGACACTTATTTTTGCAATGGCCGATTTTCTTGCAATTATTACACTTTATTTGCTTACTGCTGGCTGACGTATCATTTGACGTTGACATTTGTTTGCAGCTAGTGTTGCCACTTTTTGGTCACTGTTGTTTTGTCCAAAATGCTGAGTCCATACCGGTAGTGCCAACCTCCGAACACATGTCAAGTAACTTTGTTTTTATGACGTCAGTGCTAATGGCCATTCCAGAATGTTCTATTGCCATTATCATCGGTGAATACTTAGCTGGAAGTCTAGTCAAAAGTAATGATCCAACCCACTCGTCTGTGATTTCGAAGCCTGTCCCCTTCAATTTCTGTGCTGTCTCGACCATTTGAGATACATAGGATGTCATGGATTCACAGTTATGGAGAAGTATTGAAATCAATTATCGAGCAAACTTGTTTTTCGTTGATATCCCGTGTCATCCAATAACTGTTTCAATTTATTCCACACACCGTCCACTGTAGTCTCACTCTTGATATGCACATATGACGAACAGTCAATAGTCATAACGAGTTTAGCTTTGGCATTCTTCATCTCAGTTTCACTGATAGTCGCCGGCTCATTTTTAATGTCAATACCCTCAAGTAACAAAAAATTGCTTGTTCCGAACGCCCAATCGGCATAATTTTCGCGTCCTTTGAGTTTTGGCACATTTACTAAATACCCCAACGTCGACATTATTACTTCCGCACAATAAAAAATACTTGATAATTCGTTAAAATGGGACTGGGCTCATAACCTAATGAAACTCGCGTGTTGGTTTGTCAAAGACTAAAATTCCTGTCATACAGGTAGGTAGGTACAGATAGTTCGTCATAGATGCCGCTAATAGTATTTAAAATGCATTATTTTAATATTAATCCTAACATATATATATATATATATATATATATATATATATATATATATATATATATATATATATATATATATATACATTCATTGGGTTGTTCGATACTTAATGTAGTTTTTTTCATGTTATTCAAAGTGAATTTATTTATATCAACATCAAACCATTTGTTGGATGATCTTTTGGAGTCTTTCAATAAGTTGAAAAATTCCACGTTCGAAGAAGCCTTAGCCTTTGGAAGCGAAGAGCTGGTCTAACTCGTTTTTAACAGCCTGATCGGAATCAAAGATTTTACCATTCAAATGGTTCTTAAAAAAGCTAAACAAATGATACTTGTATTCTGATGGTGACAAGTCAAGGCTATAGATTGGATGTGGCATCAGTTACCAATTGAGCTTCATTAATTTTTGACGGATTATCAAAGAGGTATGTGGTCTGTCTGTTATCATGATAAAATATCACGCCTTTGTGATTGGCCAGTTCGGGGCGTTTTTTCTTGATGTCTTCATTCAATTTCGATAGTTGATGACAGTAGACATTCAAAACCATAGTTTGGTTTCTTGGAAGCAGCTGAAAGTAGACTATACCTTTGTAACCCAACCACACAGAAAGCATAATCTTCTTTTGGTGAAAATTGGCTTTGGATGTTGATTGTGGGGGCTCATCTTGCTTAGTCCATGATCGTTTTCGGACTAATTTACTGTAAACAATCCATTTTTCATCAGCCGTTATGATTTTTTAAAGAAATGGGTGCTCGAGAGACCTTCACGAAAGAAATCTGCATAGAAATAAGTTTAATTAAGTAAATTTAGAAAATTTTAAATCAAGTTTTCTTATGACATGGATCATGTAAAGTCAAATCAAAGCACAGACGACACATCTATAAAGTCATCTACTTATCACAATTCGAACTAAAAGCTACAATTCAGATAACACTCCACCGAGTAAAAAGAAGAAATTATCATGGGAGTCAACCCTACCATCACCTTCCTCCTCTAATCAAAAATTGCCTATGACATCATGGAGCGGATCGTCTAATGGCAACAAACCATTGGAATCGAATGACCAACAATTATCTACTTTGGCAAAGGAAAAACTTAAAGAAGAACCAATAACGGTGGAATATGAAGGTCCTTTCATTCAGTCAAATCGGATGGCACGTTTAACGTTATTAAAACCCCTACAACAGAAGATTTTGTAGTGAAATTGGTCGATATAAATGTCCGTAAAGGCTTGCAGCGATGGCCTGCTGCCTCGGCGAGCCAGGATGTTGGTGCTCGCTGAGATTGGCCTTGTATGAGGATGCGTGATGCACTGACAGGCTAGCATTGCGGTGTCATAGGGCGGGTTCTTTTCCCCAGACAAGGACCCACTACAAAAAAATTTGGCATTCACTAATTACCAGATAAAATTTGTATCGACAGGTGTCGAGGTCGAGGTAACCTATTAAAAGGCAAATGTTACCAAAGCAAACAACTAACTGGGCTTGGCGAAAACGAACGATACTTGAGAAGGTCTCGTTTTTGCCGGCGATACACCTGGCCCCCAAATAAGAGTGGGGCATTCAGGTGGAAGCGGTACCCTGCGAGAGCACATGTAACGCAAAAGAAAGTGTGAGCTCATAAGTGGAAGGGCCAGCCAACGTGTCGAGTCCCATACCCGGTCCTGGTTTCAAATGAAATTTTAAATTTAATTAACAAAACATTATTATTTCCATCATTTAAATAATAAATAAAATATATTCAATGATCGTAAAATTTAAAAAGAAATTTGATCAACAAGGAAGAAAAAAAATTTATAGTTTACTCCATTTAACACGATGCAGACTTTACTGTATATAATATTTTCCTCTAATAATTGCTCATATCAAATAAATAATACCCAACTCAATTACAAGAATTGCAGTTTGGCAAGGAGAATAACAATTTCGATAAAATATGATCATTTATAAAATATATAATGTACAGTATAATCTAAGTCAATAAAAGAAAAACGGGTACATACCCAGTTCTCCTCCATCGAGCGCTCGTTTTTGGGGTTTGTAAGGCCTGTGGACATGTTGTTTTTGTAATTTTAAACTGAATATTATTTTTTTTAAGATTGAAAAACTATGCACGTTTACACTTTTACTAATATACGGGCGTTCAATGTCAGGTGACAAAAGGAAATTGTAAGTGACGCCATGATTGTTTACTTCATTTATGCATTGCAATTACGGGCCGGGGTCTGTGCCAAACAATAACCATTAAAATAGGTGTAAACAGCGAATGTGGGATTGATTGACAAGCAAAATGGAGACTTTAAGGTTAACCATCGAAATGCACTTCTCCCCGTAAATAATTATTTTTGCATTTACTGCATTTATTTTTTCTGTTGAAAATTCTTTACATGCACTGTACTTGTTACACAATTGCTTTCCACTAAACGATTTCTATACTTGAATGAGTAAATTTACTACTGCTTTGTTATAGTTATTGTTTAACGAGTTCACGGGGTATGTAAGTTCGTTCGTTTAACTGTCAATAGATTTGCCCAAAATGGCTCGTAAACCCTCGCATCGAAATATATGCAACACCATGTCATGGTTCCGGAGATCAACAAAATACATTGATAAAGCATAACAATGTAGGCATTAGATAAGCCCTCCCCTCACTAAAACACGAAATAAATAGTAAAACGAATTTGCGTGATGATTCTGTCCAATAATTCCGTTCGAATTAGTGGTGTTAGCAGTATTTCGTGCTTTCACACTTCACCGAACAAACAGATTAGCATTGACACCCATTGTACATCCTCTCAGATGAATAAGAAGTGGATGGGCTAAGCTCATATAAGACGCATAGGAGAACATACGACCGGTTTCTGCTCTCTTCCAAAGGATCTGTCTGCCATTTCGTCTCCTTCTGCGTCTTGCCGCTCACGTTCTTGTTCCAGAAGCCCACTCAATCAGATCTGTCTGTCAAGTTGACTGATCCAAATTGAACGCCAAAATAGCAAATTGCAAGATCTTAATTCATTCCAAGTGTATAAACATTCTATTGTGCTTTGTGATCCGAATAACTTTAACGTGTGACACTGTGAAATTACTTTATAATTTCAAAGTGAAATGTGTAGTGCGTTCATGTAAAAATGATAAAAGTCACAGATGAGTAGCTAATATGTTAATATTTTGGATGTTTTCCTCATAATGGTGAAGGTTTTTCATATAGAAAACAAATTTTTAGGATTGTATGAAAATTTGTTTTCATTGAGCAGCAGACATGTTTGCTTGTGCAGTTTGGTTCTCTCTTAGGTTGTAAACAAGAGCATAGCAGCAGGAAAAGTGGTCGCAGGGGTTGTTGCGACCACATTGTCATGTGGTTGTCCACTACAGTATTATTTAATTACTCAATGTACATCCTCATATGTGACGAAGAAGAGGCTTAGCAATCCTACTAGAGCGCCTACAATGCCATCGCGACTTTAAAGAGCGAGCGGTGAGGTGACAGGAAGTTGATTTTACTATTTTTGGTAATTTCACGGGATTTATCTCCTTCGAGATCCAATAGTGACAGATATTTTGCAAGCCGAAAAGGCATAGTACATGTTCTAGGCTAATCACGATGCTCGCTAACTGCCACATTCAGGCATGCTTGCAGCTATGTCGTAAAGCGTGCCGAGCTTCGCGACTGTATGTCAACAGGTGAGAATTTGATTCATATTCCACCGATATATGTACCTATATATGAATATTTGTAAGCGCGCCGTTGTTAAATGTACCACCAATTCACAGAATTAGCAAAAATGACTTATCAAGAGATTGGTGACAAATCCATCTTTTGATGAGAAACCTGGACGTTCGTCTTGGTCATTCACAAACCTACCTGGGCTTTGAGAAACCTTTCTACTTGTCAGTCGATGTATCTTGCCACTGAAACCTTCACCACCTCTTAACGCGACCAGATGGAAGTATAGGGTTTTCCAATAAGAGGTGTTATTTTGATATTAAAAGAAAAATGTCAATTTTTACTAAAAATGATCGGATGTTTATTTTATTATAAAGAAAAAAGTATGCCGTTAATAGTGGAAAACAACATCAGGCAAATGACCATCACAACCACGCTTACAGGGTCATATCCTTTTCATGAAATTTTCCATAACCAAATCGCAAAGTGGCTGCCCTATGTCTTCGATAGCCTCACGAATTCCATCTTTGAGGTATTGAATCGACGCTGGGCTATAGGCCCCAAAGGAAGAAGTCACAAGGTGCTAAATCATAAGATCTATTCAAAATAACACCTCTTATTGGAAAACCCTATATAAGATTCACACTCCGAACTCGGGAATAGATGCAGCAACAAAATAACCAAATGAATAACCCAACCGGTTGCTCGAAATCTGTTTCGTACTTTTGCGACTACGTGCAAGATTCTTTCGAGCAGGATTCTGCGGAAGACTCTTTCGAGATACACATTCTGTGCCTTTTAGATGGTGTCCGATCAGATAGTGAATGCCAACCGCTTTGATAAAACAAGTTATTTCAAAAAAGTTATCACATTCTTTGCTGGCACGACTCTTTGCGACGTTCGTGACGCATGGTAATCACAAAAAAGACTCCCCGTTTCACAAATATAGTTCCATCCGCAAGATTTCTGCTCGCCGCCAACGGAACTCTTCCATTGCGAGATAACACAATGCACTTTACTAAGTTGCGTTGCCATCATCGAATTTTAATTGTAAATTTGAATATTTTTCTTTTCAAATTTACAATTAAAATTGGATGATGTATAATCGTGTTTTTCGAGCAGTTTGCCTAGGCGACTGCTCGATTACTACAATGTAGTGATAAGACAAAATAAAGTGAAAAAATCTATTAATAATCATTCAAATTCTGATCGCAGTAAAACAAACGGACTGCATGTTAGCATTAAGTACAAAATATGACGCGAACACTACATATACGTCATAGATGTGTGTATTCTGTAAAAAAGGACCACACAAAATCGGTTTGGGGATATTTATTCGAGCCATATATAATAATGACCACTTGCGATGGATTTGTATATAGTCAGAAAGATCCAAAGGATAATGATTTCATTAGCAAGCGAACAAAACCAAATATGGTGCAAAAGCAAGTCAATGAAATGCCAGTGGTACCAGCAATCACATCTAGTTTTGCGCAAGCAATGGCTGCATTAACTGCTTGGTCAAGCGATTCATCAATGAGTAAAAAGAAAAGGAAAACCAACGACTAACCAAGCCTTCGAAATAGCACATAGTCATCATTGCCATTGCCGCTTTGCAATTTCGATTTATTGTTATATAGCCAGTAAACCCTTTGTATACTGGTACGAACTGAGACCTCGATCTGACGTGTATCCTATATACATCATCAAGGCTTCCGGAGAGAGATCTCTCTGTATAACACTTACCTGCTACTCTATCCATCTGAACTAGGACACTAAAGACGAGAGTTTATTTCAAGGGATTTAACTTTATTCTACTGTTAATTTTTTAAAACATTTATATTACAACCGAATTGATTAATTACATTTTCACTTATTTAATTATTTTAACCCTCTAATTATCAGTGTTGGGTGAAGTGCTTTTTACTTTCACCCTAACTTGTCACCTTTCACAGGTGAGCGCCAGCCTGTAGAGAGAATGAACTAGACGAGTTAATGAATCGGCGTGACCACACGGCGTGGAATGCCAAAAGGCCAATTGAGGAGCGCGGCGCAAGCCAACACCTTACCCCTCACCATTTTGTCGAGCACTGAATAGCACTTCTAACTCTTCTAACTACTCGAACGTTGTTGATAATACTCGTAAATGGGTAGCAACATGCTCTCTACTTGACTCGAACAAGACTGCTCTTCAGTACTCCATCAAGTATTTATATATGGTCACGATTTATATATGGTCACGAAAAGAGCTTTTGTTCCATATTTTGCCGAAATTTGCCGAATATGCAATATGTCAGCTCCCATTCCACGGAAGCTCATACTCCTAGTTTCGTGTAGATTTTACGACAAAATTGGGGAAATTGAGCAAGGGAGAGCTTTTGTTTCATCTTTTGGCTCTCTCTCCCTCTCTCTTCGGCTTTACTTCACAGGAAACACACCCCAAAGCTAATGTGCTTGATTGTAGTGAAGCTTATCATGTACGCCGTTCACAATGTGATGGCTCGTATAAAGTGAATTGCGGATTGATCTTTGCGTATGCTCATTGGATGACAAGTATATGCTTTGATAACAATGTGCGCATGTGCTTCCTTGTGTAATTTCATTTGTGAAGCGTGAGTATATAGGTAGTATTTGTTCGCTCGCAACAGTCCAATATAATTTAAATTTTTTAAATCGGCGTTGTCGGTAGGATCCCAAAGTTTTCGTCGCGAAATAAGTTTCGGGAAGTTTCACAAATACTAGTGAAAGTAAATCACGAAACGTGTAAAGTGTAATAATCCGTTACATAGCATGCGGCCGAACAATTTTAAAAGTTTAGCGGTATCCACAAAACGAACTTTTTTACATAGCAAGTAAAAATTGCTACTGCGACAGAAATTAAGCAAGTGACAATTGCTAAAGCAAATGAATATTGCTAACAGTGAAGTGATAATAATTAATAACTTAATATAACAAAAACAATTCGACAACAAAATAATGAAGCAAGGACTAGCATTGTCCCGAAGGCAGACTTTTCAGAGAATTCGCCTCCTTGCTGTGCTTGTAACAGACAAGACTAACATAAAAAGTGAAAACTTAAAAATTATAAATATGCAGGAAAGATTTAAAGAAAAGAATAATCATAAGCCATCAAGAAGCAGACATACTAAGGTCACTCATTTATTGAAACAAAAAAAAAACATGTTGTGTAAGTAGGAGAGTGCTTCTACCAGAAGGTCTTTGTAAATATCCTAGGGTTAGAAACAAGTTTTCTAATAGCGTGAATCGATAACACAAATTTTTGTTACATTTTGCCTTCCCCTGTACCCGCTAATTTATAAAATTACTTTTTTTCAGATTCTAAAAGTTCTAGTCAAGACCTTTCATTTGATGACCTACTCGACTAAATTTGATAAAAAAAAGTTTTAAGAGATAATTCGTTATATGGGGGGACCACACTTAAATTTTTTTTAAAATGTTGGTAAAACTTAAAATTTTGAGAGACCATCACTTCTGACATTTTCACAAAGTTTGAGCATGCTAGCTTTTATAGTTTCTGAGGAAACTTGTTGTGACGCACGGATAGACAGACAGACGGTCAGCCGGACGGATAGACAGACAGACGGGTCGCGAAACTTGTAGGTCTTTGTAAAAAATTGTTTACAAAGACCTAACTACGCTCATGTCAAAAGGTTTTTGTACTTAACCTACAATATGTGGTTAAATGGAATGATTTAATTCAAGGAAAACTTTTATGACATGCGCAACAAATATATTCTTGCTTTAAAAGAACTCTATTTGAACCAGCATATTTTTGTTGTTTATCTTATCTCAAGATTAAAAGAAGATTCAATCGAAAGTGTAGTGTCTGGTTCGATGGAAAGTCCATGTAGTAGAAAAACCGTAAATGATTGTTGTAGTCAGAAGATATTCAAAAGGCTATAACGTCGGTAAATTTTATTGAAACTTATAGAATAAATTGATATTTTAAAGAACTACTTAAATTGCTGATTTCATCCAATTTAATGATACTAATACAGTTTTACTGACGAAAATGTTAAAGCCTACTACTTTTAGCCAAGTTCAAGTCCATCTGTCCGTTCATCCATCCGTCTGTCTATCTGTCCGTCTATCCGTGCGTCACAAGAAATTTCTTCCGAATCTCTAGAAGCTACAAAGCTCAAACTATGTGAGAAGGTCAAAAGTGGTGATCTCTTAAAAGTTTAGGTCTTATCAAATATATTAAATTTGGTTAAGGGGGTCCCCCCTTATAACGAAGTGGCCCTTAATAAATTTTTTCATTAAACGTACTCGAGTAGGGTATCGAAAGAATGGTTATCGCCATCTCAATTGCATGGACTTACAAGAACAATAACACATGTTGGTAGCTAATAGTGTATATATATATATATATATATATATATATATATATGTATATATATATATATATATATATATATATATAAATATATGCATATATATATGTATATATATATATATATATATATATATATATATATATATATATATATATATATATAATAGGTACTCTCCGCAATATGTAATGCACATGCACGCGTTCAAACCCACGTTCAACGGGCGCGAGCACGAGCGCGATCATGTGAACGGACTGCTTGGCTGGCCGTGCATGCGCCCGCCGCTGAACGAATGGTTGTCGGTTTTTTGGCCAAGATCAAAGGGTGAATTTGATAGATCGCTTCAGTATCTTATGTACCATCATGACGACAAGTCGAACGTGTGAATAAAATGTATCGGACTGGAAAAACTACCAAACATTGAGTTTCCTCGAATTTTACCACGGAGAACCAATAATATGGGACCCAAACATCTACTTCACAAAGATAAAAAGATAATTCACGATGCTTGGAGGAAGTTGAGTGTGAAGATGAAATGCATACCAATACATAACCTGTACTTCAAGAAGGGATACACTGATGGGTATCTTTAGACGTCACTTAAAAAAAGGATTCAGCACGATCTGGTGCAGGTATGTTTTCATTATTTACATAAAACTATATTAGCTAAACTTTAATTGGATCATTTCACCCTTTTCACATCAATTTAATGTAAATCTACGTAATGAAAAGCTTCAATGTAGAGCGAATTTGTCGTATAGATTTACATTAAATTGATGTGAAAACGGTGAAATGATCCAATTAAAGTTTAGCTAATACAAGTACTTACAAGGGAACTTTAACTTGAACATAATTTGCAGTTACAGAAACATATTGAGCTCGCATAAGTAGGAACATTTAAAAATAACTCTCTCACTTCTAAGCATGGAGGTCGCCATCACCGGTGTGTATCTAAGAGTGATGGCCTGATGAGAATTAGTACACACGTCGAAACCACCTTCTTCTAACATTTTTCTTCTCTAATAATTTTTCAGAAAAATTATTATTTAAAAAATATGCAACTCAATCATGTAGCTACAAACAATTCCTTAAGTAATTATAAAACTATACTTACTTCCTTAATTTTTCCAGGAAGCGACGATATATATATTTGTATATCCATTGATGGAATCGTTTTCGCTGCCGTTATATACAACGAGAAATACATTGAACACAGAAACAGTATGTAAAAAAAAGAAATTCGTATGACATAACTTTGTGTTAATTATAATATTGTAAATAACAAATTAAACTTACATAATGGGTCGTATTGAGGAACTATTAATTAAGTATGGATTATGCAGATTGCACGTATAATTTAAACATACATATATTATAATTGCGTACTTGTTGCCAGTATGGACACAAATTTAGTTTGACGATTTAATAATACTGTAAATTTCTCTTGAGAAATTTACCTCGAAGAAAACTTAGTTTTAACTAAAAACTGAAACTTATGATTGAATATTTAGTTGAAATTATCAGTATATTTTTTTAATTCAGTCACTAAATTTTCGTCAATCAATCGATTGAAGATTTTAGTAAACTTGTAGTCCCCCAAAAGTATGAAGAAAATTCTTCCCTTAATTGTGTAGCATTTAGAAGTGTCGCCACGATCCAGGCCTTATCAGATTGTCATTACTATCGTATTCATCAACCGTTCCTGGAGGAGTATATCTTGCTTCAAAATTTTTGCTATCCTGAGAAAACTATGTAGCAGTACACATGTCATTGTCAATTCTGACACAATATCTGGATATAAATCAATTGGTCGTCGGAATATTCTAAATGCTGCAGTTTAAATTCCAAATGTGTTTTCCACCACAACTCAGGATCTAGACAGACATTTATCAAATCTTCTTTTTGGTGTGGTTGAAGCATGATTGCCAGGGTATGGCTTCATCACATGTGCATTTAGTGCAAAAGTACCATCACTTATAAAGAAGTATGGCACATTGACATTCGATCCGGAAGTAGAGTAGATTTAAATCGTTTCTAATGATTTTTTCGGATAATAATGAACTATTGAATACGCCACCATCACTTATTTTTTGTTGACTTCCTATGTCAGCTAATATAAATTTATAATGACTATCTACTAGTGCCATTAGGACAATGCTAAAAGTCTTCTTGTACTCGTAGCTATAAAACTCTGTTCCACTATGAAATGGGTTTTCAATAAGTATGTGTTTGCAATCTATTGCACCGACACAATGTGGAAATTTTTTGCCGCTGTTTGGGTATCTGAAATGAAAATTGCATATGTCAGTAATAAAGAAATAAAAAAAACATTTCTATCAGGGACCATCAGTACCACTACAATCAACAGAAACTTTCGAAAATGAAACATCACTGGAACCGGATGAAACTTTTGGAGACGAGACTTTTGAAATCGAAGGGATGGAAAATT
Source organism: Odontomyia ornata (assembly GCA_963969285.1). NCBI lineage: Eukaryota > Metazoa > Arthropoda > Insecta > Diptera > Stratiomyidae > Odontomyia > Odontomyia ornata. The sequence continues at coordinate 341,863,051 of OZ017738.1, read as the reverse complement.
ACCATTGCTAGCAACTTCAACAGAAACAAGATGGGTAGACAGACCTATGCTCATGTCAGAAGGGTTTTGTACTCAACTTACAAAATGCAGTAACCAGCAACGAATAAAATCAAGAAACATGTCAAAGACGATTTATTTGGAGAAAATGTGAAATTCGAGGATCATACTATTATTAACAAAGTTGAACGAATTTTGACTTCTGAGGTATTTGTTATAGTTATACCCATAAATATCTCCTTTGATATTTTTTTCAGATTTTTTAGATCACTGGTGTCCATTCGCAAGGGAGGAAACACATTTTTCATGTATTTCCCCCCCTGTGCTCCCACTGAAGCAAAAACTGTCAGTTTAAGAACTGTTTTGAAAAGCTCTCATAGAGAACTTTCAGTTGATACTCATATCGGCTACCTTTCATGAAATTTTTTTACAGAGGCCACTCCTCTGTACTGTAATCATCGATTCATGGCCTATTTTTTCGAATCCTAGAATGGTTACAAAGCCCTTTTGCTAGGAGCTCTCTCCTGCCTCTTCGACTTGTTTCAATTGTATGTACTCATCTTCATGATACCTATCACTCCTGAAATTTTCATGCAAATTCTAGCAAAGCTGTAGTGTCTAAGTCGGTAAAAAGCGCATATGGCTCCATAGCAATATGTTTCCATAGCAATCCAGGGCATATTGCTCCATAGTAATACACGAAAATTCAAATCGCTATAACTTCGGTAAATACTATTCAATCTTTATGAAACTTTCAGAAAAGATCAATCTTATAAATAGTCATCTCTTTTATTGAGTTTAAGGGTACCGTTTAGATTTTATTCAAGAAAACATAAAATCGATAAATCATACTATTACTAACAAAGTTGAGTGAATTTCGACTTCTCATGTATTTGTTGTTATTGTACTCATTAAGGACTACATTCATGATTTTTTTCAGATTTTTCGGATGGAAGGTGTCCAATCGCGAGGGGGGGGGGTACGCGAAAAGTTCGTACATTTCCCCTTCCCCTGCCCCCCTCGGTACTTATAAGACAATTTTAAGACTTGTTTTGAAAAGATCTCATTGAGACCTTCTCAATGACACCCTACTCGACTACCAATGGTGAAAATTTTTTTTTGAGGGGTCACCCCCTCAAACGCCTTTGAAAAATTTTTCCACCCTTGAACTTTCAAGAGGTCACCACTTCTGACCTTTCTACAAAGTTTCATGGCTGTAGCCCTTATAGTTTCGGAGAAAAAGTGCTGTGACATATAGACGGACGGACGGACGGACGGACGGACGGACGGACGGACGGACAGACGGACAGACGGACACAGGTCGTGATTGCAATAGGGTTTTGTATTTTAGTACAAAACCCTAAAAATGCAATCGACTCCGGCGAAAACGAAAATCGGCGTTGCTCTGCATTTGTTTCAGCTGAGCAGCAAATGGCTAAAGCATTCGGTCAGCTGACTGATGGTCTAGGTCAACGTCAGTCTGATCTTGCACCTAAAGAAGATGATAATTGTGATCTCTATGGCAAGCTTTTGGCTAAAAAACTACGAGAGATATCCAAAGCCAAACGGAAATTAATTCTGCACGAATTAGATGACATATTCGTAAATTGAATCAAGCACAGACTATCGAGACTAGAAACACTATCCCCCCAGTATTCATACCCAAATTCCAGACCCCCTTCATCATTAACTTCACCTACTCCGCAAACACCTACTCAGTTCACCCTCCACCTATGCAATCTGCAAACACTTACTCGGTCCATCCTCCACCTGTGCAATCCGCAAGCACCTACTCAGATCAACCTCCACCTGTACACTCCTATAATTCCCCAGTAACCGAAACGATTCCACAATCAAACATTCTACAAATTGCTCTATCAAATTTATTTGAAACGTTTGAATCTGATGATACAAGTGAACCGATTACTATGTAGTTACGGCATTGATTTGGACAGTGTTTCCATTCCTCACACAGACAAAAAAAGTTTTTTAAATCATTGAATCATATGGAATTCCATGATTTAAAAAAATAATTCACAAAAATAATTAACCCCCAAGCATCTTCATGGAATATATTCTACGGATCATATAATCATATCAATGGAATTCAAAATATCAAAGAATTTCAATGTATGACCAAAAATCATAAAATCTTTCTTTCATATTGCGAATTCCATAGTCTAAGATTATATAATCCTAAGAATATATTCTATGATTGTGCTAAAAAATTAACAGTTTTTGATAATTATTTCTTAAAATAATGGAATATCGTAGATTCTATTATTCAAAGAAATAATTTTTCTCTGTGCACTATTTTTAACATGTATCTATTATTTTGATGAGTAACTTGTAGTACTCTGATGGCTATTGTGTCAATAAAAAACTTGAAAATATAATTTACCTTTACTTCATCTTTACAACTTCATTAAGAGCTCTAGCGACTTCCCGTATGATTCTTGATATAGATGCTTTGGACACTTTGAACAGATAGTGCAGACGACTGAAGCTATCACCAGATGCTAAATATCTAAGGGTCAATGCAAGTGGAAATTTTGCTGGAATAGTTTCTCTGAAATCGGTGTCTTGCTTGGGAATCATCAGAGCAATTTTGCACTGCAAAATTTCAAAGTCAATAAAGCTAATCCGGTAGAAGTTATCGAGGAGCTCTGCAAATATTTCATCCATAAAGTTCCTGCAGAAAAACAACTTAGTTCAATTATACAGATTTATTCAAAACGCAAATTAATACTATATTAAAAAATGCAAGCATTTTTCATCTGGCATTGCATTGCTATCGGACAATACGCATCTAGTACGATTTCTGGGAATTTTTATCATCCACCACCTTCTTCTCGGAACTTTTCTTTTCCTTTCTATTAGTCATCGATCACTTTCTTTCTTCTTCCAATAAAAATAGTTCAAACCGGCGGCAACAACCACCAAAATCTCAACATCCGCTCTGTCCTGCATGCTTGCACCTACTGACTTATCGGGATGCATGTAAACAACTTGTTTGGCCCGCCAGCTCGTACCGTGCGGCTTTCTGAGCTGCTTGCCGGGCTGCATGGTGCGCATCTGAACACACCATAAAATTAACTTTCTTAGATGTCAGATATTTTTGCACCCTATCAAAATCTTCAAAGTTTGTTTAGAATGACCGCTTTTCAATTCTTCCAGGGTTGCGTCGATTGCGTTGCTCGGCTGACCTATAAAGGTGATGGCAGGTACTCTTACCTTAACTTTCATTTGACTGTTGGCCTTTTGGCTGTTTACATTGCTGTGTGCAAGATTAGCTTACAATAGAAATCTGTTGGAAATGAATGAGCTTGGTGTGCTTTGTGCATTTTTAATTGATTCCTGGAACAAATTGTCGCCGAAGAAGGGTCTCGGCTTCTTTTTCTGCTGTGAGCAGGCTTAGTGGTAAAAACCGACTAGATTACACTCATTTCGCCGTTTAAATGTTTTCGTTGATTGCCTCTATTTTTAGCACTTACTTAAAAAACTTGTAACCAGTGTCTGAAGAAGGAGCCCATTTACTCCCGAATATATATATATATATATATATATATATATATATATATATATATATATATATATATATATATAAGTGACGTTAGATCCACATGAAAACACTTACCGTATTGCATCATTCATTATGTATTCAAAGCAAGATGCAACATTGTGTTTTTAAACAGCAACTTTGTATGCAATTCGCAAGGGAAGAATATCATATCCAAATTGTTTTGCAAATAACATCCGGCTCACTGTCGCATCTTAAAAGATGACATGTTCGCTAAAGAATTTTCTTTGTAAACCTAGATTACGTTTTAAGTTAGTTCTAAGCTGAGATTTAAACAGTAAAGTCGTTCAAGACAAAAACTTACTCGGTTTGTTTTTTGAACCACCGCTTAGGCTCAAACATAACTGGCGCAGTTGGCGTTCGTATCGCGAAACTAATTTAATAAAGTTTCTAAAATACTCTCAAAAGTAGTGTCGCGAAAAGTTAAATCCGCAATCAAAATAGCTGCCTTTAGAAATGCAATAGGCCGAAATAGTGAATTTTGTGAGCCGCACGGACTTGACGAGCAAAATAATTTAAAAGACTCGTAAAATGAACAGTTAAAAGTGCAGTGTTATAACCAAAAAACCGGCAAGTAAATTAACAAAAGTAACTAATATAACGAGTGAAGTGAACCTTTTGGAGATTCCGACAAGGCTTAAAATAAGGAATCTTAAAAAAACTACGTCGAGATTCCTGTACGAAATCCAAAAGCTAACTTTCAACTAGTTAAAAATAACAAACTCAGAATACAAAATTGGCAGCGTTAATAAAAACTAAAAGTAAAACAATATAAAAAGTGAAAAAAGTGGAAGCAATCAGGTGACAAATTCAAAATCTAAATATCGAAGCAGCAAATCAAGCGATCAACCGAGAGGATCAAGCCAACGGAGCAGCAAGCATGCATGCCGTAGCAGATACGATAGCTAGAGTCATGGCAGCGGTAAAACCCTTCACAGGAAAGGAAGATGTGAGTACTTTTATTAGACAAATCGACTTAGTGTATAGAGGCATAGGGAACCCAGAAGATACAGAATTCATCGAAAACTTCTGTAGTTTCCCCAATATCCTTGGATACATTGGCCACTAGTTCAAGTGTTATTACTGAAAGCATTTACATCGCAAGAGTCATATGAAAGACTTATTGAAAAAGCAACGATAGCATCATCAAAGAAACTTGTATGTGAAATTTACAATTATTTATTAAGAATTCAATCAGATATTTTAAGCAAAACAAATAGTAAGCAAAATGTTGTATATAACGAAAACAGTATACCTTATCTAATCAATGATATATTTAAACAAAAAGTACCGAAAATAATGTCTGTAGCTCTATTGAATACTGAATCAAACAATATTACAAAGGCATATCTATATCTAATTAAAAAAAAATATGGTTAACAATCCCAAATACGACAATATATCTTCCGATAAATCGAACGATGAATTTCAAACATATTGCCAAAACAAATCAAATGATTCAAATCCCCTCCAAAATAGAAATCCTTCTTATAATAATTTTCAGCGTTCTAGTTTCATACTATACAGGAGAGACAACGAACAATATTCAGGAATATCGAATGGACAAAACAGGAATATGGCTAATAATAGGTTAAACAATTTCAGAAGCAACCAAAGGAAAAGACAGGATAATGTCAGCCGAAATTCACAAAGACCGAAGCCAATGGAAATCCACTACACACAGGATAGAAACATCAAACCGGATACAAGTCAGGCACAAAACCAGGGTTTTTGCGAACACCCGCCTCAAGAAATTTACCCATAATAGATATAAAAATAGGAACAGAAGTTGTGAGAACATTAATTGATACTGGAAGCACCTAATCAGTTATTGACTCATCTAAAATACAAAACTTCATAAGACGACAATTGCAGAATAAATGACATATTAATACCCTTTCAGGAAATCTTAAACTATCCCACGAAATAATAACTCCTCTACAAGAAGAATTCAAAAGCCCAAAATTCCGAAAATACATGACTTGGAAACAAACGGAGATTAAAAATAGGGACTATGAAGCAATTCTTGGTAATAATATATTAGAACCATTAGGAGTCTTAATAAACATGCGTGAAAAATTTATTTTAGTGGATAATAATGAAATTCCTTTTATATTCCCAACTACTTTATCAAATGAAATATCTCAACTTGAAGACAATGGAGAAAACAGTTAAACTGACCATTTAAATGCCGAAGAAAAAAGTAGATTAAATAAAATTCTTGCAAAATTTCAGGAATAATTTTACAGGGAAGGTGACATTTTAAAATCAACGAATAAAATTACCCATAAAATAGATACGAAAGACGAAAAACCAACTTTCTCGTCAATAAAGGGTGATTCATAACAAGTGTACACATTTTTGTTGAAACAAAACATAGTTTTTGTAAAGATTGAGCTGTAATGTTTATTTACTATGAAAATTTGGTCCCTTACAATTAAATATCATACATTATTTCGGGCATATGTGCACTTCGTGCTGCTCAAACGATGATTGTAATTTTCGATGACATTTTCGCACATTTCCGGCGTTATTAGGCGTATGTTGGCTCGAATATTTTTTTTAATGCTTCAGTAGTCTGGAGAGCATCAGTGTAAACACGATCCTTCAGAAATCCCCAAAGAAAGAAGTCACACGATCTCGCCGGCCAATTCATGGGTGGACCAAAAAATTCACGTAGAGCGCGAAATGTTTGCACTGGCGATTCATTATTTTTGTAAAAAGTTTTAACAATAATAAAACGTTTGGCTGATGTGTATGATGCCATGGTTAGAATTGTGAAGACCAAGCTGTCATAATCGGTCAATATATGGACCTAAAATTGGTGATAAATAACAGTTAAGGCCCATTCACATGTGTACAATTGTTATGAATCGTCCTGGTATCCATGCGAAAGAAGTGGAATCTCAAATAAAACAAATGCTAAAGGATGGCATGATAAGAAAATCTTAGTCCCCATATAGTTCTCCTCTTTGGATCGTCCCTAAAAAAATAGATAATTCTGGCCAACAAAAATGGAGATTCGTTACCGTCGAAGATAAATTCCCAATCCCTAACATTGTAAGCATATTGAGCAAATTAGGGGAAGCTCAATACTTTACAACACTCGATTCAGCAAAAGGATTCCATCAAATTCTTGTTGACGAAAATGACCGACCAAAAACAGCATTTTCAACTCCATATGGACACTACAAATTTAATCAAATGCCTTTTGGTTTAAAAACTGCTCCGGCATCATTTCAAAGGATGATGAACGAAGAACTGGACGGACTAATAAATAAAATTTGTATAGTGTACTTGGACGACATACTGATTTTTTCAACCTCTCTTGACGAACATATCCAAACTCTGACGAAAGTTTTAAATAGACTTAAAGAAAACGGATTGAAATTACAGACAGATAAATTTAACTTTATGAAAAGGGAATCAGAATTTCTAGGACATATACTAACGGACAAAGGTATAAAACCAAATCCTAAATAAATCAAGAAAATCCTTGAAGTAGAAATCCTAAAAACACCGAAAGAAATTAAATCATTCCTTGGTATTACAGGATTTTGCAGGAAATTTATAAAAGACTATGGAAAATTAGCGTTACCTCTTACTAAATGCCTGAAAAAAGAAAGCAAAATCAATATTGAAGACCCTGAATATAGAAACGCATTCGAAGTATTGAAGAAATGTCTGATTAACCCACCTGTACTAAAATATGCGGAAATGGATAAGGAATTCGAAGTAACAACAGATGCATCAGAATACGCTATAGGAGCAGTGCTTACACAAAAAGAACATCCAGTCTGGTATGAAAGCAAAACCCTCAACGAACTTGAGAGAAACTATGCTACAGTGGAAAAAGAACTCGTTGCAATCGTCTGGGGAGTCAAAAATCTTCGAAGATACCTACATGGAAAAGAATTCACTTGAAACACTGATCATCAACCATTAAAGTGGCTTCAGGTCAAACATAAAGGAAAAGATATCAGTCCCAGATTACAAAGATGGCTAATGGAATTAGGAGAATACAATATCAAAGTGAAGTACATCAAAGGAAAAGACAATGTTCCAGTAGACTTCCTTTCATGGATAGTCAGAAATGAAGAAATGAATCGTTTGGATGACAAAGATCAAGACAGCTTAGTACCAACCATTCATATACAAACCAAAAATCTCAATGATCACTTTGAAATCCATTAAACTATCATAAATTCCCTAAAAAACCAAATAATTTTAACGACTAAAACGAATATTTCGAACGCTATTTTCCCAAGACGAAGACTGGTAATCAGCGAAAATGAAATCAATGGTGATGAATCGACCCTCTTAGGAAAACTAAAGAAATTCATCAGACCCAAGAAGATAGGTATTTACACAGAACTAAATGATAGCCTTTATAACAAAATACAACAACTCATTATCAAATATTTTGATACAAGAAATATAAAATTCATCAGATGTTCATACATGGCTAAATATATGAAAGATGCGGAAGAAACAGTTAAAAAACATAAAATATTATCATATAAAGGAAATAGGACATTCTGGCATAAATGAAAACTATAACGGGTTAAGAAAATAAATATTTTACCCAAACCTTAAAGAAATAATTCAAAAATACATATACATGCAAAACATGCACAAGGGCAAAATACGACAGAAATCCTATAAAAGCCAAATTTGAAGACACTGAAACCCCATCGGATATAGGAGAAATCATACATATTGATATATTATCAGTAAAAGGCAACAAAATATTCACGAGTATCGACAAGTTTTCTAAATACGGTTCAGTACTAAACCTAACAGCAACTGATGACTTCAGCCTGAAAGAAGCATTGGCAAATTTTTTCGCAAATCATGGAAAACCGAAGAAAATAATAGCAGACAATCAATTTAGTAGATTCCTCATCAAACAAACAATACTTGAAAACGATATTGAAGTACATTATACTATGCCTGATTCTCATGCTGGAAATGCAGATATTGAAAGATTGTACAGCGAAATTTGGGAAAAACAAAGAACAATGCATGATATTACACAGAAAACTATCATTGAGAAAACCTATGAAGCAGTAAAATCCCATAATAGACAGGTACACTCAACAACTTTAGAAAGTCCAATAGATATATTATATGGCAAATCAAACAAGGAGAAAATCTTCAACTTAGTGAAGCAAACAAAAGAAAAAACCACTGATAAAAGCAATAGGAATCAAGAAGATTACGAAGAGACAAGAAAAACTGGATTTATTAAAGATTTCAAAGCCAATAGAGATAAAATTCATCCTAAATACAAGAAGGCACCATTAGAAGGAGTAGATCTTACTAACATGAAACGACTTTTCTTTACAGAAACGGCGCAAAACGCAGAACGTAATGCGAGTAACAATGATGATAATCGTACAGAGCCTGATACCTCGAGCAGAAACCAGCATATCTATAGAGGAAATTAAAGAAGAAACAGGATTCCAGTTGTGTATCCACCGTACTAAGGACTCCGAGGCAAATGTCACGTCCGGTATGGTTCCCACACAGCCAATACGGTGGAAGGCCGGCGTATTTCCGGAGTTTAGTACGACAAGGGCCGTCCTGGCCGCCATTTCCAGGATTCGTTTTCCCCGCGGATCCCTCTGAGGTGTGCCCCATTCGATTGCTTTAGCGTTGAAGTCACCCCCAACGAGCACTTTGCCCTCTGCGTTCGAGACAGCGCCCTCCAAAGCATTAAGCTTGGCTTGGAAAGATGATATCGACTCGTTAGGCGTTAGGTACACACTAAAGAAGGTGATCCCTGAGCACCGAACCCACACGAAACCATCCCCCCGTCCACAACTCTCCGCTTGAAAGTCACTGTTCCGAACCCAGATGGCGGCAGTACCAGTTTCATCAGAATACCATAATGCAAGACTTTTACTATGGTGTTGCTCACTCAGCAGCAAAAAGTTGGCTTTCATGTCCCTCGCAAAATACTCAAGCAGATTTTGGGCGGTTGAACTGCGGTGTAGGTTTAGCTGCAAGATGCGGGTCATCGAAGCTCTGATTTTGCCTTGGCTAGGGCTTCCTGGAACACCCGGCATTTTCCTGATCCCAAGATGTGTCCAAAATCAGGTTTTGGAACAGTATCATTTCAAAGAATACAGTGTGCCTCCTTCGTACACTCTTTTCTTTTATGTCCCATTTCACCACATTTGTAACATAGGGAACTCCTATCGGGTCCTTTGCATACTTGTGTGGTGTGACCATAACCAAGGCATTTGAAACATTGAAGAGGCGTTGCTCTTCGCCGTATCCTACAGACAACCCACCCAATTCTTACTTTGCCCTTGTTCAGGAATTGTTCGGCGTTCTTTTCGGTTAAGTCGACTATGGCCATGCGTTGTCCCCTGTTGTTTTCTGGTGTCAGTCTCGCTTTGATGTTTCCCACGCTAGGGAACTCCCTTTTGATGGCCTCTTCCACCTCGGCCAGATCCGTCATGCAGTCAATGTCTCGTATTTCGATCGTTGCCATCGGCTCGAGCGGGGCTATAGTTGCGCTTTTGCCGAGGACTTTCTTTACCGCGTCACAGGATGCTTCTTTATTGCCGGCCTCTGCTCCGAATTCGACCAGTATGTGGCCCGACCGCGTTGGTCGTACTACTTTAATGGTAGTATTGGTGTCTTCGGACCTTACGTTTCCCCTGATGTCCCGCAGAACCTCCGCGTAGGATCGGCCATCTTGGGGCTTTACAAGCAGTGCTTGCTGCCGGGGTCTTCGTTGGGGCTTGTGCCTCTCCTGTTTTGCATCAGATCCTTTTTCTAATTTCGCGTCGAACTTTACTTTCTGGCGTTTTTTGAAGGATTTTCTTTGCGGCTTTCTTCGCTCCCATTTTTCTTTTATTGACTTTTAATGGAGGAACTATCTGCATGTTGCCTTTAGATTTTGCCCCAAGTGCCTCTTTAGCCTTCTGCTCGTCTTCGGCCCTTAACCAGCTCCTCTGTTAGTGCCCTATGTGATCTAGGAGCTCCTCTAGTTCAAGGAGCCCCACCTTTGCTGCTTTGCTGATTTTTGGGGAGTCGCATGCAGATTGTATTCTTTGCAGAACATCTCCCGCTTTTTGGAGTAGTCTTTCTTCTTCGTATCGCTGGGCCGCAATTGTACCTTGCAACCATCCTTGGGAGAGGTTATCACGTTCCGTTTTCGAGTGCAGTACTTCTGCCACATTTTCAACGTTGGCGGTGCAATCACGCGGTGTCTGGTCACTCTTTGCTTTTAGTGCCGTAATCTCCTCGTTGGATCCTGGATTTTGCGTTGCAATGTCGGGGTTTGCGATCCTTGCATCGGTTGCTTCGGTAACGATCGCAGCAGTCACAATCGAATTTTCGGTGCTCTTTATGTTATCTCCCACCGCTCGAACACCTGAAGCGTCCTGCAGAGTTTCCCGCTTCTCCTTAATAGGATGCTCGGGCGTTCGCATCATTTTTTTGCTGCGCCCGAACGCCGCAGGAATCTCAGTCTGAGCCAGACTGTCTGCTATTCTCTGTTTTTCAACTGCCTTCACTGTCATTGTGCTAGTCTTCGTTTTTGTCGCGGTTAGTACCACTCTCGATGTACTGTTGACATCGTGGCTGCAACCGCTGGTTGCATCGTTGTTATTATTTTTTGTTTCGTTTTTTGGATGTTTTTGATCTTTTGATTTTGTTTGCTCCAGTTTTGTTGGGTCCCCCCTCGGAGCCACTATCTCCGTTCGTGTGTGTAGTCGCCTTTTTGATCCCATGGTTATCTTTGCAGAGCAGGGAGGCCATGCGAGGGTTGGCACAAGCCCTTATGGGGACAAGTGCCCAGAGCCAGACCAGCGCTAATCGGAAGTCCGTCTCAACCGAACGTACACCACCAACCCAATGGTGCGAACTTCGAACGTACTCCGAGGCCTGCCAAGGTTTTACCGGGACGGAGACGGTTTGATAGTTGAATTGGAGCCGTTCACACACGAGTTTCACCTCCGCACTACTGTGCAAAGCAACTAGGTCCAAACCATCACATACGCAAGCCCAAGCGTCAATTCCAGTTTGTTGTCCAAAGCTTACTCCAGATCCAATCAGAGTCATTACCTGTCATCCCAGGAGGGAACCTCACGGCGCCTCCATATCCTCGGGTCCGTGGGGGCGGCGCTCCCCAAAGAATGCTAGCCTTCAAGAATGCTCTTGTCGACCGGCATTCTCCCTGCGGGAATTTCCTCGGATACGTGGGAGCGGAACTCCCCAAAGAATGCTAGCCTCCAAGAGTGCTCAAACAGGACGCTAGCACGGAGAACCCTTTCAGGCAAAAACCGCTGTTGGCAAGAACACCGATTAAACAAGTCACCGATTGCGGGGGGAGGCAGCAAACCCCAGAAACACTGTCAAAGTCAACATCACAGGTTAAATCATCGGAGACAGACCACAGACGGACTAACGAACGAAAGAAGGCAGAGTGCGTTGTGCAACCTGGCATCATTGCGGCCTTTGGGCGCAGTAGAAGGACTATGCGCACCCCGGAGCGCCTAGCGCAAGACGTACACAATCCGGATCAAGCTGCGACACCAACGGAGGCCAGTGTAAGACTGGGGGAGGGAGAAGTTTTGCCGCTGGCCGACGCCACTTCAAACGCGACCCAAGCGATAGAAGCAAAAGGGCTAGGAAACGGGGGCCTCTCCCAAGAGGTGGCGCCAAATAACACAATCGCCCTTGACCGCGCCGAAGAGGAGCGGCTTACTCGGAAAGCGGGGAATATCGTCAAACAACTGAGGGCTGCCTGCAAAGTGCAGAAAAACATAGGCAAGAGTGTCAAGAATGGCATTCTTGAACTGGAGGAGCTTTTTGGCCGCATAACGCACTACAGGCGGAGGTGGCTTGCAACCGAAAAGCACCAAAAAGACACGCTCTCCCTCGAGGCATCGGTGGGTCCTAGCAGCAGCAAAAGAATGGCCGGTAGCCCAATTGAAGGCGACTGTGAGAAAAGGAGGAAGGACGAGACCATAAACGAAGTTGACACTCCAGGCGAGGAGTTTCATGTGGTGCGAAACAAGGCAGCGAAAAAAGCGGCCAAAAAGCTACTCATAGAAAAAACAGACAAAGAGCTCAACCACGAAAAGAACAAAGAACCCCCCGATATACCGCAGAAAACAAAAAGCAAACCGCGGCGCAAACTCTTGCGGGAGGCACTGCTTATTAAACCCACTAAGGGCCGAACCTACGCAGATGTCCTCCGTGAAATTAAAGGAGCGGTCAAGCCAGACGACACCAAAACTGCCATCAAAGCAGTTCGACCAACCCGGACCGATGGCTTGCTGGTGGAATTCGGGCCAGAGGCCACAAACAAAGATGCATTCCGTGACGCGGTTCAAAAGGTTCTTGGAGATGCGGCAACGGTTGCCTCGCTCGAACCAATGGCCACCCTGGAAATCAGGGGCCTCGACTGCGTCACGGACAAAGCTGAAGTAGAGGATGCCATTAGGAGGGAGTTCCCCAGCTTAAGTGAAGTCAAGGCAAGATTGACACATGAAAACACAAGGGGCCAACGCATGGCTATTGTCGAACTAGCTGATAAAGACGCCCAGCAAATCCTGGCGAAGGGCAAAATTAAGATAGGTTGGGTGATCTGCAGGATACGGAGAAGAGCGATCCCTATTCGCTGCTTCAGATGCCTCGAATACGGACACACCACGTATGGCTGTAGGGGACCCGACAGGAGATCTCTGTGCTACAAATGTGGTGAAACGGGGCACAAAAGGAAGGAGTGCACGAACGAGGCAAAATGCATTCTTTGCAAGGATGCTAAGCTAGCACCCGGCGACCTCAAACATGAGCCGGGGACAGGGAGATGCCGGGTTTTCAAGGAGGCCCTAACTAAAGCCAAATCGATACTCAAATGATCCGTATCCTGCAGGTCAATTTGCACCGAAGCACAAACGCCCAGGACCTACTTGAGCAGTTTGCGAGGGATAAGAAAGCTGACCTCCTGTTGCTGAGCGAGCAACATCATAACAAGGACTCGCAAGCGTGGTACCCTGACAAAACTGGTACCTCGGCCATCTGGGTTCGAGACAGCGCCCGCCTTCAGGTGCAGGGCCATGGGCGCGGGGATGGTTTTGTGTGGGTGCGGTGTTCAGGGATAACATATTTCAGTGTTTATCTGACGCCTAACGAGGCAATACGATCCTTTCGAACCAAACTCGATGCCCTGGAGGACGCTGTCTCGAACACAGAGGGCCACATGCTGGTCGGGGGAGACTTCAACGCTAGAGCCATCGAATGGGGTATGCCACAATCCGACCCAAGGGGAAAGCAAATCTTGGACATGGCGGCCAGAACAGCGCTTTTTGTCCTAAATACTGGTAACACCCCTACTTTCCGCCGCTGGGGTTGCGTAGGAACCATACCCGATGTGACACTCGCTTCGAAGTCCCTGGTACCTAGAGTACACAACTGGCGAGTACTAGAGGACTAGTCGGCTAGTGATCACCAGTATATAGCTGTTGAGATTCACGACGGTGCCACTCTGCGTGCATATGCCCAAACTTCAATCCTCGGATGGAGGACTGGGAGGATGGACGTCGAGAAGTTCATTGACGCGCTTACGGCAGGCGCACCGTTGCTGGGAGCTCCGCCAGGGAGTGGAGGGCCTACAGCCAAGGACTTGGTGAACTCAACTATGAGTACCATCATAGCTGCTTGCGAGTCTTCCATGCCCCGCCGGAGACCCCGACATGGTAAGCCTCCAGTATACTGGTGGTCAAATGAGATCGCCGAACAAAGAAGTGAGTGTCAGAAACTTCGGCGAGAGGCCCAGCGGGCACGAACACGGGAGGAGGCAGACACTAGGCTAGCAGCATACAGGTCCGGCAGGAAATATCTTCGCAGGCTTATTAACAAGAGTAAGGCCCGATGCTGGCAAGACCTCGTGGGCGATGTAAATAGGGATCCGTGGGGCCTTGGCTACAAGCTGGTCATGGGGAAACTTGGTGCCCTACGGAAGCCTTGTATACATGACGCGGAAAAGATGGACGCGATAGTGCGGGGACTCTTCCCCGCCCATCCCGTCCGTGTTGACGCTGTCCATGGTGAAACAGCAGTCGAGTGCCCACTCTTCACACAGCTGGAACTGGAGGAGGCAGTCCTCTCCATGAAAGCGAGGAAAGCTCCAGGTCCAGATGGTGTTCCAGCTGAGGTTTTGCAGCTCGTCTATCACCATTGTCCTGACTTGCTGCTCAGCACATTCAACGCTTGCCTACGGGACGGGGTTTTCCCGGTACGATGGAAGGTGGCGAGGCTCGTGCTGGTCAGCAAGGGGAAGGGAAATCCCGAATCGCCGTCTGCATACCGCCCGTTATGCATGCTAGACACTGCTGGGAAAGTGCTAGAGAAACTCATCAAGGGAAGACTCACTGACGCGATTCGTGCTGCTGGGGACCTATCTCCTCGGCAGTACGGCTTTAGAGCAGGACGTTCTACCATCGATGCGATTGCAGAGGTGGTGAACGCGGTCCAAAAGGCAGAGGCATATAGTCGCACCAAGCGACGGATCGTCCTGTTGGTGACACTCGACGTCAGGAATGCCTTCAACTCCGCTAGATGGGTGGATATTCTGGACACGCTGGAAAACTCCTTTCAAGTTCCAGAATATCTAATGCGGCTTTTGAGGAACTACTTAAAGGACCGAAGCCTGCTCTACGACACGACACAGGGCCAACGAAGGATGGAAATTACATCGGGTGTTGCCCAGGGATCTATCCTTGGTCCGGACCTGTGGAACGTGTCTTACGACGGGCTACTGAGACTTGAGATGCCAGATGAGTCGCGCTTGGTCGGCTATGCGGATGATGTTGCGGCTCTGGTCGCCGGACGCACCGTTGAACAAGCGCAACTTAGGCTAGGTATGCTAATGCGCCGAGTGAGGGACTGGATGACTGCTCGCGGGCTCAGTTTAGCACTGGAGAAAACCGAAGTGGTCATCTTGACAAAAAAGAGAATCCCTAGAGTAAGGATGATCAGTATTGGAGATATACAGATCGAATCGAAGCCAGCGGTGAAGTACCTGGGGCTACTGATCGACTCGAAGATGAGTTTCTCTGAGCAAATCAGGCAACGGCTGAGAAGGCTGCTTCGGGAATATCGGCTCTGAGTCGACTTATGGCCAACGTAGGGGGACCCAGCCCATCAAGAAGACGCCTCTTGATGAGTGCTGTAGGGTCAGTGCTACTGTATGGAGCAGAGGTATGGGGCGACGCTCTCAGCAAGGAGGTATACCGAAAACGATTGGCACAGGTACACAGAAGAGGAGCACTGAGAATTGCATCTTCGTATCCAACAGTCTCCGACTCGGCGGTGAGAGTAATTGCAGGCGTAGTACCTGTCGCCCTCCTTGCTAGAGAGCGCCGCGCTATTTACCTGCGCCGAAACGAGGATGCGAGGGAGATCGTTATCCGCGAGGAGAGACAACGCTCGCTCAACGATTGGCAGCAGTCTTGGAGGAATTGCACGAAGGGAAGGTGGACTGCGCGCCTCATCCCGGATGTGAGACCATGGCTAAATCGAAGGCATGGTGAGACTGACTTCTATCTGACCCAGCTTTTGAGTGGGCACGGGTGTTTTCAGTCTTACCTGCACAAGATCGGCAAGTCACGGTCTCCCGATTGTCGGTTTTGCCCAGGAGAGGAGGACAATGCCTGTCACACATTTTTTGCGTGTACCAAATGGGCCAGGCTGCGAAGGGAACTCTACAGGGAGACGGGAGAGCTCACCCCGGATAATATAGTTGCGGTGATGCTCGAATCGGTTGACAAATGGAACCAGGTGGCACATTATGCTCGGGCAGTCCTAAAATATAAAAGGGACTCACAGCAGCCGGAGGCACTGGGGCTGGGGGATCACTCTTCTGGCAATTCCTCTTCCCCCCTCCCCTCCCGCTAGGAAAGGGACTCCCCAGCTTGAAGGCGCCCCACGGCGTAACAAAACGAGACCTGGCCCGAAGTAATGTGTCAAACGGTTCCAGGCTAGGTTCTCAGATTGACAGGGGAGGTGTTTAGTGGGTAGTCCAAAGGTATCCTCCATGGGAGTCCCACACTGCCAGACTCGGCGGGCATAAATGCCTTCACCTCCCTACCACAAAAAAAAAAAAAAAAAAAAGAGTGCTCTTGTCGACCGGCATTCCCCCTGCGGGTAATGTCGGTCGGCTATCATCGGTTATCATTAATTTGAATTCATTAGATGTTCCTCAAGTCTTTTCTGAAAAACCAATAATGTGTTAACGTTTTTCACTGTTTCTGGAAGATTGTTGTATATACGCAGAGCATCATTCGTTGCATCGTTCTTTAGTCGATCAGTTCTAGCGTAAAGTATTACAGAATTGTTGACATTTCGTGAATTATATGGATTTATTTGCGATACTTTTATAAAGGGGCTTCGTTCCGATTCACTGGAAATTAGACATTTGAAGATAAACTTCGCTTTCTCCATAGTAATGATTTGACTGTAGGTGAGTGCATTGGTCCGTTAATACACTAGTCTTGTTGGAGTGAGAATCAGAAGGTTTAGAATATTTTTATAGGCTTTAGTTGGTATACTGGATATAATATTAAGGTTTTGCTTTGACGATTGACTCCAAATGACCACCGCATAATGTAGCATTGTGTGTACAAATGCATTTAATACAAGGTTCTTTATATGCATTGAAAAACCTCGATAACTTCTGAACACTCCTATTCTTGGTGCTAGTTGTCTCCTCAAATTATTTGTGTGTGGCAACCATCTCAAACGATGATCTATGGTAAGACCGAGATATTCAATTTCAAACACTCTTTGTAAGTTTTCGCCGTTAATTTTGAGGTCAACTTCTATGTCTTCCTTATTCTTCTGTTTAAAAATCATGTATTTTGTCTTTGTAGTATTCAAAGGCAGCTTTTTTTCGATAAGCCATGAACGATATTTATTTAGATCCTCGTTGACGATATTCTCCATGGCAACTTTATCATGTCCTGAATAAAGAAGTACAGTATAACCATCATATAATGTGTGGTGAGCTTTCAGGTTACATATATTCAAAATATTGGTGTATAGCCAAAACAATTCCCCATAGAGCTAAACGCGGATATTTCAATTTTGTAGGAAAAACGTATAAAATATTTATTTGCAACCCTAGACTCTGACGGTAAGGAAGATCTAGAAACTGATTTTAAAGAAACAAGCAAAAATCAAGTCAAAATTGCAAATACTTTCAATCAAAAAATAAAAATAAACGAAAACTTTAACAAATCCAAAGAAACTCTTCCAGATATAATTAGCCAGGATCAAAGGAAAATTTCAATTTAGGCAGAAGAAGTCTATCCGGATTTAATAAACCTTAGAACAGATATAACGCATATAGACTTACTCATCCAACTTAATACCTTACAAGACCACAGAACGCATACTCAAAATAATATTACTTCAGCTAGGTCAGGATAAATGGTAGACAATGTGCTTATAACCGAAGAAATAACTGAATACGATATAAACTTTCATAAACTATCCCAAATAAGATTAGGGCTAGCAACTTTCAATAATAATAACATTATTTTTATAATAAAAATCCCTAATAATACAATAACCACAAAAACAATCCTATTTTATCCTATCCCAAATAGCGAAAATGTCGAATTACTGGAAGATAAACGCAAACTTGTTAAATATGAAAATAAAACATATAAATATAGCCCTGAATTTTAATTGAAAAAGATGCAAAGGTACTATTATTGTAATATAGGGTTATCCATTTTACGCTCGGGAAAGTAAAGCCAAAGAAAACACATAAAATATTCAGACAGAAAAAAAATTTTTTGTTCAATATAAGAATTGAACCTTGCCATTATACGTGAAACACAACATCATTCAAATATTCTCCACGGGACCTCTTACAGACCCCAATCATTTTTAGGTTATTTTCAATGACTTTTCGGCCCATTTCCGGCAATATCTCATCCATAACTTCACGTATATTGGTTTTCAATTGCTCAAAATTTCGAGGATTATTTGCGTAAACACGATCTTTCACATAGCCCCATAAAAAGAAATCCAAAGGTGGTAGGGAGCAGGATCTTGCGGGCCAATTGACATTCCTCAATCTCGAAATTACGCGTCCTGGAAATTTCTCTTGCAAAAGCGCTCGATTAGCCTGTGTTGTGTAGCTTGTGGCTCCATGCTGTAGGAACCACATGTTTTCCAGGTCATTACCTTCAATTTCTCTCCAAAAATAATCGGCTAACATCCGTCCATAGCGGTCAGAATTGACTGTAATGGCTCTTCCTTGATCGTTTTCAAAAAAATACGGGCCAATAACACCACCAGACCATAATGCACACCAAACGGTCACTTTTTTGGATCCAAAGACCTCTCTGTGATCACTTGAGGATTTTGAGAGCCCCATATGCGGCAATCCTGTTGATTTACGTAACCACTGAGCAAAAAATGAGCCTAATCACTAAAGAAAATTTTGTTCGAAAAATCGTTATCAATCACCCAATTCGCATACATTCTGCGTTGTGTATGGTCTTGAGGCTTAAGTTCTTGAGTGAATTGGATTTGGCACGGATGGAGATGCAAAATCCGCCACAATGAGCCGTAAGACAAGCCCAAATGTTGAGCACGTCGAGGAATCGACAAATTCGGGTCTTCCTCCACACTTTAAGCAACGACAGCGATATTTTCAGCAGAACGAATGTTGCGATGATGCACAGGCCTTGCAATATCAATAACTAATCCAGTCCCTTCAAATTTTCTCATTGTGTTCGAAATTGTTTGCTTTGTAGGTCGATTATTTCGACCGTAATCGGTTCTTAAAACGCTAAATGTTGATACAACAGAATCATCATTTTTATAATAAAATTTAATAATTTTAACGCGTTCTTCGACTATTGGACGATCCATATTTCTCAATGACAAACCTTCATCTAAAAAAAAACACGCTTTGAATGACATTTAATTTTGACAAATGTCAAATGGCAGGGTTATACTTTCCCAACCACGAAATGGATAACCCGGTATTTCAAATACTTGTACCTTTGTAACCATGAAAGAGGAATCAATAGAATTAATTGACGATGGCTTAATCATTGTAAAAATTGCAAAAATTGTATACTCTCCTCTACATGTGATGAAGAAAAACTGTATTAAACGACAATTATCTATTGAATTTTAACAATTGTACAATAAAGATCAATGAAAAAGAATTTTCAAACATCAAAAGATAATTTATACAAAGGGTAATTATACCAAAAACAAAATAAATACCCCATAAAAGCCAATCGAATTAATTTTGAAGATATTAATTTGAATTTCACAAAGAATCTTGAAAAAACAGAACTATTAGGACATAAAATATTTTATCATTTGACATCAGATTTAACATTTTGGACAATAATTATAACTCATGGAGTAGTAAAATTCTTACCAATTTATAGAAAAACGGTTAGACATAAAATTAAAATTTTGAATTTAATTGGTAATGAATTAATTCCAAAAATGACGAACTCCAGGGTTAATTCGAATCTTAACGGGGAGGAGTGACGTAAGACCCATACGTAAATACTTACCGTATTGTATCATTCATTATGTATTCAAAGCAAGATGCAACATTTTTCTTTGTAAACCGAGATTACGTTTTAAGTTGAGACGAAATTGTAAGTTAGTTCTAAGCTGAGATTTAAATGATAAAGTTGTTCAAGACAAAAACTTACTCGGGTTTTATTTTTTTTGAACAACCACTTAAGTTCAAATATAACTTATATATATATATATATATATATATATATATATATATATATATATATATATATATATATATATATATATATATATATACGCAAACGCTACCAACGCTCACGATCCGACATTGACCTTTCGTCGTTCCGTCAACTTCGGGCGATTGCCAAAAAATTAATTTCGCGAGCAATGCTCGCTCACTTCAAGTCCATCGAAACTACCTTCCTAACTAATAATCCCAAATCCTTTTGGTCCTGTGTCCACTCCTTAAAATCATCCCACAGTTCTGTTAGTTCTTTATCATTCCAGAACAATACTGTCAACAATGAGCAGGCCATGTGTGACTTGTTTGCTGACTTTTTTTCTTCAGTCTATATCTCATCCTCTCCCTCAATCGTTACCAACTCTAGAGCTTCCCTGAACAAGTTAAGTGTTTTTTTCTACGTCCCCTTCTGAAGTCGCTGCTGTAATCGCGTCGCTAAACGCTAGCAGCGCAGTTGGTCCGGACGGGATCCCGAACGTTTTGAGTGTCCCACTTGCCCTTATCTTTAATACGAGTCTAGCAACAGGGATTTTCCCAGACACCTGGAAGCGAGCCAACATTCTCCCTATCCATAAGGCAGGGGACCGCTCCTCTGCTCATAATTATCGACCCATTTCTTTGTTATCCTGCTTTGGCAAAATCCTAGAACGTATTGTGCATTTGAGGATTTATGATGCTTTACAGCTAAATTTCTCCGATAGGCAACATGGTTTCATAAAAGGGCGTTCCACTGTAACCAATTTACTTGAAATTACAGATACTATTGCCTCTGCACTTGACTCAGGTGGTCAATTGGATGTGATTTACACAGATTTCGCTAAAGCATTTGATAGCGTAGATCACAACATTCTGATTGCAAAACTCCAACAATTTGGCATTAGTGGCCCCCTCCTGGCATGGCTGGACTCGTTTTTCAAAAATAGATCCTGTACAGTGATTTGGGGTGGACAAGCTTCATATTCTTTCAGTCCCACTGCTGGCGTTCCACAAGGTTCTATTCTAAGTCCTCTCCTCTTCAATCTATTCATTAATGATCTTCCGTCTATTTTTACTTCTGAATCCCTTTTATATGCGGACAACTTGAAAATCTTTAGAGTCATCAGCTCAAATCAAGATTGCCTGGATCTTCAAAATTACTTAGACCTCTTAAACTCATGGTGTCGAAATAATCGACTCACTCTTAACATCTCTAAATGTTATTGGATGTGCTTTTCCAGGAAAGCAAATCACATTCCTTTCGCTTACTCAATCGACCACTCAGTGCTCGTTTGCGTCGATAGGTTTAAGGATTTAGGCGTAACGTTTGACCCCCATCTGAAGCTCGACATCCACATACTTCAAATGACAACTAACGCCTCTAGAGTTGCAGGCTTTGTTTTACGCTCCTCTCATAAATATTTCAGTATTCAAACCGGAATACGTCTGTTCTCTATGCTTGTGCGCCCGATTCTAGAATATGCATGTCAGGTGTGGTTACCGCACCTAATTTATCTCTCAGACGCAGTGGAATCTGTTCAGCGAAAATTCACACGCACGCTCCTCTTGAAGCATAAGATTCCGTATCGTCCTTACAATGACCGCCTGAGTTTCCAAGAGAGGAGGCTCTTCCTCGACCAATTCTTTCTCTTTAAACTTGCCAGTGGTTTACTTTCATCTAACCTAATCAACGCGATAAGCACACGCCCACTTTCTCGAACCAGATCCTTTCAGTGCTATATAGTACCGTACGCTAGAACAGAAACGTACCGTCAATCTCCGTTAGTTCGAATGGTTAGAGATCATCATCGTCTCCAGCTTGGTCCTCCTTTAGACTCGATTGCGAGCTTCAAATTAAAGTTGCGGAGAATACTCTGCCATCTAGAAATTTAATTCTTCCTTGTCTTTTTATAATGTACGTATCACTTTTTCCTTGAAATGTGCTTAATTTTTATGGATTTTTTCTTTTTAAAGTTCTTTTTTCTTATTAAGAAACTATCTTGTAATTGGAATATCATTCTGTAAGATAGTTTTGAAAATAAAATAAAAAAATAAAATATATAGAAATATATATATATATATATATATATATATATATATATATATATATATATATATATATATATATATATATATATATATATATATATATATATATATACAATATATTTGGCATTAAAACAAATAACATAGCGTTTTAAAATTATTATTCTTACAGTTAAATTTTGTAATAAACATAAGCAGTCGAGCAGCCCCGTGGTGATCAAGAGTGGCTGCTCCTGAAGAGATAAGGTGGTCACCCCGTCGAAACTGCTTAGTTTGTTGTTTTACTAGTGTAAAGTAAACTGCATCCGTCAAGTTTCCACACTTTAGGCAGAGATGAGTGGTTCACTTCAGCCACTTTAACATCTTTAGGTTTGACATTCCCGTTGTAATGCAACGACCTTCTTCTGTGAAAGTAACGGTTGCTTTTTGTGTTATGTTTGCGTTTGTCTCAAGCCTCCGTGTCCGCTAACTTTAACGAGGCAAAAAATATTGAATTACTGTAGAGTAGCTTAATTGACACCTAATAGAACTTTTCTAAAGACAAAAAAAAATTGATCGGTGCGTCTTGTAGAGTAGAGTACGCGTGATAAGTATTTTGTAGTGTTGCTTCGTGGCTCGACAAGAACCCGCCTCATATGATCCCGGAAATGCTAGTCGTCAAGCACGCGTACGCGGTCGTTAAGCGAAGCTAGTTAGCTGAGCTCGGTGTTGTTTATAGCTCGCTGACACTTATGCCAGACCATCGGCACCCGTGTCCTACACGGGCATTAAAAAAAAATCATTACAATTTTTTGTTCGACAAAAATTGAAAGAAAGAGGAATAAACATTAATAAGCTCGAAATTTTCGTTGTCGAAAATTAACTTCGATGCACTTGCATATTCTCGTACGTACATTTTTTTTATGTCTGGTTTTTAAAACATCAACTGTAAACTCTGGCTTTTTTGGTAACGAGCAAGAAATCCTTCTTAATCCCTTTAATGCATATTTTTAAACTTTGATATATCTTGAATATTTGATGAATCGTAAATTTTAAATTTTGTAGCTTGTCTTGTTCGATAATAAGTAAAAAAATTAATAAATCAATTTTTACAGTAGAGATAAATCTTTCTTCCATGCCTGATAAAATTTTCAACTTCCCAAATAAATCATCATTTTATAAACTTGATCGCATATACTCTGATAAAAATATACATTATTATCGAACGTCGTGCATAAATTACCACGTTACACACGAATATAGTTATTGCATTTAAAATACACTTAAAACTTAAATACGCCGTAAAACTTCTTTATGCTCGGTATTTCTTGTAATACTAGCTATATAACTTTTTTGAGCACAAATCGTTACGCAAAATCTTGTGCATAGCGAGAAGTCTCCTTTATATTTATTAATAATATTAACTTAGCGCTCTCCCAAACGACCGTAAATTAAATAAAATCACTAAACTTTGACGTGTTAGACTAGCTTTTTTTTAAATACATACATATGTTGCGATTCTTAATTACAATAACTATTCATGTGACGTATGTGCTACCGCAAAAAAGAACCATCATTCAGTAGTTGCTTGCAGGTGACAAAATACTCATATGTATCTATGCCTGATTTTTTCCAATTCGCCAGTTAAACGCACACATTTCACATGCCCCAACGTCTAAGACATCATGCATGAACCCTGCTGGTTCGTTCGTATTCGCGTTACACTTGGACTGTTCTTGCCAATATGACTCGAAGTATTAATACAAGTAAAAACAAATTGGGTAGGCAGAACTATGCTCATGTCAGAAGGGTTTTGTACTTAACTTACAATATGCGGATACATACAATATATATGATACAACGAAATTTGTGATCACGCAATTTTGTTTCGATTTACACAAAATTCGCTATTTTAGTAGCAACTGAATTATGAATATTTTTCATGAAAACGTTGAAAGTATTTACGCAACAGACCCTTTCTAGCATCGTAAAATATTTTTACAATACCCTACTGAAATTGCAACCTATCTGCCCACCTGTCCGTACCGTCCGTCTGTCACAGCAAGTTTTCTCGCAAACCACATAAACTAGAGCGATGATACTTTCTTGGTAGATCAAAAGTAGTTCCCCCTCAAAAGTTGCAGTGCAAAAAATATTTTAACGTGTTTAAGGGGGTCTCGCTCTGTAAAGGAGGTGACTGTAAAATTTTTTTTTACCAAAGGTAGCCAATATGGGTTTCAAAGAAAAGAAGAAACAAGTTGAAGTAGCAGGAGGGTGCTCCTGCCTGAAGGGTATTGTAAAACAATTAGTAAATCAAACAATATATTCTGCATATCAACTCTTAACTAATATACAGATTCCATAAATTGAGTCCGAAAAATTCATATGGTTATAATGATTTAAAGCTTACCACTATTTTGTTTCAAGTGTTTTGACCCCGTCGCTTGATTAGTCATGATAAGAAATCAACATTACAAACCATTTCTAAAATTTTTATCAAAATTCCTACAAATTTTTAGTGTCTAGGTCCGTTGCAAACGTGTATCTCCCTAGTATCACGTGTTAATGTCGTTGCAATTGTTAAATATTCAATCGGCTGTAACTTAGCTGTTTATTGTTCAATTATTGTGAAATTTTCAGAACACATACAATCGCTGTCAGAAAACTTAAATCGTAGGCTTTGGGAAATTTAAGGGTCCCTTCTTGAAATTCGATCAACTTTGTTAAAAATAGTACATTATATGAATTTTAAGTTTACATCTATAAAATCGAAGGATCGCCCTTAAATTTGCTAAAAATTTGATTCTCAATTTTTCGATGTAAAACGCTTTCTGAAAGTTTCAGAAAAATCAAGCCGTAAGCTAAGTTTAAGACGATTGAAATTTATCAATTACAATTACACGTGATACTGTGTAAATACACGTTCACAAAGGACCTGGACACTATAGATGTGTAAGGGTTTGGATGAAAATTTTAGGAATGTTTTTAAACGTTGATATGCGATCAAAGCTACTCAAACATTGAGGTCAACAGAATAACCATATTGTAACACTATAT
Source organism: Odontomyia ornata (assembly GCA_963969285.1). Lineage (NCBI taxonomy): Eukaryota > Metazoa > Arthropoda > Insecta > Diptera > Stratiomyidae > Odontomyia > Odontomyia ornata. The sequence continues at coordinate 341,837,627 of OZ017738.1, read as the reverse complement.
TATTTTTCTGAGCCCAATTGATGGAATATATGTGTGTGCGAAGTTTTGATATTCAGAAGAAGTTGTTTGATTTACTAATTACACTGATCAACACTAGTCACGCTACACGAACTCTAATAGCTGATATTGTTTTTGCCACCTACACTCAGTACCAGTACTACGGTGGTAAACGCAAACAAACGGTCGCGAATAAACAGTAATTAAATCAATTGTTTCAATTATTTTAATTTTAGTGACTTATGTCAGAATGGGTAATGAATAAAACCAATCGAGTTCAACCAATTCAGCTTTTTTATTTAATTAATTTCTCTCCGTAAGCAACACACGTCTACTCGGCTTCGCTGGTGTGCTCGACTGACTGCATTTCACGACTGGCATCCATTGTTGCCAGTTGTCCAGTTTCTCCAGTGTTGACAACTCGGCCATCCTCGAATGACTCGTCCCGAGACACATCTTCAACCAAGGCGGCATCGGAACTAACTTCAGATTCGTCATCCGTTGATTCATTGTCGCTGTTTGCTTCTGGTCCCAAGGAACACCAGAGTTTCAACCGCTCCCCGTGGAATACAGATTGGAACAATCGTTCTAAATCTCCAATGAGGTATCGGTCGCAATCCAATACCCGATTAATTACATACGGTCCGTTGTAGCGTGGCTGTAATTTTCAAGATTGCCTGTGCTGTTTTTCGAAACGTTCTTTCCATTTTTGCTTTTCCATGTTAATTCTATTCGCGATTTGGTCATTGCAAATTTCCGTGGATTTAGTCCCATCTAACTCTTGTAGCTTATTCGGAAGAATGTCATGTAGCTGGTATCGGTCGGTGTGTGACCGGTAATCGAGTTTGCTTGGAAATTTAAAACAAACTAAAGCCTTTTAAGATTTTGGTCCCATTTGCGTTCGTTATCTGTTGAAGTTCGCCAATATAGATGAACAGATTGATGCACCCTCTCGATTTGGCCATTTGCCCTGGGGGTCCTAATCGTATTTAAAACATGGCTGATATCGTTATCAGCACAATAACTTTCAAACTTTTCGGAAGTGAAGGCTGCATCTCGGTCTGATATGATTCGTTGCGGAAGCCCAAAAAAGGTAGTTAGATTTTTTAACGCATAAATAACTGGGAGCGTACTCGCCGACGTTACAGCTTTTACCACAATATATTTCGAACAGGAGTCAGTTGTTCCTAGCACGAATTGGTTTCCAGCGGTACTTTTAGGAAAGGGTCCCAGTTGGTCTATGTGTATCGTTTCAAACGGGATAGAGACAACCGGGCTAACATACAGTTTCCCAACTGACTTTCCAGCAGCCCATTTAAAATAACAGCATTCGATACAGGCGGCGATATATCCCTTAACGTAATTTCGCATTTGCTTAACCCAATAATAGGGCCGTATCTGTTCTAACGTTTTGTCCACCCCAAAGTGTCCTCGGTCATCATAAGCTTTCTTCACAACTCTCCAGCGTACAGCTTTTGGCACGACCCATCGAAGGTCTCCCCGCACTTTCTGATATAGTCGGCTGATTCCCAGTGCGTAATCCTCCCGTAACTGCGCCAGCTGGTCGGAACCCTGTTCGCCTGGAATTATCCGCGTGATATTTCGTAGTGCCTCATCCTATTGTTGCATTGTAACCAGCCAGTCTTCGTTGGTAATGTTGACTGTTATAATCCTCTCAACAGCTTCAGTGGTGGTGCACGACTTAGGGCATCCACATGATGCATCCTGCGGCTGTCCCGGTGAATTAGTTTGAAATCATACTCGAGCAGTTCACGCTCGCGGCACAAGTCTTGTATCTTTTTTAGGGTTTTGTAAAATAATTTTACAAAACCCTACTAAAATCGCGTCCTGTCTGTCCGTCTGTCCGTCTATCCGTCTGTCCGTCCGTCCGTCCGTCCGTGAGTCACAGCAGTTTTTCTGGGAAGCTACTTAAGCTAGAAACATCAAATTTTGTATGTAGGTGTAAACTGGTGTTCTCTTCAAAGTTCAACCACAAAAAAAATTTATAAGGTATTTAAGGGGGGTCTCCCCATATAGGGGAGTGACCCCCCGAAAAAAAAATTTCATTGAAAGTAGTCGATATGGGTATCAAATGAAAGGTCTTGATGAGAACTTTTCAAAACAGGTCTTTGTTTGGCAAAGTTTGCTTTGAGGGGCGCACAGGGAGGGGTAATACACGAAAAATTTGTGTCCCCCCCCTCGCGATTGGACACCTGTGATCCAAAACATCTGAAAAAATCAGGGATGTAGGCCTTGATGAGTACAACAACAACAAATATGTAGAAGTCGCAATTCACTCAACTTTGTTAGTAATAGTATGATTTATCGATTTTATTTTTTCTTGAATAAAATCTGAATGGTACCCTTAAATTCAATGAAATTCAGTAGAAAGATCTCTATTTATAAGATTGATCTATCCTGAAAGTTTCATAAAGAATGAATCATATTCAGCAAAGTACACAGATGACTATTTATAAGATTGATTCACCCTAAAAGTTTCATAAAGATTGAATCTTATTTAGCGAAGTTATAGCGGTTTGAATTTTCCTGTATTACTATGGAACAATACGCGCTGCATTTATTACTATGGCAACATATGACTCAGACACTACGGTTTTGCTAGGATTTGTATGGAAATTTCAGGAATGATAGGTGTCATGTAGATCTTTGAAAATCGGTTCAGCTAGTGGTATCAGTAATCGTAAAACAGAATAGTGGCTGTTTTAAATGCAGAGATTGGATAATTTTGAGTTATTTTTCCCCAACTTCAACGTTTAGGGTGCATGCTTTGAACACTTGATTCAATTTAATGAATGACTGAAGATGAGTACCTACAATTAATGCTCATAAGTGCAACAAGTCAAGGAGGTGGGAGAGAGCTCCTAGCAAAAGGGCTTTGTTACCATTCTATGATTCGAAAAAATTGGCCATGAATCGATGATAACAGTACAGGGGCGTAGCCCCTGAAAAAAAATTCATCAAACGTAGCCGATATGAGTATGAAATGAACGTTTTCATGGGAACATTTCAAAACAGTTCTTAAACTGTCAGTTTTTGCTTCAGTGGGGGCACAGGGGGGAAATACATGAAAAATGTGTTTCCCCCCTCGCGAATGGACATCTGAAATAATTATCAAGGGAGGTATTTATGAGTATAACTGTAGGAGTGAATCGGTACACCCATGAATTAAGTGGCTGTTGTGTTGCGAGATAAAATTAAAAACACTGTTTCTTCTTAACATTCTTTAACTTTAATCGTTTATTATAATCTGTAACTCTTATAACATATTTTAGTTTTGTTTATCTTCCGCACTGCCACTACGATGCGCTCAGACCGCCGCTTACTAAAAGACTAACTCCACACCCGCGTTCTTGTTCAATCGCGGTGGCGAGACCAAACGTTTGCAGCGCCGCTCACACACATACATCCATGTATCATCGACAAAGCTATTTCTTCCACTCCCTCCCTATGTCGAATATATAAACAATGTTTAAATCATTAAATAAGCAATATGAAAAGAAACAAATATTAAAATTAAATATAAAAGTTATTAAAGAATGATATGACTAATTTCACTAGACTTGAATTTTGGTATACATTCCCTAAAGGGATTACGCAATCATTCTTTGCCTGTAGAAAATTCAAACATGAATTTATACATCTTAATATTTTCTCTAAATATTTATCTGAATTCCAATTTAATTTCTGTTTCTCACCTGAATTTATTTAATGTTTCTCTGAAGATTCATCTGACTACTGTATTGGTAATTATGTCTCTTAAATAAACATGCCTATTTTGAGATAAGGGTTTTGTCATTATATCGGCTAAGTTTTCGTCAGTGGATACCCAACGGACTCTAATTTTATTTTCCTCTACACACTGTTTTACAAAGTCTCCATGAGTGATTGCCATATTTTTCCTATTTCCAGTTTTTTTCTCTAAATGCCAACTCAATTTTAATTTCTTCTACACTCTGATCAAAAGTTTTGAGCTTGTGGCTTCCATCTTTCTCTGTACAATCTCTGGCAGATTTGTTATCACACCATGAGGTAATAGGATAAAACGTACGTCCAATTATATACCTAATTGATTTATCAAGTGATATCAGTTCTTGGCACGCGTCACTCATTGCTAAGTACTCTGCTTGACACGTAGAAGTCGTAACAATAGATTGTTTATGACTTCTCCAAGTTATTACATCTCCAAACAACTTAATTATGTATCCCCCTGTTGATTTAGAATCTTCACAGTCTCTGAAACTTGCATCTGAAAGAGCTTCCAGACTCTCTGAATTAGACAGGAACTTAATTCCTAGACTGGTTGTACCTCTTAAATATCTGAACACTCTTTTAACCTTTACCCAATCATCTTCAGTTGGATTCATCTGTTTTCTTGCCAGATAGTTCACTGCATAAGCTTTCTGGTCGAGTTGCATTTGCCAGGTACATTAAACTACCAATGGCTTCTCTAAATGGCACTCTTTTGGTTTCGTTTTGTTTCTCTGGATTTTCGGAGTCGCTTTTAAACTTTTTATTCCTATGATCTACCTGACGGGTTACCATAGGTGTACACTGTGGTTTTGACTCAAGCATATTAAATCTCTGTAAAACTTTCTCTGCATATGCTGTTTGATGTATGAATATACTTTTCTCTTTCCTGTCTCTCTGAATAGTCATACCCAAGAAATTTTGAGGTTCACCTAAATCTTTCATCTGAAATGCTTTACCTAAATGTGTTTTTATTTGGATAAGTTTCTCAGGATCATTGCTGGCTATCAACATATCATCTACATATAAAATCACTATAGCCATTTTTCCGTTCCACCTCCAAGTGAACAGACAAGGATCACGAAGATCGTTTTCTAGCCCAAGTTTTCGAGCTTCATCTGAGAATTTCTTGTTCCACAACTTAGGACTTACTCTGAGGCCATATAGAGACTTCCTCAATTTACACACTTTTTCAAGTTTGAAGTTCTCTGATAACTCTAGACCATCTGGAATTTCCATGAAGACTTCTTCTTCAAGTTCTCCATTTAGGAATGCTGTTTTAACGTCCATTTGACTTACTTCTAAGTCCTCTTTATTAATTATAGACAGAACTGCTCGAATCAAGGACAACCTTGACACTGGAGCATATGTTTCTTTGAGCCCATATACATTTTTATCTTTAAAACCTCTTGAGGCTAGTCGTGCCTTGTATTTGATTGACCCATTGCCCTCAATTTTCTTTTTAAACACCCATTTGGAGTCAATAATATTAGGCCTCTTACCATGATTGTCTTCTTTCGGTCGATCTACTAAGATCCAAACTGTATTTTCTTTCATAGAGTCTAACTCTTCTCTAATGGCTTGTTTCCATAACTCTTTATTCTCTGAATTCATTGCTAGTTGGGTCTTTATGAGTTGACGCTAATAGAACATAGCTCAATTCATCTTCGTCTAACTCTTTGGTCTCTGAGCCTCTCGTGTAACGAGCAAAACTTATGTCTTCGATTTTTTTAGCTTTACTTCTGGTAACTGGACCATCAGTTTTATTTATTGGTATCTCTGACATTTTCGCTTTATTTTCTTTCTCTGAATGTTTATCATTTTCCTCTGAATGTATTTTCTTTGGCCTGCCTTTATTTCTAGGCTGAATTTTATTTGCCTCTGAATGATCGTTTTCTGTTGTTTCTTCACCTACAGTAAATTCTGTCATCTCGTCTGATTTAATTTTCTCATCTAATACTTGACTCTGATTTTTCAGGTATACATCTTTATAAAGTAATCTTTCTACAAATCTTACATGTCTAGATTCTAAGAGTTTTCTTGTGCTAGGATGCCGCAAAATATACCCTGTGGGTGTGTGTCCTACTAATACAGTTTTTATAGCTACATTACTAAACTTTGTTTCAACAGCAGGTAATTTAGCGTAAGCCATACAACCAAATCTTCTTATTTTCTCTAAATGACAGTTTGATTTTGGTGAGAATTTTAACAAAGGAACTTCATAATCAATTGACTTATGTGGAGTTCTGTTATACGTATGTACAGCTGTTTCTGCAGCTAACTCCCACATACTTGCTGGTAAGCCCGAATCACACATATACGCTCTTATCGTTCTCTATATAGATTTGTTGAATCTTTCAGCTGTGCCATTAAGCTCTGGAGTATATGGTGGACCACTATCTGACTCAATCTTTTCCTGTTTCATTATCTCTGCAAATTTTCCACCTGTAAACTCAGTTCCTTTATCTGACCTAACATAGCAAACTTTTACGTCTGAACCCAGCAGGTTTCGGGTAGAACTCAAATACCTCTCAAACGCTTGACCCGATTCATCTTTAGATTTTAAACAATATACTCTAGCATATCGAGAATAATCATCTACAAATACAATTATATACCTCTTTTGACCAGGCCATGAGGAAGGTTTGATTGGCCCCATTACATCTGAATGAATTATTTGAAGTGGCCTCTCTGCTCTACTGCTGTTTTGTTTAAATGGAAGTTTTTCCATTTTCGACAATATGCATACTTCACAGTCTTTTATTGAATCATCAAATTTAACACGCTCTAATCTCTTTTCTTTCTTTTGTAACATTTTCAGATAATTTAAAGAAGCATGTCCTAATCTACGATGCCATAACATGGCTTCACTCTGATTGGCCTCTGAATTCATATTTCCTGCCGGATTTTCATCTAGTAAGCCTTGTAGACTCTCTCCAGTCTTCAACTCATCTATGTTTACTGTTTTATACGGTATCAAGTCGCTTGCACACTCTGAATTTGATTCCTCTGAATTTATCTGAATATCTGAGACAATGAGTTCTTCCAAACTCTCCCTCCCAATCGCAGACCCTACATTTGTCACAAGCATATTAACAGACTCTGAATTAACTCCCTCCGAATGTGAAATTTCACCAAGTTTATCAGTTTGCGATTGCTCGGAAAACTCATTGTCGACTGCTAAGGATGCAGTGCAACAATAATCATCATACTCATATATCACATTATTGTTATCATATTTAAGCTTCTGGACTTCAAATTTAACTGTCCAATTAGGTTTTTCATAAACTCCTTCAAAAATCGTCTTATTATTTTCTTTAACATAGACTCGGAAAATTTTATCATCTAAGTATATACAAAACCCTGCATCTACTAGTTTACGTAATGACAATAAATTCTCTGATATGTCTTTTGCTGCAATTACATTCGTTAATTTAATATGACTCTTATCTATTTTATTATTTTTAAGCAAAAGATTACCTCTGCCATCTATAACAATATCAGCAAAATCATTTTTATTTGCACTTTTTATAACTCCATTTTCAGATTTTTTAAAATTACTTAAAATAAAACTTTTATTAACAATATGATTAGTAGCTCCTGAATCGGCAATAAACTCTATTTGATTGTCATCATTTAAATCTTTATTCAAGGTTTTCTTACCTTCTGACTCTGAATACTCATCATGCTCTGCAGTATTGTTCTCGTAGTTCTCCTGTTCATTATAAACTTCAGCTCTTCTAGCCGCTAAATTATTATTGGATCCTCTATTGGCCTTTTTACCTTTGAAATTACCTCTGAAGTTGCCTCTGGTGTTAGCTCTAAGGTTGCTACCTGTTCCTCTGGAACTGCTCGAGCCTCTACCTCTTATTTGTTGATTTGGAGTAGATCTGCTTCTCTTGGCAGGAGGTTCATAGCCGTTACTATTGTTGAACGGCCTCTTGTATCGCTGGGTTGAGTTCCCAGAGCAATCATCTCCTTTATGATCTGTTGTATAATTGCAAACATAACAAAACCATTTATTTGTGTCTCTTAATGGGCAACGATCTTGCCAGTGACCGTCTCTGTTGCATCTATAGCACTTGTTTTTGTTACTCTTAAATTTCGGCATCATTGCTCTTGAGGCTGTAACAATTTGCCCATCTGAATTTTCTCTAACTGCATCATTATCTTCTTGTATACGATACATAGTCTTTCTCAATGCTGTCATATTCATTTCATTGCCTGTAGTTGATATCACAGCCGAATCTGTGCGTCGTACTTCTGGCATAGCTCCGATGATGGCTTAATAGAACGTTGAGCGCTTCTCTTGTTCAGTGAGCTTATGAGGATCATCACTTAATTCATGTTCTCTTATTATCTGGTCAAATCTTTCACAGAATTTATGAACTCTTTCATCTTTCAACATTCTCAGATTATACAGTCGAGTTCTGATGGATGTTGGAGTTGAGCTAACTTCTCCTTTTCTGCTGTCTCTTAAACTCTTCAGGATTTCAATAGGCTCCGTTAGACCTAAAATTCTCTTATGATAGTCTTCGTCTATGTGACTGATAATGATGTCTTTCACCGAGTTCTTTCTTAGCATAATCTCAGACTCTGAAATTCCAGTTGGTGATGGATGATTTGTTTCAATCATGTCAAGTAAACTCCAACTTGTAAGTTCGGTTTTTAAGCAGTCTAACCATACTTCAAAACTTGCCTTGGATGTCAACTTGTATTGCCTCTGAATTTTTGGTCTCATGTTGTTTACGCTGTTGCCTCCTGGACACTCTTGAGATTGCATTTTTACTCTTTGCTCGGCTTCTTTGCTGTTTAATTTAGCCCTCTCTGATTCAAGTGCGCGGTTGTGAATTTTGTACAAATTGTCCACCACTTCCTTCAATAGATTTCCGGTTGTTTTATTAGTTGAAATGTCACTTGCATCAATTGTCGCTACTAATTTATTAACATTAGCAATTGTCGTCTGCAACGCCTCTAAATTTGCTTGATTGTTGTGTGTTCTCTCAGTCGTAGCTCTCGTCTCTGAATTTTGACTATCGGTCTCACTCATACCCTCTGAAGCTCTTATTGTTGTGGCTGTTTGAATAGCACGATCAGAACCTGTAACTTCTTCTCCAAGCCTGATTCTCATATACTCAGCATATTCTTGACTCATATCGTCGTTGACTTTAATAAGATTACTAGCCATCTGTTCCAGGATTATGAAACATTCTCAATTAGTTTTTATTCATTTATATATTTTTAAACTTATTTTATTACTTATTTATTTTGTCAACTTTTCTGATAAATTTCTCTGGAATCTTTAACTCTTACGCATTTCTCTTTTTAACCTCTTATTTTACCCTCCAATACCAGGTAATCTCTGTATTTTAATTAATTAAATACGTTAAACTGTTTTGTTGTTGAACTTTGATCTCTTTTGAAATGGTAAATTTTCTTCATTGTTTTAGTTGGTAAGCAATAAAGTCAGCATAATTATAGTATAAAAGAAACTTAAAGACACAAGACAATCGAGAAGTATTTCTCCATTCACTGGCTCAAGGCGTGCGCCCGAGCTTATTCTATCTCAAGGCACTTAGCCCGAGATAAGTGAATAGTGGGATACGTTCAACTGCGTACTCAAGGCATCCGCCCGAGTATCAGCGCCCCAAGGCAGTTATGCCCGGGGCCTGCAGTTGAACTAGTAATTGATTGATTTATCAATCTGACTGCGTACTCAAGGCATCAGCCCGAGTATTAGCGTCCCAAGGCTTTGTGCCCGGGGCTAGCAGTTGGATTATAATCAATCGATTCGCTAATATAACTGCGTGCTCAAGGCGTCAGCCCGAGCAACAGTTAAAGTCTTAATTAAATTGGTTTGTTTTTCTCTGGTAACAAAAATAATTAAAGAATATAATAATCGTAAGAATTAACTGCTCCATTAACACTCTAAATTCATAAATATGTAAATATAAAACCTCATTAACTAGTTCTTTAATAAATTAATCACTTCAGAAAATTTCATTCATTGATCGCTCCATAAATGCCCGAACTTTATACGTCTCTGCAATAAATTAATTATTGAAAGAATTCACTTGTAAATATGTTATTAAAATTAATATAGCCAACTGAACTTGTTATTATATGACCAAACAAAGAATAAAATAAAACTTAAAACATTAAACAAGAACACTCTTTTACTGATCTAGTTGGCGAGTATAAAGTAGCAGATAAGTATCATACAGGAATATCTCTCTCTCCCCGGGAGCCTTGATGTGTATATAGGATACACATCATATCAAGCTCCCAGCGCATGCCAGTACACATAGGGTGTACGGGTATTGTGTAACAAATTGGCGCAGCCGGTAGGATATCGGTTTTGCAAACACCACAATTTAGCGCATTGTGTAGTAAAATTAAATGGGATGTAAGTCTTTCCTCCTAGCCGATATCTGAAACCACTCAATTCCTGTATGTTATCATCGCTACTTACATTGTCAATGGAACTAGATCAGTTTCCTCAAATTTAAAAAAAAACCAATCTCATTGGTCATTTAAATAGCAAGCATATAATTTTCATATCCAATATTTTATATTCCAAAATCTAATCTAGTCTATTTTAAAATCAATCAAACAAACTTCCAAATGATTCAAATTTAATTTAACGTACAATGTACAACTTATCGATAATGTTTCAGTTGACTTACATGCAAAACAATCAACAGTACAAGTAAACATCGAACACAAGCAAGCATAATGAAAACATAAATAACGAGTAAACAAACTCGTGTCCATCGTTATATCAACATAACATCTTTTATCGCTCAAACAACTGAAACAATAATAATAACAATAACGCGCACCCACATGAATATTCAAGTCTTATCTTTAAAATTAATCTAGCATTCGAATAATTTCTTGAGAGCCTTTAATGAAGATGAAATTAATGAATAGACGTTTCAGCAATAATTTTTAATGCAGTTAAATGAAAGTGCAAATAAATAAACCAACCGCGTCACGTCAAATGAATATCAAATTTAAATAAGAGACAATTTTTCAATGCAAATGCTCAACAAGAAACTTTAATAATTTCAAGTTTCACTGAAATAATCCAAGTGTAGGAACTGTGAAATAAATGAGTTTTGATTGTTATAGCTCAATACAATCTAGGCCAACTCAATACAAACAAATTTACCCTTAAACCAATTATCTCTTTCAATTCCCTTTTTTTCTCCCCCACGAATGACAAAATATGAATTCAGCACTCAATTTGCAATTTCATAGTATAAGCAGTAATAAAAAGGAAACTAGTGGCAGTCAAGCCGATAAATCCCGGCAAGCTTTTATAAATAAATAGGAAAACAAAATAAGTTGAGTGGTTCCCCGAAAACCCACTGTCGACAGCCACAAATGTGGTCCCTTCAAAACAAAACTGTCGGCAGCCACTCAGTCTTTAGTCTAAGTAAAAAAAAAAGATAGCCTCTGAGCCGTCGACCGAAGCTGTCGGTGGACACGCTATTTTTAATAACAAGTCGGTAAGAAAACCGACAATAGCCTCTGAGCCGTTACCCCTAGTTGTCAGCGGACACGCTATTTTTAGTTATAAGGCACAACAGAAACTCATAATAGCCTCTGAGCCATCGGCCGAAGCTGTCGGTGGACACGCTAATCTTAACTACAAGTCGGTAAGGAAACCGATAATAGCCTCTGAGCCGTGGACCCTAGTCGGCAGCGGACACGCTATTTTTAGTTGTAAGTCACTATAGAAACAAACAAAAGCCTCTGAGCTGCCCGTCGGCAGACACGCTGCATTCATTTAATATTAAGACAATTTACCAACCAATCGGAGCCTCTGTGCTGTTGAACTAAAATGGTTTGCAGACACGCTTCCACTAGTCACTACGTTTCCCTGCTCAATAAATACATTCTAGCTGCTAACTACTAAATAACTCACCATTTAAACCCCCGCGGTTAACGCAAAAAATTTAAAACCCACCCGTTTCCCACCCTTACATATTACACGTATTCTCGAGATAGATATCAACAATTTTAACGAACAGCTAATGAAGTGACCTCGCACGGCACTGTACTGTCCTCCAGCAAAGTCGGGGACAGCTTTACGCCAAACCGAACATATACTCACTAGGGAGATTTGACGGAACATATAGGGTCTTAAATGAAGGCCGAAACTATATGCTCCCATGCCCAACATATAGTGATAGTTTTGTTTCGAATACGTTTTAGAATACTCCTTCTCGCAAGATATTTTTAACTTAACAGTTTGCTGAAATCATTCAAAGTTTATATCATAACTTTCAAGCTTAAGATCTTTCCTTCTAATTTTTTTTCCTCAATAAAATTTATTATAACATACCCAACGTTTCTTTATTTAATAAAAATACTTCAAAAAAACACGTTGTCTTCGATTTATCAATAATCTCCAGCTTTACATATAATTAAAAGAAAGAGTGGTATAATTCAAGTAAAGTTCCCTTTGTAGGTACTATCTCATATAAATACAGGAGTTGCAATAGACAATTTGAACCAATCAAATAACGTTTGAAGGCATATACCTTAAAAGCTACATAATCCCACAGCAAGCCCTACCCACTACAAACTACATAAAGCTAACCTAATAGAAACAAATCATCTTCATTACGATTACCCGCCAACCACAAATTAGCATGTACAATGTACATAGCATAGAATTCCGAGCAACTGGCGCATGTGAAAGCTTTGAAAAAAAAAAAATATACTTTTTGCTCACACGTAATTGCAAAGACAAAGCTATTCTCCTTATCATCTTATCTTCAAACCTTTTTAAGCACCTTCATGTAAATTATCAATCTTTGTTTCCCACTAACAACATTAACGATCCACATCAAGAGAAAAACTTAGGTCCCACACTACATAAAACCAATTAAAGCTTTAGCAATGAAGCAACAACATCAACTCGCAAGCTATTCCCTTGCAAAGCTAATAATTCCCGAACAAAACGATCGTATCGATCTTACGTTCCCCATGGACAATTTAACTGGGTTGTTCCCAAAACAAACGAGCATCTAGAGCTTCATATACTAACAAATTTCCCAACTAACCTATTAACATAATATATTATTTGCAAAGTACATAACCAAAAGCTTATTTAGCAAGCTTTTCGTTATCGTCTATGAAAATTTAATAAGCAAGAAAAATGAAGCAAATGAAGTATTTTTTTTTTCATAAAAAGCCTTAATAAATGCGAAAGAAAAAATTTAGTAGACTAAATTAAAAAAAAAAAACAAAATCTCTTTTTTGTTTATGTTTTGGAAACATTATTTTTGCTACCAACCATCAATAAAACTAAAGTCTGAAAACGAAAAACAACCAAAAATTGGTGTAACGCAATATCAAACGAACTATACACATAATACAGTTTAAATCTTGAAAAACAAAACCGAATGAATATAACAATAAAAGAAATGAACGAAATAAAGTAAATAGAAAAATAAGCATTAAAAAAAAGCATACAAAAGTTTCAACAGAAAACCTTTCATGTAATATGAAAATAGGTTGCAAAAAGACAAATAAGCGAAACTGTACATAAATGTGAAATTAGTTCATCAGAAAATTGATTATATTTTCATTAACATTCTAAAATGTAAGTAGAGAAAACAAGAAAATAAAGAAGAAAAAAAAGAACTGATTATATGTTACATAAATCATAGCAATGCGAAAGTATAATGCAGTAAGCTGATTCAAGTGAAGAAAATGCAAAGCATATTGTAAATAACCGAAACTGTACTCGTATATATTTGTGAAATAGTTATATCTTCATTTGCATTAATATTCTAATATGTAAGTAAAGCAAAACAAGGAAATAAAGATAAATTAAAGAGAAATTATTTGTTACATTACAGCAATGCAGAACTATTAAAGTAAAGCAAAAAAAAAATATTGTAAAAGACAAATAAGCGAAACAATGTATAAATGTGTAATTAATTATAATTCATCTTCTAGTATGTAAATGGAGCAAAACAAAATCAAATTAAAATGCCTAATAAGTCTAAGCAAACGATTAGTAAAAATATTCAAGCAAAGTAACTCAAAACAAAAATTATGAAAGAACTACAAGTCATTATGATTCAATAAGAAAAAACAAATATTGCGATAAGAAATTAATATTCAAAGGAGCATGTCATAACTTTTTATGAAACGATGAGCAAAGGAAAAAGTAAATTCGATTAAAATCGTTTAAAATAGTAATTTTAAATCAACATTCCAAGTTTACCAATTAAAACAATCAAGCAAAAATGAATATCTTTCACGACATGGCTCTTCAAGCCAGTCGTGAACTTTTCTTTTCAGTGGGGAGGCAATGTTACGGGAACCGCAGTCCAAATATTGCTCGGTTCGTGTTCCGTCGTTCCTCTCTGTGTACTGTAAATGACAACATACATACGAAAAGCTGCGAATTGTAATCAATGCATCTGTGGGCACGGTGTCGTATCATGGATTAGCAGAAGTGGGTGTGTATCCATACTGGTATTAAGTATCAAACATATACACACAAGACTTCGCAATCAAACGTACCGCCCAGCGGAACGAATTGGTTACATGCATTGCAAATCGAGTGAAAGCTTTAGCTTTGTGGTTGCACCAGTCACAGAGAGATGGCACTAAATACGTTAAACTGTTTTGTTGTTGAACTTTGATCTCTTTTGAAATGGTAAATTTTCTTCATTGTTTTAGTTGGTAAGCAATAAAGTCAGCATAATTATAGTATAAAAGAAACTTAAAGACACAAGACAATCGAGAAGTATTTCTCCATTCACTGGCTCAAGGCGTGCGCCCGAGCTTATTCTATCTCAAGGCACTTAGCCCGAGATAAGTGAATAGTGGGATACGTTCAACTGCGTACTCAAGGCATCCGCCCGAGTATCAGCGCCCCAAGGCAGTTATGCCCGGGGCCTGCAGTTGAACTAGTAATTGATTGATTTATCAATCTGACTGCGTACTCAAGGCATCAGCCCGAGTATTAGCGTCCCAAGGCTTTGTGCCCGGGGCTAGCAGTTGGATTATAATCAATCGATTCGCTAATATAACTGCGTGCTCAAGGCGTCAGCCCGAGCAACAGTTAAAGTCTTAATTAAATTGGTTTGTTTTTCTCTGGTAACAAAAATAATTAAAGAATATAATAATCGTAAGAATTAACTGCTCCATTAACACTCTAAATTCATAAATATGTAAATATAAAACCTCATTAACTAGTTCTTTAATAAATTAATCACTTCAGAAAATTTCATTCATTGATCGCTCCATAAATGCCCGAACTTTATACGTCTCTGCAATAAATTAATTATTGAAAGAATTCACTTGTAAATATGTTATTAAAATTAATATAGCCAACTGAACTTGTTATTATATGACCAAACAAAGAATAAAATAAAACTTAAAACATTAAACAAGAACACTCTTTTACTGATCTAGTTGGCGAGTATAAAGTAGCAGATAAGTATCATACAGGAATATCTCTCTCTCCCCGGGAGCCTTGATGTGTATATAGGATACACATCATATCAAGCTCCCAGCGCATGCCAGTACACATAGGGTGTACGGGTATTGTGTAACATGAGTAATGTCTCTTGCTTCTGAACCAAAACACCGAACACAAGTAATTTTAATTCGAAGCGAGAAATCAGATTCTCCCACCGAGCACCACCACGCATGTACACCACTCGCCGATGTTCAGCTCCGCGCGTTACCACGAAATCTGGTCAGTTTTAGGTTGCGCAAGCACACACGTGGGTCTCGAATGAGATCCTACCAATGTCCCTAGTCAACGAGCAGCCTACACCGAACACAAGTTTCAGCCGAACATTGACCCTGGAATTTATAGAATTTGCTCGTATTTTTATTTATGAACCGAACTCTAATTTATGCAGTGAACAAAAATCCACAGAAGCCAGTAGTCCGGTATCTGACCGCAAGGCAAGCCGGAACAGGACACCAAACTCAAATGAACAAATGCAAACTACCTTTAGCACTTAATTCGATAGTTATTTGAGCTAAATTCTGAATTTGACTAAATTTCTCTTCGTCTTATAACCTCTTATACCATCTTCTTTCTACTCTGATTCCCTGATAAAGTTAAAAAAACTTTATTTCACTCGTCAAGTTCTCTCTGAATGATTGTAATAAAAATAAATTTTTATTATTTATTTTCTTTCAATAAAATACTGACGAAATTTATTCCTCAGCATTTGTACCAAATTATTATTATTTTTTTTTTTTTTTTTTAAACTTCTTAATAATAAGATGAGAGAAAACTTCTTATCAACCACAACTTACTACCTTCTGCAGTATAACCTCCCTGTTATGTATCCTCTTTATTGGATATCATCGCTACATCTTAAATACATTCATTAAATTTTAGCTTGATTGCAGATGAGAACCCCTTTATTTTGCATCAGCCCAGGATCGTGAGTGCCGTCTAAACTCCCTCCGTTCAGATAAATACAAATCGTATTTCTCTGAAGCACATCTATCTCGGAAAATGGCGGCGTACGTCGCGCGACATGTCGAGACAAGCGCGGAAACACACACAGAGACACGCTGCTGACGGAATTCCCGTATGACGCTACACATGTAAGTTTAACACTAGCAAACACTCAACTTACTCTTTTTCTTGTGAGACGCTTGGTATAACAAAATGTTGACCCTCTGGAATGCAGCGTCTATGCTTCTTCCCGCCTTTCCAGCACGTTGGTCAGCCGGCTTCTATATGTCTCTTTAAGTAATTTTTTTGAACACTTCTCCTTTATGATTCACTGAACTCAATTAAAATCACTGAACATGCCACCCTGGTGCAATGTAGACCTTTATAGCTCTGCTACCATGTAGGAGTGAATCGGTACACCCATGAATTAGGTGGCTGTTGTGTTGCGAGATAAAATTAAAAACACTGTTTCTTCTTAACACTCTTTAACTTTATTAGTTTATTATAATCTGTAACTCTTATAACATATTTTAGTTTTGTTTATCTTCCGCACTGCCACTACGATGCGCTCGGACCGCCGCTTACTAAAAGACTAACTCCACACCCGCGTTCTTGTTCAATCGCGGTGGCGAGACCAAATGTTTGCAGCGCCGCTCACACACATACATCCATGTATCATCGACAAAGCTATTTCTTCCAATAACAATAACAAAAACCTCAGAATTCGAAATTAGTTCAACTTTGTTAATTATTAAATGATCCTCGTATTTCATATTTTCTCCAATAAAATCGACTTTGACATATATCTTGATTTGATTCGATCTGGTGACTGCATTTTGTAAATTGAATACAAAACCCTTCTGACATGAGCGTAGGTCTGTTAACCCAACTTGTTTCATTTTAATCCCATACATGACTGATACCACTTCTGAACTGTCAGAATGGGTAATGAATAAAACCAATCGAGTTCAACCAATTTAGCTTTTTAGGGTTTTGTAAAATAATTTTACAAAACCCTTCTAAAATCGCGTCCTGTCTGTCCGTCTGTCTGTCTGTCCGTCCGTCCGTCCGTCCGTCCGTCCGTGTGTCACAGCAGTTTTCTCAGAAACTACTTAGGCTAGAAGCATCAAATTTTGTAAGTAGGTGTAAAATGGTGCTCTCTTCAAAGTTCAACTACCAAAAAACTTTATAAGTTATTTAAGGGGGGTCTCCCCATATAGGGGAGTGACCCCCCGAAAAAAAAAATTTCATTCAAGGTAGCCAATATGGGTATCAGATAAAAGGTCTTGATGAGAAATTTTCAAAACAGGTCTTAGTTTGGCAAAATTTGCTTCGAGGGGTGCACAGGGAGGAGAAATACACGAAAAATTTGTGTCCCCCCCCTCGCGATTGGACACCTGTCATCCGAAAAATCTGAAAAAAATCAGGAATGTAGGCCTTGGTGAGTACAACAACAACAAATACGTTAGAAGTCGCAATTCACTCAAATTTGTTAGTAATAGTATGATTTAAAATCGACTTTGACATATATCTTGATTTGATTCGATCTGGTGACTGCATTTTGTAAATTGAATACAAAACCCTTCTGACATGAGCGTAGGTCTGTTTACCCAACTTGTTTATTTTATTAATTTCTCTCCGTAAGCAACACACGTATACTTGGCTTCGCTGGCGTGCTCGACTGACTGCATTTCACGACTGGCATCCGTTGTTGCCAGTTGTCCAGTTTCTCTAGTGTTGCCACTTATAAGTAATTGCTGTGATTGTGTGAATATGCCGAGAAAGTGTAATTACGATCCTGACTCTTTTTGTTATATTTGTGGAGAATTAACTTTCAAAAAACAAACACAAAATTTCACTAAAATTGTGATGGAGAGTTATCATCAGTATTTTGATTCCCCTATGACCCATCAAGCTAAATCTTGGGCTCTCCATATTTGTTGCATAACCTGTATTAAGAATTTGAGTGATTGGAAGAAAGTGTCGCGTCCCATACCGTTTGCTGTACCCATGATTTGGATCGAACCAACAGATAACATTTCGGACCCTTCTCATTGGCGTTACGTGACGCTTCTAAAACTGTCGTAAAGGTAGTTTTACTGCATAACGGAAATGTATTTCCTTCTGTACCTCTGGCCCATGCTGCTAATATGAAAGAAACAAACTTTTGAAAACAGGAATTTCTTACTGGAAAAAAATCAACTATAGTAAATATTCTTACAAAATCTATGGTGATTTCAAAGTTGTTGCCCTATTACTCGGCCTTCAGCTGGGTTATACCAAATTCTGCTATATTCTTTGTAAATAGGATAGTTGGGACAAAAGAAACCATTATCATAAAAAAGTATGGGTTACGCGAACATTTCTAAACACTGGGCAGTAAAATGTGAAGTATTAATCTCTTGTAGAGCCGTCTAAAGTTCTTCTTCCATCATTGCACATTAAATTATGCCTAGTGAAAAATTTTGTTAAGGCAATGGATCGCAATGGGAGAGAATTTTTGTATATAAAAGAAAAATACTCTAAAATAAGTCACGCAAAGATAAAAGAGGTTTATTTAAATTCTCAATTATTTGAATTCTCGGTGTTTTTTGCTTTTTCGAGGGTAAGTACTCCCTCTTCTTTAGTATTTGTTTCTGGCCTAGTAATAATTTTTCCTTTTCTTAAATACCTTAAGCATTATTACCTGCTATCAGTTTCCTAGTCAATTTAACTTTTCTCCTATCTTTATTTTATTGACCTTAATTTTTCTTATCTTGAACTAAATTATCCAATGTACTTAAGTTGTATCGTTTTTAGGGTCCTGTACTAAAATACAAAACCCTATTGCAATCACGACCTGTGTCCGTCTGTCCGTCCGTTCGTCCGTCTGTTCGTCTGTATGTCACAGCACTTTTTCTCCGAAACTATAGAGGCTGCAGCTATAAAACTTTTTGGAAAGGTCAGAAGTGGTGACTTTTTGAAAGTTCAAGGGTGGAAAAATTTTTCAAAGGGATCAAGGGGGGTCTCCCCATATAGGGAGGTGACCCCTCAAAAAAAAAATTTTCACCATTGGTAGTCGAGTAGGGTGTCATTG
Organism: Odontomyia ornata; assembly: GCA_963969285.1. Taxonomy (NCBI): domain Eukaryota; kingdom Metazoa; phylum Arthropoda; class Insecta; order Diptera; family Stratiomyidae; genus Odontomyia; species Odontomyia ornata. Next base: position 341,818,329 of record OZ017738.1, on the reverse strand, counting down.
GAAAGGTCTCAATGAGATATTTTCAAAACAAGTCTTAAAATTGCCTTACGAGTACCGAGGGTGGCAGGGGAAGGGGAAATGTACGAACTTTTCCCGTACTCCAGCCTCGCGATTGGACACCTTCCATCCGATAAATCTGAAAAAATCGTGAATATAGGCTTAATGAGTACAACAACAACATATGCATGAGAAGTCGAAATTCACTCAACTTTGTTAGTAATCGTATGATTTATCGATTTTATGTTTTCTTGAACAAAATCTAAACGGTACCCTTAAATTCAATAAAATTGAGCAAACAGATGACAATTTATAAGATTGATTTTTTCTGCAATTTTCATAAAGATCTAATAGTATTTAATGAAGTTATAGTGATTTGAATTTTCCTCTATTACTATGGAACAATATGCCTTGTATTACTATGAAAACATATGGCTATGGAGCCATATGCGCTTTTTACCAACTTAACACTACAGCTTTGCTAGGATTTGCATGAAAATTTCAGGAATGATAGGTATCATGAAGATGAGTACATACAATTGAAAAAAGTCTAAGAGGCAGGAGAGAGCTCCATGAAAAATTTGTTTCCTCCCTCGCGAATGGACACCCGTGATCTAAAAAATCTGAAAAATTATCAAGGGAGATATTTATGGGTATAATTATAACAAATACCTCAGAAGTCAAAATTCTATGAACTTTGCTAATAATAGTATGATCCTCAAACATGACATGTTTCTTGATTTTATTCGTTGCTGGTTACTGCATTTTGTAAGTTGAGTACAAAACCCTGCTGACAGAGCATAGGTCTGTCTACCCAACTTGTTTTACTTTTCAACAAATTTTTTTCAATTGATTTACTATAAAAGCCCCTAAAATTTACTAACACCTAATTAACTCTAACATCTTTGAAAATCCGTTACCGATATCTTGATTCATTCCGGTTGGCTTAGTATCCACAAACTTTCATATGCACCCAGTTTTCGAATTTCGTTTACCTTCTGTACAACTTCCAGGTCATTATAATTTATCTTATGGTTATTTGCTATCATATGCTTTGCTACCGATGACTTGATCGCTTCAACTGGTCCTAGTTTCACAATGAATTTTTCCGCTTCCTTGATATGTTCGATGAACCTTGTTTTCATTGACCGCCTCTTTTGCCCTGCATAGTTTTTTGACATACCTGGCACGTGATTTTGCAACCAATTTTTCAAAATGCGTTATATGGACCGCAAAGAATCAAGTTTAAAATAAAATAAAACTAGTGTTCAATTACATTAATTTAATTAACACTTCAGATGTAACAAATGTATGTTATTTTGAACGACACGTATGCATTTCGGTCGGTATTGCGGTCCATAAGGGTGAAAACTTATTGAATTTTAATTAACACTGACCACAATTGTGTTCTTCTAACAGGTTGAATTGTAAGAGAAAAGTTTCTGAACTGATAAAAAACCCTTCTGCCATGAGCGTAGTTCTGTCCACCTAACTTGTTGTTATTAATGCGACTATCAGGATCAGTCACTAATTGGATAGACAGTCGATATATCATGAAATTTCTCAGAACTGTTTTCTAGAGGTAAATTGCTCGCAGAATTTGCTGAACAGAGTTTCCAACCATCTAGTTTTAGTGAGCAATTCTCAAATTCGATTAAAATGCTCGAAAGTAATATTTTGGAACAAGGTAAGTTAAAAATGTTCTCTCGTGCGAACTTTCGATCTAAATAATACGAATAAATTTTGTGTTTAATATAATGATGCTGAAAATTTGAATAGAATATTGTAAAATTTTTATTCTTATTTCAATTTAAATAAAGTGCAACCAAGTTTTGGAGATACTTATTATTTCATAAAGAATTTTTCGAGGATACGTGCATAGATCAATTTGATTCGCCACTATTCCAAAAGGCAGCGCTTTGAATTTCCACTTACCGTAATGCTTCAGAAAAAAATAACATAGGAAAACCTGTTAAATAATGTTTTGAGCTCTTTTCAGACATTATCAAATTCATTACTGAAGTTAAGATCATCGTCAATGAAATCAATCAGGAAGTGATTCTGATTCTCACAAAATACAAAATAGAGACTCTCTCAGGCAAAATTATAGACAGTGCTGAACAGGGAGCCTTAACTGAAGAGCAAACCAGGCTCCAAAGCCAAAGAAAAAAATGTTTGCCAAAAAGTCGTGCATATAGAAAAAGGAAATGTGATCCTGAATTCTGGAAAAGAAGAAAGGCAGCCATAGCCAGAAGCAAAGGTGACACTTCTTCTTCCTCTTCTTCTCCATAACTCTACAGCTCCTCTTGGGTCTTCGCTTTCTGCAAATAGCACCTCTAACTCCCTTGGTCCATTGATTGTGTCCTCCAGTTTTGAAATCCGAGCAGCGATGAACTGTTTTCGTCGACCGAATCAGACCAGTGACTCCTTGGTCTCCGCACTGGTCTTCAGTTCTCCCAACGAATACCCCTTTAGGTATCCGTTGTTTGTCGATACGATGCACGTGTCCAGCCCACTGCAGCTACCGCAGTCGTCCAATCGTTGAGACATCCAGCTCGTCAAAAATTTCATACAGCTCATGGTTGTATTGAATTCGCCATTGGTCCCCATCTAGCTTGGCGCCAAATATTCGGCTCAGGACCCGTGGCACAAAGGCGTTCAATATATTTGTGGATACTTGGGTTAGGGTCCAGGTTTCACCCATAGCATAACACAGGTCTTATCACAGATTTTTGTACTTGAAGCTTTATTTTCCTGTGTATGCAGCTGGTTTACAAGATCATCAAAACTGAATAAAGTATTTAATTTGCGAGCTGTACTCTACGGTGTATTTCATGCCTTTCATTACTGATTCTCGTTATTTTGGTGAATAAATATACAAATTCTCTCACATTTTCAAAACTGTATTCGCCAAGTACGATATTTTGTGTGCTTGAGGTATTTTTCTTTGACTGCGTCGAGTTTTGTTTAATTTTCTTTTGTACCCCTACTAGTTTTGCTTTGCTATCGAGTGTCAGGAAAAGTTCTTTGGCAGTTGTTAATGACCGTGACAAAATGTTGATGTTGTCCGCATAGGCTACTTCTTGGCTCGACTTGTATAGTAATGTACCTCGCGTATCGACAGGTAGCTTCCTTATGACGCACTCCAGAGCCAAATTGAATAGCAATGGGGCCAGCCCATCTCCCTGCTTTGGTCCGATATTTGTGTCGAAGGCATCGGTGAGTTGGTTATTGATGCGGACTTGGGAGGTTGTCAGCGTCATTGTCACTTTGGTAAGACGGACTAATTTGGTTGGGATGCCAAAGAAAAGCATTATTTTGCACTGTACGTTACGATCAATACTGTCGTATGCTTGTTTAAAGTCAACAAACGTTTTTTCTTTTTTGCTTGCAAGAAGGTGGCTGGAATACCCACTAAACACCTCCCCTGTCATCCTGAGAACCTAGGCGCAGACCGTTTGACACATTGCTTCGGGCCAGGTCTCGATTTGTTACACCGTGGGGCTCCTTCGAGCTGGGGATCTCTCTTCTAGCGGGAAGGGAGAGGGAATGAAAAAGTGCCAGACAAGCGATTCCAGCCCCTGGCTGCTGTGAGTCCCTTTTATCTTTCAGGACTGCCCAAACCGCCTGGTTCCATTTGTCAACTGATTATCCATAGTGAGCTATTCTGTCTCCCTGTAGAGGCCTCTTTGCAGCTTGTCCTATTTTTCGCACGCCCATCTTCCTCTCTTGGGCAAAACCAACGATCGGGGGGCCGTGACTTACCAATCTTGTGCAGGTAAAACTGAAAACACCCACGTTCACTCAAAAGCTGGGTCAAATACTTACTATGCCTTTGATTTGGCTACGTTCTCGTCTCTGGGATGAGGCGTACAGATCACCTTCCTTTCGTGTAATTTACCCAAGACTGCTGCCAATCAATGAGTTAACGCAGTCTCTTCTCGTGGACAACCATCTCTCTCTCATCCTCGCTCTGACGCAGGTAAATAACGTGGCGCTCTTCAGCAAGGAGGGCAACAGATATCACGTCTGCAATTTCTCTCACCGCCAAGTCAGAGACTGTTGGGTACGAAGATGCAATCCTAAGTGCTCCTCTTCTCTGCACCTCTCTTCTCTGCAGCTGTGCCAAGCGTTTTCGATATACCTCCTCACTGAGAGGGTCGCCCCATATTTCTGCTCCATACAGTAGCACTGATCCTACAGCACTCATCAAGAGGCGTCTTCTTGATGGGCCCTACATTGGCCATAAGTCAACTCAGAGCCGATACTCTTAAAGTGGACTTCTCAGCCGTTGCCCTGATTTGCTCCGAAAAACTCATCTTCAAGTCTATCAGTAGCCCCTGGTACAGGCGGGAGTCATCTGACATTTTCAGCCTCAAAAGCCCATCGTAAGACACATTGCGCAGGTCTAGACCAAGGATAGACCCCTGGGCAACACCCGATGTAACTTATGTCCTTCGTTGGCCCTGTGTTGTGTCGTGGGGCAGGCCTTGGTCCTTCAGGTGGTCCCTCAAGGGCCACATTAGATATTCTAGAACATGAAAAGAGTTCTCCAGCATATCCAGAATTTCCACCCATCTGGCGGAGTTGAAAGCGTTCCGAACGTCGGGTGTCACCAACAGTATGATCCGTCGCTTGGCGCGACTATATGCTTCTGCCTTTTGGGCCGCGTTGACCACCTTTGCAACCGCATCAATGGTAGAACGTCCTACTCTAAAGCCATGCTGCCGAGGAGATAGGTCCTCAGCAGCACGAATCGCGTCAGTGAGTCTTCCCTTGATGAGTTTCTCAAGCACCTTCCCAGCAGTGCCTAGCATGCATAACGGGCGGTATACAGACGGCGACCCAGGATTTTCTTCCCCCTTACTGAACAGCACGAGCTTCACCACCTTCCATCCTACCGGGGAAATCCCATCCTGGAGGCAAGCGTTGAATGTGCTGAGCAGCAAGTCAGGACAATGGTGATAGACAAGCCGCAAAACCTCAGCTGGAACGCTAGCTAGACATGGAGCCTGCCTCGCTTTCAAGGAGTGGACTGCCTCCTCCTGTTCCAGCTGTGTAAAGAGTGGACAGCGTCAATATGGACGGAATGGGTGGGGAAGAGTGCCCGCACTATCTTGTCCATGTTTTCCGCATCATATGTGTAAGGTATCCATACGGGACCAAGCTTCCGCATAACTAGCTTGTAGCCAAGGCTCCACGGATCCTTGTTCATGTTGTCCACTAGGTCTTGCCAGCCGTGAGCTTTAATGTTGTTAATCAATTTGCGAAGGCATTTCCCGGCCGACATATATTCTGTCACCCGGTTGCATTCTTAGTCAGGTTTTCATGCCCGTTAAGCCTCACACCGAAGCTTGTGACATACCCTTAGTTTTTCAGTGGTTTCAGCTGACCAGGAAAAGATTGGGGGCTTGCCGTGCCGGTTTTTTTTTGATGGGGCGTAGAAGCATTGTAAGTAGTCGTAATGATGCTCATAGTTAAGTTCACCATGTATTGAGCTGCCAGTCCCTGCTGCGGGACACCTGCTGTGAGCACCTCGACGAACCTCGTGACGTCCATTCTTCCGATGTTCCATCTAGTTGTAGAAAGCTGAGAGCGCAGACGTCGAGAGAAAACATCGCTGATCTCAAGCAGAATGCACTGATGATAACTGGCTGAGTAGTCCTCTAATACTCTACAGTTGTGTATCCTCCGTAGTAAGGAGGCCAAGGTGATTGTCACGTCTGGTTGGTTCCTTCACAGCCAAAATGGCGTGTTTCTGATTTTTAGTACGACGAGCGTCCTCCTGGCCACCACTTCCAGGACTCATTTTCCCCGCAGATCTGTTTGAGATATGCTCCATTTGATTCCTTTCGCGTTGAAGTTTCCTCCAACGAACACGTTCTCATCTGTGTTCAAGACAGTACCCTCCAAAGTATTAAGCTTGGCGTGGAAAGATAATATTGATTCGTTCATTGTTAGGTACACACTAAAGAAGGTGGTCCCTGGGCACCGGACCCACACCAATCCATCTCCTCGTTGAAAGCTCTCCACTTGGAAATCACTATTTCGAACCCAGATGGAGGCAGTACCAGTTTCATCAGGATACCATGGAGCCGAACTTTTATCGTGGTGTTGCTCACTCAGCAGTATAAAGTCCCTCGCAAACTGCTCAAGTACATTTTGGGCGGTTGAACTGCGGTATAGGTTTAGTTGCAGGATGCGGGTCATCAAAGTTCTGATTTTCCTTGGCTAGCGCCCCCTGGTAAATCTGGCATTTTTCTGATACCAAGACCTGTCCAAAATCATGCCTTGGATCAGCATCTTTGCAAACAATAAATGTGCCTCCTTCGTACACTTTTTCCTTTATGTCCCATTTCACCGTATTTTTAGCATCGGGAACTCCTATCGGGTCCTTTACATACTTGTGCGGTGTGACCATAGCCAAGGCATTTGAAACATTGAATAGACGCTGCTCTTTGCCATATCAGGCAGACAACCCATTCTATTCTTATTTTTCCCTGATTTAGAAATTGTTCGGCGTCCTTTTCGGCTAAGTCAATTATGGCCATGCGCTTCCCCCTGATCCTGCCCATGCTAGGGAACTCCCTTTTGATGGCCTCTTCTACCTCGGCCAGATCCGTCACGTAGCCATTGTCTCTTATTTCAATCGTTGCCATCGGCTCGAGCAAGGCCATAGTTGCGCTTTTGCCGAAGACTCTCTTAACTGCGTCACAGAATGCTTCTTTATTGTCAGCCTCTGCTCTGGATTCGACTTGTATGTGGCCTGACCGCATTGATTGTACTGGTTTAATGGTAGTGTTGGTGTCTTTTCCTCTTTCATTTCCCCTGATATCCCACAGCACCTCCGCGTTGGATGGACCATCTTGTGGTTTTACGAGCAGTGCCTGCTTCCAAAGTCTTTGTCGGGGCTTCTTTTCCTCCTGTTTCGCATCACATCTTTTTTTTGTTAGGCTTCCGTGCGAACTTTGTTTCCTGGCACTTTTCGTAGGAGTTTCTCTGCGGCTTTCTTCGCTCCTTTTGTCACTATCTGGAAATCTTGATCCGGCATTGCACCCCCATCAAGTGCCCCTTCCTTCCTTCTTTTATCCTGATCTCCTTCGATTTAGGAGTAGTATTTGACCCAGGTTTGAAATTTAACATCCATGTTTCATGCATGACCACTAGATTTTCACGTGTCGCTGGTTTTATTTTACGATCCTCTTGCAAGTCTTATAGCATTTCAACCAGCCTCCATCTGTTCGTACTTCTAGCCCGGTCAATCCCTGAGTATGCCTCCCAAGTATGATCTCCTCACTATACCAATCTATCGGATGCTGTTGAAACTGTACAGCGTAAATTCACACGATCTCTATTCTGCAAATATAACCTCACTTACAGCTCTAACGATGAGCGCTTACAGATCCTAAACATTGCATCACTCAAAAATAGGAGAGAATTCTTAGACCTGTGCTGCTTATTTAAATTATAACACGGTATTCTTTCATCCAACTTTCGTCAAAGGCTTTATATACGTCCCACCTCAAGAACGCGTTCAATTGACATATTCTTTGTGCCCTTTGCTCGTACCGATATTTATTTTTATTGATTTTTAGTACGCGTATCACGTCGTTACAATGAGCTCCAGCTGGGTCCTCTGCCACATTCCTTAAACGCTTTTAAAAGTATATTGCATAATAATCTGCTTAGCTTTCAATAGTTTATTAGTATTTTATATTCTTGTTCTTTTTTTCTTAATATAACTTTGTTTATTCACATGTATTATATTATATTATATTTCATTACCTATTTTGTAATTGGGTTCACGGATCTGTAAAATAGTCTAAATAAATAAATGAATAAATATATTTTCTTGTTGCCAAATGTGCTAGATGAACGTGTGAATAGTCTTATGAACAATGCTGCAACCATATTTAATGAGCTGTACGGGAGTGTCAACTATGCCTAGTGCTTTGTTATTTTTCTGGGCTTTGATGGTGAAAAAAACTTCATCCAGAGTAGGTGGTGCCAATGGAAGTTATCCGAAAACATCTCTAGGTTCCGATGTTCTGCAGCTATTTGCAGGATAAAGGAGGTTCTTGAAATATGGTGCCCATCTTTTCTTAATCTTAATCTTGTATGGTTTCGCGCTGATAACCACATTTCAGGCTTTTCCCTAATTTATATGCTTGTCTTACATTATGGCTCGCTCAACTTGCATTGATGCTTCTCAATTAGTCATCAGATTATTTTCTTTCCTCAATTCTAATTATCTTATTCGCTACCTACATATGTAATCTCTGTAAGCCTGATTTTTTGTCGACCGCTTTCTGGCACTTATCATTGAACCAATCATTTCTTTTGCGTCGGGCTTGATGTCAGATCGTCTTTTCTGCCACAGTCTTAATCACCGCTTTCACATCCATCCAGAGCTCGTTGCTTGTTTTCAGGGATGCATCTAATAAGATCGGAAATTTTTAGCCACGGATGCCGTTTGAAGCCTTTCGATGTAAAATTTTTGTAGCGGACTGGTCTTTACCGAATATGCCTTTAACATACGACATCGATAGTTTAATTTGCTCAAGCAATGATCTGAGTTATAATTGGCTCCTCAGTCTGTACCGACGTCAAGTATGCTCGAGGCCCAACGTTGTTGGATCAGAAAATGGTCGATCCAGTTTTGTGTGTTGCCATCCGGTGATACTGCGGTCATTTTATGAATGCGTCGATGTGGGAAGCAAGTCGAACGTATGACTAGATTTCTGCTACATGTAAAGCCAATGAGCTACTGGCCGCTGTTATTTGTTTCATCGAGGATGCTATATCCTCCAGTTGTGTGCAATCTCATATCTTGAATTTCACTTTCAATTCAGTTCGTTTCCTAGATTGTCAGTGTTTTTAATTGATATTGACTGGCCTGTTACTTTGATTCCATTTTCAGGCACGGAAGACCCACCTTCACCCTCTTACGTCTCCACAAAGGAGGTATAAGTAGGATTTCGTAGCAGGGCTGCAGATGTATTTATAGTTATTAGCATTTCTCGGCATTTGATGACCCATTATTTGGGAAACAGTAAACCAAATCTGTGACCCCGAGAGCATTTACTACCATTTGATTGGGGGGTTTGGATGAGGAATCATGGAAGCTATCCCAAGCCGTTTTCTCGAAAAGGCTTGAGACCGTCTGCGGTGGAGTCGGTGGTACTTATAACTCATATAATGGCATTTTGGTGGCACAAAAGGGGCTCAAATTGAGTACGCCCTGTCGTAAAAACTTTAGATTAAAATGCAGTGAACGCTTTCCTTCAGATGACAGGGCAATGTTTTTAAGTCAATTATATGAGTTGCATGTAAATGCAAAAACCTTTTGATTTTTAGACGTATTGCTAGAAAGGGTACCGCCAGGGAATAACAGGGAGACAAAACACAAAAAGTGCACCTATAAGTATTTTGTGTTAGTAAGAACAAGTCTGCAAAGAAGCACTTAGCATTCTGTTCCAGATTGGCAAAAAACGCAAGACCTTGCAAAGAGGGATGGGCCCGTTGAACTAGAGGAGCTCCTAGACCACTAGGACATTGCAGGTGGAGGTGGTCAAAGACCAAAGAGGACCAGAAGGCTGAAGAAGAGCAGAAGGCTAAAGAAGCGCTGAGGACAGGTACCTCTATCATCAAACATTAATAAAAGAATGGCGTCCAGCCCGATTGAAGGAGATCAGGATGAAAGAAGGAAGGAAGAGGCACTTGATGGCCATGGGATGCTAGATGGAGGGTCGCAGCCAGCGCTGATGAAAAAACTGAAGAAAATGACTAGGTATTTCGTTCAAAAAGTGCCAGGAAATAAAGCTTCCACGGAGCTTCCATAAGAAAAAAAGAACTGATGCGAAATAGGAGAGAAAGAAGCCCCAAGAAAGATACCGGCAGAAGCCACTGCTCGTACAATCCCAAGATGGCTGAGACTTCGCAGATGTGTCGCAGGATATTAGGGGAAATGTAAGGCCTGAAGACATCAACATCGCTATTAAAGCAGTACAATCAACGTGGTCGGGCCACATACTAGTCGAATTCGTAGCAGAGGCCAACAATAAAGAAGCATTCTGTGACGCAGTAAAAAAAATCTTCGGCAAAAGCGCAACTATAGCCTCTGTCAAGTCAAAAGCAATGATCGAAATAAGGGATATTGACTGCGTGTCAGACCATCAAAAGGGGGTTCCCTAGCGGGGGCAAGATCAAAGCGAGGCTAACACCAGAAAACCATAGGGGACAATGCAAGGTCATCATTGACTTGACCGAAAAGGATGTCGAACAATTTTTGAATAACGGCAAAGTACGAATAAAAAAAATTTACAGAGTTTTAAACGGGGTCTCCCCTTGTAGGGGAGTGGCCCCATGGGTATCAACTGACAGGTCTAGATGAGAACTTTTCAAAACAAACTGACTTTTTTTCAAGGGGTACACAGGGAGGGGAAACACATGATCTGAAAAATTTGAAAAAAAATTATGGAGGTAGCTGTTTATAAACACAAAAAATATCTTAGAAGTGAAAATTTGCCCAACTTTGTTAATAATAGTATGACCTTCAAATTTCAAATTTTTCCCAATCAAATCGTAACCCTCAAACTCAACGGAACTTTAAGCAGTCTTGTGAAAGGTCCTGATACCATGTAAGTTTGATGAAAATCGAACTATATTCACGGAAGCTATATCCATTTGAAGTTTATCTTATAACAATAACAATAACATACAATTTTAAGTACTTTATGGACTCTCCATCGAATCAGACACTGCAGTTTTGATTTGATCTTCTTAACATTTTTAGATAACATCAATTTTATTTATTTTTTGAGATTTTATTATATGAGTGATTTTTCTTACTTTGCAGCTAAATGGCGGCAGTTAAAAATGGAGAAACAACCGATTTTCTTTCAAATGGGCACATCTTTTTGACGTGTCATGGCAACACCAATTGAAAAGCACTGGCCACGGAAGAAATCGAGAAAAGGCAGTCGCATCCGAACCATCAACCGAGTCGTTGTATTTTGAACACATTAAATTGATTATTAACAAACGGTGCTCGTTAGTGAATTTTTTTCCTCTGCAACTATCCTGTTCTCAAGGTCAACCCCTGAAAAAATCAGAAGTGGGATTCAAGGATGGTTTAGTGCGAATTGCAAGTTAAAATTCGAATCGTACACGTAGAATGAATATACGCCGTCAAAAGCCATTTTTTCCCTCCTCGCGATCTCGTGTTTAATTCTCCTGCGATTCGTTTGCGAAAAGAGACGGAAGGAGAAACGTGCGATATACATACGCGAAAGAGACGAAAGGAGAAAAGTGCAACATGCATACGTGAGTGGCCACACATAATTGTAACAGTGGTTCGATTTCCCCTTCAGTTCGTATACGAGGGAAACGGAACGCAACACGATGCCGGTCGAAAAGGTCAATACGCTAAACAAGCAACGACTAAAACTTGAACTGAGACTACCGAACGCCTCTACACAGAGAAATTAAGCCGAGCTAGCACAAAGACTCTATGAAATTCTGGCTAATGATGAAATCGAAACGGACGGGAAAATGTCAGAATGTTCGGGTGAAGATGATATGCACGAGTTACGTGATGAAGTGAAGCGATTGAGCGAGTAAATATCAGCTGTCGCCACGTTACCGAGTGGGGGAAGTTGGCGACATCGTCAACAACTGAACAAATTAACACTCAATCGGTCGTAGTACAGGAGCCGACACCACCACTCACTAAAGCCATGAAATCGGGTGACGCATGCGAACGATCGGCTAATTTAGTGCGGGCATGTAGTGGGCCACATTTTCATAACATCCGAGATGTGACGGATATTTTACCAGACTTCGACCCATCGTCCGAATCTTGCATGTCGGCAGCGCAGTTCGTTGATCGCGTTACGAAGCTTGCTGAGGCGTATCAGTGGAGCGAGAGAGTTTTGGTGTTCGCCGTGCAAGCCTCTCTAAAGGGGCCTGCTAAAATTTGGAGCGATAGTTCTGTTCGGGTTATCGGGAGCTGGCTTGAGCTGGCCGAGTTATTGAGGTGAGATTTCCCTAGCCATGAAAGTGAGGCTGATGTTCACATAAAAATGATGAATCGCCCCAGGGAGCCGAGCGAGATAACACAAAGTTACTTCTATACTATGCTAGCATTGGGAAGACGAGGTACCTTGCGTGATCACGCTATAATCCGGTATATAAGGAACGGGCTACGGCATCCATTTTTGCAAAATGCGATCACTCCATTTTCGACACCATCAACGATCTTTTAGCCCCGATAAAGAATTGCGAAACGAATTCCGTTCAAATTTTGGAGCCACGAATGGAGTCAAGACGATATTTTGGATCGCCATCATAGATACAGCGAGGTATTATGTCATCGCAGTCGAGCGCAGCCGACTTCGAGTGATTCGGAATCCCGTCGAATCCAATGCTATAATTGTCTTGAGGTGGGGCATATTTTGCTGAACTGTCCAAAACCACAACGGAAACAAAGATGCGAAAAGTGTCAACCAACATCACATATGACCAACTGAAGTCCGGACCACCGTCAATAATGTTCATCACATAAATGCAACAGAAAGAATTCATCCACTTGTTAAGGGGGTTCTTTTCAACGGAAACAAAATTAAGTCCTTCATCGACCCCGGCAGCGAAGGAATACTCATACAACGAACGATCGCAATGTCGATAGGGGGCGTGAGGCAGTGTTCACCGATCATCCTACAAGAATTTAGAGGAGCTTCAGTAACGTGCGACCAGACACTCGAGGCCCAAATTCAAATGCAAAGATTTTTCCCGTGGATGACGACTTGATCTCGGAGCCACTGCTATTGGAGTCAGATCTACTCTGCACATCGGGCAAACGACTGATCATTGAACCGAGAGTTTTTTCGATTGGAAAACGTTTTCCAAAATGCTCCAACTTTTGAGCCAACACTATCCGTTAAAGAAAAAGACCAACTGTATCAGTTCATCAGTGAGCATAGAGAATGCTTCTTTGAATCGCTTGCTCAGTTAGGTCAATGCAACTCGGTAACGATGACGATAAGTTTAACGACCTTAAAACGCCAGCCATACCGGATACCGTTCGCAAAGCGTGAGCGTATTCAAGAAAGAGTAAACGAACTGCTCGAAAACGATATCATACGTTCATAATCATCAGAATATTCGTCACAAATTGTCCTCGTTCGCAGACAAAATGGTGTGGACCGTCTCGGTGCTGATTTCCGTGAGCTCAATGCTATCATCGAAAAGTGTCCGTTTCTCATGCCAACTGTTGAGGAGCAGCTATCATCGACCACTGGTAATTTATTTTACACGACTCTCGATTTTATGTCCGGCTATTATCAAATACCAATCGCAGAAAAGTGCAGGAAATACACTGCATTTGTCAAGAATGCAGGCCAATACGAATTCAACCGGATGCCTTTTGGCCTGTGGAATGCACCGAGTTATTTTCATGAGGTCATTACCAAGTTGGTTCGACAAATGCGAAATCGAGCAGTTAGTTACATAGATGAAGTAATTCTGCCCAGCTGAGGGTTTAATCAAACTCTGTGAATTCCTGCTTAAACTTCAAGGTGCCGGTATGACGCTTCAGACGTCTAAGTGTACGTTTTTGTCCAAACGAATCAAGTTTTCGGATCGTCGAGTCGATGAGGATGGAACAAAACCAGGAGTTGAAAAAACTAATGCAATTCGAGAGTTTCTGGAACCAACTAACGTTACAGAAGTTTGAAGATTTCTGGGATTGAGCGGGTTTTTCTGCAAATACATTAGATTTATTCTCTAATATCGAGGCTACTTACACTTTTGTTGAAGCAGAAGGACAGTTCACAATTTTGTTGGTCGACCAAACAATGAGACGCATTCAAAAATTTAAAATCAGCACTATGCTGCAATCCAGTGCTCAGTGCATACGAAACGATGAAGGAACATCAAGTTCACGCTGACGCAAGCATACTGGGTCCTGCGGGAATCCTCATACAACGAGACGATGGGGGCAACTTCAGACCGGTTTTCTACTACAGCTGCCAGTATACCGGACCCGAAAGCAGATACCATGGTCATGAGCTTGAAGTTTTGGCTATCGTTGAGCCGTTAGAAAGATCTCGCATTTATTTGCTCGGTAAGCATTTCGAGATAATTACCGATTGCGCCGCAACTAGCACCACAAGAACGTCTGAGCCATTGCTACCGCACATCGGTCGATGGTTCCTGAAGCTACAGGAGTATGATTTCCGCATCATACATCGATCGGCTGAATGCATGAGTCACGCAGATGCTCTAAGCAGGACTCCAAACGAACCACCGAACGAGCCAGAGATAGCATCGGGGAACATGCGAGTGGAAGAAAACGAAGACTGGCTTGCGCTGCTGCAACGACAAGACGTGAAGTTGAAGGAGTTAATTGAAGTTCTGAGAGGCGATATTTAGTCCGCTCAATCCAAACAGATCAAGTCAAATTCTTCACTCGAAAATGGTCGGTTGTATCATAAGTCTCATATTTATCATTCCGTCTGCAGTCAGGTGGAAAATCAACCGCACGGACCACGCTGACATGGGCCGCTTTGGGCTTGAGAAGACCATAAATCGAGTTCGGTAAGATTCTTGGTTCAAGGATCTCCGAAAATAAATCAAGTCGTACCGCACAGCGTGCTTAGAGTGCTGCTATAATAAAGGGATCGCAGGCAAACCGGAGGGTCAACTCTATTTGGATGAGGTGACACCTATTCCATTCTGGACGTTACACGTTGATCACCTGGGACCTTTCCACGCAGTCGTCTTGGTAATTTGCACATCATTGGAACATCTGATTCGTTCAATAAGTATTTAATTTTAAGAGCCGTCAAAACTTTGAAATCGAAGCCCGTCATCGACGCCTATAGGGATCTGACATTGTACTTCGGTCTACCTAAGTGTATAATTAGCGATCAAGGCACTGCTTTTACATCACGAGAGTTTGCTCAATCCTACGCATTTAATGAGATTCAACATATTAAGGTTGCCGTCAGAACACCTCGAGTTAATGGCCAAATCGAATGTGCAAACCAGTCCATCTTATGATTTCTAAGAACTACAACAACTGATCATAAGGATTGGGATTTACAACTGCTCAATCTTCAGTGGTCTCTGTATTCGCATTGTCACTCTGTGACTTAGTTTAGTCCGATCGAGTTGATATTCGATTATCGCCTTCGAGACGTCATCATGAATCGGCTAGTTATGGCTCTAACATCAGACGAAGCTACTGCTGATCCAGCGGAGTGCGATATGGTTAACCGAAGACAATTGGCTGCAGAGTGAATTAGCACCGAATGAGAGAAATGGAGATTGAGGTTCAACACGAAACACAAGAAACCTTTTAACTACAAGGAAAGAGATTTCATTGTTCTAGAGACCGTAGTCTGTGTGGCCTAGTGGTTAGAGCATAAACCCATAAGCTGAAGGTCCCAGGTTCAAATCTCGTTGGGAGCAACGTGGTTTAGTACAGGGAATTTTTCGGACAGACTACGAGTGTTCACTTAGTGGTAATATGTACTGATTTAATCGGATCGTATCATAGCTGAGCAAGTACACGGGAGCATGGTACTGACCAAACCAACTCCCGCAAAAAGAATCAATACGGTCATGAAAATGAGATACTCTAACTATCTCTAAGCGAAGGCCCGAGAGGGGCTGTAGTGCCATAAAGAAGAAGAAGAGACCGTTCCTCCTGTTAAGGGAGAATCTCGAAAGTTAGAGCCCAAATATCGTGGGCCCTACATCATTTCGAGAGTTTTATGAAACGACAGATATCTCGTCGAGGATGTGGGAATCATACGTCCTAGCCAACGGAAATTCTGTTCGGTGTATACGATTGAAAAGTTGAAACCGTGGATCGTCCTGAACTCAATTTTCACGATGATGCAGCGGATTCAGACACAGAGTAATCAATGTCAGGATGTGTAGTGATTAGGAGGTATACAGGTCCGTAAAGGACTGCAGCGATGGTCTGCTGCCTTGGATGTTCATATCAGCCGAGATCGGCCTTGTCTGGGGACGCGTGAATGCGTTGGCAAGCTAGCGTTGCGGTGTCGTGGGGCGGGTTCATTACCTCAGTACAAGGATCCACTACAAAATAATTTGGCATTCACGAATTCTTGGGTCTCAGAAACAGGTCGACCGAAGTCGAAAAAATGTAGGTAACTAACGAAGAGGAAAATCACTTGCTCAGAGAACAAGTTGAAACAGGTAAAAACAGACGGACTTGGGGAGACTTCGTCGTTACCTCTCATGGCCCACAAATAAGAATGGAGCAACCGGATGGATGTGGTGCCCCCTCGCACCCACCCAACCGGATCAAGATCCTAAGGTTGACGTGGCCGTACATCTCCCGTTTGACTGGAAAACTCATACCAACTTCCTCTGTATGAGCCAGCCCTCCCATCAACGGGAAATGAGGATGTGACCGATTTATGTCATAGAATTATGTGATCGGGTCACATAACTCTATGTCATAAAACGGGCACGTGAGTGGATGGCGACTCAACCCGGCAAGAGCCCCTGAAAGGTGCCCAATGGCCAGCCCATATTATTCGAACAGCCTTCCACCGTTGCGGGTCCTATATTCGGTCAGAGGGAACCAATTGAAAAGACCTAGAGGTAAGTATAATTGCTTCGTTGTATTATTCCGATAACGTTATTAACAATTCAACATCTTCCGAATAAATCAAATTAAACCAAAAATGCCCGAATTATAAGTCAACAGATTTGTATCGGTTTGAATTAAAATACTCAATAATAATAATAATCAGATGTCGCATCGCTTAAGCTTCGGTACAGCGTATTTATAATATAAGTATATATAAGTTTCAAATATTTAGTTCTACGTTGAAATGAAGTACTTCATTGGCATGCATTGTATCTTATACATCCCTTCATCAATCGTTAAAGTGTTCATAGAAACAATATAAAAGTTTTTGTCAGGACAATGCACTTGCTGAATTGAGAAATGATCGCTCGTGGAAGTGAAATAGAAGACTCTACAGCTGTTACTTATCTTAATTCATAAAGGTGAAATCCTACACAATACTCGTTGGAAGCAGCGACTAGAGAGCTATAAATCATTCTCCCGCATCCATCACTGTTGCCGTTGATTTTTTCAAACAACTCAAGTCACTTGATGCAAAGAACACGTGATCTTTGGAAGTCATCAAGAAATACAATGACACGACACACTTTCAACTGTTACCTATTCGGCAGTCCAAAACTTAATTTCTTCAGAGTATCCTAAACATACTCCGCAACAAAATTATCAATTCCATCTGACCCTTTCGTTATGTTTCAATTGACGACTCATCAAATTTATGCAGGGGTAGTTCATATTTTGAATTATTATCTGTTTAGCTTGCAGCTGAGCCCAATTCACTACGCAAGAGACCGCATGCAATTAATTAAACTAAAAGCAATTCTTCTGAGGACAGTCATATTCAACAATCAATCCGACATAATTTCAATGAAGGCTATTTTCACTACCAATCCGTTCTGGCCAACACATGTGATATTTGATTTGTTTCTTCTCAAGCAATTTATTGAGCATGACAATTGCTTTTGAATTTTGTTCCCGAATCATCAACCAAAAATGTCCAACTGTTTCTCTTAACTGTCCTTATGTTAGAATATACTTTTGTTCGGCTTTGTCCATTTTAACGAGGTTCGCATTGATGTAATCGAAATTCCGCAATGGATAATTATTCGAGAATGATCGTACGGGTTAACATATCTGTAGCGATTAAATACACGATTTAGATTTTTAATCGATGCAATCAGGGGATATGATTTTTCTTTAGCCTCTTTTTCACATTTTTCTTTGGTTTCCTTCGGTTTCGGTTCACAAACAAGTAGATCACCATATTAACTATTCACACAATTTACATATAATTTACCATCTCCACAAATAATCCATTATTTTTCGGAATAATTTCCCAATCACCGATCTTGCGGGAAGCAGTTACACGCCACGGTACATACAAACATGCCTCTCGAATCAATAGCCGAGCGCACCACGAATACCATTCACTTCTTATTCTTTACTTTATTACCTGTATAATGTAAATCTGCGTAAGATTTCAATTCTTGAGTATAATACACCAAAACCAAGTTCAACTCGAGCTTCAGTTTGGCTTTTCACATCTTCAGCGGAGATTCCGTTTTCACATCTTTTAGTAGCGCAACTTCCCAAGCAATTGCTCCGGCCGGTGCGGTTGTCGCCCATCCACCCAGTCTGACGATCCGTAACCAAACTCCCCTTTTCCTTCCTCTTTTCCGTGTCGCTCACGGTAAAATCCTATCTGCTACCCACTCAGCTGGGCTCGAATGCATTTTTATATAATGCACCGTTTCCCTGCACTTAATCAGTGGTCCCACATACTAAATTGTAATGGGCGGATTTAATTTTTTTACGACCGAAATTTAATGAAGTAGGGAGATATTAACTGAACTAAAGAAATTAGAAATGAAGTAAAGAAATTTAAATAAAGTGAAGAAAATTTACATGAAGGAAGAAAGGAAAATTTTAGATAATAATAAAATTTATATTTTATGGAAAAGATAATTAAAGGAGAACATTTAAATTTTAATAAAGAGGAAAATTTGATACAAGGTTACATTTAATATAAAAATAATAAGAAAAATTATTCTACAAATTACAATGGAAATAATTGCAGTTTTTTTTAATCTGCCATTACAATTTGGACAGGAGATAGGAGGGTTTTCGAGCAGTTTGCTAGTGTGACTGCCCGATTACTACAGATGGTCAAGTGTCATGGCAACAGCAATTGAAGAGCACCGACCACGGAAGAAATCGAAAAGAAGCAGTCGCATCCGAACCATCAACCGAGACATTGTATTTTGAACACAATCAATTGATTATTAACAAACTGGTGCGCGTTAGTTTATTTTTTCCCCTCTACAATTATCCGGTTCCCAAGGTCCACCCCTGACAGACGTGTTTCTTGACTTTATTCGTTGTTGGTGACTGCATATCCGTAAGTTGAGTACAAAACCTTTCTGACATGAGCGTAGGTCTGTCCACCCAACTTGTATTAACATATCTTGGACTAACTGGCAGTAATGTGAGATTTTATTAGTAGAAACAAAAATTAAAATTAGAAATGAGGTTTATTCAAGGATATGCAGCATTTAACTTTGATAAGGCTAGTGAGGTAGATTAGATTTTATATATTATTACGTCGAACAGCGGGTAGATGCTGTAAATATCATATATTATTATTTTAAATCATTGGACCAGTTTAGATAAATAAATTCGGATATTTTTAAAGATACAAAAATCGTTTCAAAAATATACCCATCATTGACTCTTTTGCATGGTAAATTCTATCAAAATCATTCAATCATTTTATTGGACTTAAATCTTACTCCGCACATTATAAATAATGAACAACCAACAGGAATATTTAATTGTATCATATTTGTTGTTTACTAATTAAAAAATTACATAGAGGTTTCAATTTGGCTTAACAGTAGATTACTTAACTTATATCTAAGATTAGGATTGCCAATTTAATTTACGTATCCGCATCACGTTCCGCATGTCTCAGTTTCCGTTCAAAGTCTAATCTTTTGATTCCAGTGACCAGATAAAAGGCACTGCCAATAAGCATAAGAAGAGGTATCACATATTGTAACACAGGCAGAATATTGACAGTAAAAACCAACATGCCTGTGGCGAAAGGCTCAAGCCTATCTTGATTCTGAATTAAAAATTTATAAATTAGGTGAATTCAATAAAACCAGGGTAGATACTCACATATTCAATCCAAACCATTGGAATGACTTTTTCGCTGAACCGTTCTATTTGTTCGTTGAAAAATGTAAGTTTTGGCAGTATCATATTGCTTTGGGAACGAGCTTTTTGCTCCAATGGGACGCCTGTTGTTGGTTCTATAATCGCATACGATCCATGCTTTTCTTCAGATGGAGCGAATCCTTCAATATGATCATTCCAATATCCGTTCCTGCCCATGAAATGAGGAAGCGATATTGCCACTGGGAGATCTAGGCAATGACATAAGATATATCCAATTATTGTTCAGTCAATAACATTTTACGTCTACTTGATTGAATTGAAGCTTATTTCTTACCATTATAGCATTTAGAAATATCAGAAAGGCCGTTAGGAAGTTTCGTTTCGCCACTTCTCGCGTAACAGTCAGCAGTTTCATTTTTGTATCGGTCATAGACGTTTTCTCTGGCGACATACTTATAACCTAACAAACTGTCTTTCCACACTTCTTTTTGAAAGGTCAGCGCAACGGGGCGACAAACTGTTTTCCTCCAGTAGTAGAGCACTGAATTTTTTGTAAGAGAACTTGAATATAAAGCACCTTCAGATGAATTCTGCAGAGAAGCGAAGCAGTCGCCAAATTCAGGTCGGAATCCAGGAACAGTTGGTTTCCCGTTGAACTGGTCAATCATGAAGAACTGATCATCGCCGTAGTAAGTCCCAATTTTCACAGTCACTCGATCTGTAAAATCTTTGTATATCTAAAAGCTAATGATTAGCTAGATAAACATTTATATTGACGTGAATATGCTGTTAATATGGTATGAACATTTTATCCGATGAGTGAAGAGATTAAAATCAAAATAACCTACATTATACATGGTTCCGCCATTGTCTTGCGCGACAAGGAATGGGACTAGCTGTTTGGCCGATACAAAAGCGGGTGAGGTGAAGTTCCATAAATAGTTATATACGGTTGTGTTGACGATAACTTGATCATCCTGGCTCAGGAAGCGAAAGCCAATTTTTATCGTGAATGGGTAGTTTTGTACCGTAGCAGCCATTCCTAAGAGTACGATATTAGGAACAGTGACTGTTGCATTGAGGATGCCTGGCTCATTTAAATCTGGCGCAAATTCTAAGCGTCGACGTACTGTGTATGTTATTGTGGAGTTTTCATGGAAAACAACGTCCTTGTGCTCCAATATTTCTCGATATAAAATAGGACCAAAATCTTGAAACTTAATTTTGGTATCCGATCCATTTAAAAAACTTTCAGCGTTGGTAACGGTGAAAATATGAATCCTGCAAAAAACTTCGGCATTAGGGTTCTTCCACAGTTCAAATGGTGGCAATCCTGGTGTCATTAATTTTTGCTGATGCATGAATATATCAAAAAGTTTAAAGCGTAGCATTAAAAGTCCTAATATGAACAGCACTCCAGCAGCTATAAAACAAAGCATTGTGCCTGTAAGGAAAATTTTAAGATTAATTGGTAAAATATTTGCAAGACTTGAATTAAAAAAACAACCTCGCCTAGTGGAACTTCGATTATTTGTGTACGGATTATCCGGCATACGTATTATGCAAGCATCGTAATCTGACACGTTTTTTAATCAAATCGTACATTTTCATTAAGAAGGAATCTCTTAACAAGTTTCTATCCAGCAGTATGTCAGCGCATGCATAAATATTATGGACAATCCATAAATATGTTATTGGGGCGCAACGTCAGGAAAAAACAAGTTGGGTAAACAGACCTACGTTCATGTCAGAAGGTTTTTGTATTCAATTTACAAAATGCAGTCACCAGATCGAATCAAATCAAGAAACATATCAAAGACGATTTTATTGGAGAAAATATGAAATACGAAGATCATACTATTTTTAACAAAGTTGAACAAATTTCGACTTCTGAGGTTTTTGGTATTGTTATACTCATAAACATCTCCCTTGATAATTATTTCAGATGTCCATCCGCGACGGAGGAAACACATTTTTCATGTATTTCCCCCCTGTGCCCCCACTGAAGCAAAAACTGACAGTTTAACAACTGTTTTGAAAAGCTCCCATGAAGACTTTCATTTCATACTCATAATCGCTACGTTTGACGAATTTTTTTTTCAGGGGCCACTCTCCTGTACTGAAATCATCGATTCATGGCCAATTCTTTCAAATCCTAGAATGGTTACAAAACTCTTTTGCTAGGAGGTCTCTCCCACCTCCTTGACTTGTTTCACTTATGAGCATTAATTGTAGGTACTCATCTTCAGTCATTCATTAAATTGAATCAAGTGTCCAAAGCATGCACCTTAAACGTTGAAGTTGGGAAAAAATAACTCAAAATTATTCAATCTTCGCATTTAAAACAGCCACTATTTTGTTTTACGATTACTGATACCAGCAGCTGAACCGATTCTCAAAGATATACATGACACCTATCATTCCTGAAATTTTCATGCAAATTCTAGCAAAACTGTAGTGTCTGAGTCGGTAAAAAGCGCATGTTGTTCCATAGCTATATGTTGCCATAGTAATAAATGCAGCGCATATTGTTCCATAGTACTACAGGAAAATTCAATCCGCTATAACTTCGCTTATAATAATTCAATCTTTATGAAACTTTCAGGATAGATCAATTTTTCGTGTATTTCCCCTCGCTGTGCGTCCCTCGAAGCAAATTTTGCCAAACTAAGACCTGTTTTGAAAAGTTCTCATCAAGACCTTTCATTTGATACCCATATCGGCTACCTTCAATGAAATTTTTTTTTCGGGGGTCACTCTCCTATATGGGGAGACCCCCCTTAAATACCTTATAAATTTTTTTTTTTGTAGTTGAACTTTGAAGAGAGCACCACTTTACACTTACGCACAAAATTTGATGTTTCTAGCTAAAGTAGTTTCCGAGAAAAACTGCTGTGACACACGGACGGATAGACGGACAGACTGTTCGCGAAACTAGTAGGGTTTTGTAAAATTATTTTACAAAACCCTAAAAATGGTAAAAAAAAAAAAAAAACAGATAGTGATATACACACAAGAATTACGTGTACAATATTACTGAAGTTTGCTTCTTTAAAATCGATTAGAGTTTTTTATTTAATATTGAAGATCATATATCCAAATCAGCTGCGCAAGTATGTTTGTCCATACCCTGCACATAAACATTTCCAAAAAAATGAACGGTACCAATCAACCTAAAGGTGTCGTTCCTAAGCGACGACTGTGGCGACTCAAGCCACACGGTTCGAGCCGCGCGACTATGACTCACACTGCTTCGCATGTAAGTACACGAAACGCATTCCTATGACGCGGCTGTAGTGAGGCGGCTCAAGCCGTACGGCTAGACTGCTCACATGAGCAGTCTAGTCGTAACAGCTGCGACGACAGAATCTCTGTGTTTACTATTTTGTTGTTTATTTTGATATTAAATAATGGAAGACTCAAAACTTATTGAGCTAGCGCGTGAACACCTTTGTATTTTTAACCCAAAACACCATATGTATAAAGATACAAACGCCAGAGATAATTGTAATGATTTTTTTAATGCCCGTGTAGGACACGGGTGCCGATGGTCTGGCATAAGTGTCAGCGAGCTATAAACAACACCGAGCTCAGCTAACTAGCTTCGCTTAACGACCGCGTACGCGTGCTTGACGACTAGCATTTGCGGGATCATATGAGGCGGGTTCTTGTCGAGCCACGAAGCAACACTACAAAATACTTATCACGCGTACTCTGCTCTACAAGACGCACCGATCAATTTTTATTGTCTTTAGAAAAGTTCTATTAGGTGTCAATTAAGCTACTCTACAGTAATTCAATATTTTTTGCCTCGTAAAAGTTAGCGGACACGGAGGCTTGAGACAAACGCAAACATTACACAAAAAGCAACCGTTACTTTCACAGAAGATGGTGATGAACCACTCATCTCTGCCTAAGGGATGGAAACTTGACGGACGCAGTTTACTTTACACTAGTAAAACAACAAACTAAGCAGTTTCGACGGGGTGACCACCTTATCTCTTCAGGAGCAGCCACTCCTGATCACCACGGGGCTGCTCGACTGCTTATGTTTATTACATAATGTATGGATTGAAATTGCTGTGAAAATGAAATTACCAGGTAAAGTATTATATTGCTTTATTAATTCACAGTAACTTTAAAGTACATTTAGTTTTCTTAATGAACAAAAAAGCTACATCCCTTCAATACGTTTTTCTTTTGTTCTTTGTTTTTCAATAAATTTAAAGTTCATTTATTTTTCCTTATGTACAAAAAAGGAACATCCCTTTAGTACGTTTTTCTTTTATTCTTCGATTTTGCGTCCGTCTTATTGACTTATGTCATTTGCCAATGTACGGATCCATTTTTGTTGTTGAAGTAGTCACAAGAACAGTCTCGTATTTCAAAACCTTCAAGATTTCCAAAGCCGCCTCCGGCACGCAAAGGAATCAAATTTTATGTTGGTAATGCTTCTGTGTTGGAGACTTCAAAGTAACATCTGCCAGTTTCTTCAAGGTACGCATCGCGTAGCATATTGTGAAGGCAGCAGGCAGTCATTATCAACTTGTCCGTAACTTCTGGGCTGACTGCTATTGGGGTATAAAAAATACGAAAAACTTGAGACAGGAAGGCGAAGGAATTTTCTGACACTCTCCTTGCACGAGACAGTCTGTAGTTGAAAACAGCTCTTCTTATGTTAGCACGAGCTTCTGGTTTTGCGAAAGGTTTCATTAAATGCTTTGAAAGTTTAAAGGCTTCATCACTTACTACTACATAAGGAAGCTCTGTTGGTTCTACGGTCTTTGGTAGAGGATAAAACTATTCATTTTTGATTAGCTGCGCTAAGTTAAATTTTTCTAAAATACCACTGTCTCCTTCACGTCCATATGAACTAATGTCAACTATAACAAACTTATAATTAGCATCTACAAAAGCTAGCAATAATATTGAAAAAAAATCTTTGTAATTATGAAATTGGGATCCACCGCTTCCCGGGCAAAAAATCCGTACATGTTTTCCATCCACTGCGGATATACAATTAGGAAAATTCCATAACTCTTTAAAGGCCTTTGAAATTGGTAGGAGGTCTTCAGTAGTAGGAGTTGGCATGAATTCAGCTGGAAGTCTTGCACTGCATAGATCTACTACTTCCTTGACAATACGACTTATATAACTTGCTGATATTCTGAATGCAAATGATAAGGAAGCGAAACTTTCTCCAGTTGCTAAATACCTGAAAATAAATTAAGAAATTAACGACATGATTTTATTTCAGCTGACGAATGCAAAAACAGGTGGAAAAATATCCGAGATACCTATATGAGGCGCAAACGAGCGAAAAAACTTCCAACAGGATCTGTGAGTTCAAGGAAAGTACACAAATGGCATCTTGAAGACTACCTTGAATTTATGAACGTGGTCGATTGTGAGAGAGCCTAAGTAGGCCTAATGAGTTAGAAGGTTTAACCCTAGAACTGCCTAAATGGATATTACTTGGTGCCCCAATAACTTTGGCAATTTTGTAGAAGTTTTTTAAAAAATTGCAGTTTCTAAACTATTTATGATATCCTAGTGATGTCCATACTCTTTTTTAGGACAGTCACAAATACCCATGCACAAATTGATGAAACAATAGTTGATAAACACGAGACTGAGAATATTCATCCAGAAGAAGAAACTTTCGATTCAGCAATTGGTCAAAATCCATCCGAAGAAACCGAGCAGCCTGATGGCGATGGCGGCTGTGTGCAGAAGCCATCAAATAAACGTAGGCAAATCAGTCAATTATCAGGAGGAAATATTCTTAAAATGTTTAAGAAAAATTCTGAAGAGAGAACCAAACTAATAGCGATGATTATGAATAAGCCAAAAGAACAAGATCCCATTGATGTTTTTTTCCAAAATATGGCAATGACAGTAAAAAAATTGTCCCCGGAAAATCAAATCCGACGGAGGATGAAAATTTGTCAAACGGTTTGGGAATTGGACTTAGAAGAACTCAATCGAGCCAAAAAATTTCCTCAGTTTGATGTCATACCACCGCCTCTTACAAATCTGGCTCAAAATCCAGAGTTTGATGCCAGATCTTCCGCGTCCCACAGCTCTTACTTATCAATTCAATCACCTTCTCGTTTGGATGATGGTGATGATGATGGTCACTACTATACTTTATTAACCAACAGGTTTGGCATTAAATTTAAATAGGCTGCACTATTTTATTAGGCCTATGTTATTATTTTTACTTCTCTAATAAATGTATTATTATTTAAGTAGTTACTGTCTCATTACATACTTACCTTAGCGTCAATCCCATTTTTTCTGCAGGGCTGACTTTGTTACATGATTTTCTCTTTAAATCACTTTCAATGCACGATAATATGTAATCAAACTGGACTCTATTCAAACGTAAAAACTTTCTGAACATTAAATCGTCCTGTAGAAGATGTCTTTGAATTAATATCTTTTGAAATCCTTCTTCGCATCTTGATAGGAACACTGAATGTGGCTTTTCATTCTTTTTCAGCTTCGCCAACAATAACTCTTCTTTCTCCTCTTCTTGCAAAAAAATATGCGTTAATAACACTAATGGACCTGCCATGGCGTCCGAGATGCAACTGCTCTAGTCGCTCCTTAAGAATGTACTTGTTGGCTACAGCCGAAAACGACTGCAGCCACGTGGCTATAGCCGCTATAGCCATGCGGCTGGAGCCACCACAGTTGTCGCTTAGGAATAACACCTTAGGGATGCATCAGACTACGACTATGTGTCGCACTTCTATCGCAAGTTACACATGGTTAAATGGAAGCCCGCACACTGCGATTTTCGAAAATTTTGTCCAGGTCGGCAGTCGCAGCAATTTGCGATTTTTCCTAAAACCAGTTTAATAGGTAGTTTTTGTGATACACGCGCAGGCGCACATCAATTGGACATTTGACGCTGACGTGCACGGAAGTTCCTTGCATAGCGCACAAATGAGTTAGCGCATGTGTTCCTGGCAAAGACATACCTTCAAATGAGCATATTTGTTCTGCGCATGCCTGAAGTTCCTTTGCAAATCTTGTCGCAGTGTGTTCGTATTTGCGTCTAAAAATCGCTGGTTACGACAGGAAAATCGCAATGTGGCCGAACCCTTAAGCGTACCATCCAGCTGATCGTCATATCCACAGAACAGATAGAAATAGAAGATAAACTGGTCGAATCGTCATGCTATGCGGTTCGTCATATCGTTAAGCTGTGCGGCTTTGTGTACGTTGTGACAAGTTATGAAACGGCTTTCAACTGATAATTTGGACATAGGGAAAAGTGAGACTGTTACCAGAGGTGAAAAGGTAATGAAAAATTAACAATGAAGAGAAAAAGTGATTGCTATTGCGTGTTAAGAGAGTTTTTTTGAATTTCACTGGGAAATTGTTTTTTCGTAATATTCAGTTTCTGTATACTGCGTTTATACGTTAGTTTCAAAGGTGGTAGACTACAATTGTACTGCAAATTTGCAGTATACTAGATTTCTATATCACTTTTGTTTCCTCGCTCTAATCTAGTATACTAAGGATGTTGAAATCAGTCAATAAATTACAATTGAAACCTCTTTTTATATTCAATACGGCTCTAATGCTTGAATCGGTTCGTGTAAAAAAGTGGATTTCACAAAAAAAGTAACATGGGAGGTGTTAATGTCGCAACGGCAATATCTTATATAGATCTATTCATAATATTATAATTGGTTATAAACAAATCACACAAATGCATTGTTTTGTTTTTGGATGGAGAACCTGCCCGGGAGAAACTGGCCGATTATTCTGTTGCTCAATCAGATTCTTCGTACCCCAGCAACTTCAATGATCTAGTTGGTATGAACAATAGGAACGTAGACGGACAAGTTTGCAGTAAAATGGACAAAACAAAAACGAAAGGTTTTCCGATTTAGAAAAAATACATCTTTTGGACAACTTATGGACTTCATCTTACCAGCATAAGTTTCTAACGACAACTAATGGCAAACAAGGTAGAAAGTTTTGATTTTCTTAGTTAGAAAAGTACAAGTGGTTAGCATATTCTGAAAAAGAGAACAGTGCTTATTGCACTTATTGCGTACTTTTTGCTCCAGCTGAGGTGGATATGAGATCATCCCAAAAAATGGGCCAACTCTTGTCTAAGAAGGATTCCAAAGTTAGAACAAGGCTGTTGAGAATTTTGAAGTTCATTCTCAGTTAGACCACCATACATATGCTATCATTGATGCGTCAAATTCGAAATTCGCAATGGCGGGAAAAATGTATTCCATAGATTAAGCATGCTGAGAGTTTAAAACCCATAATAGAAGCTGTAATTTTGTGTGGGTTGCAAGGAATTGCTTTGAGAGGCCATAGAGATTATGAGGAGCTCGACATAAATAAAGTTCCTAGAGGAAATGAGGGAAACTTTAGAGCCGACCTACGTTTACGTGATGATTCAGGCGAAAATTAAGGAAACATAATGAACTGTGTGGCAAAAATGCAACATACATAAGTTGGAACATTCAAAACCAAATCATTGATGCTTGTGATCAAGTTATAAAAAGTAAAATAATTAAAGATATAAAGGACGCCACCTTTTTTAGTGTGTTAGCTGACGAAATGACTGACGTGTCAACTTAGGAACAATTTTTTTTATCTGTGAAAGATTTTTGCAAATTGTGCCTCTAGAATGTATGACTGGTAAGAAACTGAGCAAAACGCTGTTAAAATGGTTAGAAGACTGTGAACTGGAAATAAAAAACCAACGAGGACAAAGTTATGACGTAAGTGGTAAGATCAAAGGTGCCTATTCCCGCAGGGGGAATGCCGGTCGACAAGAGCACTCTTGGAGGCTAGCATTCTTTGGGGAGTTCCGCCCCCACGTACCCGAGGAAACTCCGCAGGGGGAATGCCGGTCGACAAGACCACTCTTGGAGGCTAGCATTCCTTGGGGAGTTCCGCCCCCACGTACGCAAGGAAATTCCCGCAGGGAGAAAGCCGGTCGACAAGAACATTCTTGGAAGCTAGCATTCTTTGGGGAGTGCCACCCCCACGGACCCGAGGATATGGGGGGTGCCGTGAGGTTCCCTCCTGGGATGACAGGTAACGACTCTGATTGTATCTGGACTACGCTTTGGACAACGAACTGGAATTGACGCTTTGGGCTGGCGGATGTGATGGTTTGGACCTTGTTGCTTTGCACAGTAGCGCCGAGGTGAAACTCGTGTGTGAACGGCTCCAATTCAACTATCATACCGTCTCCGTCCCGGCAAAACCTTGGCAGGCCTCGGAGTACGTTCGAAGTTCGCACCATTGGGTTGGTGGTGTAGGTTCGGTTGAGACGGACTCCCGATTAGCGCTGGTCTGGCTCTGAGCACTTGCCCCCATAAGTGCTTGTGCCAACCCTCGCATGGCCTCCCTGCTCTGCAAAGATAACCATGGGACCAAAAAGGCGACTACACACACGAACGGAGATAGTGGCTCCGAGGGGGGACCCAACAAAACTGGAGCAATCAAAAGACCAAAAAAAACCAAAACAGGAAATAAAAAATAATAGCAACGACGACGCAACCAGCGGTTGCAGCCACGATGTCAACAGTACATCGAGAGCTGTACTAACCACGAAAAAAACGAAAAGTAACACGACGACAGTGACGGTAGACGAAAAACGGAGAACAGCAGATAGTCTGGTGCAGACTGAGATTCCTGCGTCGTTTGGGCGCAGCAAAAAAAATTATGCGAACGCCCAAGCGTCCTATTAAGGAGAAGCGGGAGACTCGGCAGGATGCTTCAGGTGTTCCAGCAGTGGAAGATAACATAAAGAGCACCGAAAATTCGATTGTCACCGCTGCGATCGTTACTAAAGCGACCGATGCAAGGGTCACAAATCCCGACATTGAAACGAAAAATCCAGAAGCAAACGAGGAGATTACGCACTAAAAGCAAAGAGTGACCAGACACCGCGTGATTGTACCGCCACATTGAAAATGTGGCAGAAGTACTGCACTCGGAAACGGAACGCGAAAACCTCTCCCAAGGATGGTAGCAAGGTACAATTGCGGCCCAGCGATACGAAGAAGAAAGACTACTTCGAAAAGCGGGAGATGTTCTGAAAAGAATACAAGCTGCATGCGACTCCCCAAAAATTAGCAAAGTAGCAAAGGAAGGGCTCCTTGAACTAGAGGAGCTCCTACATCGCATAGGGCACTATCGAAGGAGCTGGTTCAGTAGTGCGACCAACATGGTCGGGCCACATACTGGTCGGATTCGGAGCAGAGGCCGGCAATAAAGAAGCATTCTGTGACGCAGTATAGAAAGTCCTCGGCAAAAGCGCAACTATAGCTCCGCTCGAGCCGACGGCAACGATCGAAATACGAGACATTGACTGCGTCACGGATCTGGCCGAGGTAGAAGAGGCCATCAAAAGGGAGTTCCCTAGCGTGGGAAGGATCAAAGCGGGACTAAAACCAGAAAACAACAGGAGACAACGCATGGCCATAGTTGACTTGACCGAAAAGGACGCCGGACAATTCCTGAACAAGGGCAAAGTACGGATACGGTGGGTTGTCTGTAGGATACGGCGAAGAGCAACGCCTCTCCAATGTTTCAAATGCCCTGGTTATGGTCACACCACACAAGTATGCAAGGGGCCATCGGGTCCTCCTATTGAGGAGTTACCTATGTTACAAATGCGGTGAAATGGGACATAAAAGAAAAGAGTGTACGAAGGAGGCAAACTGTATTCTTTGCAAGGATGCTGATCCAAAACCTGAGTTTGGACACATCTTGGGATCAGGAAAATGCCAGGCGTTCCAGGAAGCCCTAGCCAAGGCAAAATCAGAACTCCGATGAGCCGCATCCTGCAGTTAAACCTACACCACAGTTCAACCGCCCAAAATCTGCTTGAGCAGTTCGCGAGGGAGATCAAAGCCAACTACTTACTGCTGAGTGAGCAACACCATAATAAAAGTCCTGCATTATGGTATTCGGATGAAACTGGTACTGCCTCCATCTGGGTTCGGAACAGTGACATTCAAGCGGAGAGTTGTGGACGGGCGATGGTTTCGTGTGGGTTCGGTGCCCAGGGACCACTTTTTTAAGTGTGTACCTAACGCCTAACGAACCGATATCATCTTTCTAAGCCAAGTTTAATGCTTTGGAGGGCGCTGTCTTGAAAGCAGAGGGTAAAGTGCTCGTTGGGGGTGACTTCAACGTTTAAGCAATCGAATATGGCATGCCTCAGATGGATCCGCGGGGAAAACGAACCCTAGAAATGGCGACCGGGCGGCTGTAAGGGAACCATACCGGACGTGAGATTCGCCTCGGAGTCCCTAGTATGGAGGATACACAACTGGAAAGTATAAGAGGACTACTCAGCCAGTGATCATCGGTGCATTCAGCTTGAGATCAGTGATGCTGTCTCCCGACGTCCGTACTCTTGGCCTTCTACAACTGGATGGAACATCGGAAAGATGGACGTCGAGAGGTTCGTCCAGGTGCTCACAGCAGGTGAGCCGCTGCAGGGAGCTTCGGAGGGGACGGGAGAACTGGCAGCTCAAGACGTGGTGAACTCTACTATGAGCATGCTTACGACTGCTTGCTGCGCTTCTATGCCCCGTCGAGGACCCCGGCACGGCAAGCCCCCAGTGTACTGGTGGTCAACTGAAATCGCTGAAAAGCAAAGGGAGTGACACAAGCTTCGGCGTGAGGCTCAACGGGCGCGGAATGGTGACGAGGCATACAACTGTGGCTGCACCAAGCGACGGATCGTCCTGTTAGTGACACTCGACGTCAGAAATGCCTTAAACTCCGCTAGATGGGTGGATATTCTGGACACGCTGGAAAACTCTTTTCAAGTTCCAGAATATCTAATGCGGCTTTTGAGGAACTACCTAAAGGACCGAAGCCTGCTCTGCGACACGACACAGGGGCAACGAAGGATGGAAATTACATCGGGTGCTGCCCAGGAATCTATTCTTGGTCTGGACCTGTGGGACGTTTCTTACGACGGGCTACTGAGACTTTAGATGACAGATGAGTCGCACTTGGTCGGCTATGCGGATGATGTTGCGGCTATGGTCGTTGAACAAGCGCAACTTAGGCTAGGTGTGCTAATGCACCGAGTGAGGGACTGGATGACTGCTCGCGGGCTCAGTTTAGCACCGGAGAAAACCGAAGTGGTCATCTTGACAAAAAAGCGAACTCCTAGAGTAAGGATGATCAGTATTGGCGACATACAAATCGAATCGAAGCCAGCGGTGAAGTACCTGGGGCTACTGATCGACTCGAAGATGAGTTTCTCTGAGCAAATCAGGGCAACGGGTGCGAAGGCTTCTTCGGGAATATCGGCTCTGAGTCGACTTATGGCCAACGTAGGGGGACCCAGCCCGTCAAGAAGACGCCTCTTGATGAGTGCTGTAGGGACAGTGCTACTGTACGGAGCAGAGGTATGGAGCGACGCTCTCAGCAAGGTGGTATACCGAAAACCTTTGGCACAGGTACAGAGAAGGGGAGCACTGAAAATTGCATCTTCGTATCCAACAGTCTCCGACTCGGCGGTGAGAGTGATTGCAGGCGTGACACCTGTCGCCCTCCTTGCTAGAGAGCGCCACGCTATTTACCTGCGCCGAAACGAGGATGCGAGGGAGGTAGTTGTCCGCGAGGAGAGACAGCGCTCGCTCAACGATTGGCAGCAGTCTTGGGTGAATTGCACGAAGGGAAGGTGGACTGCGCGCCTCATCCCGGATGTGAGACCGTAGCTAAATCGAAGGCATGGTGAAACTGACTTCTATCTGACCCAGCTTTGGAGCGGGCACGGGTGTT
Source organism: Odontomyia ornata (assembly GCA_963969285.1). Classification (NCBI taxonomy): domain Eukaryota; kingdom Metazoa; phylum Arthropoda; class Insecta; order Diptera; family Stratiomyidae; genus Odontomyia; species Odontomyia ornata. Next base: position 341,785,724 of record OZ017738.1, on the reverse strand, counting down.
TTCAGTCTTACCTGCACAAGATCGGTAAGTCACGGTCTCGCGATTGTCGGTTTTGCCCAGGAGAGGAGGACAATGCCTGTCACACATTTTTTGCGTGCACAAAATGGGTCAGGCTGCGAAGGGAACTCTACAGGGAGACGGGAGAGCTCACTCCGGATAATATAGTTGCAGTGATGCTCGAATCGGTTGACAAATGGAACCAGGTGGCACATTATGCTCGGGCAGTCCTAAAACATAAAAGGGACTCACAGCAGCCGGGGACGCTGGGGCTGGGGGATCGCTCTTCTGGCATTTTCTCTTCCTCTCTCTCGTCCCGCTAGGAAAGGGGCTCCTCAGCTTGAAGGCGCGCCACGGCGTAACAAAACGAGACCTTGCCCGAAGTAATGTGTCAAACGGTTCCAGGCTAGGTTCTCAAGTTGACAGGGGAGGTGTTTAGTGGGTAGTCCAGTTGCGCATGGGAGTCCCACACTCTGTGCATAAATAGCATTCACCTCCCCACCACAAAAAAAAATCCCCGCGAATCAAATGGTAGTAAATGCTCTCGGTCTCACTCATTCGGTATTCCGGTTCCCCAATGATGGGATATTAAGTACCGAGAAATGCTAATAACTGTAAATACATCTAGAGCTCTGCTACTAAATCCTACTTACACCACCTTTGTGGGGACGTAAGAGGGTGAAAGCGAATCTTCCGCGCCTGATAACGGAATCGAAGTAATAACCATGCCGCCGGTATGGAGGTTGGGCGACGGGCTAACTCTCCGTCCCTGGAAAACCTTAAAATTGTACAAAACCTGCAGATGGGCCTCGAAATGGATTGGACTCCCGGCAACGACCTCACAAACGAAAAAAAGTTTATGGCATTGGATCCTGGAATGGCATATCACTCAATTACCCTGGCGCTGTTAAGGACGTTTTACAACAGGCCAGTAAATATCAATTTAACACTGGCAGTCCAGGAAACGAACTGGACTGGGAAATTTGTTAGAGTTAAAACTTAAGTATTATATTGGAAGTAGTTTGAATTTGCAAAGAATCTTTTCGCCGCATATTTCCAAAGATTTTATCTCCTGATCGGCTAATGATGAGGCAATGCTTGGCAATTGCTCGACAAATGATTGACCATTGCTTGGGCTTTTTATAATGAAACGTGATTTCTATATTGAAATCTCTAAATAGCATAAACTTGGGCCATCATTGGCCCTTAGTTGGCATTTATTTATTTATATACGCTATTTTGCAGATCCATTAATTCAATTACAAAATAGGCATTGAAATATACAATAATAAATGCAATAAAAACCAACTGAGCTACTTGAATAGAAATAAACAAGTATATAAAATACTACTAAACTATTAGGACATGGGGAGAATGTTAAGTAATATGCTTTTAAACGCGCTTAAGGAATGTGGCAAGGGACCCAGCTGGAATTCATTGTGGCGACGTGATACGCGTACTAAAAACGAATGAAAATAAATATCGGTTCAGTTAGAGGGCACAATGAATACGTCAAATGGACGCGGTTTTGAGGTGGGACGTATATGTAAATCCATTCCCGAAGGTCTGATGAAAGAATGCCGAGATATATTTTAAATAAGCAACACATGACTAAGAATTCTCTCCTTTTTTAAGTGATGGGATGTTGAGGATTTGTATGCACTCGTCGTAAGAGCTATAAGTGAGATTATATTTTTAAAATAGAGAACATGTGAATTTACGCTGTATAGTCTCAGCAGCATCCGATTGGCTGGTAAAATGAGGAAACCATACTTCGGAGGCGTACGCAGGGATTAGCCGGGCTAAGAGTACAAATTGATGGAAGCTAGTTAATATGTTGAAGGACTTGCAGGAGGATCGTAAAATAAAACCAGTGACACGAGAAGTTCTAATGGTTCTGCATGATATACCTAGGTCAAATACTGCTCTGAAATCTTTAAATTTGCCCAGAAGTTCGAGCAACGATCTATCAATCTGGTATTCATATAACACTGGTTAAATTTCGTTGGTGAGTATCATGTCACAACATTTTGAAATATTACGCGTAAGTAAATTGCAAACAGGATACTTATGGCACCGTATATTCTGTTATACGAAATTCGCTCAAGGAGCTAGCCAAAACAAGACAGTAAAGAAATCGGACGATAGTTCGAATTTCACTACGATTTCCGGACTTATGTATAGGAAAGATATGAGCATGCTTCCAGACGTTGGCAAAGCAGCAGGAAGAAAGGCTAATGTGGAAAATAATTGACAGTGGGGTAGTAATAAAGATGATAATGACTTTATAAACAGATTTGGTATTCCATCAGGACCCGATCTCCCATTAATGTCAAAAGTGAGGAGTACACTTTCAATTTCTGATGAAGAGGTCATGATAGAATGCACATTAGGGGAAAAAGAGGGACACAATGGCTATTTAGTGGTGTTTGAAACTTTAAATGTGTAGGAAAAAAATTTGAGCAAAAAGGTTGCAGATAGCTTGCCCATCAGAAGCTTGGCACTTATGCCATGAGAAGATATTAGGATTATGGGATGTTGTTTTCAGGGAACGGATGTATGACCAAAAAGGCTTAGGGCTATTCGATTGCAGTGATGTTTCAATCATATAATAATAAAATCGCATTGCGTTCTTAACCGCATTTTTTGACTTTTTAGTAAAGTAGTCGGCACTTAGTGAGATCATTATCAGATTTGGAATACTGAAATTTTTTAAGCGCCTGCTCCTTCAAATTAAGAGCGTCTCAGACTTGAGCTGAAAACCAGCTGGGGTTCTTTTTTTGAGGGGAACGGCAGATGATTTATAATTTTGCTTCTGAGGTTTTGGTAGAAAGTAGATAACGCTATATTGACATCTAGCTCCTATAGCAATGAATTCCAGTCAATACTATCCAGCTTTAGCTGGATGGCTGCATAGTTGGCTTGGCGGAAATTTAAGCTTGAGGATAAAAGAAGTGCGTTCGGGTTGGGGTACGAGAAAAGATAAATAAACCTCAAGCGAAGGGGGATTTTGAGATAAAGGCGATAGAAGCAGGATTGGCAGTGAGGATAAAATCGAGAAGTTGGTTGTTTGCGTTTGGGATCGTATTTAATTGTAGTAGGAAGCAAAGCGATAAAAAAGAAGAAACCAGGAGAGAGATCATTAAAGGGTATGAGAGCTTGAGTCCTAACTTAGACAAGGCATGTTGAAGTCTGCTTCTTCTTTTCAACACAACAGCCCCTCTCGGGGCTTCGCTTCCTGCAAATAGCGCCTCCAATTGTCTCAGTCCATTGACCGCTGACTCCAACTTCGAAATCTGAGTAGCGATGATTTGTTTTCATCGACCGAGTCAGACCAGCGCTTCCTCGGTCCTCCCACTAGTCTCCGGCTTTCGGTTCTCCCAACGAATACCTTTTTGAGTATCCGATATATGGCTAGGCCATTGCAGCTTCCCCAGTCTTACAATTTTTGAGACCTCTGGCTCGTCAAAAATTTGATGCAGCTCATGGTTGTATCTATTGGTCCCCGTTTAGTTTCTCTTCGATTATTCACCTCAGGATCCATCGCTCAAAGGCGTTCAATATATTTGCAGATGCTTGGGTTGGGGTCAATGTTTCACACCGATAGCATAGTACGGGCCTTATCACAGATTTGTATACTTGAAGATTTGTTTTCCTGTGTATGCAGCTGGTCTTCAAGACCATCAAAACCGGATGAAATATTTTATTTACGAGCTATACTCTTCGGCGTATTTCGTCTCTTTCATTACTAGTTCTCGTTATTTTTTTGGCACCTAAATACACAAATTTACTCACATTTTTGATAATGTACTCGCAAAGTGTGATATTTTGTAAGCTTGAGGTATTTTTGCTCGACTGCGTCATGAGCTTTGTTTTATTTTCATTGGTTTGTAGCCCTACTAGTTGGCATGTTGAAGTCACCACAGATTAAAATAATGTCTAGAGGGTTGATCCTGATGAAATAAGAAGAAAATTCGGAGAATTCTTAACGCAGAAAGGAGCATAGCAATGGATGTACCCGCAAAGCAATACAAAACTTACGGTTTGAGAGATATTAATGAAGACAGTGATGTATTCTACTGGAAGTGAAGGCTAAAAGTCAGAGCAGAGATTGCTGCCTAAAGATTTAAGAATAGCGATAAGTACACCACCACCGTCAAATTTACCTGAAACCAAACGATCTCTATCAGTGCGATAGGCATCATATAATGGAAAAATTTCACTGATGACGTTATCAGGAGCCAGCCAGGTTTCCGTTAAACAGATGAAACCGTCGCTGGAGATGGCAGAGGTACTTTTAATAGCCTCCAGCTGGGTTCGCATGCCACGTACATTTTGATAGTAAAGATTGAAGTTACGAAAAGTGTTTCGAATATCAATATGTAAATGACTATTTCAAAAAGGTTTACAGTCAATAGTTGTTATAGTCTAGGAGGAGAGCTCACCACACGAGAAAATTTCTTCTTTTGGCTACCTCGAAAGGTTTAATTAAAGTTCCAGGATGAGTATTCTGGGCGAAGAACTAAGTATGCATTGTTGTCTTCCTTCCCAAAGAACCAAGATCGGCAGATATACAGTAAACGCCTTGTAACCATTTCCAGTCCCAGACAAACGCTTTCAAGTAGTGTACTTGGATATGTTTGGACCACTTACGCAAGTGGCTAGATTTAAGTACGTTTTAACGATGGTTGACAGGTTTCCAAGGGGTCACACCACACAAGTATGCAAAGGACCCGATACTAGTTCCCTATGTTACAAGTGCGGTAAAATGGGACATATAAAGAAAGAGTGTACGAAAGAGGCACACTGTATTCTTTGCAAGGGTGCTGATCCAAGACCTGATTTTGGACACGTCTTGGGATCAGAAAAATAGCGGATTTTCCAGGAAGTCGTAGCTAAGGCAAAATCAAAACTTCAATGACCCACATCCTGCAACAAAACCTACACTGCAGTCCAACCACCCAAAATCTGCTTGTATACATGATGCAGAAAAGATGGGCGAAATAGCGCGGGCACTCTTCCCCACACATCCCGTCCGTGTTCACGCTGTCCATAGTAAAACAGCAGTCGAGTGTCCACTCTTCACTCAGTTGGAAGTGAAAGCGGCAGTCCTTTCACGCGGGGAAGGTTCCTCGTCCAGATGGCTGTCAACCTGATGTGTTGCGGTTTGTATAACTCCATTCTCCTGACCTGCTGCTCAGCACATTCAACGCTTGCCTACGAGACGGGATTTTCCCGGTACGATGGCAGGTGGTGAGGCTCGTGCTGATCAGCAAGGGGAAGGGAAATCCCGGATCGCCGTCTGCATACCGCCCGTTATGCATGCTAGACACTGCTGGGAAAATGCTAGTGAAACTCAGCAAAGGAAGACTCACTGACGCGTTACATGGCCTGGAATGCATCTACTGGGCAGTACGGCTTTAGAGCAGGATGCTCCACCATTGATGCGATTGCAGAGTTAGTGAGCGCTGTCCAAAAGTTAGAGGCATATAGTTGCGGCAAGCGACAGATCATCCTGTTGGTGACACTCGACTTCAGGAATGCCTTCAACTCCACTAGATGGGTGGACATTCTGGATACGCTGGAAAACTTTTTTCAAGTCCAGAATATGTAATGCGGCTTTTGAGGGACTACCTGAAGGACCGACGCCTGCTCTGTGACACGATACGGGGCCAACGAAGGATGAAAGTTACATAGGGGGTTGTCCAGGGATCTATTCTTGGTCCGGACTTGTGGAATGTGTCTTACGACGAGTTTTTGAGACTGGAGATGCGAGATGAGTCGCGCTTGGTCGGCTATGCGGATGATGTGGCGGCTTGGGTCACTGGGCGTACCGTTGAAGCGGCGCAACTTAGGCTAGGTATGCTAATGCACCGAGTGAGAGACTGGATGACTACTCGAGGGTTCAGTTTAGCACTGGGTCAACTTGATAGAAAAGAGAATCCCTAGAGTAAGGATGATCAGTATTGGAGACATATTAATCGAATCGAAGCCAGCGTTGAAGTTCCTGGGGCTACTGATAGACTCTGAGCAGATCAGGGCAACGGCTGAGAAGGCTTCTTCGGGCGTATCGACACTGAGTTGACTTATGGTCGACATATGGGTACCCAGCCCATCAAGAAGACGCCTCTTGATGAGTGCTGTAGGGTCAGTGTTACTGTATGGAGCAAAAATATGGCGTGATGCTCTCTCTCACAGCTACAGAGAAGAGAAGCACTGAGGCTTGCATCTTCGTATTCGACAGCCTCTGATTCGACCGTGAGAGTTATTTCAGGCGTAATACCTGTCGGCCTCCTTGCTAGAGAGTCCCGTGCTGTTTACCTGTGTTGAAACAAGGATGAGAGGAAGATGGTTGTCCATGAGGAGAGACAGCGCTCACTCGACGATTGGCATCAGCCTTGGGTGAATTGCAAGAAGGGAAGATGGACTGCGCGCCTCATCCTACATGTGAGACCGTGGCTAAATCGAAGGCAAGGTTAAATTGACTTCTATTTGACCCAGCTTTTGAGCAGGCATCGGTATTTTCCGTCTTACCTGCACCAGATTGGTAACTTATGGTGCCCCGATTGTCGGTTTCGCCCAAAAGAGGAAGACAATGCCTGCCACACGATTTTTGCGAGCAAAAAATGGAACAGACTGTAAAGGAACCTTTTTTTTTGTGGTAGGGAGGTAAATGCTATTTACGCACAGAGTGTGGGACTCCCATGCGCAACTGGACTACCCACTAAACACCCCCCCTGTCAACCTGAGAACCCAGCCTGGAACCGTTTGACACATTACTTCGGGCCATGTCTCGTTTTGTTACGCAGTGGGGCGCCTTCAAACTGAGGAGTCCCTTTCCTTGCGGGAGGGGAGAGAGGAAGAGGAAATGCCAGAAGAGCGATCCCCCAGCCCCAGCGCCTCCGGCTGCTGTGAGTCCCTTTTATATGTAAGGACTGCCCGAGCATAATGTGCCACCCGGTTCCATTTGTCAACCGATTCGAGCATCACCGCAACTATATTATCCGAGGTGAGCTCTCCCGTCTCCCTGTAGAGTTCCCTTCGCAGCCTGACCCATTTTGTGCACGCAAAAAATGTGTGACAGGCATTGTCCTCCTCTCCTGGGCAAAACCGACAATCGCGAGACCGTGACTTACCGATCTTGTGCAGGTAAGACTGAAAACACCCGTGCCCGCTCCAAAGCTGGGTCAGATAGAAGTCAGTTTCACCATGCCTTCGATTTAGCTACGGTCTCACATCCGGGATGAGGCGCGCAGTCCACCTTCCCTTCGTGCAATTCACCCAAGACTGCTGCCAATCGTTGAGCGAGCGCTGTCTCTCCTCGCGGACAACTACCTCCCTCGCATCCTCGTTTCGGCGCAGGTAAATAGCGTGGTGCTCTCTAGCAAGGAGGGCGACAGGTATCACGCCTGCAATCACTCTCACCGCCGAGTCGGAGACTGTTGGATACGAAGATGCAATTCTCAGTGCTCCCCTTCTCTGTACCTGTGCCAAAGGTTTTCGGTATACCACCTTGCTGAGAGCGTCGCTCCATACCTCTGCTCCGTACAGTAGCACTGTCCCTACAGCACTCATCAAGAGGCGTCTTCTTGACGGGCTGGGTCCCCCTACGTTGGCCATAAGTCGACTCAGAGCCGATATTCCCGAAGCAGCCTTCTCAGTCGTCGCCCTGATTTGCTCAGAGAAACTCATCTTCGAGTCGATCAGTAGCCCCAGGTATTTCACCGCTGGCTTCGATTCGGTTTGTATATCTCCAATACTGATCATCCTTACTCTAGGGATTCTCCTTTTTGTCAAGATGACCACTTCGGTTTTCTCCAGTGCTAAACTGAGCCCGCGAGCAGTCATCCAGTCCCTCACTCGGTGCATTAGCATACCTAGCCTAAGTCGCGCTTGTTCAACGGTGCTTCCAGCGACCAGAGCCACATTATCATCCGCATAGCCGACCAAGCGCAACTCATCTGGCATCTCAAGTCTCAGTAGCCCGTCGTAAGAAACGTTCCATAGGTCCGGACCAAGAATAGATTCCTGGGCAGCACCCGATGTAATTTCCATCCTTCGTTGGCCCTGTGTCGTGTCGCAGAGCAGGCTTCGGTCCTTTAGGTAGTTCCTCAAAAGCCGCATTAGATATTCTGGAATTTGAAAAGAGTTTTCCAGCGTGTCCAGAATATCCAACCATCTAGTGGAGTTGAAGGCATTCCGGACGTCGAGTGTCACCAACAGGACGATCCGTCGCTTGGTGGGACTATATGCCTCTGCCTTTTGGACCGCGTTCACCACCTCTGCAATCGCATCAATGGTAGAACGTCCTGCTCTAAAGCCGGACTGCCGAAGAGATAGGTCCCCAGCAGCACGAATCGTGTCAGTGAGTCTTCCCTTGATGAGTTGTTGCGAATTCCGGCGTACCGACTTTCTCCCATTCGCAACTTCAAATTGCCGCCGTAACACTTCCACCTTCCTTTGGGCAATTCTACCTTTTCCTCTATAAATTTATTTATTTTTTTTACATTCTTCCATTTTCCCTTTAATTTTTACTCCCCCATCATCACAATACTTCCCTTTTTCCTTATTAACAACTACAAAAAAATAAAACATACTAATAATTTCAATTTTCCCACTAACAACGTTCCATTAATTAATTCCCACTAACAAAATTTCACTATATTCATTTTCCCTAACAAAACCTAATTCCTTCCTTAATACTAACTAATTCTATTCCCACTAACAAATTTTATTTTTTTATACTAACAAAAATGAATTCACTAATTCACTAACAAAATTCAATCTCATGCCCAAATGCATCGTTGAAGTTGCTTTTGAGATGGATGGGAGATCGACAATCCATGGCGCCATTAGCTGCGTCGTGAGTTCCCGATCGAGGGTCTCCTGGAACTCTGGGTTCAAGTTCCCTCGGGCGCACGGAAGTATTCTTCTTGGGGTATCGGCAAAATCAATAGTTTTCGTAATGTATATGTGACACTTTACATTCAATCAAGCGATTCTTGGGGATGTAAATTGCCATATATGCAAGTCAATGGATACTATTGTGATTGTCGATACGGGAACAAAAAAATGTGTGGGTAGCGGAATCGAAGTGTAATGAACTTCGATTACGTTACCCAGATGCGGCAGCGGTAATTGGGAAAAGGGATTGCGGGATCGAATCGGATGAAGGAGAAAATGTGAAAATTAAGTGGTTGGAATTGGGGAGTCAGATTTTGATTTGGAGAAGAGAAGGGTGTTTCCGGTGCGCGGTAAAGTTGATTTTTGGAGGTGTTAAAAGTGTGGAAAAAAGGAGTTAGTCTTTGACTAGGAGATAAGAGGAATTGTGTTTGGCGGTGCGGAATTGGGAATTCGAGGAGAAAAAGATTCGGTTTTGTAGTTTACGAAGAAGAAGAGGACTAAATTTTGATTTTGTGAAGACGTGTGATTTTGAATTTGAATTCAATTATAAACGTGGGAAATTCAAGATAAAAACTAATAAATTTTGCTTGTGGCGTATGCGAGTGGAGCTAAGTGTGAATTTCAGAGGAAATAAAAACTTAGTTTGTGGAGTGAATCGGGAATAAAAATGGTCCAAAACGGCTCAAATCCGAAATTGTGTAGAAAATAAAATCAAAAAAATAAGAAAGAAAAAAACTTATACTGCGGATTAAAATTTTAACTGTAGTATTGGGCATTTAAAAGTAAAGTATAAAAGTGTCCTAATTTGATTTAATAAAAAAAACGAGAAGAAAAACGAAAAAAAGGAAGAGTAAAGTTTCCGTGAAGCACTTTGTGAAAAAACATTCAATTTGTTGAATTCAAAAGTATCCTATTGGATGGTAGTAGTGAATTGGTGAAGAAAGTGGAATCAGCGTCTTGCGAAAAGTGGCCGTTCAGTGCTTTGATTTCTGGACTTTGTTCACATTAATTTTTAAATTGAAGTTTGAGTTTCAGGTGCCCCGAATTTCTTTCTTTTATTCTTCGCCGAGCGCTTGGAGTTCAACAAGGAAAGTGTAAGTAACTATTTTAATTTTTTTTTGTATAAATATACTGTTAGTTTTTGTCTCAAATTAATAATTTTCTTTTTTTTTCTTGTTAATAAATTGTATGTAAATTGTATTTTGCTTACATAAATTGTAAAACGGGGAGTTAAAATTTGTAAATTTCACTTTTAGAATTTTTTTCTTTTGTTTTTGTTTGAATTAAATAAACGTCCATGTCCTATTAGAAACCATATTTTTCATTTCTTGAAATGACCTCCCCTTTCCCGTCCTTTTCCCTATGTGCTAGTATTCATATGTAAGGTGGCTCAGCACGAGCAGAGGGTGTCCCCAAAGACCCACGACACGACTGAGCGCTAGCCGGCCTCAGTATGCCACCCCGGGCTACACACCCCTCTGCTGATTCTTAATGTCTGCAACTGCGGTGACTTCCGTGGTTGCTACAGAGTTTCTCTAGCACTTTCCCAGCCGTGTCTAGCATGCATAACGGGCGGTATGCAGACGGCGATTCGGGATTTCCCTTCCCCTTGCTGATCAGCACGAGCCTCGCCACCTTCCATCGTACCGGGAAAACCCCATCCCGTAGGCAAGCGTTGAATGTGCTGAGCAGCAAGTCAGGACAATGGTGATAGACGAGCCGCAACACCTCAGCCGGAACACCATCTGGACCTGGAGCCTTCCTCACTTTTAAGGAGAGGACTGCCTCCTCCAGTTCCAGCTGTGTGAAGGATGGGCACTCTACTGCTGTTTCACCATGGACAGCGGCAATACGGACGGGATGGGCGGGGAGGAGTCCCCGCACCATCGCGTCCATCTTTTCCGTGTCATGTATACAAGGCTTCCGTAGGGCACCAAGTTCCCCCATGACCAGCTTGTAGCCGAGGCCCCACGGGTCCTTGTTCACATTGTCCACTAGGTCTTGCCAGCAGCGAGACTTGTTACTGTTGATCAGTTTGCGAAGGCATTTCCTGGCCGACTTATATGCTGCCACCTGGTTGCATGCCTCGTCACGGTTCCGCGCCCGTTGAGCCTCACGCCGAAGCTTGTGACATTCCCTCCGCTTTTCAGCGATTTTAGTAGACCACCAGTACACTGATGGCTTGCCGTGCCGGGCTCTTCGACGGGGCATAGAAGCGCAGCAAGCAGTCGTAATTATGCTCATAGTAGAGTTCACCCCGTCTTAAGCTGCCAGTTCTTCCATCCCCTCCGAAGCTCCCTGCAGCGGCTCACCTGCTGTGAGAACCTTGACGAACCTCGCGACGTCCATTCTTCCAATGTTCCATCCAGTTGTAGAAGGCCGAGAGCACGGACGTCAGGAGACAGCATCACTTATCTCAAGCAGAATGCACTGGTGATCACTGGCTGAGTAGTCTTCTAATACTTTCCAGTTGTGTATCCTCCGTACTAAGGACTCCGAGGTGAATGTCACGTCCGGTATGGTTCCCTCACAGCCCATACGGCGGAAAGTTGGCGTATTTCCGGAGTTTGGTACGACGAGGGCCGTCCTGGCCACCATTTCCAGGATTCGTTTTCCCCACGGATCCGTCTGAGGCATGTCCCATTCGATTGCTTTAGCGTTGAAGTCACCCCCAACGAGCACTTTACCCTCTGCGTTCAAGACAGCGCCCTACAAAGCATTAAGCTTGGCTTGGAAAGATGATATCGACTCGTTAGGCGTTAGGTACACACTAAAGAAGGTGATCCCTGAGCAGCGAACCCACACGAAATCATCCCCCCGTCCACAACTCCCCGCTTGAAAGTCACTGTTCTTAACCCAGATGGCGGCAGTACCAGTTTCATCGGAGTACCATAATGCAGGACTTTTATTATGGTGTTGCTCACTCAGCAGCAAGAAGTCGGCTTTCATGCCCCTCGCAAACTGCTCAAGCAGATTTTGGGCGGTTGAACTGCGATGTAGGTTTAGCTGCAGGATGTGGGTGATCCAAGCTCTGATTTTGCCTTAGCTAGGGCTTCCTGGAACACCTGGCATTTTCCTGATCCCAAGACGTGTCCAAAATCAAGTTTTGGATCAGCATCCTTGCAAAGAATACAGTGTGCCTCCTTCGTACACTCTTTTCTTTTATGTCCCATTCCACCGCATTTGTAACATAGGGAACTCCTATCGGGTCTTTTGTATATTTGTGCGGTGTGACCATAACCAAGGCATTTGAAACATTGAAGAGGCGTTGCAGTCCACCGTATCCTACAGACAACCCCACCCTATTCGTACTTTGCCCTTGTTCAGGAATTGTTGGGCGTCCTTTTCGGTGAAGTCAACCCTGTTGTTTTCTGGTGTCAGTCTCGCTTTGATCCTTCCCACGCTAGGGAACTCCCTTTTGATGGCCTCTTCCACCTCGGCCAGATCCGTGACGCAGTCAATGCCTCGTATTTCGAGCGTTGCCATCGGCTTGAGCGGGGCTATAGTTACGCTTTTGCCGAGGACTTTCTTTACTGTGTCGCAGAATGCATCTTTATTGCCGGCCTCTGCTCCGAATTCGACCAGTATGTGGCCCGACCGCTTTGGTCGTACTACTTTAATGGTAGTATTGGTGTCTTTGGGCCTTATGTTTTCCCTGATGTCCCGCAGTACTTCCGCGTAGGATCGGCCATCTTGGGGCTTTACAAGCAGTGCCTGCTGCCGGGGTCTTCGTCGGGGCTTCTGCCTCTCCTGCTTTGCATCAGGTCCTTTTTGTAATTGGGCGTCCGTACGAACTTTACTTTCTGGCTTTTTTTGAAGGAGTTTCTTAGCGGCTTTCTTCGCTCCTTTTGTAAGCACTGTCTGGAACCCGTGACTTGGTGCTCCACGCCCATCAAGTGCCTCTTCCTTCCTTCTTTCATCCCGATCTCGTTCGATTGGGCTGGACGCCATTCTTTTATTGACGTTGAATGGTGGAGCTATCTGCGTGCCGCCTTTAGATTTTGCCCCATGCGCCTCTTTAGCCTTCTCTTCGTTTTCGGCCCTTAACCAGCTTCTCCGATAGTGCTCTATGCGATCTAGGAGCTCTTCTAGTTCAAAGAGCCCTTCCTTTGCTGCTTTGCTGATTTTTGGGGAGTCGCATGCAGCTTGTATTCTTTTCAGAACATCTCCCGCTTTTTGGAGTAGTCTTTCTTCTTCATATCGCTGGGCCGCAATTGTACCTCGCAATCATCCTTAGGAGAGGTTATCGCGTTTCGTTTCTGAGTGCAGTATTTCCGCCACATTTTCAACTTTGGCGGTGCATTCACGCGGTGCCTCGTCACTCGTTGCTTTTAGTGCGTAATCTCCTCGTTGGCTTCTGGGTTTTTCGTTGCAATGTCGCGATTTGCGACCCTTGCGTCGGTCGTTTCAGTAACGATTGCAGCAGTGACAATCGAATTTTCGGTGCTCTTTATGTTATCTCCCACCGCTCGAACACCTGAAGTGTCCTGCAGAGTTTCCCGTTTCTCCTTAATAGGACGCGCGGTCGTTCGCATCATTTTTTTGCTGCGCCCGAACGCCGCAGGAATCTCAGTCTGTATTCTCCGTTTTTCGTCCGTCTTCACTGTCGTTGTATTAGTCTTCGTTTTTGTCGTTGTTAGTACCGCTCGCGATGTACTGTTGACATCGTGGCTGCAACCTTTACAGAGGGACGGGAGAGCTCACCCTGGATAATATAGTCGTGGTGATGCTCGAATCGTTTGACAAATGGAACCCGATGGCACATTATATTCGAGCAGTCCCGATAGAAACAGGGGACTCACAGCAGCCGTGGGCGCTGAGGCTGTGACATTGCTTGTGTGGAGACACAAGCCCGAAGTAATGTGTCAAACGGTCCCAAGCCAGGATCTCAGGTTGACAGGGGAGGTATTTAGTGGGTAGTCCAGTCGCCTTCTTGCAAGCATGGAAGTCCCACTCTTTGTGCGTAAATGGTCACTCACCTCCCTAATATAAAACAAGTTGGGCAAACAGACCTACGCTCATGTCAGAAGGGTCTTGTATTCAATTTTCAAAATGCAGTCACCAGATTGAATAAAGTCAAGAAGCATGTCAATGACGATTTTGTTTGAGAAACTATGAAATTCGAAGATCATACTATTATTAACAAAGTTGAACAAATTTCGACTTCTGAGGTTTTTGTTATTGTTACACTCATAAATATCTCCCTTGATAATTATTTCAGATGTCCATTCGCGAAGGAGGAAACACATTTTTCATGTATTTCCCCCCGTGCCCCACTGAAGCAAAAACTGACAGTTTAACAACTGTGTTGAAAAGCTCCCATGAAAACTTTCATTTCATACTCATATCGGCTACGTTTGATGAATTTTTTTTTCAGGTGCCACTCTCCTGTACTGTTATCTTCGATTAATAGCCAATTTTTTCGAATCCTAGAGTTGTTACAAAGCCCTTTTGCTAGAAGCTCCCTCCCGCCTCCTTGACTTGTTTCACTTATGAGTATTAATTGTAGGTACTCATCTTCAGTCATTCATTAAATTGAATCAAGTGTTCAAAGCATGCACCTTAAACGTTGAAGTTGGGAAGAAATAACTCAAAATTATTCAATCTTCGCATTGAAACAGCCACTATTTTGTTTTACGATTACTGATACCACTAGCTGAACTGATTCTCAAAGGTATTCATGACACCTATCATTCCTGAAATTTTCATGCAAATCCTAGTAAAACTGTGGTGTCTGAGTCGGTAAAAAGCGCATGTTGTTCCATAGCCATATGTTGCCATAGTAATACATGCAGGGCATATTGTTCCATAGTAATACCGGAAATTTCAAACGACTATAACTTCGCTAAATATGATTCAATCTGTATGAAACTTGCAGGGTTAATTGATCTTATAAATAGTCATCTGTGTACTGAATTTCATTGAATTTAAGGGTACCGTTAAGATTTTATTGAAGAAAATATAAAATCGATAAATCATACTATTACTAACAAAGTTGAGTGAATTGCGACTTCTCACGTATTTGTTGTTATTGTACTCGTCAAGGCCTACATTCCTGATTTTTTTCAGATTTTTCGGATGGAAGGTGTCCAATCGCGAGGGGGGGGGGGACACAAATTTTTCGTGTATTTCCCCTCCCTGTGCGCCCCTCGAAGCAAACTTTGCGGAACTAAGACCTGTTTTGAAAAGTTCTCATCAAGACCTTTCATTTGATACCCATATCGGCTACCTTCAATGAAATTTTTTTTTCCGGGGGTCACTCCCCTATATTGGGAGACCCCCCTTAAATACCTTATAAAATCTTTTTGTACCTGAACTTTGAAGAGAGCACCACTTCACACCTACATACAAAATTTGATGCTTCTAGCTTAAGTAGTTTCCGAGAAAAACTGCTGTGACACACGGACGGACGGACGGACGGACGGACAGACAGACGGACAGACGGGCAGACAGGACGCGATTTTAGAAGGGTTTTGTAAAATTATTTTACAAAGCCCTTAAAAGCAGGTATATCACTTTTTCACCCTTCTTTGAATGGACTAGTGGAAAGTTGGCATCGAATACTAAAAGCTGCCATCATATGGCACGAAGTCTAGTCTACTTCCGGCTTTTCTCTTGGGTCTAAGGAATTGCTATTATAATGATTTGTGAGATAGCTATGCGGAGTTGGTATTGTGCACAACATTAAGACTCCCAGGGGAAGTCCTGGTCGAGGACATTGGCCGAAGTGATCCATTTTAGTTCAGTTAAAAATTTTAAACTACAAGCGCGAAAAATCAGGACTAAGGCTATTGGCCAGAAAAACAAGCGGAGCACATTTGCTCACAAGGACCTCAGGGCGTGTACGCACGTGTTCCTTAGAGTTGATGCAGTCAGACGGGCGTTTTGGTAACCATATCTAGGTCCACATTAAATAATTAACAGAATCTGAAACACAGATTTCACCACTGACATGAATGGCAAACAGTTGAACGTGTCGACGGAACGCCTCAAACCAGCATTCCTTGTCAGCAAGGATCCTGGCAGTGACAGCCCAGTTCCAGCGTTACAAGTGCAGTCACCACAACTGATATTACCATCTGCAAGCTTCGACAGTTCTCATCAATCAGAGACTCCTTGTCTGGCCACAGTTTCAAGCTGAATTGTCACGCCATTCCTTTTGCAAACTTCCATAATGATCGCGAGAGGACATCACGTAACAATCAGCCACATCTTACTCAGCCATGTAATCACCGAGTCAGCTGGGATACAAACGTCAGGAGCCCTTCACACCAACGACCACCAGTCCGGAACTACCCACCATCCAAACTTCATCGCAATTGCAATTTGCAATTACTAGGAAAGGAGCCCTGTAGTGGTGAGACGCAGCCTTGAATTTATCCGCCTGCCAGATATAGGAACCGGCCGCAACATAAAACATATCTTCTCACTAGACTGGAGGATTGAAGCCGAATAACTCGGAGCGAGTATCGAAGCAGAACGAGCGAAGTAAGAAAAAACCCGAGTCTTTTTCTGAAAGAAAACAGCGTTACAACAGCATCGAATCTTTGTTACTTGTGGGTATTCCAGGTGAATAAAGGTTATCATTAATTGATAGATAATCATGTTGTTGTTTTATTTGTAGGATAGTTTAGCGCCTACAATGATATAAAATTGTAGGGTTAAAAGTTGTAGTTGTAATTCAATACTTCATGCAAGAACCAATTACAAAAAATCTCCACGATATGAAGGATTAGGGTTTAAGACACATCAACCAAAAGCATAAAAGTCTCCATAGTACAAACGACTGCCCATGTGAAGGTAGCAAAAAAAGCCAAGTTGAATACCAATTTTGCACTTTTCCACAAGTTTGAATGACTTTTTTAAAACTTGAAATCACTTTTTCACTACACAAAGAAAAAAAAATCCCGCTGGCACCACCAGCCGGAAAGGCAAACTTCTCGTAGGGACCCGTATTTTTAAAAGCAAATAATCATTTCATTGGCCCCCACTTTGAAAGTCGAACCGTTTTTAAGGACAAGTAAAAGTCTTTCCTGAATATTATTATAAAATAATTAGTATATCAAACAACGTCTTCTGAATATCAAAACTTGGCTCACACGTACGAGTATATTCCACGAATTGAGCTCAGAAGAATAATATATGGTTATTATGTATTTTAATTTGCCGCCATTGGATTTTCGGTCTATTGGTCTCAATGTTTGAGTAGTTGTGATAACATATCAATGTTTCAAAATATTTCTTAAAATTCTCATCCAAACTCTTACACATCTGTAATGTTTGCGTCCTCTGTGAACTTGTATTTAGACATTATGACGTGTAATTGTTGTTGGAATTGATCAATTTCAGTCGTCTACAACTGAGCTGTTTACGACTTAATTTTTATGAAACTTTCAGGAAGTATTTTATATCAGAAAATTGAGATACAAACTTTTAGCAAGCTTAAGAGTCATCCTTTGATTTTATAGTTGAATATTTGAAATTCATAAAATGTATTACTATTAACAAAATTGATCGAATTTTAAATTCTGGGGTACTTAAGTGATTTCTTTTGTTCAGAGATGTGCAACAACGAGGAAGTAGGATACAAATTGCTCGTACATCTTCCCTCTCTGTACATCATTCCCTGCGAATGCCTCTTATTTTGGACAAATTTCGAAAAGTTCTCAACAAAACCTATTCTTCTTCTTCTTAGCACTACAGCCCGTTTCGAGCCTTCGCCTCCTGTAAACAGCGCCTTCAACTACCTCGGTCCGTTGACCGCGTCTTCCAGTTCCGAAATCTGAGCAGCGATCAACTGTCTTCGTCGACCGAGTCAGACCAGCATTTCTTCGGTTTCCCTACTGGCCGCCGGCGTTCAGTTCTCCCAACGAATACCTTCTGGGGTATCCGTTGTTCGTCCATACGATTCATGTGTCAAGCCCATTGCAGCTTCCACAGTCTTAAAATCCTTGAGACCTCCGGTTCGTCAAAAATTTCAAACAGCTCATGGTTGCATCGAATTCACCATTGGTACCCATCAAGCTTCGCTCCGATTATTCGCCTCAGGACCCGTCGCTCAAAGGCGTTCAATATGTTTCCGGATGCTTGGGTTAGGGCCCATGTTTCACACCCATAGAATAACACAGGTCTTATCAAAAATTTGTATATCTGGAGTTTTGTTTTTCTGTGCATGCAGCTGGTCTTCACGATCGTCAATACTGAATAGAATATTTTATTTGCGAGCTGTATTCTTCAGCATATTTCGTCTCTTTCATTGCACGTTTTCGTTATTTTGGCGCCTTAATATACAAATTCACGAAAATTCTCGATACTGTATTCGCCAAGTGTGATATTTTGTCTATTTGAGGTATTTTTCCTCGACTGCGCTATGAACTTTGTTTTATTTTCATTGATTTGTAGCCCTACTAGTTTTGCTTCGCTGTCGAGCTTCAGGAAGAGTTCTTTGGCAGTTGTTAATGACCGTGACAGAATGTTGATATCGTCCGCGTATCGACAGGTAGTTGGCTTATGAAGTACTACAGAGCCAAATTGAATAGCACGGGGGCCAGCCCATCTCCCTGCTTTAGTCCGATATTTGTGTCAGAGGCATCGGTGAGTTGGTTATTGATGCGGACTTGGGAGGTCGTTGACGTCATTATCATTTTGGTAAGACGGACTAATTTGGCTGGGATGCCAAAACCAAGCATTATTTGGTACAGTACGTTACGATCAATACTGTCGCATGCTTGCTTGAAGTCAACGAAAATTCGTTGTATGTCTATGTTGAACTCCCAGCATTTTTCAAGTACCTGCTTGGATGTGAACAATTGGTCTGTTGTTAATCTACCTGTCCTTAAACCGCCTTGATACTCCCCAATAATAATGTTGGCGTATGATCAAATTTTATTTTCGAAGATTTTAGAAAATATTATGTACCCCGTACAAGGTAGTGATATGCCTCTATAATTTTCACACTGTAGCTTGTCACCTTTTTTGTGGATAGGGAATATAATTGATTGGCTCCACTCTTTAGGCATATGTTCTTGTTGTCAAATGTACTGGACGACTTTGTGAAAAGCTTGATGAACACTACTGCCACCGTATTTGATGAGCTCCACTGGAGTTTCATCAATGCCCGGCGCTTTATTATTCTTTTGGGTTTTGATGGTGGAACAAACTTCATCCAGAGTTGATAGGGCCAATGGAAGCTCTCCGCAGACATCTATAGGCTCCGATGTTCTGCGGAGGATTAAGGAGATTCTTGAAATATGATGCCCATCTTTCCTTAATCTTGATTTCGTCAGCGATTATATTGCCGCTGTCAGCACGACAGAGCGTGGTCTTGGGCTGATAACCACGTTTTAGGCTTGTCTTGTGTTATTGCTCGCTAAACTTACATCTATACTTCTCAATTGGTCGTCAAAGTATTTTCTTTTCTTAATCCTAATTATCTTATTCGCTACTCTTCTGAGATTTTCATAGTGTTCTCTCTTCGTCCTGGTTTTCCAACCTACGTTTTCTTTGTACGCCTGATTCTTTTTATCTAACGCATTCTGGCACTCATCATCGAACAAATCATTCCTCTTGCACCAGGCTTGATGTTCGATCGTCGGTTCTGCCACGGTTCTGATAGCCGCTTTCACTTCTCCCCGGAGCTTATTTCTCGTCTTTAACGATGCGTCTGATAAGATGAGAGCCAGCGGGTTGTTGAGGGTTTTCGTGTAATTTTCGGCCACAGACGGCGTTTGGAGCCTTTCGATGTCAAATTTTTGTAGCGGGCTGGTCTTCACTGAATATGTCTTTGCCATACAACATCGATAGTTCAATTTGATCAAGTAATGATCTGAGTTACAATTGGCTCCTCGGTATGTACGGACGTCAAGTATGCTCGAGGCCCGACGTTATTGGATCAGAACATGATCGGTCTGGTTTTGTGTGTTGCCATCCGGTGATACCCAGGTCACTTTATGAATGCGTCGATGTGGGAAGCAAGTCGAACGTATCACTAGATTTCTGCTACATGCAAAGGCAATCAGGCGCTGGCCATTGTCATTTGTTTCATCGTGGAGGCTATATCCCCCTGTCGTTCCCCGATGAGATAGCTATCCTATATGTGTATATATATGGGGTGTACAACTTATTAACCAGAATTTAACGCTAGATATCCGTACTAACAAATATCGTGAAAGCTCGAACTTTATATATATGTGATTTTGAGGGTACATTTGACAGCTATCAGTTATCTGTGTGCATCATTATTATTATGCACGATGGAAAATTCGAAAATAAGAGAAGAAGACAGCATTTGCGGGAGGTTCTGTTGGGTCATTTTTTTTGCAAAGAAAACTGCTGCGGAAAGTCACCGTTTGCTTGTAGATGAGGATTCGTGTCAAACGCAAGACGAACTTGCCAAATCGTTGGGAGAAACTCAGCAAGCCATTTTGAAACAATCTCAAGCGCATATATATAGTCCTGCGGAGCATACGGCAATCCTGCGGAGCATACGGCAAGCACGTTCAAACTGAACAATTTTCAAATCTGTCAATCAATTCGCAGTGATAGGCTTGGGTCAAAAAAGGGTTTTCCAATAAGAGGTGTTATTTTGAATATACTGCTATTTCAATAGTTGTCACTTTTGAAGCTATCATTTTTTGACATTTGACAAGTAAAAACTACGTCATCAATGAAATTCGAACGATATACGCTTCAACAACGCATTGAAATTATTAAAATTTACTATAAAAATGGTGAAGATTTGGCAGAGACGGTTCGTAAAACTCGAACATTTTAGGGTCTTCGTGAAGCACCTTGTTGGACCGCAATACAGAAATAGGTGGAAAAATTTGAGCTGTTGGGACAACTTAGTGGTGTGAAGAATAAAACTCGTGCACGTCACTCAAGAACAGCCGAGAATATTGCTGCTGCAGCCGAAAGTGTTGGAGAAAACCCAGGTTTGTCCATGCCTCGTCGTTCTTTGGAATTGGGCATTCCACAAACGTCATTTCACCGGCTTTTGCATAAAGATTTGAGTCTTAAGGCTTATAAAGTTAAGTTGATACAAGAACTCAAGCCTTTCGATCATCAACAACGTCGTGTCTTTGCTGATTGGGTCCTTGAAATGCATGAACATGATCCTGAATTTCATCGAAAAATCATCTTGAGTGATGAGGCCCGTTTTCACCTCGGTGGCTTCGTCAACAAGCAATATTGTCGCATGTGGGGCTTGGAAAACCCAAGAACTATTATTGAAAAGCCTCTCTATCCTCAACGTGTGACTGTTTGATGCGGTTTATGGTCCGGCGGAGTCATTGGACCTTACTTTTTCGAAAATGAGGCTGGAGCAAAAGTTATGGTGAATGGATTGCGCTATCGAGATATGATTTGTGATTTTTTTATGGCCGGAATTAGATGGTTTTGATCCGGACCACGTTTGATTTCAACAAGATGGCGCTACGTGCCACACAAGCAACGAAACCATTGATCTTTTACGTGAAAAGTTTCTGGACCGTGTTATCTCTCGAAGAGGTGATCACAATTGGCCACCGAGACCTTGTGATTTAACACCTTGCGACTTCTTCCACTTGAAAGAGAAGGTCTACGCCAATAGCCACGTGTTGATTCAAGACCTCAAAGATGGGATTCGTGAGGCTATCGAGGACATAGGGCAGCCACTTTGCGATTTAGTTATGGAAAATTTCATGAAGAGGATATGGTCCTGTTAGCGTGGGCGTGGTGGTCATTTACCTAATGTTATTTTCACTATTGATGGCATACCTTTTTCTTTGTAAGAAAATAAACAGTTGATCATTTGTATTGAAAAATGGTATTTTCCTTTTAATATAAAAAAAACACCTCTTATTGAAAAAAACATACATCGGCCAATGTGTGGGTTTTTCGTAATGATCGGCTATTCTTATATGGGTGTTAAAACCTAGATATGGCTCCAAAAATTAATATAATAAAACTAGAAAAAAAGTAAAACTTCAGTTTAAAACGGCTTTTAGAAGATTCAGTAACTTTTATGGAATCAGTTTCTAATCTAGGTTTGATAACATAAAATTTCACCTTTTTGAAGGTGTTTTAAGTCGGTTGAGAGGAAATATTTCGTGTCTTCCAAATTTCTCAGCTCATAGATGTATAAACGCGAGAAGTGAATACATTTACGTATTTCACATATTTAGACTTTCCACCACTCGGCCCCCTCAGCTTTGTCACCCCACATCTGAATTGGCAATTTTATATTCTCGAATGTACCCATATTGGCTTGATTTTGTAAAGTAAGAGTGTTGAAGGGAGTCAAAAATTCATGTTTGCAACTTTTGTGGTTCCGAAAGAACTTGCCATCACATGCTGACGGAAAGATGATAGCCGGGAGACAGAACGCAACATGAGTAGTGTTTTGTAGTTATTTTATAAAAATTTCTGAGATTCAAGACGAGGTTGTACTGAAGACCGGCATTACCAAAAGTGATAACATCAGTTTCTCGCCATGCAATATGTGATAGTATCAAGGTGTAATACTTACAAATTCGTCTGCAAAGTCCACACGGTCTTCGCCGAATTGGTTTTTGACCACTTTTCTCCTCATCATCATCCTTGTTGATGCTGCCATTTTCTGCTTTGACTTTGAAATCTTTCAACTTTTGCATATGAAGAATTTCGATAAGTTGGAAGTCCTGCACGTGGTTATTCTGATTCATATCATTAGTGCAGGGCTTTGTCATAGTTCTTGAACCGAATAAGTAACTTTACAGCTTTACCAGAAAAATTTTCTGTGCAAAGGAATCAAATCAGTTACTTCACTATTATGATAGATTATCTGCACATGATCTTTGACTGTCTTATCTTGTTCCACTAACACTTTAATACCGTTAAATTTTATTGAATTATCACGTTTATGATAATGCTTTTGTTTTTAAATAATGCTAGAAATGTAACCAGAACCAAACAATCCAAGACAAGACACGAAATAGGATTAACTTGTACTTTCACTTTCCGCCCGAGATTATCAGCCGATTGAGATTGTACTTGAAATATTGTTGCGAAAGGCTGTTCTAACGCCCGATTAAGATTACGCTGTACTTGGTGTAAATCATCCAACAATATTCCCGACTATCATGTTAGCGATTTAATTCAGAACTAGTTAGAAATGTTCTTCTGAATTGATAAGGAGGAAACAATCTTGAATTTTTTTTCAATTTAATATTTGCTAATTTTCGTTGAGAACTTTTAAAGCAAAGTGGGGCCATTGTGAGTGGTATAGTATATGATCATCGAAGAGGCAATCGAATCAAGCTTTTTCAAGACTGCAGGGATGAATAATTTCTTATGGCAAACCATGCAAGTAAACCTAAAGAAATTATTCATCCCTGCAGATACTTTACCATTGAAAGTCTTGTATAGGGGTTTTTACATAAAAATTTTGTATCTTTATATGAACACATCCTTCAACTGTTATTTACAGTCAAAATTTTCATCATGGTAAAGTTCGTGAGCCTGTAATGTTGGGAGATTATCAAAAATTACTACCGAAATCCTCAGTCATTGGTTGTAACTTTAAGAGCACTTACTTAAATTTTCGGCCGTAATAATCGTCCCACCCGACAGGCTATGCGTGCTATAGTGGATAAATTCGAGTCCAAATTTTCACTATTGGACGTTCTGGCGTTTTGCCGAGGGCCTTTCCGTGGCAGATTGATCTCCCAGTGCTAAACTAGGAGATGGTTCAATGAAGTCCTGATTCAGTACCGGGACCTCAATTCACTCTAAACCTTAAGTCCTAGTTCAATACTAGGACTTACTCGTACACCTTATAGTCTTTAACAACGTCCTGGTTCAATACCAGGACTGCCTCGACAATAAACCACTAGTTTAAGTCCTGGTTCAATACTAGGACTTCACCGAAATCAACTCACTAGAACTAAGTTCTGGTCCAATACCAGAACTTCAATAGGATTAAGTAATTAACTTTGGTTGAGTATATTGCGTACCGAAACGATTGCTTCCTTCTTCACTAAAATATACCCCTCGACTCATGACAAGAGAATGAGTTTATTTCTAAACAGCTATAATTTTGAAATAGGAATTGCTGAGCTAGCTCCGTTCCCATGCATGAGCTTTACCTGAGCTGCGTTGGTTGTTTTATCAAGGATCGCGTTACAAAGTTGAAGAAAAGAATTGTTTACCTAGCGTCTGGAATGTTCGGGAAAAAGGCGAATAAATGCCGTCCACCATGCCAATTTTCCCAACAGGAAAACTAAAACCGTCATCATAGAATGTGGTCAGCGATGACGTCCACTTAAACAAGAGCCGCCTATTAGTAACCGACAAGCAAACAGGGCTAAGATTCCTCGCGGATACAGGTGCAGAAGTATCGGTAATCCCTAGCCAGGGCAAAACGCGCCAGGAAAAAGTGAAACTGTACGCCACAAATGGAACGACAATCAACACGTTCGGAGAACGAATCTTATCGCTCGACTTTGGACTACGGACGATTTTCAAATGGTGTTTTTGCATTGCCACTGTGGATCATCCTATACTTGGAGCTGATTTTCTACAATATTTCAATATGCTCGTTGATGTCAAGTGGAAGCGGTTGGTGGATGATAAGACAAATCTTGAAGCTGTCACAACACTTTCAGATAAACCAGCCGAAGCAATCACCACTGTAAATCGACAGATGCCATTTCATAACATCCTCGCCAAATTTCCCAAGCTGACGAGTTCTTTGACAACGCCACAAACCAAAAAGGCAATACTCCAACACCACATATTGACGAAAGGCCCGCCAATCGTGGAACGAGTTCGCCGATTACCGCAGGACAAATATCAATCCGCAAAGACTGAGTTTCAGTACATGGTGGAAAATGGAATACGTGGTCCTTCAAGTGGCCCGTGGGCTAGTCCACTTCATTTAGTCCCGAAAAAGTCAGGAGAATGGAAACCCTGTGGCGACTACAGAAAATTAACGCAGTTACGATACCTGATTGACATCCAGTGGCAGGAATGGAAGATTTTAACCATAATCTACACGGGAAGACAATCTTTTCGACCATAGATTTAATCCGCGCGTATCATCAAGTGCCAATCGCATATGAGGACATCGAAAAGACAGCGGTTACCCCACCCTTTGGACTCTTTGAATTCTTGACGATGCCTTTTGGACTCCAGAATGCAGCCCAAACCTTTCAAAGGTATATCAACATTATTCTCTCGGAATTACGCTAAAGTTTTGGATACCTGGATGACATCCTTAGCCCGTCCAGCTCGGAAGAGGAACATCGGATACATTTACAGGAAGTGTTCGCTCGATTAAAAGAACACGGCATCAAAATTAACGTCACCAAATGCAATTTTGGAAAACCCGAGGTACGTTATTTGAGATTTCTGGTAAGCAGCGAAACAATCAAGGTGCTACTAGAAAAAGTTAATGCAATACTGGAATGTGGAAGGCCAAAAAGTATTCAAAGTCTACGGAGATATTTGCGCATGATCAATTTTTACCGGAAATTACTAAAAAATGCCGCGGAAGTACTTGCTCCACTAAATGAATTCCTGCGCGATTCCCGAAAAAAATGATAAAAGACCTGTAAATTGGACGTCAACACCAATTCGAAGACAGAAAAAAATTGTTGGCAGCAGCAGCTTGTATCAAACATCCAGTTAAAAACGCTCAGCTGTCTATAACAACAGACGTCTCAAATCTCGCGATGGGAGCAGTACTGGAACAGTTTGTTGATGGAATTTGGCTGCCACAAGGAGTTAATTCCAAAAAATTTAGCGACGCTCAACAAAACTACAGCGTCTACAATTAAGAATTTTCGGCGATATATTTGGCTATCAAATATTTTTGGGACAGAGTGGGAGGACACCAATTCGTGATACGAACCGCCCACAAGCCACTGTGCTACGCTTTCACACAGAAGTCGTCATAAGCATCACCACGCCAAGTCCGACAACTTTAATATATTTCCCAGTTCACGACGGACATACTCCACGTTAAAGGTGAAACAAATATTGTGGCAGACACTCTATCTCAGTTCGATGCAGTTACCGCACATAAAGCACTCGATATGGCAGACGTAGTAGCAGAACAACAACATGATAGCGAATTACAAAGTCTGTTACACTCGGAAACATTGGATTTGCAGAGTAAAGAAGAGTGGAAAGCTCCTCGTGACTTATCAACAGGTATCACACGACCCTACATACCATAGGCACTGTGACGTCAAGCATTTGATTCTGTGCACCGCCTGTCACACCCCAGTGGGAAGTTTACCAGTCATTTACTACGAGAAAAATTCGTCTGGCCAAAAATGCACAAGGATATTACGAATTGGGCAAAATCATGTATTCAGTGCCAACGCTCTAAAGCTAGCCGACACGTCTCGACTTTCCCGTTAAAGTTTGCAGCGCCAGATAAAAGATTCAACCACATACATCTCGATTTAGTTGGTCCACTGATAGTCGTAAACAATTTTGAATATGTCCTTACGATGATCGATCGTTTCTCGCGATGGATGGAAGCCCTACCAATTACCAAAATCACCACCAACCTAGTCACTACCAATTTCTGTCACCGTTGGGTCTCACGTTTTGGTACACCAAGGATTGTTTCAACAGATCGTGGTAGCCAATTCGAATCAATGCTTATCCGTTCGCTAACCAAAATAATTGGTTGTGGCTGGCATCGATCTTTCAAGGCACCACTCATGTGTCATGAAGACGAGAACTGGCTTCAAACTCTGCCTACAGTTCTTCTCGGCCTTCGATCTGCCTACAAAACGGACATTAAATGTACTGCAGCGGAAATGGTATACGGTACCACACTCCAGATTCCAGGAGATTTTGTTGAAGATACGGACAGTAAAAGTGACCAGACAGCTTTTGTGTCTAAATTTCGAAAAGACATGTGGCGACTGCGGCCAACACCTGTCGAACACCATCGACATAGCAGTTTATTTATTTTCAAGGACTTGGCAACATGCAGTCACGTCTTTGTACGAGTCGACGCGGCCAAAAAAATCTTTGCAGCAGCCGTATGCTGGACCATTTCGCGTAATTGAGCGAACGTCCGATAAAATCTTCAAAATCTTCATGGACGGCAGAACACCACAAAAATCAATCGACAGATTGAACATGGCCTATATTTTAAACCCAGACATTGAAGAACCAACGCGATCACTGTTTTCCGATTATGACAGCCGAAGACCTCCAATTACAAAAACTTACGCGGGACCGAATCAAAACAAAAAACGGAGAGTCACATTCGATGTTGACACATCTAAGGAAGACAGCATTGTAGCGGACCTGAAAGCGGCAAAGCGTCATCTCTCCATGAATTAGGTCAAAGATGGCAAACAACTTTTAAATATGTTAGCTCAAATTATTGTGTATATAATTTCTTCTGGTTTCATACTCTTTTATACTCCGACTGATAAAGTTCGCTTCTGTGCGCTCAATAAAAACTATTTTTGACTATAGAAAATTTAGATGTTTCGTTAATAAAGGAAACGACGCGTAGACAAGTTCCTATACAAATAAAGAAGACCAAGGTCAAGAACTCAATTCTTGGCAAATAAATTTATGGTTGGCAAGATATTCATACTCGCATTAGCCAAGACGCACCACCTTTTGCACAATGACGCAATCTCGAATCGGATCACTTTACTCAAACCGACCGATTCAATACAAGAAAATACGTCGCAATAATAGGAATAATTCAGAAAAATACACAGCGAAAAGACGTACGGCGTACAAAATATTTTCAAAGACCTTAGAAAATGAAACAAGATCATATGCCAACAATATTATTGGGGAGTATCAGGGTAGTTTTAGAGCAGGTAGATCGACAATAGAACAATTGTTCATTGTGAAGCAGGTACTTGAAAAATGCTTGGAGTTCATCATAGACGTACACCAAATTTTTGTTGACTTTAAGCAAGCATACGACAGTATTGATCGTAACGGATTGTACCAAATAATGCATTGCTTTAGCATCGCAGCCGAATTGGTCCGTCTTACCAAAATGACAATCACATTGACGACCTCCCAAATACGCATCAATAAAACCAACTCACCGATGTCTTTGGCACAAATATCGGACTAAAGCAGGGAGATGGGCTGGCCCCATCGCTATTCAATTTGGCTCTTGGGTACGTCATAAGGAAGCTACCTATCGATACATAGGCTACATTAATATACAAGTCGAGACAAGCAGTAGCCTATGCAGAAGATATCAACATTTTGTCACGGTAATCGACAACTGCCAGAGAATTCCTCCTTAAACTCGACAGCGAAGCAAAACTAGTAGGGCTACAAATGAATGAAAATAAAACAAAGCTCATGACGCAATCGAGGGAAAGTACCTCAAGCACACAAAATATCACACTTAACAAATACAGTATAGAAAATGTTGGCGGAAATAATGAGAATCAATTATGAAAAAGACGAAATACGCCGAGGAATACAGCTCGCAAATAAAATATTCTATTCAGTTTTTACGATCTTGAAGACCAGCTGTATACACAGTTAAAAATAAAACTCTAAGTATACAAATCTGTGAGAAGACTTGTGTTATGCTATGGGTGTGAAACATGGACCGTAACCCTAGTAGTCGCAAATATATTGAACACTTTTGAATGGCGGTTCCTGAGGCGAATAATCGGAGCAAAGCTAGACGTATGAAATTTTTGACGATCCGAAGGTCTCAACGATTTAAGACTGCAGAAGCTGCAATGAGCTGGACACATGAATCCAATGGACGAACAATGGTCACCCAAAAAGGTATTCGGTGCGAGAACTGAAGGTCGAAGACAGTGGGGAAACTGAGGAAACGCTGGTCTGACATGATTGACGAAAACAGTTCATCGCCACTCGGATTTCGAAATTGGAGGACGCGGTCAATGAAGCGAGACAGTTGAAGGCGATATTTGCAGGAAGCGAAGCCCTGTGAGGGGCTGTACTGCTACGAAGAAGAAGATACAGCACTTATCAATATGCAACGAAATCTTTAGTACGGTATGGGAAATTCTGACCCATCGATACAATGATCAGAGACTTTCAGTGACTGCGTTTCTTAACAAATTTTTGCTTCAGCCCGGTGTTTAGCCTAGTTCTTCAAACAGTATAAGGCGCCTTCATGACATAACGAAGGAGTGTCGGATGGGGCTAAAAAATCTAGGAGAAGAGGTGCGCTATTTTAATTCACGCTATTTTAATTCATATGCTTTTGCAGAAAATGGATAAAACTGCTCGCATTCTCTACGAGCAATCGTTAGAAACCCTAAGAATTCTGAATAAATTGAGTAATTTTCTTAACTTTCTTAAAACTCGCTTTCAATCTTTGGAGACTATTAGCAACAATTCATCTAATTATTCAAGCCATGAACCTTGGTCAAAATCATTGTCACTTGTGGTGAGGTCAAAGAAAGAAGCTCAATGTGTTGTATGCACTCAAGCGTATCCATTATTTGCATGCAATGATTTTAAGGAAATTTCAGTTGCTAGACGCTTGGAAGTAGTTCATCAGTATAGTTTGTGTAGAAATTGTCTCAAATCAGCACACAAAATTACAAACGCCGACCGAAACACAATACATTATTACATTGCGAGCCAGAAGCGGAGCATTCGAAATATCAGACAAATCGAGAACTGTCTTAACCAAACACAAAAGGCAGACAAGGCTAAACCAAAAACAACAATAATAAACTAATTCTCTGGCGAGATGTCGTACGTTCTAATAGACTTAGCGATCACCACCATTAAAGGTCACATCATTACCTGTCGCGCTTTGTTAGATTCAGGCTCTCAGCTAAATTTCGTCACTGAAAAATTAGCAAAACAACTTGACACAAAAGGACCAACTGACCCGATCAAAATTCAAGGCATCGGAAAAAATTCGGCTACAAAGTACGCATTACAACTAGAGGCATTTATAATTCCTTAGAAAACTACTGACCAACCGGTGAAAAGACTAGATACTACTGTCTGAAAATTTCCAACGACATTAAGCTGGCTGACGCGAAGTTCAGTCATCCAGGCCCCATCAACATGTTAATTGGAGCCGTGTATTTTGTCGACCTGGTTACAGATGTTCGCATAAACCTAGGCAAAGGCCTTCAATAAAAATAAAAAACTAATTAAAATGTTTGGGAAATCGAAAACGTTGAAAATGTTAATCAAAGAGTGACAACTACTGAGCGCATCATCACGTAAAGTTTATAGTGAGACTTCAATTCGCAAACGATTTGGACTCATGATGGAGATATATAATCTTTCTGGCCTTCACTATTTCTTGCCTCACCATAACGTACTAAAACCAAACAGCGAAACAACCAAGTTGAGGGTGGTATTCGATGCATCTGTGAAAACGTCAAACAATATTTCAATGAACGATATTCGACCTAAAATTCAAGGTGATCTTTTCACAATACTGATTTCCTTCTGAGTTCCAAGATACGTTTGCAATGCGAAATATACATTCAGATAATGGTTGACGAAAGAGATCACAAGTATCAATTAATTCTTTGGAAAGACAACCTTACAAGATGAAATTAAATGGTATCAGCTCAATACTGTATCATATGGGGTAAGCACTGCCCAATACGTAGCCATACGGTGCATTAAAAAATTGGCCGCAGATTTCGAGGACAGTAAACCGCAAGAGCAATACAACAAAATATGTATGTGGACGATGCGCTGTTTGGAGCTTATGCATTTATGAAAGCATTAGAAAACAGAATCAAATAAAGGACATTCTTAATAAAGGCGTATTTAGACTACAAAAATGGCGCGAAAATCACGAATCATTCCTGATACCCTAAAGAAAACACGAAGTTTAAAGTACATTTCGTAGATGAAATTCAGCAGCAAGTGAACACATTAGGTATGGAGACCGAATGACTAGTAGTCGATGATGATCTCATTGAAAGGAAAAGTCTCACGGGACGTCAAATACTTTCGAGCATTGCACGACTATTTGATTCATTGGGGCTTATACCTATGAATAAGTACTACAGGAAACCCGATATAGCACATATACGGTGTGCATGAGTGAAGTAAAATCAAACGGAGGAGAAGTTGTATGACAAGGATAGCGTACATGGGAAGAAAAGAGACACAGCTACTAATGTCATGTTGGCTGTTCTACTGTGATAAGTGTCAGGTAACAATGTAAACAAATCGCGAAATCGAATCAAAACTTACGTTAATTTGGTGAATTTCGTTTGATTATCGCATCGTGAATTCGGGAAACATTCGAAAGTTGCAAAGCGTGGTGTCCGTTTCAAATCGGCTTCAAATATCGGTGCTTTTAATTGAAAGTCAAAAAGAAATTGTGGAAAATAAAGTGGTTCGTGAAGAAGTGCGAAAAACGATTAACCGCGCGTTAGTGAAAACTCATATTTTAGATAAAAGTAATAACGAAATTAATTAATTTTGTTAATTTAAATAAGCCGCGTAATTAATGGTTACGGTTTGAAATTGATGGTGCTAATTTTTGTTTACGTTTCGGAATAAAATGTCAAAAAATATTTAGTGACATAATATCTTGGCCCTCTAAATCAATGGCTTCAACAAAAAAATCATTATCTTGAGGGGGTTTAAAGTATGTATATTAATTAATTTTCGATTATTTTCCGTAATTTTTTTGATGATAAATAAATAATATACCAAAATTAAATAAAAAAATTTCAAAATTAAAAAAATTCCCTTTAAAAAACGCTATTTAGTTTATTGTATAACAATACTTCCCATATACATGTATTTCGAAAACAAGTTGTTTTCTTCATCAGTGGTAAGGGTATGAAAAACTCAATCCTTTTGTTCTTTATCCTTTTGTGTATGAATAGCAGCCGTTCTTCATTGAGTTTTTTACACCCTTACACCCCTTCATTGATAAACAACTTGTTTTCGAAATACATGTGTCGACTCCTTCAAGATGTTCGCGACACCAAGTCAATTAGTGCAACACCAATTGACTGCACGCGCTAAATTGATCCTTGTTGGATTCGACGCAAGTCACAGCAGTGCTGTGGCTATTATCAATTGGTGCAAAACCAATTGATTAAAGCGATGAGAACTAATTGGCACTTTAACCAATTAGCCTTACGCGAATAACAATTTTGTTTTTAATGACGGCTGGTTTGTACCGAAACACGGGAGCACCTTGAGCCAATCAATTCTTTATTGATTGGCTATCTGCAGCTGAGTATGACCCACGCACTTGAACGTGTGCACCTCAAAAAACAGTCTCGAACACCACAAAACTAAATACAAAACACCTTGAATTTCAAATGACTAGTGACTTTATTTTCCTCCTTCCAACTCTTAAATACACAACAACTTTGTTGACAAAAAATGCTGACGAGATTCAAGTGGAATCCACGCGTGACAATGTCTGCACTCGAGCTCAAAACATATATATCAAATATCAATTATGCTTATTGTGCACATGTATGCTTACTTTAGGTAGATGGACAATGTGTTTAGATTAAAATACGATTGAAATGCTGACGATATGTCTGCATGTGGAACTCATTTGTTTACTATTTCATTGTAAGAATGGTTTACTATACATTGTATTCATTTCAAATAGAATTCCATGAATTTATATTTTGTGAATTCTTGGTTCGTATTTTGGGAAATGAAAGTTGATGTATTTATACAACATGTATATGGGAAGTATTGTTATACAATAAACTGAGTAGCGTTTTTTAAAAGGAATTTTTTTAATTTTGATTTTTTTTCATTTAATTTTGTCATTCTAGGCGCTATTACCTTCGAAATGAATATCATAAATAATATATCTCAGATAATCCTTTTACCTAAAAGGAATCTCGATTTTCTTGCTTCAAATTTAAACAAAATATGTACAAATGTACTAGCATATATTAATATATATATATTTATATATATATATATATACTCACATATATATATATATATATATATATATATATATATATATATATATATATATATATATATATATATATATATATATATATACTCGTATATATATATATATATATATATATATATATATATATATATATATATATATCTATATATATATATATATATATATATATATATATATTTATTTACATATACATATATATAAATATATATATGTATATACATTTATACATTTATATATATATATATATATATATATATATATATATATATATATATATATATATATATATATATATATATATGTAAATATGTGTATATTTATAAATACACATATATAATTATATGTATTTATATATGCATATATATATATATATATATATATATAAATAAATATATATATATATATATATATATATATATATATATATATATATGTATATATATAAATATATGTATCTATATACGAGTATGTATCCACACAATGTATATGTTGTATATATATATATATATATATATATATATATATATATATATATGTGTATATATATGTATATATAGTGGAACTCCAATTATCCGAACCCCAAATATCCGAATCGATTTTGGGCGAAATAAATATTTGAAAATACATAACAAGCGCGTGCGATAGGATAGTGTACAGGCAATGCCTATGTGTCATTACTATAGCAACGACGCGTTCACTATCCACCGTTCCTCTAACATGCGCTCTCTGCGTTTCCATCAGTCTGCCTTATCTGCTTTGCTGCTCTCATCTTTGTTGGTTAATTTCACCCGCGCGTGCGCACCAGAGTATCTATCCGCATCCAAGCATTCGACCGCTGCACGTGTTGACATTATGTTTAGCGTCTTCTGCTGTCGTTCGTATTGACATTGCGTTTAGCGTCTACTGCTGGATTGAGTGTCCGAAATGAGTACAAAACGTAAACGTGTTGTGCTTTCACTGAATGATAAAGTGGAAATTGTCAATCAATTTAATAAAGATGTGCCTGGAAAACAACTTGCAGTGAGATTTGGCATCGGAGCGGCTACAATATCGGGCATTAAAACTAACAGCGCTAAAATTTCAAGTTTTGTCAGTGCATTAGATAGTGATGATGGATGTTCATCTAGAAAAGTGGTGAAAAAAGCTAAAAATGGACAGCTTGAAAACGCGACTTTCACGTGGTTTCTACGGCAACGTTCAATTGGACAAACGATTTTCTCTCAAATTTCATGTGAAAGACCACTGATATTTAGTGAAAAATGGGCATGGTTGAGTTTAAAGCAAGCCAAGGTTGGCTCACAATTTTAAATCTAGGCATGGCATTTGGGAGTTAGCTTTCTGGAAACTTTTAAAAAGCAAACAAGACTACGATCCGAATCTTGTTTACAACGCCGATGAAACTGGTTTAAATTAAAAGACTTTGCCTTGGAGACCATTGGTATGTAAAAGAGAGGATAGTGCTCCAGGGCATAAAGTCAGTAAGGAACGCGTCAACATTCTCCTTTGTGCCAACTCTACAGGCAACCATCGGCAACCTTTGCTAATGATTGGCAAAGCAAAGAAGCCAAGAGCTTTTAAAAATGTTAACAACTTGCCAGTGACTTATACAAACCAAAAAAGTGCATGAATGGATTCGAGTATATTTCTCAAATAGTATAATAAAACCTTCATCCCTGATGTAAAAAAAATTTAAAAAAGAAACCGGGTAAAGGGTAAAGGTTCTACTCATCATCGACAATGCGCCAACTCATCCGCTAGTTGAGCTTCTTGAAAGTGAGAATGGCGAGTTTAAATGCCTATTCCTCCCACCTAATGTTACTAGTCTACTGCAGTCTATGCATCAGGGCGTGATTGAGTGCACCAAACTACCTTACCGACGCCAGTAGCTCCAAAAATTGTTAATGGCTGAAGAGAATAACGAAGAAATAGTTTTGCATTCATATACAAAAAAATGGTGAAAAGTGTTTCACTTAAACGAGCTTGGAATAGAATAAACGGCACATCAACAAAGGAACAACTGGAAACTGAAAACCAAAGTAAACACCAACAACAGCAAAGAACAGCTGCCGTTGGTGAACAGGAACCCGGTCTGTCTATGGTAGAATTTATTGACATTGCCAAGGAAATGACGGACTGTTCAGAATGCGATGTTGATGATGTGGAGGAGTGACTTCAATGTAAAAAAGACGACCGAGGATTACGTATTATGATAGATGATGAGATTGCTGAGAGTGAGTAAGATGATACCAACGACAACGGTTAAAACCGGGGAAGAAACCAAGGATGAAAATGTTCCCACGCACGGAGAAGCGTTTATTTGTTTTGAAAACGCCTTAAAGTGGATGGGGTGGCAATCGGAATGTGACACAGTACAACTTTAAGCCGTCAAGCGCCTGCAGGACCTCGCCACTCGGAAACGTTCCACTACGTCAAGGCAACGTACTCTGGACGAAATGTTCAAAAAATAAAATCTTGTGACACCAGTATATTTTCAAGAGAACTACGTATTAAAGTATGTGTGTAACACTTATCATTTATGTACTGTAGCATTATAATATATTCTATACGTTGTTTGCAGCGTAGGTACACTAGAGTAATTAATTATAATAAAACAGTACCGAAAACAAGCTCTATTTCTTTAAAATTACCTTTTTTTATACGAATTTTTGGCTATCCGAATGGAGTTCGGTCCCAATTGATTCAGATAATTGGAGTTCTACTTTATTTATATATATATATATATATATATATATATATATATATATATATATATATATATATATATATATATATATTGTTACATGTACAAATAATTCTGCGAGCTACTGTCGCAATTGTTTTCACAACAGAAGAACACGAATTTACTCGAAACCACGAGAACCCAACAAGCATGAACAACATCTGAAAGTGAGTCACTGCTCCATTCATTTGCAGTCGCTCGAATGTTCCCGCGAATTCGCCAATGTACGAGAACTGGGTTGAATGACTGCAGACCCTATATAAAGGCGAGCTGAATGAATGGGGGGACGATCATTTATTCGACCGCGATAAGAACTGCGATTGTGTGTGGGAAGCGATATTATTTGAGTGGTAGAAAAGTGATTTTCGTAATAGTGAAGTGATTTAGAAGACAATTGCGATAAAAAATTTATGGACAAGTGCTAGATTTATCATAGTGAAAATTAAAATAAGTGAAAGTGTTAAATTGATCATTGTGCACTTTTGTAATTAAATAAACTCTTTTAACTTAAATTAAAAGACATTGCGTTTTCACTTTCCCGGAACATTAAAATTATTGGCTGCGAACCGAAAACACGCGACAGTGGTGTCAAGAAGTAAGAAAGAAAATTTTGGAAGTGAAAACGATTAAAAATTTTCGAAGTGCACAATAGTGAGAATTAACGTGGAAACTGTTGGGAAAATAGCCGAAACAATAAAAATGCCAGGAAATTTACATCTAAAAATTAATCAATTGAACATATCGGAGCTCAAAAAGGAGTTGGAAATCTGGCCACACAAGGTACAAAGGCCATACTGATTGCACGCTTGCGTGATGCGATCGAGTCAGAAGGCGTGAATTTGGCTTCGGGTGAGCTCTCAGATGCGGAAAAAGGCGCAGAAGGTGGAGAAGTAGAAACACCAAAATCAAAGGAGCCAGAAAATGCGCTGATGCAAATGTTAATGCTGATGTCATCCAGTTTAACTGCGAAGCTAGATGAACAATCAGCGAAGCTCAATGAACAGTCGTCCAATTTAACTACGAAGCTAGATGAACAATCAGCGAAGCTCAATGAACAGTCGTCCAATTTAACTGCGAAGCTAAATGAACAATCAGCGAAGCTGGATCAACAAGCGATCGAAATCAAGGCAGATTTTCAAAAACAGTCCACCGAAATAAAAGCGGAGCTCGGCAGCCTGAACAAACAAATTAAAGGCGTCGAGGAAAAGGTATACCAGGTCGAGGAAAAGGTCAGCCAGGTCGAGGAAAAGGTCAGCCAGGTCGAAGAGAGAATGAACCATGAGATGGAACAAGTGAGAAAAGAATTGGAAGCAGCGAAGGTAGTAGTAACCACTTCACCAGCCCCGCCTATAACCGCAGCGCAAAGCACATCCAGAAATGTGCAAGCACCAATATTCGATGGGCAAACGGTCTGGAGTATTTACAAGACCCAGTTTAAAGCTGATGAGCAGGAACGAGCAACTGCATTAATTCTTGCCTTAAGAGGCACAGCTGCCGAGCTTTTGCAGACGATCCCCGATGAATTGCACTCAAACCCGAATGCTATAATGAATGCGCTCGACATGCGTTATGGAGACGATCATCTAAAGCAGATTTATCGGTCACAGCTAAGGCATCGGATGCAGAAGTCTGGTGAAACCCCACAGCAGCTAGCCCAAGACATTGAGCGACTAGCACTTTTGGCTTACCCAGCCTACGACCCAGAACATCGAGATGACGCAGCGACAGAAGCATTCATCAGCGCACTAAAGGACCCGGAATTGCAACAAGCCGTGCGTTTAGCTCAAAAGCAAACGGTTAAGGACGCATTGGCTTACTGTCTGAACTTTGAGGCAGCGAAAAATGTGACTCGTACCACTGCCCGGGTTCATGAGGTAGTGACAGACGAGTGCAGGTGTGAGCGCGTCGGAATTGAGCGAGACCCGTAGGTAAATGGGTGCCTAGATGCTGGAATTGCGGAGAGAAGGGGCACCTACAAATAGACTGCAAGAAGCGAAGAAAACCAAGCTATTGTCCAGGGTGTGCAGCTAGAAGGAGATCCAGACCGAGTCAGGAGCCCAGAATGGAAGCCCTTCAAACAGAGGGGTCGGGAAACATGTAAGAGCCAACCTCGTGGGGCAGGATCGACGTCCCCAGCACCACCATCACCGTGTCAAGACTACATCGTGGAGAAGCGGACTTATGCCTTCCGGGTCAAGTTAACGGAGAACACTGCACCATAACAATCGACACTGGTGCAACCCGATCGATTATCCGACCAGACCTAGTTAGACAGCAACAACTTCACAAGGGCAGAATTTTCTCACTACGGACAGCTACGGGAGAAACTGCACCTGTTCATGGAGAGGTCAACCTCCAGATACAGTTGGGAGACCTTGTGTTCCGACACAATTTTCTGGTTGCGAATATTATGGATGACTGCATTCTCGGAATGGATTTTCTGCAACCACATGGAATCACGTTAGATTTGGGCAAACGTGTCTTGAAATGGCAGAGTGTCGAAGTACTAATGGAGGATCCCAGCGTCCAAATTCCCAAGATGAATGTAGTGGTATGTACTGACACTGATGTACCGAATTCTTCCGAAAGCATTGTATGGGCCAAGCTTGATGGTGGTTCTGGAGACCACCGATCTTATCTGATAGAGCCAACGAAGACGTCCGCATTGCGCAGTTTGATTGTAGGACGAAGCCTTGTAAGATCTTTTAGGAACGGATATGTGCCGGTTAGAGTCCTTAACACCGCAGACTCAACCACGAGCATCAAAGCAGGAGAAGTCATCGGCAGCTGCCAGCCTGTTTCGACCATCATCTCTTTGGAAGCTACTCACGAACATCATTGCAAAAGGAGGCAAGACACAGACAAAGCCCGGGAATCCACGTCTGCAATATTGAAGCAGGTCAAATTGCCAGGGCAGCTATTCAAACGAGCCTCTGATCTGGTCACCAAGTACAGTGACATCTTCTCAACAAGCCCGGATGACCAAGGCCGAACGAGTCTGGTAACTCACGTCATAGATACACAGGGAGCCACGCCGATTCGACAATCACCAAGACGCCTCCCTATAGCCAAACAAGGAGAAGTGAGCGCGCTGATCTCGGACATGGAAAAACAAGGCGTTATTGAACCTTCTGTCAGTCCATGGTCCGCGCCTGTAGTTCTAGTAAAGAAAAAGGATGGTAGGACTCGTTTTTGTGTCGACTATAGGCAGCTTAACGACGTCACTAAGAAAGATAGTTACCCGCTCCCACGCATCGATGACATCATGGACACTTTAGCCGACGCCAAATGGTTTTCTACACTCGATCTCAAGAGTGGCTACTAGCAGGTAGAAATCGACAAGAAGGACCAAGAGAAGACCGCATTTTCAGTTGGGACCAGATTGTGGCAGTTTGTGGTGATACCATTTGGGCTTTGCAATGCTCCAGCCACTTTCGAACGCTTGATGGAATACGTACTACGTAGTCTAACCTGGAAAACCTGTTTGGACTACCTAGATGACATCATCGTCATCGGGAGAACGTTCGAAGAGCATGTGTGGAACTTAGAAGAGGTTTTCTCCCGACTGCGACTGGCAAATTTGAAACTTTTCCCCGGCAAGTGTACCATTTTCGCAGCTGAAATAAAATACCTGGGACATGTCGTATCAGCAGAAGGGGTCAAAACAGACCCTGAGAAAATTGAAGCCGTGAAAAGCTGGCCAACACCAAACATCAAGCGCCAACTACGAAGTTTCCTGGGTCTGGCCACCTACTATCGAAGATTCGTCAAAAACTTTGCCAAAATTGCTAAGTGTCTCCATCAGCTAACCGAGAAAAATTGTCCGTATGTCTGGAATGAACAATGCCAGACAGCCTTTGAGACCCTGAAGGAAAAGCTATGTGAATCACCCGTGCTGGCGTATCCGAAACCCGGAAAAATGTTTGTAGTTGACACCGATGCAAGCAACGGCGGTATTGGAGCTGTACTCTCCCAGTCGATCAATGGCGAAGAAAGAGTCCTCTCTTATTACAGTCGAGTTCTCTCAAAAAGTGAGAGGAACTACTGCGTGACCAGGAAGGAGCTACTGGCTATAATAGAGGCCACCAAGCAGTTCCACAAGTATCTATATGGCCAGAAATTTGTTCTTCGAACGGAACATGCATCACTGATATGGTTGCTCAACTTCAAAAACCCCGAGGGACAAGTTGCGAGATGGATCGAAAGATTGCAGTCATACGACTACGAAATTGTTCATCGGAAGGGCGGAGTTCATGGAAATGCTGACGCCTTATCCCGCCGTCCATGTCCAGCTAACTGCAAGCATTGCCGACGGATTAAGGAAAAGGAACCGCTCGTTGATCTGCGATTGATAACAGCCGAATTCAATGAAGGTTGGTCATCGGAGGAGATTCGAAACGCCCAGTTAGCCGATGAAGACATCGGACCATTGCTCGTATGGAAGGAGACGACTGGGCGACCTGAGTGGAAAGACGTTTCAATGCATGGCGCAACCCTGAAAAGCTATTGGGCACAATGGAACTCCCTTCAGGTGGAGGGTGGCGTACTCAAGCGGATATGGGAAAGGGCGGATGGCTGCTCCTATAGGATGCAAACTATACTACCCAAAAGTCGAATCCAAGATGTGATTAAAGATATGCATGAAGGATCCTCGGGAGGCCACCTTGGTGTTAACAAGACCTTAGCGAAATTGCGGGAAAGGTTCTACTGGCTCCACGCTCGAGAAGACGTAGAGGATTCACAATTTGCAGATTCACAATTTGCGCTTGCGTCAAAGGCCCAAAGCGACGACTGAGAGGACAAATGCAAACCTATAACGTAGGCGTGCCATTCGAAAGGATTGCTGTTGACATCGCAGGACCCTTTCCTGAATCCGAATGGGGAAATCGATACACGCTGTTTGTAGCCGATTATTTCAGCAAGTGGCCCGAAGTCTACCCCATTCCCAACCAGGAAGCAACTACCGTAGCTGAACATCTTGCGAATTACATTCAGATCAAGGCCGAAACTTTGAGTCACTAGTTTTTGGCGAAATGTGTGAACTACTGGGAATACGGAAAACGAGGACAACCCCACTGCATCCCCAATCTGATGGAATGGTCGAACGATTCAACGGCACGCTCAATAAACATCTGGCCAAGATGGTTGACGAGAACCAAAGGGACTGGGACCGACATATCCCACTATTTTAGATGGCGTACAGAGCTGCCGAACACGCATCGACGGGCCAAGCCCCAGCCAAAGTCATTTTTCGAAAGACTATTCGTCTGCCAGCCGATATAAAGTTCGGAACATCCCCTGAAAAACCCCAAACGATCTCGGAGTATGCAAATGATCTGAGGCAACGGTTGAACCAGATACATCGGACAGTGCGAAATCACCTCGAATCGGCTACTGACCGCATGAAGACCAGGTATGATCTCAAGGCAAACTCTACTGGCTTCCAGCTAGATGACTTGGTATGGCTATATAACCCGCAACGGCGAAAGGGTAGATATCCAAAGTTGCAGCATAATTGGGAGGGACCATACCGAGTTGCAAAGCGAATCAACGACGTCGTATATCGAATACAGGAACATCGTAAGCCAAGAGCCAAAATGAAAATCGTGCATCTGGACCGTCTTGCCCCATATTACATCCAGGGAGAAAAGACTACAACTTGCGACACATCTTTTCGGGGCGAAAAGAACTGAGGTGGGGGCAGTGTTACATGTACAAATAATTCTGCGAGCTACTGTCGCAATTGTTTTCACAACAATGAAGAACACGAATTTAATCGAAACCACGAGAACCCAACAAGCATGAACAACATCTGAAAGTGAGTCACTGCTCCATTCATTTGCAGTCGCTCGAATGTTCCCGCGAATTCGCCAATGTACGAGAACTGGGTTGAATGACTGCAGACCCTATATAAAGGCGGGCTGAATGAATGGGGGGACGATCATTCATTCGACCGCGATAAGAACTGCAATTGTGTGTGGGAAGCGATATTATTCGAGTGATAGAAAAGTGATTTTCGTAATAGTGAAGTGATTTAGAAGACAATTGCGATAAGAAATTTATGGACAAGTGTTGGATTTGTCATAGTGAAAATTAAAATAAGTGAAAGTGTTAAATTGATCATTGTGCACTTTTGTAATTAAATAAACTCTTTTAACTTAAATTAAAAGACATTGCGTTTTCACTTTCCCGGAACATTAAAATTATTGGCCGCGAACCGAAAACACGCGACAATATATATATATATATATATATATATATATATATATATATATATATATATATATATATATAAATATATATATACATATATATATATATATATATATATATATATATATATATATATATATATATATATATATATTTATACAAGTTAATATATATTTATAAACATACATATTTCTATGTATATATACTCGTATATATATA
Source organism: Odontomyia ornata (assembly GCA_963969285.1). Classification (NCBI taxonomy): domain Eukaryota; kingdom Metazoa; phylum Arthropoda; class Insecta; order Diptera; family Stratiomyidae; genus Odontomyia; species Odontomyia ornata. The sequence continues at coordinate 341,743,746 of OZ017738.1, read as the reverse complement.
TATATATATATATATATATATATATATATATATATATATATATATATATATATATATGTATATATATATATATATATATATATATATATATATATATGTATATATATATATATATATATATATATATATATATATATGTATATATATATATATATATATATATATATATATATATATATATATATATGTGTATATATATATATATATATATATGTATATATATATATATATATATATATATATATATATATATATATATATATATATATATATATATAAATATATATATATATATATATATATATATATATATATATATATATATATATATATATATATATATATTGTTTATATATAGCAAACAAAGCGATTAATTTCCCCTTAGTATTCCTCACGCTAAATTTAAGTCGAAATAATTTTGCCCCTACTCAAAATAACTTTATTCGATACGGCACTGATGCACCAATATTATAAACATATTTTACTAACACTAAAAAAATTCTACTGCGCGTGAAGGGGAATACTGGGCTGCCTGTAGTACCTATTCCTAGGCTTATACAGCCAGTTACTGTAACAGCAATATTGATTTTCCCACAGCGGCAGCGTTCGCGCATAAAACTTGGATTGGGGTGATAGAAAGTGAAATAAATTTCAACAAACCATTAAGGCTCTCAACAAAATTCAGATCCCTCGAAACGATATTGGAAATGACGTAGCTAGAGCAAGGCAGCAGTCTATTTGCTATCGGTACTTGCAGATGTTACAATAATTGTTAGATTATTGTGTGCAAAATCCAAAACAGCACCAATAAAACACAGTACTCTTCCTCACCTGGAGTTATGTAGGGTGAAATTGGGAACCAATTTATTACTTCGCGTTAAAGAAGATTTGAACTGGTATATCTCAGGATAGATTCCGAAATCGTCTTATCCTGCCTAACGCCCCAGCAGCTCCACTACAAAGTTTGTCGTGAACTGGATAGCAGCTATGCAAGAAGCTACGTCAGATATGACTGGGAGATACGTACTATCAAACCAGACACGGCAGATTTGGTTTTGAGGAGAACATGGCCAAAAAAATACAGAATCATCAACACAACATTGTATTCTAAAACAACAACGTACTATCATACAACACCGTACTATCATATCGATAATGAGTTTATTAGCACATTTAAGTTCAAAACTTTGCATCAATCGAGCGGTGGTCTACAAATCCCATTCGTTAAGGTGATCTGATGGTAAAAGAATTGGAAGAGGCGATGGAAGTTATTCCAAGGTAAGTGCAGCAGCAAGAATTTCCGGACGAACTGCAGGTGTTACAAAAACATAAGGTTGTGAACAACACAAGCAACATCAGCAGTCTGACTCTCTTCTTGGATGCTCGTGATGGATATTCCTTTTCAAGCAAAACATCTAATTCTACTACAATATCAGCACATATAACAAGGCTAATTATACGTCGCATTCTTCATGATAATAATCGTATTGTTAAATTTGGATTATTAGCAGAAACATGGCAAAATGATTGGCCTATAAATGGGAAGAATATTACACGATCAATCTTACGCGTATTATGCGCTAAACCAAGGCCAAAACTAATGCAACTAATAATGGGACTAGAGTGGATGTTGGTGGTCCTCTATTCATCTGACTTGAAATAAAAGGGAAGTCTCCACAAAAGGCATACACAGCAGTCTTTTGTTGCTTCTCAACCTGAGCAGTCTACAAAGCGTTCATTCAAGCACTAAAAAGATTCAACGGGAGACTTGGCTATTGCGAGACAATCTACTGTGATAATGCAACCAACTTTCTGGGTGCCAATAGTCAGCTCATGGTGTTGCAAGGTATTATCGGTTCTGAAAAGGTTAATAAACAAATTCAGAATTTCTGCCCTTCCAAGAAAATCTCCTTCGAGTTCATCCCTCCTAGTGCCCCATGAGGTTTATGGGAGGCAGCCATCAAATCAGCAAAGGAGCTATTATACAGGACAATGTCGCAGAAAACACCAACATATGAACTGTAGATGTAGAGGCGATATTAAATTCGACGCCACTCATTCCTATTTCAGAAGACCCTAATGATCTAGCAGCCTGGTCATCTATTAATCGGCGAGTCAGTTAAAGCGACGGTTCATGCATATGCGCAACAAAGCACTCAGCCATTGCTAGAAAGGTGAAAGGATCTGACTAACGCGAAACAACAAAGCTGACCAATTTAATTAACTAATTAGAAAGTAACGATCATCATCTTCTTGATCTAATTCAGAAGCAAACGTCAATTATAAATTCCACCGTCAATATAGTTCCCAAGAAGCTACGAACAACCAAATGCGGCAATTCTACAAATACATGAATCAAACAGCGTTCATCATGAACGGCATTAACAAATCCAATAACATCAAAGAAATGGTAGAAGATTCTAATTCGCTATCAATTAAGCTAATCTTGAATATGTAACATTTTCAAGGAATGCAAACAATCCTGATACGTACTCACAGACCCTCAACATGGAAAAGTTAGCCCTTTCTGGTCACTACTGCTCAGCTTCATCATCAAACTCAACTCATTAAGGTTGACATACCAAAGCATACCCGCACGCCGGTAAATCCTAATGATTTGTTGGCTCTTTACGGTATCATGTCAATCTAAGGACATGCAGCTCAAGAGCAGATTCTGTTTCGTCTCAAGATGCCACTGGTTTCAAACGGAAATACGAATTATTAACGATCACACCGATTCCCCCATTAACAAATGGAACATTTAGCCTAATAAAAACGAGATCGCGGTATATTTTAATCAATCTGTAAAAAATCCAATACCATCACCTGCGAGATGACGAACTGATAACAATGTGTTCAAGGAAACGACTCGGATTACATATGCAAATTGACTCAAGTGCCACACGACAGAAATATAGACGAAGGAACATGAGAATTTGACATCCTTATATATAAATAGCTTCAACATACCGGCGTGCGAACTCGCAACAACACGGGTGATACCCAGGTGGACTCAACTACTGCAAGGCAATAGATGGATCAACGCTACAATGTAGGCTGCCACAGTTACAATAATCTGCAAAAAGCAACTACCATTTACGCATATTGGATGTTTGATAAAAGATGGAAAGTCAATAATTGAAACCAGGCATCAGGTAATATATTCCATCACAACGTCATTTACATCCAGCCGCAATCTTAACCCGGCACCTGCCATGTGGGGTGTTAACAGCACACACACTGTCGAACTTCATTCTATCTTTCAATTATGTTGCCCACTATAGATTTATACGTGTTGAGAGTTTGGTGTTGCTTGTAGCTTCTTGCAGAGTTGATTTATGTTATTGTCGTTTATTTACCTGGAGTACAGCCACATGCGAAGATGTGTAAGACGGTTTTGGAGTCTTGAAATATGATACAAATGATTGTAAATTTCACCAACAAAACACTTCTGAAACAAATAAATAATAAGCATAGTTATCCAATATGCATTGCTGAAATGAAAGCATTATTTGGATAGCTGTACATTACCAGATCTATTCGATTTAGACGTCAAAATATGCAAGATTTGTGCTCAGAAGAGAGATTGTGGATGGAAATTTTCAGAACAACAATGAGCCTCCATCGTTACTTTATACTAGTAAAATGTCTTAGATTTGATGAAATAGAAACTCTGCTATTCGAGAAATTTTTCAAGTTATTTGTAGAGAGGCGTATTCAATATAGGGATCCTACTTACACCTCCTTTATGCGGAGGTAAGAAGGTGAAGTCGAGTCTCCCGTGCCTGATAACCGCATCGAAGTAATAACTACGCCGAAGAAATGGAGGTTGGGCGACGGGCTAACTCCCCGTCCCTGGAAAACCCTGCAATATTTTGAACCCTGCAGTAGGGCCTCGGAATGGATTGGACTCACGGCAACGACCTCGCAAACGGAAAAAGGACTATGGTATCGGATCCTGGAATATCAGATCAGGATCTTTCACAACAGGCCAGTCAATATAAATTAAAATTACTGGCAATTCCGGAAACGAACTGGACTGGAAATGGTATGCAAAAGATTAAATCGCACACAATATTCAAAAGTGGGAAGCCTACTGGAAAACGGGAATGTGGAGTAGCATTTGTTGCAGATAGGGAGTTCATATCGCAAGTTAATGATTTTGAGGTAGCTAATGAATGGCTATAAGTGATCCGTAAAAAGCGAAATTCTTCAAAATCTAGCATATCAGCATACACTTCTCGACCATAGAAAAGGACGAAGAAATGAAGGCAACGTTCTACAATCAACTAGAAAGACTAGTCAACACGTAGCTTACAAACGAAACAAAAATAATCTGGGTGATTTCAACGCTAAGGTTGGCTATGAGATATCTCATTGGGGAACAACTGGAGGATATAGCCTCCACGATGAAACAAATGACAACGGCCAGCGCCTAATTGACTTTGTATGTAGCAGAAATCTAGTCATAAGTTTGACTTGCCTCCCCCATCGACGCATGCATAAAATTACCCTGGCATCAGCAGATGGCAGCACACAGACCCATATCGACATGTTTTGATCCAGCAACGTTGGGCCTCGAGCACAATTGACGTTCGCACACACCGAGGAGCCAATTGTAATTAAGATCATTACTTGATCAAATTTCATCGAAGACCAGCCCACTACGGAAATTGGATAATGAAATACAAAGTAGTCAAAACCCTGAAACGTGGCTATCAGCCCAAGACGTCGGTCTGCCGTGATGACATCGGCAATATTATCGTTGATGGAACCAAGATCAAGAAAAGGTGGGCATCATATTTCAAGAACCTCCTTAATCTTTCCTACAGCTCCAGAACATCGGGGCATATAGATGTTTCCGGAGAGCTTCCATTGGCCCCACCAGCTCTAGATGAAGTTTGCTCAGAACCCAAAAGAATAATAAAGTACCGGGAATCGATGAGATTCCAGTGGAGCTCATCAAATATGGTGGCAGCAGCGTTCACAAAGCTTTCCATAAGATCATTCAGCGAATTTGGCAACAAGAACATATGCCGAACGAGTGGAGCCAATCAATTATATTCCCTATCCACAAAAAAGGTGAGAAGCTATAGGGCGAAAAATATGCTTTGTACGGCGTACAAAATATTTTCACAAATATCGGACTAAAGCAGGGAGATGAGCTAGCCCCATTGACATTTAATTTGGCTCTAGAGTACGTCATAAGAAAGGTACTTGTCGGTACACAAGGTACATTGCTATACAAGTCATGCCAAGTGGTAGCCTATGTGCACAACATCAACATTTTGTCACGGTCACTAACAACTGCTAAAAGACACTTACCGAAACTCGACAGCGAAGCAAAGCTAGTAGGGCTACAAACCAATGAAAATAAAACAAAGCTCACAACGCAGTCAAAGAAAGAAAATAACTCATGTACACAAAATATCACATTTGGCAAATACAGTATAGAAAATGTTAGTGAATTTTTAGGCAAATTTCTCGAGAGAAATTTACCTATTGCGGAGAGTATCATATATATATATACATATATATATATATATATATATATATATATATATATATATATATATATATACACACATATATATATATATATATATATATATATATATATATATATATATATATATACATATATATATACATACATACATATATATATATATATATATATATATATATATATATATAGACATATATATATATATATATATATATATATATATATATATATATATATATATATGTATATATATATATATATATATATACAGTATATATCGTTTATAACGACATCGGATATAACGACATATCGGCTTTTACGACGAATTTCAAAAGTCCCGGCCGGGAAAAGTACTTTTGTATGTAAGAACTGTCGTTTATAACGACATCGGATATAACGACGAAACTAATATAGCGACGGGAAATTGAAAGATGAACTGGTTAAATTTGAGCCTTATAACGACGGACTCACGAATACAGTAAGATTACTCAAAGGAATTATCGAATAAGGGGAATCACCGGGGTATGAAAACAAACGCGACAGAACATAAACAGTCAGTTCAGTGTTTTGTTTAGTGGAAGTTGATTTCTTAGTTTCCTATAAAAGGTCCAATATTTAAACAGCTTAACGAAGGTCGACATGGCAAAGAGAAAGGCGTTCACAATCGCTGAAAAAGCAGCAATTATTTGGCGTCTGGAAGCTGGAGAGTCAAATTTCTGCATTGCCAAAGAATTTGATGTAAGTTCTAAATAAATATGCAGTTAGTAAAAACACTGTATATGCATGTTATTTCATCTTAGGTGGCACATTCAACAATTTCCACGATGTGGAAAAATCGCGATAAAATACAGAGTGTGTATGAAAATAGCTCTAAATCATTAAAATTAAAAAAGGTTAGGTCTTGTAAACAATCTAGAGTAAACGACGCTTTATTTGAATGGTTCAAAATTCAAAGAAGTCGCAATATTCCCATCAGCGGTCCTATTTTGCAAGCAAAAGCGGACGATTTTGCAAGAAAACTTGGATTAAAAGATTTTAAATGCACAGTGGGATGGATCCAAAGGTTTAGAAAAAGGCACAACATTATTTTTGGCAAAATAAGTGGAGAAGCGGCAGATGTACCGGAAGGGATGTGTAACGATTGGTTAACAACAGTATGGCCAAATTTAAGAAAAGGATATAAAGACGAAGAAATATTCAACACAGATGAAACCGGTTTGTTTTTTAGAATGATGCCTGATAAAACAATGAAGTTTAAAGGAGAAAAGTGTGTCGGAGGTAAACTTTCTAAAGAAAGAGTGACTGTTCTTGTAACAGCAAATATGACTGGCTCGGAAAAATTAAAACTAGTGGTTATTGGCAAAGCTAAACGGCCTCGATGTTTTAAAAATGTTAAATCACTACCTGTCGAATATGAAAATAACCCAAGAGCCTGGATGACATCAGCCTTATTTGAAAAAATTATTTTGCGATGGGACAGTAAGCTGATTCGACAAAAAAAGAAAATTTTATTGCTCTTAGACAACTGTCCCGCTCACCCGAATATTCAAAACTTAAAAGCAATAAAATTAGTCTTTCTTCCTCCAAATACTACGGCAGTTCTCCAACCATTGGATCAAGGCGTAATCAAGTCACTGAAAACACATTTTAGAAAAGTTCAAATTATGAAAATTTTAAAAGACATCGACGAAAATGGTGTGCCTAAAAAAATGCATATCCTTGAAGCCATTTTTCTGATTTCAAAAGCTTGGGATCGTGTTTCTCAACGCACAATAACCAATTGTTTTGCACATGCAGGATTTTATTTAAACGCAACAGAAAACTCTTTTGATCAAGATGATTCCCTACCCTTAGCGGAATGGCGACGGCTACAAAACGATCAAAATGAAGTTGAGGATAATCTATCTTTGGCTCCATGGGTCTGCGCTTTGGCTGTAGATGACTTGGCATCACAAGAATGTTGGGAACATTTTCCAAGCATTGATGAAGAACTTGAAACGGCGGAGGACATGACGGTAGAGGAAATTTTAGCTATCTCAAATCAAGATTTGGAGTCGGGTATAAATAACGACGAAGAGGAAATGAATCCAACTATCGATTTCCAACCACCTACCTCTAAAGATGCTTTTTCAGCGATTCAAACGGTACAACATTTTTTTACATTTAATGAGGATTTAAAAGAGGCTAAAACAGATTTCGCTTTACTACATTTGGAGAAAGTAATTGAACAACACTTTTTAGAAAACCGAAAATCACAAAAACAAACAATGATCACCGATTTTTTTTCTTAAAATTAAATCTGGCTAAGTTAAGTTGTTGTGTCCATTCTTTAGTATGTATCATTTCTGTTGTATTCAATTAACTTTCTCATTTCTATCATAAATAAAGAGTATATTTGAGTATTATTATTATGTTTGGATATAGCGACCTACGGTTATAACGACGGAATTTCACTGGTCCCTTCAACGTCGTTATAAGAAATATATACTGTATATATATATATATATATATATATATATATATATATATATATATATATATATATATATATATATATATATATATATATATATATATACGGGATATAACGAAATTTGTTACCACGCTAGAGGTTGCAATTTTGCTCCGATTTTCACCAAATTCTATATCGGCCGGGCAAAAACAAAATGACGGCCATTTTAGACGAAAAATCGTGATTTCTGTTTTGACCATAGTATAGCTCCGATTTGGATGAAATTTGGAATAAAGGTTCACTGATGTATCTCACAATAAAAAATCCGAGGTCAGTACGGCAGAAACGAAATGGCGGCCGGTCAAAAGTTGAAAAACGTCAAAGCTATCAACAGATGTTCATGAAATTCGGCAGTTAGATAGAAATTATAAGTATCTAAAGAATTACGTGAAAAAACCGGACGTCAGGTCACAAAAAACAAAATGGCGGCCAGTTGAAGTTCAAAAGTACAAACGCTTCTAAAAGTCGCAATTTTGATTCGACATATATGAAACTTGATTTCGAGATAGGCACTACTAAGAACTACAGATTTTGATATTTTGGTGACATGTGCAAGTTTTAAAATGGCGGTGGTTTAAATATGCGTTTTTTCCAGGTTTTTGTGGCGCTCTAGCGGTCACATATTCCAGCGGATTTTGATGAAACTTGAGATTATGAATCTCTGTACTATGTTCTTGTATTATGCAGATTATTAAAGTTGAATGAAAAATAAAAAAGTCGAAAATTTAAAACCCAATATTTTTAGCTGCCATTTTCACTAAAAATTGAACTATTTTGTGCTGTCTAGAGGGATACTCCGATTTGAACGAGATTTGGCACATAGATTGATGAGGTCCTAGCCCACAAAGATTTAAAATAGTCCAAAATCAAATGCATGCATTCAAAATGGCGACCCCCAAAGGTCAGGAGGCAAGCGCAATTCGCTTTTTTAGTAGCAACTGAAATTATGATTTTTTTTCATGGAAACGTTTTAAATTACTTATCTTGAAAGTATTTGTAAATCAGACTATTTTTTAAATATTTTAAAATATTTGGGTATCGTTACCCTTAAAAAATTATAAATCGCGACTTGTCTGTCTGTCCGCCCGTCCGTTTGTTCGTGTGTCAAAAGTTTTCTCGCAAACCACTTAAGCTAGAATGAGGAAATTTTCTACGTAGGTGGTGCCTCTTGAAGTTTGCATTGTAAGAAAATATTTTAAAATATTTAAGGGGGTCTCCCCATACAGGGGGGTGACATAAACATTTTTTTTATTTCTGTAGCCCTCTAGCAGCCAAGTTTCTCAACAGATTCCGATAAAACTTGGAATTATAAGTTATTAAGGCAAGTTCATTCAATTTAATTATGCAAATCGGATGACAAATAAAAAATTCGAAAAATTAAAGATTAATATTCTTAGCAGTCGTTTTCAATATAAAATTCAAAATGACGGCCCCTGGTGGTTCAGAAGAGAATCGAAAATGTATATATTAATGGCAATCCAAGTGCTGATTAAACTTTTATGAAAATCTTTTGAAATTAACTATTTGAGCGATTTAAGCCAAAAAGTTATCACCTTTATGTGGTAACCACTGTGGAATGTATGAACTGCAAATGTGAGAAGGGTGAAGCTAGTATAAATGTGTTTATAACAACGGGGATTTTTGTATATATTTAGGCGTTAAAATAACGAGAATCGGTAATGAAAGAGACGAAATATACCGAAGAATACACCTCGCTAATAAACTGCTTCATTCAGTTTTAACAATTTTAAAGGCCAGCTGCATACACAGGAAAACAAAGCTCCAAGTATACAAATCTGTGATAAAACCTGTGTTATGCTATGAGTGCAAAATATGAATTCTAACCAAAGCATCCGAAAATATACTGAGGCAAATAATTGGAGCAAACCTAGATGGGGACCAATGGCAAATTTGATACAAGCATGAGCCGTATGAAATTTTTGACAAGCCGGAGGTCTCAACGATTGTAAAACTGTGGAAGCTGCAATGGGCTGGCCACATGAATCGTATGGATGAACAACGGATACCCAAAAAGATATTTGTTGGTAGAACTGAAGGCTGGAGACCAGTGAGGAAACGTTTGTCTGACTCAGTCGACGAAGACAGTTATTAGCTGCTTGGATTTCGAAATCGGAATACGCAGTCAATAGGCCGACACAGTTTGGAGGCGCTATTTGCAGAAAACGAAGGCCCGAGAAGGGCTGTAGTGCTACGAAGGAGAAGTAAAATATGTGATAAACCTTTTTTTTGGTCAAACAGTACTTAAGAAATAAAATGAGCAATAAACATTGTATTTGCATTGGAACCTTTGAGGAATTTTTGTATTTGCAAGTACCTTCAAAATTCTCTTGAGTATAGTAGGTGTACCACCTAATTAACATTTATTACGGGGCAATTGGTGTATCACCCATTGCTATTTAATCCTTAATAATATGCATACCATGCGTAATTAGGTCTCTGATAAAACAAAGCTCAGCAAAATTAATCAGTGTCGAATTTCTCGTGCTATAATGAATAGGAACATAAAAGACATTGTAATAATGAATACGCAGATCATTGTGAACATGATTCGGCACAATCTGCATTTTTGAGTTTTTATTGGTATTCTCAATTGATTTCGATGTATGAAATTAGGGACGTTGTTTTCCAGAATATGATGTAACATAAAAGAAAGATCGTGATTTAAAAGAATTAAAAATAAGGAAAACCATTTCTGAAAATTTAAAAGGACTTAATGATTTTAAAGGTTTTACTTCAACTTAGCAAATTCTAATAAAATTGTAACCTTACTATCATAGTAGTTTTTCCGCGAAACTTTAGTACCTGCACAAGTATCAATTAAGTAGATCTATCAAAATACTAGAGTCATCAATATTTTGGTATCATAAACGTTTATTTATTTTAATTTAGATAACTTGTTCTCATTTTATCATCAGAATGTTCGAATCAAGACCAATGAAGTTCGACTTTCCTCTGTTGTGTCCTTTGACAACTTTGTTTCACGGAAATTTGGCTCACTGAAGTTATACATGATATTGAAATTTTGCCTTCTTATAATGTTTTTCGTAATGATCGAGATCGCTTGAGCGCTGGTCTGATGGTGGTGGTGTTCTAATTGGCGTTCATCCATCAATTCTAGGTGCCCACTCTTGCGACTTTCTACTCCCTTCTATTGTTGAGTGCATTAGTGTTTTAGTTCCACTATTGTCTAACATTTTGATCCTCACAGTCTATATTCCCCCTGGTTGCTCTTCACATGAATATGAAACATTCTTTTCGGAACTCGTCTCCTTTATTTTCAACCGGTTTCCTTCTTCTTCGCTGGTTACTTGTGGTCACTTTAACCTCTGAAATGTTGCGTGGGATGCATCATTTTCTGAAATAAGCTCAATTGACTGTCAATCCATTTTCTTCTCTTCATTTCTCTCCTTGTGTTCACTTGCCTAATTCAACAATGTCCCCAATGTTAATAACAAAGCTTTAGATCTAGTCTTGTCTAATATTCCTAAATCATCCTTTTTCTTTCTGCTTCGCTAAATGAATATGTTAACCCTGATCTTCACCATCCTCCACTTTATTTTTCTTTTTTCTTGCCTTGTAAAACTGCTTTGAACAAAGTCTTTTCTCCCCGCTTTAATTTCGTGAGAGCTGAATATAGTCAAATGGATGCTGAAATAAACTCCATCAATTGGTTTTCCCTTTTCTGTAATTTAAATATTAATGATGCCATACAAAAATTTTATAGCTTCTTTGAATCTCTGATCTCACAATATACACCTGTTTGCTTTCGAAAGAGATCAAAAGACGCTCCTTGGCTAAATAAAAATATCAACTCTATCTTAAAAGCAAAGAATGCTGCCCGTACTAAGTAGCATCTTACTGGCTCTGCAATTCATCTTCTTTGCTATAAAAGTTTACGCAGAGAAGGTTAATATTGCCCAAAAAAAGTATATTGATTATGTTCAAGAATCAATTTGAACGAATCTGAGCAAACCTTTCTGGTCATACATCAATGGGCTAAAAAAATCAGGTGGTTTGCCGAATTCGATGCACTATAATAGATTCTCTTCATACAATGATGACGTGATTTGTGAACTCTTTGCTCAATTTTTTTTCTTCATTTTATGATACTTCAACTGCTGCAAATTTCGATCATACTTTCGGTTTGTCCTTAAATTTCTCCTTCACCTATGTAAGTCCTCTTGACATAGCGTCATTACTTAAATTGGTTGTGGTTTGGATGGAATTCCCAATATTTTTGCCAAATCTTTGTCATATTCTTTGTGTGTTCCTCTGTCGATTCTTTTCAAACGTCGTCTTTCTGACAATGAAGTACCTGTTCTTTGAGAAAAGGCTAATGTATTTCCAGTTTACAAATCGGGTGATAAGTTTAATGTATCTAATTATCGTCCTATCTCCCTACTTCCGTGTTTTAGTAAGTGTAAAAATTTCAAGCGTTTTTGAAATTTGTTTCGAGAATTTATTTAAAGTTAAATCGATAATGCAAGCGGAACAAAGGCCGAGAAAAAGGCTACAAACGAAAAGGGTAAATTGCCAATGTCCGTACTATGATAACGACAAATTTGAATAGAGGGAAGACTGATCGCAGTATTAGCATCACTCCCGATAGAAAAAAGATTTACTGTTGTCGTAAGTATGTACTGGGGTGATGCCAGTACTGAGAGTAGCTTGTACATGATACAAAATTATATGTATGTGTGTATGTGTATGAGGCTGGAACTATAATAGTATTGCTCGCCGCTGCTTTGTCATGAGAAGACTGAACATCTTCCCCACCATGAAAACTTCTGTTTTCATCCAATTATTCGATAGGCAATGAACATAGCTTCACGATGGCCCGGTTGAAGATTCCCGAAGCTGTACGTACTGTAGCAACTTGAACCTTATCATCTTGGCCGCGTGTCACATCGATAATTCTGGCGAGAGGCCACTTCATAGGTGGAAGATTTTCATCTTTCATTAATACAAGTTGGTTAACCTTGGCATTGCTATTGACTGAGGTCCACTTAGATCGCGACTGCAATTGGTGAAGATAGACGTTGCGCCATCGAGTCCAAAAGGATTGCTGGATGAAGGATATTTTTCGAAAGTTGTCCAAGGAATCGAATTTAAGTTGTGTGATGATTGGTTCGGGTAAGCTTGTAATTGGTCGTCCAATCAAGAAATGTTCGGGTGTGAGGGCTTCCAAATCAGTTGGATCTGATGACATCTCCGTGATGGGTCGAGAATTAACGATCACCTCCGTTTGATAGATAACCGTAAGCATTTGTTCGTGGGTTAGCGATGCATTGGCAACTGCTCTAGTAAGGTGAAATTTTGCTTTCTTCACCGCCGCCTCCCGCAAGTTGGAGCGCGGTGGGATGAAACACCATCCAATGCCTTCCAGAAGGCAAGCATGCTGGACTTGTTCAATGTGTGATTGAGTTGAGAAAAGTTTTCTTAACTCTCGCAACTGGTTATTGGCACCGATAAAATTAGTAGCGTTGTCCAAGTATAGCTTGTTGCATTTTCCCCTGCAAGTGAAGAATCGTTTAAGGCATAAAATGATTGCTCCTGTCGATAAATCTGAAACGAGTTCAAAATGTGCAGCCTTGGTAGCGAAACATATAAAAACCGATAAGTAGCCTTTGATTGGAGATCTTCCTCGTAGTTGAGCTCGCATGAAAAACGGTCCACAAAAATCTACACCGGTAACCGCAAAGGGATGTGATACTTTCAGCCTATCCGATGGGAGGTTTCCCATTGTTTGCTGAAAGAAGCGTGGCTTCGCTCGAAAGCATATCGTGCACTGATGAATAACTCGTTTAGCCTCTGACTTTACGTTGATTAGCCAAAACCTTTGCCGAAAAATGTTTGCAAGGTATGGCAGCCAGCATGTGAGCTGTTAACATGCAAGAAGGTTAACAATGCGTTTGTAAAGGGATGCGCTTGCGGAAGAAGCATTTGATGGCGCGCATCAAAGGGTAGATCATATTTCGTAATACGTCCACCGACTCGAATAACTCCAATTCCATCAAGGAAAGGACGTAGAGGTAAAATTCGACTTCTCGCATTTACGGATGCACCCTTAAGGAGGTCAGTATAGTCACGATTAAAATATACTCATTGTATGCAACGAACGATAACCGTGACTGCTTCTTCTAACCCTGACACCGTAAAGCTTCGTAGCGCAAAGCTAGAACTACTGCTCGCAACCGCAATGATTTGAGATATCGATTAACGTATCCAAATACTCGAAGAGTTTTCCAGTATGAGTGAATATATGTTGTGTCCTTAACTAGGTCTTCCACTGCATAAGACGACAAGACTATGAAGTTCAGCTTGCGATATTCTGGAACATCGATCTGGTCTCAAACCTTTCCATGATATGGCCATTGTGATGACGATGCGGATAAAAAGCTTGGACCATGCAGCCATAAGTTGGACCCTTGTAGACTTTCTGATTTAGCGCCTCGCGAGATCAAATCTGCCGGGTTATGCTGCATTGGAACATAGCGCCATGTAACGGATATAACAGCTTGAATTTCGGACACACGATTGGCTACAAATGTGGACCATTGGTACGAAGGTGCACTTAGCCAGGCTAACACGATTTGTGAGTCACTCCAACACACGACATCCGTGAGGTCACGGGGGATAATCTTCGTAGCACGTTCTATGAGCTGGCAAAGTATTAGGGCTGCACAGAGCTCTAGACGCGGTATCGTAGTAGTTTTCAATGGAGCTATACGGGATTTCGAACAAAGCAGGTTCGTCGATACTTTCCTATTAGGAGTTTCACTTCAAATATATACACAAGCTCCATAAGCGCGTAGACTGGCATCAGCGAATCCATGGATTTGAAGGCTGGAATTAGACAAACAAACATGTCGTGAGATACTAAAGTTGTTGACCTTGGCCATATCCGAACGAACAGACTGCCATCTTGTTTGCATCTCGATGGGTAAGCTTTCGTCCCAATCAATATTAAGCTTCCACAACTCCTGTAGAAAGAGTTTGGCGGTAACAGTCACTGGGCTGAGTAATCCTAATGGATCGAAGAATCGAGCAGTTTCCGACAACACTATTCGTATTTCTGGCGAGTGATATGTAATCAGAAATTCATCGGCATTTGGGTTCCAGGCTAGGCCAAGAGTTTTGATGAAATCCTTGTCATCTAGTCGAGTCATTGCTTCATTGTCATTTTCATCGATTTTTTCTAGCAACGATGGTTCATTTGATGCCCATTTTTTAAGGAGGAAGCCGCCTGATAGTAGAATATCGGTAACTTCGTTTCTGATCTTTGCAGCTTCATCCAACTCATCACTTCCAGTCAATAAGTTATCGACATATGCATCTCGCTTGATAATCAATGCTCCTACTGGAAACTTATTCCTAGCATCTTCTGCCGCTTGACGAATAGATTCTACTGCGTGATATTGAGCAGAACCAGTGCCATAAGTAACTGTTTTTAATCGATAGAGCTTCACACGATCATGACTTGAATTACGAAAAACTATTAGTTGTAGGTCTCTATCACTGGGATGCACTATGACTTGCCGATACATTATCTAAGTCAGCTGATATAACATAAAGATGGAAATGAAATCGAAGTAAGATCGAAAATAGGTCATCTGAACTGTGGGTCCCACCATTAGAATATCGTTTAAGGATACACCACTGGAATCTTTCGCAGAACCATCAAAGACTACGCGCAATTTAGTGCTGCTGCCATAATTCTTTACAACACAATGATGGGGGAGAACATAATGAGGTTTGTGTAACACTTACTGTGAATCAATGACTTCCTCCATATGTCCCAACGATAAATATTGATTCATAAAATCGTAGTTACTGACGCGTAATTCACGGCATTTCTCAAGTTTTCTTTCAAGGCTATAAAATCGTTTTAATGCAATTTCGTATGTGTCACCAAGCACTGACGCATCTTGCCTTAAGGGTAATCTCACAACGAACCGACCGTTTGCATCACGAATTGTATTGACACGAAAGTGTTCTTCACAAGCAATCTCCTCAGCTGACCTTTTGACTATTTCACTATTACAGTGGTAAATTTTGTTCGCACGGTTCACTGTTACTGTCGGCACTAATGTTTACACTGAATGAGTTGTTTGAAGTACTGGATGGCCCCGGAATCACTCAGCTGAAAAGAGTTTTCTGCACGATAGGCCGATCAACACCTAAATCAATCTGTCCAACAGCAAGTAATTTGAAAAACAAGGCAGCACCAATCAAAATATCAACTTTCCGAGGTATGTCGAATTGAGGGTCCGCTAGTGGAGTGTTCTTAGAAATATTCCAGTCTGATGTATTGATCCTTTGCAATGGCTGCAATCCGACGAAATTTGGTACGATGAAAAACCCTAGCAATGAACTGAAATCGTTTTGTAGTGATTGCACGGTGGCAACAGTGTTTGAAATACATCGGGATGTCGTCATACAAATTCCACTAATAGCCACACCAGTTTTTTCTCGTCGTAAACGAAGTTGCTGGGTGAGTCTCTCTGGCTTGAAGTGCAACTGGGAACCCCTGTCCAATATCGCACGGCATTCAATTGAAGCTACATCAGGTGATTTGACTCTGATAATAGCAGTACCCAAAATAACGCTGTTGGGTTTAGCATCTTCTTCCAAGGCGGGACAATTGATGTCTAGATCTCGTTTGGCCGATCAGCGACGAATGTTCGCCGGTTGTTGGAGTTTCAATTTCAGTTGACTGATGAGATCTTTAAGAGATGCCTGAATTCTTTACGTTACCGTGGAGTAGAGTATGATGGCTGCGGTCACATGTACGACACTTGCTCGATAAACAACTTTTCAATGAATGCCCCTTTCGAAGGCAATTGTAACACAAATTCAATTGCTTAGCTCTTTGGTAAATTTGGTCGGGTGGCATGCTCTTTAACCCATTGCAGTAGAATAATGTGTGTCCGCTGCGTGAATCACAAAAATTGCACTTCGCTCTCGTATCACAGTTACTAGCAATAAAACTAGTCCGCTTGGATTTATTGACGATTGAAAGAGGTTTGTTGTTGGATTGTGTTTCTTCTACAAATTCCAGCGCTGAGCATCGTAGATTCAAGAAATGAGTAAATTTTTCCCAAGTTGGAAATTGAGCGCTAGATTCTATGGATGATCGAGAACAGCTGGTAATTAATTCTTGCCATTTGAGCTGGGACTCAGCATCAAGCTTTGATACGAGAATGTGCAACAAGAATCCATCTGCGATATTTTTCTTTGTACCGAGGCTCAGCAAACAGCGCATATGCTTGTGTATAGCATCAGTTATCTGACGCAATTCTTTAGTGGACGGATGACGGATGGATTGCACTTGAAGCAAGTCGTTGATATGCGAAGCGAAAATGTATGGCTTGTTGTCGAATCTCCTTTTTAAAAGCTCCTTTGCCTTAGAATAATTTTCTTCGGTAAGCTCAATCCCCTCTATCACTGAAGCAGCTGTACCGGTTAGTGCAGAACGAAGATATTGAAATTTTTCCAAAGACGATAAGTGGGTATTGGAGTCGATCAATTTCTCGAACATCCCAAGAAAACCTAACCACTCACTGTACAAACCCGAAAACTTGGTCAAATTCGGTTTCTGCAAGTGAAGTCTGGTTGATGAGGTTTCGGAGGCAGCGGTCGAATTCCAAATGGCGGATGCATCAACTGATTGCCTCGGGCGAAGCTTCTCGATAATTGATAGCAAATTAGCCATGAGTTGGCAATAACTGTCTTCATATAAGTCCCGTTTCCCAGATGATGGCTCTTCTGCGTCTAAAACCTCGAGTTGGCACTGAACAGTTTCAAAGTTTTTGAACTGTGTCTCAAGTAGACCGAGTTTGCTTTCGGCCTCGAAAACGGATATATTATCCACTTTGCCATCGAGAAAAGTTTTCATCCGAGTTTGCCGGGCCAAGGTGACGCCACGTTGTATACGCAATTCCGATATTGCCTTTGCACTTGAGGTGACCTTGGGGTCGAGTTTTGGATTATCATTACCGGCCATTTTGCACAATTGAATTCACTGATAGCGCGATGAATTTTCACGAAAAGTTTCAAAGATGATCACGCAAATCACGAGGGGAAATGAAAACTATGCGATTACTGATAATTGTCAAGCAAAAAACGATGAGCGATAAATGCTTTAGATAATTAATTCCGAGAACAAAAACTGCATTGCGACAATTATCCGGCTTGACGGACCATGTAGAAATTTCAAGCGTTTTTGAAATTTGTTTCGAGAATTTATTTAAAGTCAAATCGAGAATGCAAGCGGAACAAAGGCCGAGAAAAAGGCTACAAATGAAAAGGGTAAATTGCCAATGTCCGCACTATATAACGACAAATTTGAACAGAGGGAAGACTGATCGCAGTATTAGCATCACTCCCGATAGAAAAAAAAATTTACTGTAGTCGTAAGTATGTACTGGGGTGATGCCAGTACTGAGAGTAGCTTGCAGATGATGCAAAATTATATGTATGTGTGTATGTGTATGAGGCTGGAACTATAATAGTATTGCTCGCCGCTGCTTTGTCATGAGAAGACTGAACAGTTTTTTGAAAGAATTGTGTATGGTCAGATTTATCCCTTCTTTTTCCCATCCTTTGCTAGTGAACAGCATGGCTTTATCAAAGTTAGGTCCACTCTCACGAACTTGCTTTCATTTTCAAATACTATTGCGTCAGCTTTCGACAGACAGTCATTTATAGAGATTTTTCCAAGGCTTTTGATTCAGTGGATCGTCTTATACTTATTAAAAAATTAGGTGATCTTAGTGTGGGCTCATTTATTTGTCAATGGTTCCACTCGTATATTGTCAACCGTAATTGCGCAGTAACTGTGAATTCCCAGAGCTCTTCTCCTTTCTCGCCGGATTCTGGAGTGCCTCAAGTGTCCATTCTCGGCCCATTACTATTCCTTGTTTTTATCAACGAACTTCCATCATTATTCAAATCCAATTCACTTATGTATGCTGACGATTTCAAATTTTTTTAAGAGTAATTGAGGCCTCAGAAGACTGCGTTGTAATAACTCGGCCCAACGCCACCACCGACTAATACATATGCAAATTGCTACCATATAGCTTCCTATCTAACGTCAGTTTTGACGACTTCCTATCCTACGTCAGTTTTGTCTGGGAATGTCAAACGGGCAGTCGAGCTGAAAAAGTCGATGAAATCGTTACGGTGGCAGTAACGTCGTCTGGGAAGTGTGTACGTCATAGGGATAATCGCTGCTCAATTGGGAATCCATCGGCTTCCATCGACAGTTACCAGCTTCAGTGGAGAGGTCTTTTCCCAGATTAGCCGCGTGTACCGATCACAACGAAGGTGAAAAGCATTTATACGAAGAACAGTTTGGGCAGTATGGCGATAGTGGGAGTATAGATGTAAGGACAGATCCCACGGCTGGTCGATGAAGAGGATTTGCTTGCAGTGTTTTTGCATCTGCCGATTCCATTGATAAGGTCATGCAAGCGCGTAATCACCTCATCAACACCAAAAGAGATCCAAAGACAGCTTCAGCCCGCCATGGAAAGATCATTGTTGGAGGCCTAACATCAGAGATCCGTGACGATGAAATAAAGGCATGCTTCTCACAGGTTGGAATTATTGTTGAAGTCTAAATGCCATTTGACAGAGAAAAGAATCAACGGAGGGGATTCTGCTTCATCACGGTCGATTCAGAGCAAGTAAGTGTTATAGTGAAAAAACGGCAGTGCCCACGTCATTAATATAACAGAATAAGCGTCGGAGCAGGATATGACTTGCACAAAATCTCGCAATAAATTTCTCGCAACAAATTAATTCTAATTTTGGATACTGTTTCCAAAAGTTAGAGTAGATGATAGCTATTCGAAGAGATGGAACATCACAAATGGCGAGTGGTGGTGTAAATACCGTTTGAAAGAAGGACATTTATGTAAAATATGGAATGTCAAATATAAAAGTGTGGAAAGTTCGTACAAACATCCAAAACGTGTCCATTCTAGCTCTAAGTACCAGTGCCCTGAATGTTCGCGGAGCTATAATTGTAGGGATAATATGATGACACATTCTAAAAAGGTTCATAGCGGCTTGGCTTCTGTTAAACAAACAGAATCATAGCGTCGATATTGAAAGAATTATTATTAAATCATTGGTTGTATGTTATAGCTTAAATATTTAGTTTCCAAATCTTTAGCCATGTAATATCGCAAGCCAATTAACCAAAGTAAGATCTTATGAACTAATACTTTTTTTAGGTAAATAGAGGTTTTTCCGTCACATTTCTAAAAACAATACTTATCTATCTATATCATTGATTAGGTAAATTTAAAAGGCTGCGGGAGAGAATTTGTGTTGGTTCTATTAGTTTAACTAAGTTGCATAAATTTCAATGATTCACCAAGAATTGTAAAATTTTTTTTAAATTCTACGAAACAGTAAAACTAATTAATTTTCGTTGAATTCCATGATTTGAAATGGTGTTTTCTTAATTTTTTAGGGTTTTGTAAAGTAATTTTACAAAACCCTACTAGTTTCGCGACCAGTCTGTCCGTCTGTCTGTCCGTCCGTCCGTCCGTCCGTCCGTCCGTGTGTCACAGCAGTTTTTCTCGGAAACTACTTAAGGTAGAAACATCAAATTTTGTGTGTAGATGTAAAATGGTGATTTCTTCAAAGTTCAACTACAAAAAAATTTTATAAGGTATTTAAGGGGGGTCTCCCCATATAGGAGAGTGATCCCCCGAAAAAAAATTTCATTGAAGGTAGCCGATATTGGTATCAAATGAAAGTTCTTGATGAGGACTTTTCAAAACAGGTCTTAGTTTGGCAAAATTTGCTTCGAGGGGCGCACAGGGAGGGGAAATACACGAAAAATTTGTGTCCCCCCCCCTCGTGATTGGACACCTGTGATCCGAAAAATCTAAAAAAATCAGGAATGTAGGCCTTGGTGAGTACAATAACAAAAAATACGTTAGAAGTCGCAATTCACTGAACTTTGTTAGTAATAGTATGATTTATCGGTTTTATGTTTTCTTGAATAAAATCTTAACGGGACCTTTAAATTCAATAGAATTCAGTATGTAAATGTCGATTTATAAGATTGATCCATCCTGAAAGTTTCATAGAGATTAAATCATATTTAGTGAAGTTATAGCGGTTTGAATTTTCCTGTATTACTATGGAAGAATATGCGCTGTATTTATTACTATGGCAACATATGGCGATGGAACAACATGCGCTTTTTACCGACTCAGACACTACAGTTTTGCTAGGATTTGCATGAAAATTTCAGAAATGATAGGTGTCATGAATATCTTTGAGAATCGGTTCAGCTGGTGGTATCACTAATCGTAAAACAAAATAGTGGCTGTTTTAAATGCGAAGATTGAATAATTTTGAGTTATTTTTTCCCAACTTCAACGTTTAAGGTGCGTGCTTCGAACACTTGATTCAATTTAATAAATGACTCAAGATGAGTCAAGGAGGCGGGAGAGAGCTCCTAGCAACAGGGTTTTGTAACCATTCTAGGATTCGAATAAATTGGCCATTAATCGATGATAACAGTACAGGAGAGTGGCCCCTGAAAAAAAAAAATTCATCAAACGTAGCCGATATGAGTATGAAATGAAAGTTTTGATGGAAGCTTTTCAAAACAGTTGTTAAACTGTCAGTTTTTGCTTCAGTGGGGGCACAGGGGGGAAATACATGAAAAATGTGTTTCCTCCCTCGCGGATGGACATCTGAAATAATTATCAAGGGAGATATTTTTGAGTATAACAATACCAAATACCTCAGAAGTCGAAATTCGTTCAACTTTGTTAATAATAGTATGATCTTCGTATTTCATATTTTCTCCAATAAAATCGGCTTTGACATTTTTCTTGATTTGATTCGATCTGGTGACTGCATTTTGTAAATTGAATACAAAACCCTTCTGACATGAGCGTAGGTCTGTTTATCCAACTTGTTCGTTCTAAATCATTATCTTGACCGTAGTGAATAGTTAGTGCTGAGGCTTTGTGCACTTGATATACAACATCCAGGCTTCCAGGCGTTTTGGTTGGTGGTTTCTCTATTCGGCACTTCTGAAAGTGTTGCGTTGTTGGTGTTTACTACGCCTTTCCATTTCAGTTTTCCGTTTTTTTTGGAAAATCATTTAGGATTTCCTCATAAGCTACAGAATTGGTTAAAAAAAAGTTAAACTTGAACTAGGGAATTTTATCAAGATTGGACAAACTTATTCTCGAACTAATTTGAAATAAGTAAGTTTGCGATTTGCCGTGAGAAAAGAAATGAAAATGATTAGGGAAAGGCTTCGGCGTCCTTAAAATTCTCGCAAAATTTCTTGGACTCATAATAACTATTCCCAACGGAAGGATTGAATCAATTATCTTTGATCATTGACAGGAAAGAGAACATAAGAAAGAGGAAAGCTTAGCAGCAAAAAGAATCACATGAATTACGAAAGAAATAACTAGCGGAGAGATAAATAGAAACTGTTACCAAAATTCGTGTAAAATAAATCGTAAAAAAAAAAATTTTGTTTTAAATAAGTAAATCTCAAAAAGAAAGAATTTAAAAATCAGTTAAAACACTTGGAAAGGCGTCATGATGTTTTTTTTTATAATGCCTTCAAAGTGTCTGAAATACATAGCGTTAACTTTTGAAGAATAATGACAATTTAAAGAGAGTTCTCTAAAAATTTTCATGTGACATAAGAGAGTTAGTTCAAGGTAAAATGCAATTGATATTATTGAATATGCAGCTTTTTTGAGCGTAATGTAAGTAGAATGCGTTCACGTATACGTTGGGCAACTATGTATGTTTAAATAGAATAGTCATAAATCAAATTAATTTCAATTATTCATCACAATCACCTAGTACACAACATATACTCGTGGATTAATTTCAGTCATAGTATTTTATGTGAAAATATTGGGTCTATAACTTAATTCATTCATTCATTTTTTTTCAAAATTTGAACGTTTATTTAAGAAAAAAATTGCACAATAGTATTATTCAAAGTATTGCCCATCTAAAGCTATGACCTTTTCCCATCTTTCTGGCAATTTGTGGATCCCATCCCAAAAGAACTGCGCCGGCTCAGCTACCAAGAATGAATCAAGCCAATTTTTGATATCCTGCTCTGCTCTGATGTGGACCGTATTCCAGTGAGGGCGTTCTGCATCGATCGGAACATATGGTAGTAAGAAGGGGCAAGGTCTGAGCTATAAGGCGGGTGGGGTAAAACTTCCCATCCACTGTTTTCCAAATAGTTCTTAACCGGAAAACAATGTGGGGCCGAGCATTATCATGATGGAAAATTATTGCCTCGTGTCTAGTCGCATATTCCGGGCGTTTTTCGGCTACTGCTCTCTTCAAACGCATTAATTGTATTCGGTAGCGTGCTGCATTGATGGTTTCACCTGGTTTTAGCAGCTCATAACACAGCACACCCTTCTGGTCCCACCAAATACAGAGCATTACCTTCGCGCCATGGATATTCGGCTTTGCCGTTGATTTGGCTGATTGGCCGGATTTCACATATGATTTTTCGCGCTTGGGGTTGTCGTAATGAATTCATTTTTTATCACCAGTACCAATTCGATGCAAAAATGACTTCCTTTTGTTGCATTCCAGCAGCATTTTGGACATGCAAAACCGCCTTTCGACGTCTCTCGGCTTGAGTTCATGTGGAACCCAATTTCCTTGCTTTTGAATATATCCAGCTGCTTTTAAACGTTTTGAAATGGCTGCTTGAGTGACACCTAAAAATTCTGCGAGCTTTTTTTGTGCTTGGCAACAATCTTCATCAAGTAATGCTTCAAGTTCTTCATCTTCAAACTTTTTTGGCTGTCCAGGACGTTCATCGTCTTCCAAGCTAAAATCACCACTTTTAAATCGTGCAAATCACTTTTGGCAGGTTCGTTCAGCTAGAGCATGTTCACCATAAACTTTCACCAAAATATGATGACTTTCGGCAGCAGTTTTCTTCATATTAAAGTAATGAAGAAAAATTCCCCGCAAAAACACTTTTTCAGGAACAAAATTCGATATATTTGAGGGAAAAAAAATTACTGTTGTTACCGCTTCACATGAATGGCATACACTGAAAATACATACAATGACAACGCTTTCCAACGCAAGTTCGGAATATTGGAACGATGTAATACTATAAAAGTTACGCCATCATTTAGCAAACCGCACGAATTAAGTTATAGACCCAATATTAATTTCACCATACCCTAACATTTTTTTTAAATTTAAAAATTTTCTTCACTGACCTTACTACTCAATACTTACAAGAAAAAAAAATTACCATTGAAGAAAACAACCACTATACGATTGTCAGTTAAGTTTTACGTTCCAATATTTAAACAGCAGAAATTAGTGAAAGAATAAAATATTATACCAATTATAATCAAAAGCAATCAGCACCTTCAGCTTCTTTTTTTCATAATCTAAAATATTTCGTGAAAAAATCATGTGTTGACACTCTATCCTGCCAATTGCTGCTAAGTTAGTTTAAAATAAGAGAAAATTAAAATAATCTAAGGAATTATTGGAATACACGGTCTGCATAATTAGGAACTGGACTGACCTCAGGAAATTTTGTATTGGCAAAATATGTACAATTTTTCTTTAGAAAAGTACTCCCCATTGGAGTCAATAACACGCTGATACCGGATTTTCCAATCCCCGAACGCTCCCTGGAAGTCAGCGACTTCGATGCTGTCTAGAGCCCTCGTCGTTGCACGTTGAACGTTTTCCAGAGTCCCGAACCGCGTCCCCTTAAGGTGTCTCTTGATCTTGGGGAACAGAAAGAAGTCCACTGGTGCCACATCCAGGCTGTAAGAACTCTGGTTCGGTTTGCAGTCGATCAAGGATTTCCGAAGCGACAGCAACACGACGCTCCTTTGGCTCATCAGTCAGGTGTTTCGGTACCAGCTTCGCGCAGATCTTCCTCATGCCCAGATTGTTCTTAATAATATTGTGAACGGTCATCTTACCAATATCAACCTCATCTGCGGTAGCCCGAATGCTCAGACGACGATCACTGTTCAACTCACTGTTTGAGCGACAGCAACACGACGCTCCTTTTGCTCATCAGTCAGGTGTTTGGGTACCAGCTTCGCGCAGATCTTCCTCATGCCCAGATTGTTCTTAATAATGTTGTGAACGGTCATCTTATCAATTCCAACCTCATCTGCGATAGCCCAAATGCTCAGACGACGATCACTGTTCAACACATCACGCACTTTTTGCACATTTGTGTCCGTGTGACTCGTTGATGGAGGACCAATGCGCTGTTTGTCATGGACGTCATCGCGGCCCTCCCGGAAATTTCTGTGCCACTGAAATACTTGAGTTCTGGACAAAGCATCCTCACCGTAAGCCTCTTGAATCATTTGAAGAGTTTCCGTGACCGTTTTCTTGAGTTTGACATAAAATTTAATGCTAACAGGTTGCTTGATCGTACGCTCCATTTTCACTCCGACAATGTAACTGAACACGCACTCCACTCTCACTCGATGCTATCTCTCCAAGCGCTTGGAGGCAACTGCTGCAGCCCGGTTCCCTTTACCTAGACCCCCCCACCACTACAGAACCAGATACCGGTTAGCAGACGCTTTGACGGCGCGGGGCAGGCTCAGTCCGGTATTATACGGATCCTGTAGCATTGAATAAATTGAAACAAATTAGAAGACATCCTTTAAATTATTGTAACTTTTAAAATATAGTGTATCACGTTCCGTAGAAGATTTAAAATTATATTGAAACGTCAGTCACTAAAATAAATTTTTTTAACATGTTGATTTTTGTCTCGGATGAAATTTGATTACAATTATTGGTATTATTTTCCAAGCAATATATGGATTGTCTAGAAAAATAAAACCATAAATTATTAATATAGCCACGACTTTCTTTCCAGCATGCCCTTCTTTTCCAGCAGGAATGGTAGCGGACCATAAGTATGTCGTTGAAAGTGAAGGGTTCTAGGAATCAGCAGATGGCCAGTTTCATGTCGCGTGCGGTGCGCGGCTCCATAATTTGGTTTGCATTTTTATTAGAGTAGGTTGTTCCGATTTCGAGTTAGAGTAGAATATTTTTCGGTACCGCGTCGGTGATATTCGGGAACGCGAATCCAAACATAGTTTTGTTCTTGTCTGAATTAAAGTTGAATGCAGAATAAAGTAGAGTAGGTTTCACTTCCGTATGGTTGTGTTTTCGACGCGTTTAAAACGGGCATGTGAATTAGTGGCTGAGTTTTTTGTATTCCGGACTTAGTCTGCTCACGCAAGACTCGCGACCGAACTCCTTCCCGAACTAGCTAGCTAGCCAGGAGCCACCTCAGTGTAGACTAAGTGTGTCCGGACTTGTTGACCTGTCAGGTACAGTCCGTTGTCACGTCCAAAGACTTCACGTCTAGAACCGATGAGAAGTCAGTTCTGATTTCGTTCGAGCGATTTTAAACGAAAATCATAACAGCGTCTGTTGACAACTAGATTTGCAATTTCTATTAGATCGGTGTACGAATAACCGTCTGAAACTAAATATAAGCAAATGTGACAGTATGACTTACTAACTGAGAAAGTTCACCATTCCTTTCGATTATTCCATATCTAGAACTTCCCTGGAATCAGTACTTCTCCATAAAGATCTTGGAGTACTCTTTGACACTAAGCTGCATTATGGGCAACATATAGCCCAGGTGGTTTGCAAAGCCTCCCGAATATCAGGCTTTGTATTAAGCTCCATCAAAGTCTTCAAAAATATTTCTTCCTGTATTTGTTTATTTTTTTCACTGGTTTGAAGTTTATTGAATATTGCTCGCAAATTTGGAGTTCTCATCAACACAGTCTATTTAGTACTGTGGAGACTGTTCAACGAAGGTTTACCCGCTCTCTTCTCTTTGAATTTCTCATCCCCTATTCCCCTTATAATGATCGTCCATCCCTTTTGCGCATGCCTTCTTTAGTCTCACGTCATATATTTCTTGATGAATGCTAAGTTTAAACTTTCTTGCTTTGTAACCTAATTTTTCTAGTTTTGTTTGGATATGTATGTAAGAATTGTAAAATGACTTGTTTTATTTAAGTCTAACAAATTAAAGTTCAGGTTTATTTAAACAAAAAGTTCAGGTTTATTTAAACGATGAGTTATTTAAATGAATTATAAATTAAAAAGTAATTGGATTCACATCTACTGAGGAAAAGATAGCACACACGTATCTCCATAGCTTCATATTGTCACTACTGGTCATGCTCTTACACGGACCTTCAAAATCAGCTGCTTTCACAACATCATACCTTGCATTGCACTTGACTTTGCTCACCCTGTAAGGTCCCAAATATTCAGTTGCTAATTTCTTTCCAGCAACAAATTGCGTTCGTTTTATTGCCACCAAATCATTTAGTTGATAAATAACATCTTCTTTGCGACGTTTGTTGTAATTTGCTCTGTATGTATCTTGCGCCTTATGTATTTATAGCTTTGCCTCTTCGCGGGTTTGTTGTCGATTAGCTTCAAACAATGATAGCCATTCTTTTTGTATCATGTTGAGTATGTTGCTGCTGGTATTTTAACTTCATCTTTACGCCAAATATGAGCTCAAACGGTGGACGTTTTATCAAACTGTGCACGCTTGAGTTAGTCGCTTTCTGCACTTGATTAATATACTTATACCACTTCGATTAATCATCTGCTGATAGCTTCGATAATACGAATAGAATCACTCTATTTGCCCTCTCGACTTGCCCGTTTCCTCTAGGAACGCCCGTTGTTGTTAATACATGGTTGATGCCATACTCGGTGCAAAAATTAGCAAAGGCTTGCGACACAAAAGCTGCACCCCTGTCACTTACTATGCGATGTGGGTATCCAAAACTGTCTGACCACCACGATAACTTGCTTATAACTTCGTCTGCGGCTGTAGTTTTTGTTGGAAATAACCATACGAATTTCGTAAAACCGTCGATAACAGAAAAAATATATTTATACTTTTTCGCTGTTGCATCCATTGGCCCAATGTGATCGACGTGCAACGTCTCCAGTGGTTGACCTTCTTTATCAATACACTGTAGTTCGCCTTCTTTTTTACCAAGCTTCTTGTTGGCTATGATACATTTGACGCAATTTTTAATGAAGTTTGTCACTTTATATTCCAGGTGTGGGATAAAATATGTCTGTTGAATTAAGTGCATAGTCTTCTGCACTGTGAAGTGGCCAGCTTGATGCGCCTCGCGAATAATTTCAACTTCTATTGCCCTGGGCACCACCAGCATCATATCCATCGATGTTCTTGTAGATCAGTTCGCCTTTTATTTTGTAATTTTTACAACCTGTTGTTCTTAATATCTCTGCCACTGCCACTAAGTGTTCATCTTGTCTTTGTGATTTTCGGATACGCGCTGTTATTTCAGAATTTATAATTAGAACTTCTGGATATCTGCTCAAACAGTCCGCATGTTTCATTGCGTCGCCACTTCGGTGCACTACTTCGAAATCGTACTCTTGCATGTAAAAAATCCATTGTGCTACTGCGCGTGGAACTTCTCTCTTTGCTATTGTTTGCTTAAACGCTGAACAGTCTGTTGCCAATTTAAACTTAATGCCCAACAAGTAGTATCTGAATTTTCTCATTGCCAAAAACGCTGCTTTGACCTCTAAGACATAGCAAGTCTTTTTGCTCCAAAACTGTACCGGGTGGAGATTACCGCCTACTTGCTGTAAAAGTACGGCTCCAAAACCATACTGGGATGCGTCTGTGTGTAATTCGGTCTTTGCATCACGGTAATAAAGTTGGAGTACCGGTTCTTTCATTGATAGTGATTGTAACTGGTGTACAGCTCGTACTTGTTCTGCATTCATAGCAAATTTGGCACCTTTCTTCAATAATTGTGTCAACGGACGAGCTATATAAGCATAACCCTTGGTAAATCTACGGAAGTACCCAGTCAGTCCGAGAAATGATTGGACCGCTTTCAGGTTTTTAGGCATCGGGAATTTCTCAATGGCTCTCGTCTTTTCTGCTCCAGGTTTAACTGTACCGTTTTCAACCGTATGACCCAAGAATTAAATTTTTCGTTTCAAAAAGGAACATTTCTGCCATTTGATCTTCAACCCATATTTAGCTGCCAACTGTAATACTTTTTGTAATTTATGGATACCTTCTTCGATGGTTGCGCTGTAAACCACTATATCGTCCATGTAAAGCTCCATTACATTTTCGTTTATAAGCTCTTGAAAGATGCATGTGACAAATCGTATAAACGCTGCTGGCGAGTTACAAAATCCAAATGGTGCACGATTGAACTCGTAAATGCCACTCTTCATCACAAACGCCGTAAACTTTTTACTGTTTTCTTCAACGGGTACATGGGAAAAGCCGTTTTCTAGGTCCATGACCGTGAAAAACTTTGCCGCCTGCATTTTCTCTAGTACCTCGTCGATTAATGGTACAGGAAAAGCATCTTTGAGTACCATCGAATTCAGTTTGCGGAAGTCAACACAGACACGGTAAGCTCCGTCTTTTTTCCCTACGACCACCACGAGACTGGCATAATCAGAAGTAGATTTGCGTATAATATCTTTTTGCAGCCATTCTTGTATCTGATTCCTTACTGCAACCTGTTAATGCAATGGCAATCTGCTTGGCGATTGACGAAACGGAACTGCATTGTCTACCGTTATTTTCAGTTGGATAGGACACTTGAGTTCTGCTTGCTGATCGTTGTATTCCGCAATCATTGCTTCAACACGCTTTTAAGTTTGAAGTGCTAGCTCACCAAAGTCTATTTCATTTTCAGAAATTTGATATACATCTGCAAACTGTTCACTTTCTGGAATTATTACGCTCACAAATTTGTAGCCTTTTTCGTTATGCATATATTCAAATTTGTCCAAGAAATCATTGCCAATTATGACCGGATGTTTCAAAACGCCATCGTCGACCACAACAAATTTTTGCTCAACTTCAAGGTTATCAATTTTAACTTTCACAATAATAAAACCTTCTGTTTTTACTGGCACATTTCCCAGTCCATACAATGTCGTAACACTATTGTCAATTGCAACATTTTTCAAACTATTCTTTAACACATGTTTTTGCACAATGCTCACATCAGATCCCGTATCGAAAAAACCAATTACACTTTTATTGTTTATTAATATGTCTTGTAAACGTTTTTCGTGCTTAATAAGGTTCACTTGCTTGTTAGTGTCTTTACAATCTTTGGCGATATGCCCGTGCAAATTACACTTGAAACACTTCACATCCGACTTGCATTGCGCTTTTTTATGATCGGTCGCCCCACAATTAAAACAATGGTCTCTCTTTATTTTTGCATCATCGTTCGTTTTCTCGTTTCTAAAATTCGTGCTTTTGTTATTGTTCCACTTTTCATTTTGGTTGCACTTTTCACTGTTCTTTACTGCTTCGAAAATTTCATATTTTTCTTTTAGCTCTCTCAAGCTTGTAGATGAATAAAACGAATATTTGATTTCTTGTCTCACTTTTAAGCCATCGACTACATACTGCACAATTGACTTCTCATCAACATTTCCCATGGCCGCCAATTTTTTCATATGCAAGACATACTCATGAAATGTTTCGTTTTCTTTTTTGCTACGTTCGCGTAATTTTTTATGTAAATCGGCACTATTAAGTTCTTTGTGAAACTCATCTATAAGTTCTGATTTTAAACTATCGTAATCACAAACCGGGGTTGAGTCTAAAAATAGTTGAGCAGTTTTCACCATTTATTTCGAGCTTGCACACACATTTGCTGTTTATCGTTTTTCTCGAAGTTTTCGAACCATAACCTAACCGGAATGCTGATACCATCAAATTCGTTGATCACTTTATTAAATGACTCAAATGATACCGGCGGTTTCTGTTGTTGATCAAGCTTCAGCGCTAGCAACCGTAAAATGTTTGTTAACTCTTCACTGTCTACTGTTTGTGTTTTCTGCTGAGATGTTGGCATTTTCTCGTAATCGTTATCAACTTTTGCACATTTTTTCTTATTGTTGTTTCTACTTTTTCCCCTTTTATTGTTCTTTCGACTTCTCTGATTTTTTCTACGGCACTTTCAACTCTTCTGTTCGTATTGCAACCACTTTCAAACGAACTTGAAACATTCGATCGGTTTCTTTTCCGCACTTGTACACTACCGTTAATCTTATTAATTTGGTTCGGTTGAGCCCCCAAATGTAAGAATTGTAAAATGACTTGTTTTATTTAAGTCTAACAAATTAAAGTTCAGGTTTATCTAAACGAAAAGTTCAGGTTTATTTAAACGATGAGTTATTTAAATGAATTATAAATTAAAAAGTAATTGAATTCACATCTAATGAGGGAAAGATAGCACACACGACCTTAGCACCGCAACGTCGGAAAATCAACTGTTTTTGATCAAAGGCACGACCAAATGTCCAGAACCGCTTCTACAGTGTTGCCACGCTAACAGGACTGATTGCTATTACGTTTACATGTATTGTTATTTCTTTTATGACTTCTACTTTTTAGGGTATTGTAAAATCATTTTACAATACCCTACTAAAATCGCATCCTGTCTGTCCGTCTGTCCGTCCGTCCGTGTGTCACACCACTTTTTCTCGCAAACTACATAAGCTAGAAACATGAAATTTTGTAAGTAGGTGCGAAGTGACGCCCTCTTCGAAGTTTCAACACGAAAAAAATGTATAATGTCGTTAAGGGGGGTCTCCCCATATAGGGGAGTTGCCCCTGAAAAAAAAGTTTTCATCGCATGTAGGTAATATGGGTATCAAATGAAAGGTCTTAATAATAACTTTTCAAAACAGGTCTTAAAATGAAAAATTTGGCTTTGAGGAGTGCTGGTGAAGGGGAAATGTACAAAAATTTTGTGTCCCCCCCCTCACGATTGGACACCTTTGACCCGAAAAATCTGAAAAAATCATGAATATTTGACTTTATTAATACAACAACAACAAATACATGAGCAGTCGAAATTCACTCAACTTTGTTAGTAATAGTATGATTTATCGATTTTATATTTTCTTGAATAAAATCTTAACGGTGCCCTCAAATTTCATGAAATTCAATACACTGAGGATTATTTATAAGATTAATTCGTCGTTTCATAAAGATCGAATAGTATTTAATGAAGTTATAGCGATTTGAATTTTCCTGTATTACTATGGAACAATATGCGCGTATTACTATGGAAACATATGGCTGTGGAACAATATGCGCTTTTTACCGACTCAGATACTACAGCTTTGCTAGGATTTGCATGAAAATTTCAGGAATGATAGGTATCACGAATTTCTTAGACAATTGGCTCAGCTAGCGGTATCAGTAATCGTAAAGCAAAATAGTGGCTGTTTTAAATGCGAAGATTGAATAATTTTGATGTATTTTGCCCAACTTCAACGTTTAAGGCGCATGCTTTTAACACTTGATTCAATTTAATGAATGACTGAAGATGAGTACTTACAATAATTACTCAAGGGGGAAATAAGTCAAGGAGGCAGGAGAGAGCTCCTAGTAAATGGGCTTTGTAACCATTCTAGGATTCGAATAAATAGGCCATGAATCGATGTTTACAGTACATCAAACGTAGCCGATATGAATATCAAATGAAAGTTCTTTATAAGAGGTTTTCAAAACAGTACTTAAATTGACGATTTTTCCTTCACAGGGGCAACAAATACCTTAGAAGTCGAAATTCGATCAACTTTGTTAATAATAGTACATTTTATAAATTTTGCTTTTTTGTCAATAAAATCAAGAAGGGACCCTTAAATTTCCCAAAATCTATAATTTAAGTTTTCTTAACAATAAACAGCAAAGTTACAGCCGATTGAATATCTAATAATTACAACAATATTAACACGTGATACAAGGGAGATACACGCTTGCAACGGACCTAGACACTACAAATATGTAGGAATTTTGATAAAAATTTTAGAAATGGTTTGTTATATTCATGTATTATCATGACTTTTCAAGCGATGGGGTCAAAACACTTGGAACAAAGTCGTGGTGAATTTAAAATCATAATAACCATAATAATTTTCTGAACTCAATTTATAGAATCTGTATATTAGTCAAGTTTTAATATGCAGGAGATATTGTCTGATTTACTAATTGCTTTACAATACCCTTCTGACAGGAGCATCCTCGTGCTACTTCAACTTCTTCTATATATAATTGGATTTTTCTAATCTGTATATAGAATTCTGTATTTAAATAGAGAAATTTAAAAAAATTCTTAAGTCATTCCCCTTACGTGACCTCAACCATTTTTTTAATTTTAGTAAAATTGTGTCAAGAAATGCAGGAGGGGAAAAATGTACCAACATGTTCTATCCGTCTCGTCCCTTGGTTCATAAAATTTGAATATTCCTTGAACTTAAAATTTGCTAAGCTTTATTATTGTTAGTGAGCCCAAGTAACCCATTTTTCCCTTAAGTGGTTTCCCATTGATAAAAATAATTTATGGGTTCAAAGTTGATGAGTTGAACGAGCTATTTATTTTGCATTCTATGTATTAAAAGGTCGCCAAAGAATATCAATAGCAAATTGAATAGACAAAATCAAAACATAGATCATGTTAATGTGATTTGTAGAATGCACTGTTGTACCTCAACTTGTGTCTTCATTGAAAAATGAGACATATTTTGAGCCTGACTCTCTCAGACGCCTTAGAACTGATAAGAAAAGTCTACGGCATTTTCGTATAATTCATATACGAGTACATATGTGTACACAAAGAAGACAGTAGAATATACGTACTCATATTGTGGAATATTCTATTATGGTTGTAATAACTTTTAATCGAAAAATTTCAACAGCCTTTAATTTTTTTCTCCTACATTCTAGTTGAGTTTTTAGTTCAAGGAAAATTACATACATATGTACTGAGGGTGATTATGAGAATAAATGTACATTTATTTTTCGCTTATAAGCAACTTGTCTTGTATATGCTTATTTCGTAGCTAAATGTAAACAAGCTGGGTAGACAGACCTATGCTCATGTCAGAAGGGTTTTGTACTCAACTTACAAAATGCAGTAACTAGCAACGAATAAAATCAAGAAACACGTCATGATCGAGGATCATACTATTATTAACAAAGTTGAAAGAATTTTGTCTTCTGAGGTATTTGTTATCGTTATACCCATAAATATCTCCCTTGATAATTTTTTCTGATTTTTCAGATCACGGGTGTCCATTCGCGAGGGAGGAAACACATTTTTCATGTATTTCCTCCCCTGTGCCCCCACTGAAGCAAAAACTGTGAGTTTAAGAACTGTTTTGAAAAGCTCTCATAGAGAACTTTCAGTTGATACTCATATCGGCTACATGTTATGAAATTTTTTTTCAGGGGCCACTCCTCTGTGCTGTAATCATCGATTCATGGCCAATTCTTTCGAATCCTAGAATGGTTACAAAGCCCTTTTGCTAGGAGCTCTCTCCTGCCTCTTCGACTTGTTTCAATTGTATGTACTCATCTTCATGATATCTATCACTCCTGAAATTTTCATGCAAATCCTAGCAAACCTGTAGTGTCTAAGTTGGTAAAAAGCGCATATGGCTCCATAGCCATATGTTTCCATAGCAATACAGGGCATATTGTTCCATAGTAATACAGGAAAATTCAAATCGCTATAACTTCGTCAAATACTATTCGATCTTTATGAAACCTTCAGAAAAAATCAACCTTATAAAAAGTCACCTGTTTGCTAAATTTTATTGAATTTAAGGGTACCGTTAAGATTTTATTCAAGAAAACATAAAATCGATAAATCATACTATTACTAACAAAGTTGAGTGAATTTCGACTTCTCATGTTTTTGTTGTTGTTGTACTCATTAAGCCCTACATTCATGATTTTTTTTCAAATTTTTCGGATGGGAGGTGTCCAATCGCGAGGGGGGTACGCGAAAAGTTCGTACATTTCCCCTTCCCCTACCCCCCTCGGTACTCATAAGGCAATTTTAAGACTTGTTTTGAAAAGATCTCATTAAACCTTTGCAATGACACCCTACTCGACTACCAATGGTGAAATTTTTTTGGGGGGTCACCTCCCTATGTGGGGAGACCCCCCTTAAACCCCTTTGAAAAATTTTTCCACCCTTGAACTTTCAAGAAGTCACCATTTCTGACCTTTTCACAAAGTTTCATGGCCGTAGCCTCTATAGTTTCGGAGAAAAAGTGCTGTGACATACAGACGGACGGACGGGCGGACAGACGGACACAGGTCGTGATTGCAACAGGGTTTTGTATTTTGGTACGAAACCCTAAAAAACAGTCAAAGGTATCAGCTTGAATACAACAGTAGTAGGGTCATAATTGAAACGTTTTTAAAAAAGTGCTTCAAATATTGCAAGAATCCGTGCTGTCAATATATGATTTTCATTCTTATGAAGACAGAGCATTATTTTTTGGTTTATTGAAGGATATCCGTGTCGTCTAAAAATGTTCGGTAACATATTTTCCCAAAGAACTTTAACAATCAGTGAGGTTGTATACAATTTTGTTTTGGCTTGTTAATGATGAAATGATTTTCTTTAAGTCCTAATTTACATGACTTTGATTCTAATTTACGTAAATCTTCTAGAAGCATTGTAAAAGCCAATTTTTAACTCAATAAAGTTGTTGGTGATAATAACATGCTTATCATTTTTGCGTGTTTGTGGGCTGACAGTTATTCACTATGATTTGAAGATTTCACGTTAGTTCGAGAAGTAAAATTAATGATCTTCACCCATGACCTTGTGCATTATCGCAATATTATTGACAAAGTTTCACGCATAATTTCTTCTGTTTCTAGTTAATATTTCAAGGATTGATATACTATCTGATTGCGAGTTATGTTAAATTATTTTCTATTTCACCATATACAAGATAAGAAAATCGTTGGCTACCTACCATACAATTGCAAAGATTTGCCATTTTTGTTACTTTTGTAGACATTGAGACTTTTTACATTTTTTAATTGAATTTCAACGATTTTCAGTTCAATGTGAGTCGCATATATTCATCCATGAATTAGATTGAAATTGATCACACGTGCTTCTTCTACTCAGAATATAGGCCACCTCATATACTTTGCTTGCAGCAGGCACACTACTTTTGAATAAATTGTATAATAATATGTCTTGGATTGCCATCATATTTAGTTTGAACCAAGTGGTGTTAACTGAATCATGCGGTGATTGCCGGTGGCTACCAGACAAACCTTAAAGTATTAAGGCTGAATTTTTTGTGTGTATGATCACTACTGTATATAAGAACATCCGAGGGTTGTAAACCTTCATTTCAGGGACGTTCTATAGTTAAATGGGTGTAGATAAATGTCCGTGCAGGACTGCAGCGATGGTCTTCTGCCTCGCGAAAGAGGATGGTGAGATCCGCCGAGATTCGCCTTGTCTGAGGACACGTGAATGCGCGGGCAGGCTGGCGTTGCGGTGTCGTGGGGTGGGTTTTTTTCACCAGCAGAAGACCCACTACAAAAAAAATTTTTGCATTCACGAATTGAAACCAGTATAATGCGGATCGACTGGTGTCAAGGCCGAGGTAACCTTCTAAGGGTTGAAATTGCTTATAGCCAGTAACAAACTAGGCCGGGAGAAAACAGACGGACTTAGCAGACTTCATCCTTACCGGCCGATACTTATGGCCCACAAATAAGAGTGGGGCATCCAGGTGGAAGCGGTGCCTCCTCGCACCCTTTCAACCTTATCAAGATCCAAATTTAGACGTGGCCATATATTTCCCATTTGAGAGAAAAACTCATACAAACATAATTTGCATGAATTTTTCCATCAAATGAGAAATATGAACGTGGTCAATTTATGCTATAGTATATATTATGTGATGGATCGCATAACTTCTTCTTCTTCTTTGTAGCACAACAGCCCCTCTCAGGCCTTCGCTTAGAGATAGTTAGAGTATCTCATTTTCATGACCGTATTGATTTTTTCGGAAGTTGATTTGGTCAGTACCATGCTCCTGTGTACTTGCTCAGCAATGATATGATCTGATTAAATCAGTACATATCACCACTGATTGAAAACTCGTAGTCTGTCCGAAAAATCCCCTGAACTAAATCAACGAGAGAGCTCCCAACGAGATTTGAACCTGGTACCTTCGGCTTATGCGTTCATGCTCTAACTACTAGACCATACAGGCTACACAGGGCCGGACAAACGATGATTTTAGGTGCAGGCAAAAACTTGTTCAACAATTCAGAACAACTCTAAAGTTAAAAGTAAACTTTCGCGGTTCTGATTAAAACATTTTTGCATTAACAGTTACTTTTCAATTGCGAAACTTTTTTTGCCCTTGGGAGTGAGTGATAAATTATTTCTTCATAATGAACAATGTTTGAACAATTTTTCAATGTCGTCGCAATGTCCAGTGTTTCAAGGATTTTTTTTTCTATTGAAATGGTAGCCAAATCACAGAATCGTTCTTGAGAAATAGACGATCTTAAATAGTTTTTGATCAATTTTAGTTTGAAAAACTTCTTTCTCCACTTGCTATGCTAATTGGTAAAGTTAACAAAATTCGCAAAGATACAAAAACGCATTGAGTGGAGTGGTTTCAGACGGAATCATTCGCGAAAGGATAACAAGTTCTTGATGTATTTCTTGTCCATTGATGTCACATTTTTTTTTTTTTATTTTTTATTTATTTATTTATTTATTTCTATTTATTGCTAAAAAAAAAAATACAAATATAATACATGTGTTATCTTATTTAAGAAAAAGAAGTAACAATTATTCAAAAATATAATTCAAAAAACCTTTATATCTATTGTCTTTATATGAGCACATTCCTCATTGAGCACTGCTCGTGTCGAGGAAATGGCTTGCTTATGTCAGCATCACTGCTTACAATTTTTATCAGCCTATTTAATTTTAATGTGTATTATTTTACAATAACTTTTTTCAGAAATAAAAGAAAAACAAGTCAACAGAGGATAAATTACTTCTGTATTCTATTCGTGAACATTTATGCACTATCCCGTTAGATAGTTAATTAGTTTAGATCTGAATAAGTTGATGTTATTTAAGTTAGAAATGCTTTTGGGGAGTAGGTTAAAAAGACGTGGTCCGTAATAATAAGGGTGTAATGAGGCTGCAGTTGTATTATAATGAGGTTCGTAAAGAATCTGGCTCACCTGGCGACGAGTTGCATGCACTGAATGGGTTACAAATGGAAAAACTTTACGATTTAAATGTACAAATTTTAGTAAATTTAGATGGTATAAATCATGCAGACTCATTACTTTAAATTCTTTATATATTAGATCAGTTGGATATCTTTTTGGTTTCTTTAAGCAAATCTTAATAATTTTCTTTTGAATTATTTTCAATGGCGAAACGAGGGTAATCGCTACACCTCCCCACGCAATCAATCCATATTCCAATAAGGATTGTGCTAAAGCAAAGTAAACACGCCTAAGCTCATCTTTGTATAATATATCTCTCAACTGAACAAATTTGAAGATCATTTTCCTTATTTTGGAAGCTAAATAAGAGACATGTTGACTCCAGCGAAGGTGAGAATCTATAATGATACCGAGGTACTTGGTACTGTGACACACTGGGAGAACCGGGCAGACACAATCTCCGTTTCTCTTGTAAGAGAAGTCGGGGATGTGTAATACTACCTTCAGTTCATTTCTAGGTAGCCCAATAGAAGTAAGTGTGAAAGGAATCATCACCGTCTTATTTACATTCAAACTCACTAAGTTGCTTACAAGCCAATTTTGTATTTGTTCCATCCCTTCATTTGCCTTTACAACCACTTCGTTCCATGTATCACCCCAGAAAAGTGCGACAGTGTCGTCAGCAAAAGAGCAAAGAGAGCAGTTAGGTAATATCAATTTATGAACATCGTTTATGTAAATTAGAAATAAAATTGGCCCCAGGACTGTACCTTGCGGGACACCTGTATCAACTGTAAGGGGTTTACTTATTTTATTGTTATAACGCACCGCCTGGGTCCGGTCTTTTAGATATCTCGAAAAAAGATCCAGAGCAACTCCTCGTATTCCCACTCTATGCATCTTTTCTTTTAAAATTTCGTGATTCACCGTATCAAAAGCCTTCTGAAAGTCTAGGAATATGCCTAGATATTTATTACTTTTATCAAGATTTTGAATGATTGTTTTGGTTACTGAGTAAAGAGCATTTTCAGTACTGACACCTTTACGAAAACCATACTGACATTTTGATAATATTTCCTTCGATTCCAGGTAATCTACTAATCTTTGTTTAGTTAATTTTTCAATAATCTTTGATAGGCATGACAAAAGAGAAATAGGTCGATAGTTGTTCATTACTCTTTTATCATTTGCTTTATGTAAGGGTATCACCAGGGCATGTTTCAGTTCCTTTGGAAAGTATCCTTGTGAAAAACATAGATTAATGTCATGAGAAAGTGGGCCAGCTAGTGCTTCCGCATTTTCTTTAATACATTTAGATGGAATACCATCTATACCAGCAGAAACATTTGGTTTTAATTTTGAAATTTGTTGTTTCACTTCTTCTTGGGTAACTGGTACTAAAAATAAGGAGTCTTTAATATTGTAACTGCTGTTTGAAGACTTTCGAATATGATTTACTGAAATATTTGATTTAATTTGTTTGAGATATGTTTTCCAATATTTACAAAATGTTTATTGAAATGCTCAGCAATATTTTGAGGATCACTATGAGACACTTTTACTCCCTCTGTGGTGAAAATATCAGTGGTTGTAACATTAGACTTCGAATTTCTACAACCCACTGACTCATTGATTAGCATCCAAATCTTTTTATTATCATTGCCGCATAATGCCATCACATTTATTGTTTTTTATGTGTTTGATTATTTTATTGTAGCCACTAAGTTCAAAACTATCAGAGGCATCAAGCCACGTTTCAGTTAAAACTATGACATCAAAAACAATATCAAAAGAAGAAAGAAGCATATATAATTCGTCAAAATTTTTAGCAATGCTTCGAATATTTAGATGAAATATTTTTAGGCTTTGAAAATCGGAAATAAAATATTTACTAAGCTTTGGATCGTTTAAATACATAGTGTTGCTTGTTTCTAATTCGTTAATAATATCAAACATTTTGGAAAGAGAAAAAAGTGTTATTCAAATAGGATCAATTTGCTTAAAATTCATTGGAGTAGATTTAAATTCAAGTCTTCTTCAAAGTTAATCCTATAAATTTTTCCCTGCTCTGATTTTCTAATAAATACATTTTCATCTTTAATCCATACATACTTGTAACTATTTTCTCTTGCGAATTTTTTGGTTGTGTAAAGTAGCCGTCTATAGTGTTGACTTAAGTGAAAATTCACATAAAACCTGTCTGCTTTAAAGCTTCCGTGAATGTTTGAACATATGAGTTGCTCACGTTTCGCTTTAGCTGCTGCCATCCACGCAGCCCTCGCTTCATCCGTAGCAAATCGTACTACAATTGATGGGGATGCGTTAGTTTGATGTCGTTTAATCATTTTTCGCATTGAAAAGATTGGTTGATTTTTGTTAGTATCAATATGGAGCAGCTCGCTTACTTTGTGAACAACAGCGATTGTATTTTCGTTTGGAGTCAATGGAATCCCATTTATTTCCAATTCCGTTGCCAGCTTCGACTGTTGTAACTGGTTTACTTGCAGTGTGAGGCTTTTAATTTGCACGTAATATTTTTCATTTTCGTTTGATAACTTATTGCACAGCGCCTCCAGCCCCTCAATTTTTTTATTGTAACTCATCATTTTTGCATTAAAATCATCAATTTTGTTGCAACAGTAGTCCAATGATTTTTTATATTCTGCCAGTTCTTGTTTGAAAAATTTTTTAAGTTCAGTGAATTCCGTATTTTGAAATTGGAGCTCACTTTTCATCGCCCGCAAATTTTCAATTATCTCCTTATTGAACTCATTTGAACTTTTAGCAGCAGGATCATTAGCGATTCTGCAATTTCTACAAAGCCAATTTCGTTTTTTATCCCTAGTGAGTTTTCTGAAGCTGCTTTCACTGTATCCAACACAGAAGAAATGGCACAGTTTTTTACAGACAATACAATCTAGTGAGTCACTGTTTTCTGCAATGGGTTCATTGCACTCTAGGCACTCTAATATGGAGCTCATTTTATTTAATATTAGTTTACTTCACGAAGATTACAAATTGTTTATGTGTTGATAAAAGGAATGAGTTTCTGATCCACTAACACTTCTCACGACGT
The DNA here is from genome assembly GCA_963969285.1 of Odontomyia ornata. Lineage (NCBI taxonomy): Eukaryota > Metazoa > Arthropoda > Insecta > Diptera > Stratiomyidae > Odontomyia > Odontomyia ornata. Next base: position 341,702,471 of record OZ017738.1, on the reverse strand, counting down.
TAATAACAAATTTTTAATTTTTAGAAGCTTGACTAGCTAAAATTCAAAATATTTAGAGCAAGTAACTACCGATTGCGATGCTGACACGAGCACGACTCCCCATGTGTGAGAATCTTCTGTAAGTTCGAGCAGTTTTTCTCGAGTTTGGTTTTAAAAAGGTGTGCTATCCCGTGAATGTCATATAAAAAGCTGAAATTGTTACTATGACTCTTCATTTGCTGGAATCTCTCATCAAACGACACAATAGTACATCCAGTACTGACACAATAGTACATCCAGTACTGCATAGTAGAAATTCACTTTATAAGATTCTATTCCCGATGGAACTGGTTCATCTTGCTGCTCGTAAGCAAATTGCCTTTTCATCTTTCTTGGGCGAATGCGCGTTTCTCTTTCAAAATCGGGCATCAATTATTGCAGAATTTAGGCTTTCTTCTGTTCTCATGCTTTTCAGGAAAGTTTTTGCACTGTCAATCAATTCCATAGCAGTTTCTAAACTGTTAGATATTTCTTGGAGATGTTTACTCACGAGGTTTATTTTGGACAAAATTAAATGCCAGACCGCTAAGCTGCACAAGAATTTGAAATTTTTGAGTTTTTTTGCAATCCTTTTAGCAGTATTCCTTGCAAACGCATCCTGCTTCTGATCCTCGCTTGCCTCAAATAGAGCATCATAGACCTCTCCAACATTTAATCTCAGGGGAGTGACTGCATCGATTCGACTTTCCCAGCGCGTTGTACTTAGAGGTTTTACTGTCAAAGCAGTTATGTGGTTTTCGAGGATACTCCAGCGGTAGGTCGAGGCAGAAAAAAGCTGAAAATTTCTTGCACGGTACTGAGGAAATCTAAAGCATCAAAACATGACTTGGCTCCATCGTTGACTACCAGATTGAGAGAATGGTTGCTGCATGGAATGAAAAAAGCTCGTGGATTGAGTTCAAGAATTCGTTTTTGTACGCCTACGTTTTTTTCTTTCATATTTGAACCGTTGTCGTAGCCTTGGCCCCGCATATTGTTCAACTGCAAACCATTCTTAGCCAGCTCTTCTAAGAGATAATATTTTATCCCTTCTCCTGATGAATCGTAGATTGAAAGGAAACCCAAAATATGTTCTTGAAATTGAAATTCTGAAATAGCTTTCACGAATCGAACTATCATTGTCATTTGCTCTATGTGACTGTCATCTGGAGTACAGTCCAACATGATTGCTAAATACACTGCTTCTTTCAAAGCAGATCGAATTTTTTCCTTAATTTCTTTCGAAATCAGAGAGATAAATTCGTTCTGAATCGTCTTGCTTAAATAAAGAGTACGAGTTTCTCCAGACGATTTTCTACGTAAATGTTCGGCTAACATGACATTGAACTTTGCTATGTATTCCACGAGCTTTAAGAAGTTGCCATTGTTGTCTTCAAAAAGAAAATCTGATTTTCCTCGAAAAGCCAACCCGTGAGAAGCGAGAAATTGAACAATACAAAGCAGTCTTTTCAAAATTTCATTCCAGTGTTCAGTTTCAGCCCTGATAAGCCTTTGGTTTTCTTCATCGATGGTTTTGTTCAAATGCATACGGATTTTTGCCAAGACTGCCTAGCTATAATATGGTTTAGACATTTTTCATGGAGAGATAAATATACTGACATGTTTTTTCAGTCTGAGTAACCAGACGATGAGGATACCGATATAGTTTCCGTACCAAAAAGGCGACAACAAAAGCAGTATATTTTGTTCTTTGCAACGGAGTAAATTAACCATTCTCTTTTGATTTGTTCTCCGTTACATAATTTTCGGAAAACATTTTTCAATGTGAATTTTCTACCTGAAGCATCGACTGGAAAATTCATTACTTTAATTTGAGGTAGACCACGAATCACAAGAATTTGACGAGTAGAATCGGTGATGGTTACAGGCCATTCTCCACAGTCACTCGATAAAACTGTCTGAGACACTTCTATGTGTTGAATATCGTTAACGACTTCCTGATCGCTGGTCTTCAAAGAATTGTCGTTTTCTGCTTGAATCTCCAAATCTTTCTCAACTGCATCCGGTTGATTTTTCATCTCTTTCTGTAGCAAAATAAAATTCATTTTTGAAATTCAATTTTCATAATAGAATTTGTGATCATATCTTTTTCACATTTTTACACAAAAATGTGTAGAGCTAAAAACACTACCGATACATTGTATCGATTGAGCATAGTTCAAATTAAAATATTTGGAATGACATGCTTTGAGTTTTTTTAAATATCTTTGAACTACTTTTCGAGTTGAACTTTTGCAGGGAACCAACTAAAAATTTGGACATTTTAGAAACTGAAACGTGATTTTTTTTTTAGAAACAAAATTCCAATACGTTTCACAAGTGAGGAAAAATTTGTTTAAAACAGTTATCAAGAATTTAAATACAATGTTACAGCTAATACAACATGATAAACATTTCTCTTGTGAACAACTGAACGGATTCTACAAATTTCAAAGTGAATTTTTTAATAATTAACATAGGTTTAACAAATTTCACAAGACTTCACAAGCCTTTTTGAAACAATTTGTATCGATACTTACAGATTCTTTTGCTTTCACAGTTGCTTCTGTGTCCGCTTCAAGTTTTTCGCTTCGTTTCCATCTATTGAAGAAAGGTCATCTTCCATCGTACTGCGTAACTGAAAAAAAATTTTCAATTTTCCAAATGCATTTAATTATGTCGAATACACATTATAGTTCTTATTAAGAAGTATTCATTCGCATGTAACTTCAAAATCTAATACTCTTACGTGAATTTTGTGAAATTTAATTTAAAAACAAAAATGAATCAGCTCACTGGCTTATGTACTATTGAAGGATTTCGTGGTTTTAATAAAAATAAGGTTTTAAGAAGTATTTTGGTTTTAATAAAAAAATATTTTGGAAAAACAATGTTGGAAGTACACTTAGTAAAAAACTTTTCAAAATTGAACTATTCAAGCCACTTTTTACAAGATTATTTATAAAACTTAATAACCGGTCAGGTTTGAGTGAAAAGAAAGACCGAATTTCGGGTATTGTAGTGAATTATGGGGTATAAATATCCGTAAAGGACTGCAGCGATGGTTTGTTGCCTCGGCGAAGGAGGATGGTAATATCAGCCGAGATTGGCCTTGTCAGGGGACGCGTGAATGCGCTGGCAGGCTAGCATTGTGGTGTCGTGGAGCGGGTTCATTCCCCCAGCATAAGGACCCACTACAAAAGAATTTCGCATTCACGAATTCTCGGGTTTCAAAAGAAAGGTCGACAAAAGTCGAAAAAATATAGGTAACTCACGAAGGGGAAAATTGTTCGCTCAGAAAACAAGTCGAAACGAGCCAAAACAGACGGACTTGGGGAGACTTTGTCGCTACCCGACGATTCTTATGGCCAACAAATAAGAGTAGGGCAACCGGATGAATGTGGTGCCCCCTCGCACCCGCCCAACCATAATCCCCTATACTCGAACAATCAACAGCAATTACTTTTGCCGCGCCTACTTTGGCGCACGCATTTAAAAAAAAAGAGATAATGAAATATCTAACAAAAAATGCATTTAAGACAAAAAAAAACTTCAATAAAACGAAAAACTCTTTAATCCAGTAAATCAAAAAAGAATTTTTAATGGAATACATTCAAATAAAAAATTTGAACCCATGCATACAAAAAAAGAAAATTTATTCCAACATATCAAAAAAAAAAGATTTTAACAATTTCAAAAGTATCAATTGTAAAACGATTCAATTAAAAGAAAGAATCGTAAATCCGGTACATAAAAAAAGGAATTTTAATCGAACACATTGAAAGAAAATTACTCAAAATAAAAAAAAAGAATTAATCAATTATAAAAATTATCATTTATAAAAATTTAAGAGAAAAAAAACAGGTACTCACCTACATCATCGTCAGGCACCCGCTGATGATGTGGTGGAATGTTCCTAAAGAAGGATTAATTAAAAGCACTTCAATCATTGATTTCTTAATCACAACTAAAAATGATACAGTGGGTGGAACTATGGCGTAACTCTTACTAAAATCACACTTGAACAGCCTTAGGTTGACTTCCACTTTTCCCAATTCGAAGATTCTTTTTATAGTTCACAATGGTGTAAAATTGCCCAAACCCGTATCAACTCATCCGTACACGTCTTTAATTACACTCCTGGTACGCAACCCCACTTCAGAAGGCTTCAATATATGGATCTTTGGCATCATTTTGCTAAGGGACTTGCAAGCAGATCAATAAAAATGTTTCTGTCCAAATGAAAATATGACAGGGCCCTCACACAAATAATAAATATTTTTTTCACTTTGCTTAAATACTCGTAAACCAATCAATATTATTGTAAAAATATTCAATAGGATGCCACGTAAATTAAAATAATTTAAGGTTTGAACTCGTTATAATTATAAAATCAATTTCGACCGTTGTCATTTTAATCACTTTAGAGAGAATTCGAAATTACGGCAATAACAGCAACATTCGGCTAACACGTGCTTAAAAGGAACGTACCGCACACGAACAAAAAATGAATACACTTTGTTCTACGATCGTTAATGTACATAATTGAAATAGTACCAAAATTAAACATTGAAAAATCCAAGTCGAGCATTATTTAATTTATAATTGCGAGGAACAGAGTTGGCCTGGAACCGTTCACAACCGATATTTTTCGACGAATGACTCTAATTATTATTTTTGACTACTTTCCTGATCAATCGCGTAATTCTAACTCAATTCGGGGGCAAATCAACCCCACCTTTTTCTAATTGTTTTTCGATTTAACGGTATCTCATTTGGGGACTTTATTATATCTGGCACAAAGAATAACATTTCGACAGATGGTTTAAGGGAGGGCGAAACCTGGGCACATCCAAGCGAAAACACTTCGATCATACATTTTCATGGATCACTTGAATTTTGTTCCATTTTTCACTAATCCACACTCCTAACGAAGTGTTTACAATCCGCACAATATCTTTATAAGATAATCTATACCCTACAGCGTTAGTTTGAAACTCCAATCCATGCAAATACCGCTTAAATTCGACGCAAAATATCACTTCCAATGCTCACATTCCCGGCCGCCGTGCTGGCCCTTTACGATTTTTCGGACTCCCCGATCCGTAAAAAATCTTGTTTTTTCTTCTTTTTCCCCGTGTTTACTACCGGTAAAATTTTATCAGCTGCCTACTCAGCTGAACTCGAATGCATTTTTATGTAATGCACCGTTGCCCTGCACTAAATCAGGGTTTCCACATCCTAAATTGTAATGGGCAGATTTAAATTTTTTAAGACCAAAATTTACTGAAGTAGGGAAATTTTAAATGAACTATAGAAATTAGAAATGAAATAAAGAAATTTAAATTAAGTGAAGAAAATTTACAACAAGTGAAGAAATTTACATGAAGTAAGGAAATGAAAATTTTAGATGGTAATGAAAACTAAATTTCATGGAAAATATAATTAAAGGAAAACATTTAAATTTTGATATAGAGGAAAAATTGATATAAAGTTACATTTAATATAAAAACATAAAAGAAAAATTATTCTACGAATTACAATTACAATGGAAACAATTACCTGTTTATATTTTTTTAGAATCTGCCATTACAATTTTGGATTTGGGTTTTCGAGCAGTTTGCTAATGTGACTGCTCGATTACTACAGTATTTTAGTAAATCATTATTGTTTTCTTTATTCCTTTTTGTGAAACTGTTTCCACCGTATCAAATTTATGCCTGCATACAATTATTACAATAGTACAGTATTATTCTCACTAAGAAAACGCTTATCAATCAGCATCTCGCAAAAATGCAAGAAATCAGTCAAATAATATAACTGTTAGTTTGGGTCTGTGTTTATTAACTATTTTCCCATTTTTCTGCAGCGTAGAGCTTATTTCGACAATTATATACAACTAAACAAGTTGGGTAAACAGACCTACGCTCATGTCAGAAGGGTTTTGTATTCAATTTACGAAATGCAGTCACCAGATCGAATAATATCAAGAAACATGTCAAAGATGATTTTATTCGAGAAAATATGAAATTCGAAGATCATACTATTATTAACAAAGTTGAACGAATTTCGACTTCTGAGGTTTTTATTAGTGTTATACTCATAAACATCTCTCTTGATAATTATTTCAGACGTCCATTCGCGAGGGAGGAAACACATTTTTCATGTTTTTCCCCCCTGTGCCCCCACTGAAGCAAAACTGACAGTTTAAGAACTGTTTTGAAAAACTCCCATGGAAACTTTCATTTCATACTCATATCGACTACGTTTGATGGATTTTTTATTTCAGGGGCCACTCTCCTGTACTGTTATCATCGATTAATGGCCAATTTTTTCGAATCCTAGAGTTGTTACAAAGCCCTTTTGCTAGGAGCTCTCTCCCACCTCCTTGACTTGTTTCACTTATGAGCATTAATTGTAGGTACTCATCTTCAGTCATTCATTAAATTGAATCAAGTGTTCAAAGCATGCACCTCAAACGTTGAAGTTGGGAAAAAAATAACTCAAAATTATTCAATCTTCGCATTTAAAACAGCCACTATTTTGTTTGTCGATTACTGATACCACTAGCTGAACCGATTCTTAAAGATATACATGACACCTATCATTCCTGAAATTTTCATGCAAATCCTAGCAAACCTGTAGTGTCTGAGTCGGTAAAAAGCGCATGTTGTTCCATAGCCATATGTTGCTATAGTAATAAATGCAGCGCATATTGTTCCATAGTAATACAGGAAAATTCAATCCACTATAACTTCGCTGAATATGATTCAATCTTTATGGAACTTTCAATGTTACAAATAGTCATCTGTGTACTGAATTTCATAGAATTTAAGGGCACCGTTAAGATTTTATTCAAGAAAACATAAAATCGATAAATCATACTAATACTAACAAAGTTGAGTGAATTGCGACTTTCCACGTATTTGTTGTTGTTGTTGTACTCATCAAGGCCTACATTCGTGATTTTTTTCAGATTTTCCGGATGAAAGGTGTCCAATCACGAGGGGGGGACACAAATTTTTTGTGTATTTCCCCTCCTGTGCGCCCCTCGAAGCAACCTTTGCCAAACAAAGACCTGTTTTGAAAAGTTCTCTCCAAGACCTTCCATTTGATACCCATATCGGCTACCTTCAATGACATTTTTTTTCCGGGGGTCACTCCCCTATATGGGGAGACCCCCCTTAAATACCTTATAAATTTTTTTTTGTAGTTGAGCTTTGAAGAGAACACCACCTTACACCAACATACGAAATTTGATGTTTCTAGCTTAAGTAGTTTCCGAGAAAAACTGCTGTGACACACGGACGGACGGACGGACGGACAGACGGACGGACAGACGGACAGACAGGACACGGTTTTAGTAGGGTTTTGTAAAATTATTTTACAAAACCCCTAAAAAACGTGTCGCTGATGTAATGCTTTAATAGGTCCATCATTACTGTGGACGAACAAGGAACATTTCAGGCTAATAAAAAATGATTAAATGTACCATGCGCGTTGGAAATGGAAGTAAAAAGGTACAAAAACATTTCATACTTTAGAAATAACGAAAAAGGTAATTGTTTCAGTATATTTTTAACAACTGAGCCTATCAAATCGTTTCCTTCACTTACGGCCAAAAACTGGAAAAAGAAGCCATTGTAATTTTTTTTCAGGTTTTAAAAAGTTTACCTAGTTTACTGTAAGGTTCATACAATGGGTTAATAGTTTCCAATCTGATTTTATATTGAATTACTATTTATTTCAAACCGCGATAGACTACTGTTTTATTTTTAGTTTTAAGTTATACCATTTTGATTGATTCGTTTTTGTTATTTAATTAAACAAAACTACGTGTAAAACATGAGCATCTATTAATACTTAATACAGGAAATATACAAAATAAAAAGGAAACAAAAAGAGTATTCACCCTCATCCTCGCCGGGCGCCCGCTGGTGATGAGGGTGGTCCTGAAACTCACGTATTACAAAAATTCTCTTGTAATCCAACATTCAGGTATGTTAGTTAAAATATTGAATGAAGTGTAGCATAGTTACACGCCAAGATAAGAGCCAAAAACGTATTGATTTACAATTTGGTATCACAAGTTGTTCTTCGTATCCATTTCCTTTCACTTTTTGATGAGCTGTATTACTGGCGTAATGCTTAAGTTGAGGCCGGTCAGTGTTTTTACTGTAACAATATTCTTGACAGCAGTCTCCCGTGAAGTATTTCTCTCCAAAAACCAGAGAATCAAGTCATATTAAAATTAGGAAACACATTGGTAATAGACGATTGTTCATATTGTCTACAAAGCGTTAGAGACTAGACCAGAGATTTGAAACACGTTTGCACACACCGATAACTGTAACTATTCTACTCAATTTCCATCATTTTTATATCCACGGCATTTTTTGTGTGTCTTTGCCGGACAAATTCTATTTTTCATCATTCGTCGGAAATGAGCTTCAACATGTGAACTTCACCATCACTGTCGGGAGCAACTTCGACCGTTACCATGCTCACACACATTTAACGTTGCCGGATGCACGCCAGGGCCACACACTCAAGGGAATGCGTTGCAGACCACTTTCAACCCTGATTTTTCATCTATGTCCCGGGTTTTCCCAATATTGCACGACTGCATCAGTGAAAAAATGACCACGAATGACGAACTGACACGCATTCCTTCAATTCATATCTATGTGTTCCTCCTGGGAAAGAATTTCTGGTATTCCATGGTAACATCAATTTGCCGTTGACGTGTTTGTGTGAGTAAACAAGTCGCCCATTCAGCTTATTGTTCAACAATTGCTTTAGGCAAACTTTATCCATAACCTTCACATGCCAGCACTAGTATGCGTCAAATGCAAAAAAAGGGGCTCTTACTCCATCCACTGGAACTGGGTGAAAGCACCCCACGAACAATCTTCCAGTGTGCACTTAATCCACAAATTTGGTTATACACTTCACGTTCAAGTTTGTCTAATATCTTTTGAAATCGATCTTCCCCGTGTAAATTATGTTCTTGGCAACTTAGCGAACGCAAAACGCGAAAAATTGCGCGACACACGATTAGTCATAATTACGCTCTCCGTTGCTCAATCGCGTACGCCTCGAATCAATGTATTACCATCTACAATTCACGTCTAGAACCGGCAGGTGCACAATCTCGAGCAGACTCAACAAGCTCGTTGTCACCTTGCGGGACCCTTGCAACGCCAGTTGTCGGGCCTTCCACTCATTCCGCTGTACACTTGCCTACACCAATGCAATACGAGCATGTGCAGCAGGTAAAGATGTTGCTATATCCGCATTTTACTTGCAGATTTGAATTTTTTTAGAATACCGAAAATAATATTGTCGCGTGTTTTCGGTTCGCGGCCAATAATTTAATGTTCCGGGAAAGTGAAAACGCAACGTCCCCTAAATTAAATTAAAAGAGTTTATTTAATTCGTTAAAAGTGCACAATCAGTTTACTAACAATTTCACAACTTTAATTTTCACTATTAAAATTTTACCTTCCACTTGTCCATAAATTTCTATCGCAATTGTCCTCTCAAAATCACCTCACTATTACTTGATCACTTTTCAATTCGCTTTCCACACACTATCGCAGTTTTTATCGCGGTCGAATGAATGATCCCCCCATTCATTCAGCTCGCCTTTATATAGGGTCTCTAATCATTCAACTCAGTTCTCGTACATTGGTGAATTAGCGGGAACATTCCAGCAGTGAATGAATGGAGCAGTGACTCACTTTCAGATGTTGTTCATGCTTGTTGGGTTCTCGTGGTTTCGAGTAAATTCGTTTTGTTGATGTTCTTCATTGTTGTGAAAACAAAATAAGTTATCATCCAGTCACATTCCCATAGATAGGATTCATTTCATCTCGATCAACGTCAACTCCACTGTGAGTTTACATCGAAGTGACTGTCTTTTGCAGTTCTTTGCTAAGCAAAAGCCTGACGTCATGCTTCTCACTGAAAACAACCTCAATTCATGGCACCTCATGACAATCAAGGATTTTGAATTCGTAAGAACCGATAGGGTAAATGGTCATGGGGGAGGTGGCACCGGGATATTGGTTCGAAGACTCTATTGTTTCCAAAATATTGAAAAAATCGAATTCAAAAGCTTTGAATCTCTTGAAGTGTCCGTTATCAAAATCTCACTGCCAGCTGAGGATAACCTGTTCGTTATCTCTGCCTATGCAACTGGTCGAAATGTTCTCAAGTTCAAGGAGGAGCTCTATTCCTTGTTTGAAATACTCAAATTGAACAAGCTGCATAATTATTATATTCTTGCTGGTGACCTGAATGCCAAACAGACATCATGGCTGAACGCTAACAATAATTCAAGAGGTGTATTCCTGAAATCGTGGATAACAGAGAACCAAATTGAATGCAGGTGCAATCTATATGGGTCGGAGTTCCCAACATACCCTATAGCAAATTCATATGTAGACCTCTGCATTGCTGACGCAAGACTTCAATTCAGCTTTGATAATCCTCAACGGAAACTGCAGGTGCTTCCTTACGATAGCAACCCTAATCCAATCATAATGGAAATCAATCATCAAAGGTATGATCTCTTCCTCATTCTAGTTCAACATGAAAATTACCGGTTGAATTTCAAAAAAACAGACGGGGGAAAATTTCAAAAGAAGTTTAATTGAGCATACCAGAAGCAATGTCCTCCATCCGATGATGGTAACTCCTGCTCAACGGTTCCTAATGACAGGAATCTAACTAACGATGAAATAAACCTCTTTTTGTTGAAGTTAGAGAAGCTGATGTTAGAAACGATTGAGAAAGTAGTTCCCAAGATTAAACATCGAAACAATATGGAAGGATATGAAACACCAGCTATTGCAAAGTTGAGAAGATTGAAAAGCCTCCTTCTTACATGTGTTAACAATATTTATCGGCAATTTTTGAACTACTATCATCCCTCGTTGGCTTTGTTGAAATTACACCTGAAGTCTGTCCGGAACTTAATCCATTCATACTTTAGGAGTGAGGTCAGTAATCAATGGGCGGAAAAAATGAATGGTATTGGCCCACAGAACCGAGATGACGTTTTTGCGAAAGTGAATAGCATATTTCGTAGGAAGTCACGAGCGAAGGTATCGAGTCCTGAAGTCGTTAGTGATGAGATAAATCTTCTCGATGGGGCTGGTATTGAAATTAATAGTACGAGTCTGGATAGAAATGGAAACAGGCTTATATGGGATGGATTACAGAAACTTGCCCGAATAGAAACTCATTTAAGCTTACCAAACCCTGAGAGAGGGAATCAAATACTTTCAGAGGTCGTTGAAGCAAAAGTTTCTGACTTCAAATCAAGCTTGAACTGCCAATCAATTCTTCATTTCAATGAAACCTTAACATCTGACCTTAAACCGAGCTTGAATCTTTTTAATTATTTTGTCAGCTATGAAGACTTGTGTTTTATGTTTGGTGGGATAAGCAACAAGAAATTATGTGGAACTGATGATATTTCAAATGTAGTTCTCCAACATTTGCCTGAGGTTGCTATTAGGAATTATTGCATATTGTTCAACATCATGTTGAGCAATTAATACTTCCAAAATGAGTGGAAAAAGGCTAAGGTATTTCCAATCTTAAAGAAAGGAAAAGAATCTTCGCGCACTAAAGCTATTGCCCAATCAGCTTGCTGCCTAATATCAGCAAGGTGTTTGAAGTGACACTCAACAAAGTATTAAATGCCCACATAGAGAAATATGAGTTGATGCCAAATTGCCAATTTGGTTTTAATGCGAGGCATTTGACCATATATGCGATAGCGAAAGTAACCTCAGACTTCTGTTGGAAACTAAACAAAAGAAAATGTGTTGGAGCGTATCTCATTGATGTAGAGGAGGGCTTCGATACGGTGTGCTTAGATGGCTTAGTTTTTAAACATCTTCAGGATATGTTCCTCAGACGCCTTGTCGCCGTGATATGCAATATGTTGTTTGGGAAATCGTTTGTTGTAACTGATGGAAATCTGACAACAATGCGCGAATCCAATTACTGAGCCACACCTCTTCTCAATAGTAATTCGCAAGTTATTGAACGGCTTTGATTTTAACGTCTCGCCAACACGATTTCACTCTAATTACATTGATCAAAAGGTCAAAATTATCTGTTACAAGACCCTGGTTAGACCAGTTTAGACGTATGGATGTCAGATCTGGTACAACTAGAGTGCTAGTACTATGGAAATTTAAGATTTTTCAAAAGGAAATGTCTTCGCGCGTGTACTGGTTTGTACAGGAAGCCTGAGACGGATTGGAAGCATTATATATCGAATAGAAAAATTTATCAAACTGCTCAAGTGAGAAGAGTCGATATCTTCATATTGAAACTTCTTCGGAATCATATCGCAAGATCTGTAACTGTGAGTGAAAACCCTTGGATTTCACAGCCGTTCCACCATATATAAATTGTAGATTGCGACTTACCTCGCTACTGGCTTCGTTCCTCCCGAAGCATTCGTGTATTTGGACATGAATCGATATGTTTTTGATTCTAACAGTTTCCCAATCATATATCACATATATAGACGCGCCACTGATAAGAAGATACAATATCCTCCGAGTTTGAGTTCACGAGACCAAGAATTCCAATGGAGATACTCATTTGCTAGATAAGTTGAAGCTGGTCGAACTGAGACGGAGCAATCTAGGTATTGGTGGCTGAATGATAATGTCCGAATTATTCATGTTTATTTTGAGTTTTTGTGTTTTTCGTTACTTGGATTTTGAGTTTCAGCTCATTATTGCTACATTTAGTGTTATTGTTTATTTGTTATAAAAATAAGGGAATGGGTAAGTGTGTGTTATGTTTATTATAGTATGTTTAGTGATAAGGTATAACGCTTAGGTTAGGAACTTTGTGATAGCGTTTTTGTGTAATATACGATAAAGTTTTTGATTGATTTTATTTCGAACTAGGTTATAACATATTAGATGTAGGATAAAAGTTCACTGTTGTGTTATAAATATAAATAATTTTAGAAAAGGTTTGGTTGTTTTTTCTCCTTTTTCCAATCGAATCAGAAAATATGTAATAATCTTAATTAGTTTGAATTTGCTATGGTTTTTTTTCATCAAATGTGTTTATCAGATAACGTATAAATTTAGAGAACCATTTTGGCCATTATGTTTTCATATTATTATTGTTTGGAATTTGCCATATATTCTTTTTAAATTTATAACGATTATTTTGAGATTGACTTTATGATTGTGAATACGTATCACACACGTTCAGACACTTTCGCACCGATGTTGTGGACTCAACTCCCTGAGACGGAATCCTCACACAACCGTCCGTATTCCTCCACTCGTTATTCAAAAAGGAGTCCCACTTCGAATCCATTCCACTTAGCACCTGCTTCGGTGAGCCTCTTCATGATGGTAACGGCAGATTCTCATTGCAACAATCCGGCAATTGCTTCGTTAGATTGTTGCAATAGGGTTGCCATGATTTATGTTTATTTGTTATTTTATTTATTTTTTTTTTGGTTTTTCTTTCGAAAAACTTTTTACTGATAATGGTAGCGGTGGTAGTGGCCGGGTTTATTGCAAGTTAGTACAGATAAGGTTAAAAAGTTGCGTATTAAATTGTTCCGCACTTATTGCGTTGTCATTTTTATTGAATGGTATTTTCTTCGCAAAGGTTCTTCGAGTAAGCGGGCGGCTTGACTACAATTTTGTCAGCTATAAAGAGGCGTGTCTCATATTTGGTATAATGGACACAAAATCATGTGGTATTGCCGGTACTGCCCATAGAGTACTACGACATTGGCTTGTGGTTGATTTTGAAAATTATTGCATATTGTTCAATAACATGTTGAACAATTCATGTGAGTATTTCCTAAATGAGCGAAAAAAGACCAAGATATCTTTCCAACCTTGCAAAACCAAAGTGACATTTTGTGCCCTAAAAGCTAGCGCCTAATGAGTTTGCTACCGAAGATCAGCAAGATGTTTAACGTGATACTAAATGAAGCATTAACCTTTCATCTTGAAAAATTGAGTTGATACTGAATTGCCAGTTGAGATTCCGTGCCAAAATTTTGACCATAAATTTGACTATGAAAGTTATCTTGGGCATCTGTAGGAAACTGAACAAAAGAGAATATATTGGGTAGGAGACTATAACCTTGAAAGCGCGGACAATTTTTTATATGTTGGATCCAAACTGAATAGTAGAGGGGCCCAAAAGGACAAAGTTACACACCCCATGAACGACGCGAATAAAGCATATTTTTTTGTAGCTCTCATTTGTGCACAGGCAAAATAAGCTCCGGAATTACAAATAACTATCCAAACCAGCAGAACTGCGAGCTGGTTTCTTCTTCTAATTTTTATTTTTTAAGTACTGAACAAAATTTACATCGTTATATTGATTAGAATGACCTTCAATGCATTCTTTAACTTCCTTTCTCGTTGTAGTACATCTAGCACTGCATAAATATTTTGGCTGTCGTTAGCTCCTCCAGCTCTTAAGATTTCTTTTTCGATAGCTTGTTTTATAGCTTTATAGCCTTAGTTTGCTTATTGATTTGCTTTAGTGGTTGTGCATCTTGAGTTTTCATCCCTCTCTTGATCAGATCTTCGAGGGATTGAAGTCGGTCCAGTTCTTGATTTTCATGTCGAAGTGGAATCACTTCTTTTTGGTTTTCAACTATTTGGGTTTTCATGGTTATGTCTCCTTTTATTGACGATTGCCGCCAATTTCGTCTTGCTTGCTGGGCTTGTGGGTATCACACAATACAATGCAAGCATCTTCACTGCATATAACTATATTTAATTTAACAACTAACGATAATCACGTATTGGCATGTGTTCTGTTTTGAGCTTTGCATCATCTCTGGCGGTGAGTCTATAACATCGAAACCTTGTAGCGGCAAGCTGCTGATTCCCCACAGTACTCTTTCCTGATTCATAACGTTCATGTCGTTGTTGGCGGTGGATTAATTAGTATCCAGGGCTTGGGCGATTGCGGGACGGCGGACCAGAATTCACAGTTCAGATGCTGCGATGTGGTCGCTGCAGCACTGGGTTGGCTAATTTCGGGGTAGCTGTTTGCATTTGAGACTTCTTTGAGGATCGCGGGCTTCAAATTGTATAGTACTTCTGATAATCGATTTAGTACTTTATGAGAGCCAGTTAATGGTTGCGATAGAGCTCTGCGTACGGCATTCACTCGAAAGAACACGTGTGAGCAATTGCTTAAGTTTTTGTGGAGGAATCTTGCTGAATTGCTGCGGCTGGATGTTGGCGTGGGTCGCAGTTCTTGCATCGTTTGACGGAGGTCATTTAAAAACGTGTTAGGACCTATTGTTCCGTAGCTGGGTATGAAAAATTCACCTGAAAGCGTAAGCATTGTCTCGTTTTCCATTTCTGCCGGGGATGTACCAATGTCTTCTTTCGCTGCGTTTCTAAGCCCCAACAACACTGTCGGGAGTACGTCAACTGAGGCTGAGTTCTTTTCATGGCACATGATAGCTTGTTTCAAGGATCGATGCCATCATTTAATCGCCCCATTAGACGAGAGGTGTTATGGTGATGTCCCGGTGTGTTCGCAGCGGATGAGGTTAGCTAAAGCTGTGAAAAATGAAGACTCAAACTGTGTGCCTTGGTCCGCATTTACGGTCTGTGGGGCTCCAAACCGTACCACCAAATTGTTGAAAAACGCTTTGATGAATGATTTGGACGTTTGATCGCTAAGCGGAACTGCCTCGGGCCAACGTGAAAATCTATCCATAGTAGTGAGGATGTATTTGAATCCCTGGCAAGGAGTAAGTGGTCCTACTATGCCAAGGTGGATGTGCTGAAACCTTTCAGCTGGAACTGCAAAATGCTGGAGTGAACTTCTTTTCTGTTGACCTACTTTGGAGCGCTGGCACGGGATGCAGTTTTGCGTCCATTGGTGTGTATCTTTTCGCATGCAGGGCCAGACAAAACTTTGAGAAATAGCTTTGTTTGTGGCACGGCGCTAGGGTGTGATGGCTGATGGAACGCATCGAATATTTTTTTCGCGGGGAAACTGGTACGAAAGGATGAGTTCTTCCTGTCAATGTATCGCAGTATAGCTTAGAGCCACCGTTGAAGGCGATGAGTTTTAATTGAAGAGATAACGTGTTGTTCTTTAATAGGGCTTGGAGCTATTCGCCTGAGTTTTGATGATGTGTTCATTCGTCGACTCCAACGGGCACGGGCATTGAAATGGTCTTGAGGCGTGACAAGGCGTCTGAAACACAGTTTTTTTACTACCAGCGATGTGTCTAATGTCCTGTGAGAACTAAGATATGAAGCTTAAATAGCAGAGCTGTCGAGGAGATGCCTTGTCGGGTTTTTGTGAGAACGCATAGACGAGCGGTTTAGGATACGTGTATAATATGAAGTTGATGCCTTCTAGCGCGTGGCGAAAATGACATATATTGCTGTAAATGGCTAATAGTTTGCGGCCATACGCGCTGTTTCTCTTTTCTGAGGGTGATCGTTTTCTTTGATAGAAAGCCAATGGGAGCCATTGGTCATTTTGGCGTTGCTCCAGGACGGCCCTAATAGCGTTGTTAGATGCGTCTGATACCAGCCTCGTTGGTTTTCCCTGCTGATAGTGTACCAGTAAAGCTGCATCTGCTAAACAGTTCTTGCAGTCTACGAATGCTTTGTCGGTTTCTGGGGCCCATTGAATCGGTCGCTTATCATTGCTTTTAGTCTGCGACAAAATTTTATGTAGAGGGGCTTGAATTTGCGTTGCGTTTTTTACGATACGTCGATAGAAGTTTAATGTTCCCAAAAACTTTCGAGGTTGTAGTACGTTTACAGGTTTCGGGTATGTGCGGGTTGCGGTCACATGACGGGGGTGGTGAGACTCCTTTCTCGTTTATTATATGACCTAGAAACTCGGTGCTTGGTATACCAAAAACACTCTTTTCAGGATTTAAAACGGTTCCGTACTTGCTTAATCTTTCTAAAATTATGCGAAGATGTAAGTGTTGCTCTTGTGAGTCAGATGCGACAAGAATGTCATCTACATAGCACGTGCAAAACTCGAACTTTCTTGAAACTTCGTCCATAAGTCTTTGGAAAGACTGTGCCGCGTTCCTCAATCCGAACGTCATTGCCGTAAATTCATATAATCCAAATGGCGTTGTTACGGCAGTTTTTGGTACATCTTCCTCAGCGGTGGGGATTTGGTGGAACGCTTTCAATAAATCTATTTTTTAGAAGACTACCTTTATAGCTGCGCTAGCAGTGATATCTTCAATTCGTTCACGATGAACACCGTTGCGCAGCTAGATTGGCTTTATTGTGGGATCGAGGAGTTTTTTGTTTTTAAGGTCTACGATTATCCTAAAATGCTTGAGAAAATCGGTGCCTGGTATTGGCCGAAACACGGCGGCTACGTGAAATTTCCAAGACAGTCGTTTAGGTAGTCCCAGTGACAGTGTTACCTTCTTCGCCTCGTATGTGCTTATTGCACTGCCGTTTGCTGTGAATAATTTGTAGATTTCGGAATGCTTAAAATGTCAGCCCCGGTGTCGACTAAAAATTTTAATCCGCTATTTCTATCGCGCACTCGCAGGCGGTTTGTCTCTGCGTCGCTGCTGCCCACCTGACTCATCAGCGACGGCATTCGTTTCCCTTCTTCTCTTGAAATAAGCAGGGTGGTCAATATTGTATGGCTGCCATGCCGAAACGGCGATGGAAATAACGTGTTGTTGTTTCGGATTTTCGCGGAGATTTCTTTAATTCTACAGTTACGCTTGACTGGTTTGCTTGCGTGTACTTACTTTCGGGATGGCAACTACAATTACCGACGTAGATGGGCTGGACATGAGTTTGATGTAACGTTCTTTGAAGTTTCTGCCCGTCTGCTTGGGTCTATTTCTGAAATGGCGTTGTTATTGAAACTGTCGAAAATCCGATCAGCTGCTTGTGCCAATTTGCTTAATGTTTGGGTGTCTGATGCGGCCGCCACTATTGAGCGCACCCCTGATGGCGTATATCCATGCCACGTGTGGCGCAAGACTCGTTCGGATATGTTTGCCTTAGCCACGTTTTGCATGCAGCGAAGGAGTTGCGACGGGCGTTAATCACCTAGTTCGAACCCGTGTAATAGATCACGCGTACTCTGCGATTCCGATATGCCGTAACACGACAGCAGTTGTGTTTTAAGATTGTCATATTTATGACTTTCTGGCGGCGACTCGATGATATTGGCGATTTTCGCGAGCACGGAAACGTCGAGTTCCGCTATCACCCAGTCGAAGCGAATAGCATTGTCTTTAATTTTGTTTGCACGAAATTGTGCTTCGACGCGTGCGAACCATAAAGCCGGTTGGCTTTGCCAAGGTATAGGTAATTTCACAGCGGCCATACTATGCAACTCCGTCAATGTGTCGATCGCTGTTGCACTTTTCTCCGCACTATGAACATCTTGAAATCGTTCTGTTGCCATTGCACGAGACGTTAGGGTCACCAATTGTGGGTCATACAATAAAATACAAGCAACGTCGCTGTATATAGCTTTACTTAACTTAATAACTAACAATAATCACGTAACGCTATGTACATGGTTGGAATTGCGTGTTGCTTGCATCGACTGGCGTCATCAGACTGACTGTTGCTTCTCAACTCCTTCGTTGTCTAATTCTCTTTTGGGCGTTGCATCATCTCTGGCAATGAGTCCATTACATCGGAACCTTGTAGCGGCAAGCTGCTGCGTCCCCACAGGCTCCTCTATCGAAGTAAAATAATATTCGATATGATTCTTTGGATCTATTGCTTCGACGATATATTATAAGCTTTTTCTAATAAACACCAAAATGAACATTGAACTGACGTTTTTTAAAAAAATTAATTAAGTGTTTTGGAAATTTGACAGGAGCGAATTAAGAACACGTCTGTTGGCAACAAATGTTAGGCGTAGAATTTTCATGAAATGTATTGTCAGGCTGTAAAGTTTTTTTTTTTTATTTTCAAGTTAAAAGTTTCCAAGTTATTGAAGAAAATTGACCGTTTGCTAAATTGCTAAATTACAAATTGATCATAGGGAAGACTCTCCAGGCGAGTTTAACTCACCAATATGCCAAAAATGGCAAACTGTCAAAATTCGCAAGCATCGAAAAAAGTATTATTTGTAAGGAGCGCATTCTGAAAGAGAAAAAAATCATGTAAAACAGGAGTTTGTTTGTACACAGTTTATTATTCCATTTGAAACTTCTGTACAGTATAAAAATACAAGAACGCCACATCAAGAGTTGTTTCGTTTTTCGCTTTGCGATTTATTGTCATTTATTGCTTTTATCCTTCTTCACTTTTAAACCTTTTTGCTAGTATATGTCATATCCCGTCAGATCATTACTACTACAAGTACATTTCTGAAGATATAAAATATTTTTACAATAATTATACATACATTCCACCACTTTGAATTGACAGTGAAGTCACCAAATAGAAAGGAAAAGATAAATAGATAGATAAGAGTAGGACTTAAACAGAAGAAACATTTCTAGGAAGGGATCGATTACAATTATTTACAACTTGGAAGGGAAATACGCCAAAAAGGGAAAAGAGGTATTAACAAAAAATTTAAAAATATACCTAACCTAGCCCTTAGATCATTTTATATGTACGTTTAAGTATACAAAATTATATTGTATTTGTTTTACAAAATACTTAAAATTAAACTTATGAGCAACGGTTTTATGCACGTAATGAGATTACAAGCGTTGATGCAATTCATATTGTCTTCATTGCAGTTAACTTTTTGAATCTTCCAAATTTCAAATTGATGTTTGACAATATAAATTTGCCTCTCCGCGAGTATGTATATTAAGTTTGTTTGAGTAATGCTGGGTACAATTTTGAATGCCTTCAATGATGAATTAAACGGTTGAAAATTTAAACAGGGGATTTTCTACCCCTAGGGTATCCCACAAAATTAAATAATCTGACTTGTTGATAGCTGAAATTCTCGAAAAAATGATTGTCTGATTGTTGCGAATACCGAAAATTTTGGATTTAAAAACTCTATTATTGCTTTTTCAGCGAATGCGCTGCGAAACTCAACCTATTTTTTGTTTTCTTTGGCTTTCTTTTTAGCCAAGTCGATTTGTGCTGTTGCTAGGTAATTGGATCCTTCTAAATGCAAAGTGCTCTGTCGATGTGACCTTCTGATCAGACAGAAAACGGCGATGAACAGGAGAAGTCCTCCAAGTGCGAAGAATATAATCATGAGCACGATTCGCGCCTTTGGTGGGACATTAGCAGCCACGTTCATCAAATCAGTGATTTCGTCGGGAAGCCCTTCAACACCATCCTCGAACCAGAGAATTGGGAAGATAATGTCGGGGAAGTTGGCCACTTGTTTGATGTCCACCACCTGACTTACAGCCAAGTTAATTTGCACTCGAGCGCGTGCACGTAGTGAAGTTCCCATATCCTGAAAAAAGAAAAATAAATGTTTAAATGCAAGAATTTTTTTTGAACAAGGTTTTTTTTCAATTGAGATAAAATCGACAAAGCTTTCCGCGTGCTTTGTTTCAAACCACTTAGACTTTTAAATATTTGCAATAGCTTTCTGTAATAAAAATAAATTTGGATGCTTCACTTCAATTTATTTTTGCATGTAATTTTTCTTTTACGTTTTAAGTTTAATGAATTGAAAAAAGCTGTTGATATTGTACCTTGAAAAGCAACCATTGATTTTCAATTTATTCTGCCCTCAAATCTTTTAATGTTTTATACTTTGTATCATAATTCGTATATAATTTTCATGCTTATACCCTGTTTGGGACTTGAGACTAGCTTTCGATATTACGATGCAGATAAATCATGCAAATCAAATCTCTCATTATATATACTCGTATGTATGTAAAATACTATTAAAGCTTAAAAGCTTTCGAGCAAAAGCTCATAATGGACTAGAAAAGCTGAGCATTTGAAGCATTTGAAAATACAAACTTAAGTGTTTAAGTCGATTATTTTGTTTGTTTTACTTGTGTATCCGCAGTGGTTCGTGTAGTGTAGTGGATAGATTGCTCACCATGTAAGCCGAAGGTCCATGGTTCGAATCCCATTGGAAGCAACGAAATTTGTTTCGAGTGATTCCTTGGACGATCTATAAGCCTGTTCAGTTATGATACGTACTGGTTTAAAGTCAGAATGTATGGCAGCCGTGTGGACGGATCAACGACCAAAGCGTGGTACTGATCATATCACCCTCTCGGGTGCCAATACATTCAATGAAGATAATGAGATACTCTAACTATCTCTAAGCTAGGGCCCGAAAAGGGTTACAGTGCTAGAGCAACAAAAAATAAAGCATGTCCGTACGCCAATTCTCTTTTGTCTAGAAAACCCGTCGGACCTTGCTTTTCTCGGTAAGTAGGCGCGTTTTAACACTGAAGATGACTCAAACCAGTTAAAGCGCGTCTGCTTGCCAAAATAAATAAAGTCCGATAGCTTTTCCGGATAAAAAATTATGTGTTTAGCTGCTTTTTAAATGCAAAAGTGCTTTGAAACTAGCTCACTGTGATCCAGATAGCATGAAGTTCATATGGAAACCGATGATGTAGAGAGGAGTAAAGGGTTATTTATTCGGAAATAATAAATTACCTCTAGACTCAAGGTGAACTTGACATTATATTTGATAAAAGTTTATCCAAATGGGAAGAATTGGTAATCGTCTTGAGGATTAATCAAACATTGGCATGCTGACTGCAATCATTATCATTTATGGTACGACAGCCCAAGCCAGGCACCAGGATTAATCTCCTGCAATCGCCACAGTTTCGCAAACGTATACGCCAGTCGTTTACTCCCAACAAGGATCTACTGTCAGCTTCTATCGTGTCTTTCCATCGAATCCTTGGTCTTTCCGCAAGACGTTTACTTTGTGCTCTACCCGTTTATGTTCTTTTGGGTAGCCAGTTTTCTTTCATAATTTCTACATGGTCCGCCCATTGCAATTTACGGAGCTTTACGCAAAAGGAAACAGGTAGATCGTCAAATAGTTCATACAACCCATCCTTGTAACGTAGTCTCTACTCTGTTCCTTGTTTCACTGGACCGTATATTTGACAGAGGACTATGCGTTCAAATACGTCTACTGCCTTTTTTGGATTCACTCATCAGAGTCCATGTTTCACTTCCTATGCTAACTGCAATGGTATTGAAAAAATAAGTGACGAGTTCTACTTGAACTCCCCTTGGTTTAATTCCTTTCTTTATTATTTTCATGCTTGCGAAGTGGAGATCATTTACACCCTGAGTGCGGGACTACCAAATGCATAAGATACTTGGATTCCCCACTAAATACCGCTCCTGTCAACCTGAGAACCTAGTCTGGCACCGTCTGACATACAGGGTTTTCCAATAAGAGGTGTTATGTTGATATTATAAGAAAAATGCCATTTTTAATATGAATAATCGGATATTTATTTCATTATAAAGGAGCCGTTAATTGTGGAAAATAACATCAGGCAAATGACCACCACGACACGCTTACAGGACCATATTCTTTTCATGAAATTTTCCATCACCAAATCGCAAAGTGGCTGCCCTATGTCTTCGATAGCCTAACGAATTCCATCTTTGAGGTGTTGAGTCGACGCTGGGCTGTTGGCGTAGACCTTCTCTTTCACGTGGTCTCAAAGCAAGGAGCCGCAAGGTGTTAAATCACAAGATCTCGGTGGGCAATTGTGATCACCTCTTGGAGAGATAACACGGTCCGGAAACTTTTCCCGTAAAAGATCAATGGTTTCGTTGCTTGTGTGGCACGTAGCGCCGTCTTGTTGAAAGCAAACGTTGTCCAGATCAATACCATCCAATTTCGGCCATAAAAAATCATTAATTATCCCTCGATAGCGCAATCCATTCATCGTAACTGTTGCTCCAGCCTCATTTTCGAAAAAGTAAGGTCCAATGAATCCGCCGGACTTAAACCGCACCAAACAGTCACACGTTGAGGATAGAGAGGCTTTCAAACAATAACTCTTGGGTTTTCCGAGCCCCAGATGCGACAGTTTTGCTTGTTGACGAAACCACCGAGGTGGAAATGGGCCTCAGCACTCAAGATGATTTTTCGATGGAATTTTGGATCATTTTCATGCATTTCAAGGACCCAATCAGCAAAACACGACGTTGTTAATGATCGAGCGGCTTAAATTCTTGTGTTAACTGAACTTTATAAGCTTTAAGACCCAAATCTTAATGCAAAATGCGGTGTAATGACGTTTGTGGAATGTCTAATTCCAAAGAACGACGAAGAATGGACAAATCTGGGTTTTCTTAAGCACTTTCGATTACAACAGCAATATTCTCGGCTGTTCTTGAGTGTCGTGCACAAGTTTTATTCTTAACATCACTAAGTGGTCCCAACAGCTCGAATTTTTCCACCAATCTCTGTATTGCGCTCCGACAAGGTGCTTCAGGACGACCCAAAAATGTTCGAGTTTTACGAACCGTTTCTGCCAAATTTTTAAAGTGAATTCAAATAATATTAATGTGTTGTTAAAGCCTATTTTAATAATGGCGTAGTTTCTACTTGTCAAATGTCAAAAAATGACAGCTTCAAAAGTGATATCTACCGTAATAGCAGGCTATCCAAAATAACACCTCTTATTGGAAAACCCTATATTACTTCAGGCTAAGCTTTGTTTTGCTACGCCGTGCAGTGCCTTCAGGTTGGGGTATCCCTCCTCTAGCGAGTGGAAAGAAGAGAGATTGCTAGAAAAGCGGTTCTCCAAATCCGACATCTGCGGCTACTGTAAGCCATTTTTATTTTTAGGACTGCCAGGCAGACCGTTCTAAGCATCTCTCCAATTCAGCTATCCAGGGAGGGCTCATCTGTTTTTTTGCAGAGGTTTCGACGCAGCCTGCCCATCCTTCTCATACAAAAATGTGTGGCAGATATCGCCTTCCTCGGCTGCAAAAATCTACAGTCGAGGGACCGTGACTTATCAATCTTGTGGAAATTAAGACTAAAAACACCCATGTCCACTTCAGAGCTGGCTCAGATAAAAGTCAGTCTCACCATGCTTTCGATTAATCCATGGCCTTAAATTAGGGATGAGGCAGGCAGCCCATCTTCTTTTATGCTGCTCATTCAAGACCTCTGCCAATCTTCGAGGGAGCGTTGTCTCTCCTCGGGGACAACTGCCTTCCTCGTGTCTTCGATTCCAGGTAGTATGGCACTCTCTACAAAGGAAGGCGATATATATCATACCTGCGATGACTACCACCATTGAATCAGAGATTGTGGGATATGTAGATGCAATCCTCAGCGCTCCTCTTTTCTGTACCTGTACAAAGGGTTTTCGGTATAGCTCCTTGCTGAGAGCGCCGCACATAGGTCGATTTTGTGGTTTTCTTTGGTCAAAATTATTGGATTATTCAAACTTATTGGAAATGTACTAATTCGCACGGTTTTCTAACAGATGGCGTAACTTGATTTTCATCCCAGTGATTCATCTTTCCAAATATGTGTTGGAAAGATACTGTCATGTTGTTTCAGGGTCAGTATGTGCTATTTAGCTGATGCGTAAACAATAATACTTTTTTTACTCTGAAAATGTCGAATTTTGTGCCGAATAAAGTGTTTTTGCGGGGAGTACTTCTTCATTGAAGAAAAAGGCTGCCAAAAGTCATCGTATTTTGGTGGAAGTGTATGGTGTGCATGGTCTAGCTAAGCGTACGTGCCAGAAGTGGCGGTTTAAAAGTGGCAATTTTGACTTGGAGGACGATGAACGGCCCGGACAGCCAAAAAAGTTTGAAGATCACGAATTGGAGACATTGCTCGACCAAGATCCATCCCGAACTTGCAAAACCACTTGATGTCCCTCAAGCAAGCAATTTTTTACAATAAAGCTTCAATTTTCGAAAAAAAACCGAACTAACCGGTACCCCTATTAATTAATGAAATAACCCTATTTTTAATCGTACATTATGAATAAGTTCATACCGATAAAAATAAAAAAATAAAACTCATGAAAATATTGGAAAATAATGAGTTACATTATGGAATTTTTTTGATAGTATTTTCAGCTTGATTCTTCGCTATCTGATTCCAGTGTAGTACGTATATCTTCTAAGCTTAGTCTACTAGGGAGGAGCATATTTATAGTTTCTGGACAAAATGCTTTCGATATTTTCTTGTTTCTCCGTTAATTCACTGAAATATTGCTGATGAATGGATCAGAGCTCAGCAACAATCTTTATATCTCTATTACTGTCTTCGCGAGAAAATTTCCGAGAATAATTTTTTCGGAACGTATGGAAATGCTTGTTGCGGGCCTCCTGTGCTTCTTCCGACAGCTGTCCTATTGGCAATAACGATTTGGTTATAATAGTAGCTCTATGAATTAAAATTTTTAGCATCGTAGGTGTCATGGGGTGCCATGGGTAGAGTTGCACATATAATTTGGCTGTTTCTAATGCGTACTCTTCATATTTTTTTTTGGTTGGATATTGTTTCCAATATTACATTCAATCTGTATTTCAGCTGACAATCAACACCTGTAATTTCAGCAGCCAGTGGGGGGCTTGCAAAAAATCTTCAGCTCGTGTTGCCATCATTAGTATTGCCGTAATTACTTCTAGGTATGTCTATTAGTAAGCCCGTTTCTTCTCTAAATCTTTCCTGTATTTTCTGTTTGGCTTGTTTTTCTAATTCTTAAGGGTTTTCCAATAAGAGGTGTAATTACGAATAGCCCGCTATTTTGGTAGATGTCACTTTCGAAGCTGTCATTTTTTGACATTTGACAAGTAGAAACTACGCTATTAATACAATTGGAACGATACACGGTTCAACAACGCATTGAAATTA
The DNA here is from genome assembly GCA_963969285.1 of Odontomyia ornata. NCBI lineage: Eukaryota > Metazoa > Arthropoda > Insecta > Diptera > Stratiomyidae > Odontomyia > Odontomyia ornata. The sequence goes on along the minus strand of OZ017738.1, from coordinate 341,676,617 downwards.
TAGAAATTCACTATAACAATGGCGGAAATTTGGCAGCGACGGTTTTAAAACTCGGAACATTTTTGGGTCGTCGTGAAGCACCTTCTCGGAGCGCAATACAGAAATAGGTGGAAAAATTTCAGCTGTTGGGACAATATAGTGATTTAAATATAGTGATGTGAATAATAAAACCCGTGCACGTCACTCAAGAACAGCCGAGAATATTGCTGCTGTAGCCGAAAGTGTTGAAGAAAACCCAGGTTTGTCCATTTCTCGTCGTTCTTTGGAACTAGGCATTCCACAAACATCATTACACCGTATTTTGCATAAAGATTTGAGTTTTAAGGCTTATAAAGTTCAGTTAACGCAAGAACTAAAGCCGGTTGATCATCAACAACGTCGTGTCTTTGCTGATTGGGTCCTTGAAATGCATGAAAATGATCCGGAATTCCATCAAAAAATCATCTTGAGTGATGAGGCCCATTTTCACCTCGGTGGCTTCGTCAATAAGCAAAATTGTCGCATCTGGAGCTCGGAAAACCCCAGAGTTATTGTTGAAAAGGCTCTCTATCCTCAACGTGTGACTGTTTAGTGCGGTTTATGGTCCGGCGGAGTCATTGGACCTTACTTTTTTGAAAATGAGGCTGGAGCTACAGTTACGGTGAATGGATTGCGCTATCGAGAGATGATTAGTGATTTTTTTATGGCCGGAATCGGATGGTATTGATCTGAACAACGTTTACTTTCAACAAGATGGCGCTACGTGCCACACAAGCAACGAAACCGTTGATATTTTACGGGAAAAGTTTCCGGACCGTGTTTTCTCTCGAAGAGGTGATCACAATTGGCAACCGAGATCTTGTGATTTAACACCTTGCAGCTTCTTCCTTTGGGGCCACGTGAAAGAAAAGGTCTTCGCCAACAGCCCAGCGTTGATATAAGACCTCAGAGATGGAATTCGTGAGGCTATCGAGGAGATAGGGCAGCCACTTTGCGATTTGGTTATGGAAAATTTCAAGAAAAGGATATGGTCTTGGAAGCATGGTCATGGTGACCAGTTAACGGGATACCTTCTTCTTTATAATGAAATGAGCATCCGATCATTTATATTAAAAATGGCATTTTTCTTATAATATCAAAATGACACCTCTTATTGGAAAATCCTGTATTTCCTCTTTTGTCCTCGGTGTTCTATATTTTTGAAGTGGCAACTTATACGCCAAATGTATAATGCTCTCAAACAAACGAATTCTGCGTGTAAAACAGAATGTCAGCTAAAGAACTTAGTTCATGTTTTTGGCTTAGGTCGTTAAAATCCTTTGATATTGCTTGGCAAACATAGCACCAACTAGTTGATTTTGTATTGGTTGCTGCATTAAAAATCTTGCCGTCAATCATAGTCGGTTTAAAAATATGACTAAAAATGTATTTTCTTTCGTTTATATGGAGACGTCCGTAATTTATTTAACAAAGCGAAATCGTGTTGATCGGCAATATCTGGGAGATGATGGGACAGGGTTTTGCCGAATCGCTTTTTGGCCATCCTTTCCGCAAACTATTTGAAGTGGTAAAAAAGAGCTTAAAAATATATTGACATCCGAATCATAGATATTTTCAAACTTTTGCTTGTATCTTGACTGCTGAGGGCTGTCACATACCCATTTAGATATTATTTTCAGAGATTTGTTTTCGCTCTTACTTAGTGTTAACAATCTTTCTTTTTCTTTGTTTTCGTTGCATTACAGACCCTTTCGGGCCTTCACTTAGAGATAGTTAGAGTATCTTATTGTCATGATTCGAATGTATCGGCACTGTACAAGGTGATATGCTCATTATCACGGCTTGGCCGTGTGTCCGTCAGCCCAGCTGCGATACGTTCTGATTTTGATCCAGCACGTATCATAACTGAACGGGCTTATAGTCCGTCCGAAGAATCACTCGAACTAAATCTTGTTGACACCAACGAAGCTCGAACCAGAGATCTTCGGCTTACGGGCTTAGCGCTTTAACCACTACACCACGCGGACTATAAAGTATTAACAATACGTCTTCTAAATACAAGCATAATCGAGAAATTATTACATTAATAACGCTTTGTACAGAACTTCCCACGTATGTACTGGTGACATGTACGAGTACTTCAGGTGGATAGCACTCTTTTTTTTTGCAGCTAGTAACCCATCGTGGCTAGTATAAAGTGATCTGTTTGTATTACGAATGATTTCATATTGACTTTTTGTCAAATCGGTTACAACAAACATTACTAGTGCTTCCTGTAGTGTCAACTTTGTTGCTTTTTCCAGCGTTAGCGATAAAATATATACCTTTTTGAATTTCCCAGCTCATGTAGATGAGTTAGGTATATCTTTAAGAACTTTTGAGGCATCTTGTAGTCCTTTTGCTCTTAGAGGTGATTGTGCAGCATGGAGATTCGAGCAGCATGCTGATTCGAGCGAAATTGTTCCGACTACCTACGCATGGGCGCTCAGCAAAGGATCAATGTTAGATGGTCAGTTTATTGTTTGGCAGGTTGTTATTGAACGGTGAGGGGATTTTCTTAATGGTTTTGTTTACTTTTAGAATTTCAATTATGGACGTTTAAATCTTGAAAATCGACCTTTGTGCGCCGCCCCATATTTCTGCTCCTTACGGTAGTACCAACTTGACGGACCTAATCAAAAGTCATCTTTTTGATCCGTAGCTGGTAGGTCTTTTATGCATCTTCCAGCAACAGGGCGCCTACCGTGAGCACCTTGGCGAACTTCTTGACGTCCATATTCCCAATGTTCCACCCAATCGTGGCAGGTCGAGAGCATGGGCGTTGGGAGACAGCATCACGGATCTCAAACAGAATGTAGTAATGATCACTGGCAATTGTGTACCCTCCGTACGAGGGACTCAAGAGGCGAATGTCACGTCAGGCACGGTTCCTTCACAGCCTTTACGGTGGCCATACAGCTTTTTCAAAGCTAAAAAATTGACACATCTGCTCTAAGAAACCACTTGTGGTGTTAATCGTAAAGACAGGTAAGTGATTTCATTTTGCTTAGTTCTGATAAATACACATTTTCACCGCTAAGTGCTACGTACAGAGTTTCGCCAATAAAATTTTGGCTCATTTGGAAACTCGATGAAAATGTTGTTATGATGAGCTTGCTTGCAGAGCGTACGTCCTATGAAATTACAATTTTATTGTTGATTACGAGCATTTAGGTGATTACAAAGCAGTAGTTCATCTTTACACTGAGCCAGAAACCAGAGTGGAATGAGATCAGGACCAGATTTTTTATTCAAATCGAGCCCCTCAATTGCCTGAAGAAAGTCTTCTTTAGATATCAAGATGCTTTCAATTAGGGTCCTTGGAGTTCATTCAGTGGCTGCTGAATTTGGTGAGATCTCGGGATCGCGATAAACTTCTTGAAAATGGTCAGCAAAAAGTTGACAGATCTGCTCTAAAGAAGTTGAAGCTGAACTCTTGTAAGTCATTGACGAAGGATTACTATGGGTTTTAGGTTTGCAAAGTCAAGGAACTTTTTTGGATCGTGTATAATCTTTCGACTAATAAAGTTGACGTGGGACTCATATGCTTCTCGTGATTTTATCTTGAATTCTTTGGCAACCTCATTATATTTTCTATTAAGCTCAACGCAAGCATTGTTTTTTCTTTTAATAATTTTATATAACTTATTCCTTTGATTTCGTAAGCATTTAAGGTCACTACCCCCCAGCCAGGGTTCAGAAAGCTTGTCTCTTTTTTTGATTTTAGGTACATATATTTTAATGGGGACAGGTGTTATTTGATAAAAACCAGTTAGAGCCTTGAATAAATCTAACGTTGAAAGAGTACCAGTCCAATTGAAAGTGGATAATAGTCTAAACAATTTCTATTTTGGTTGAGTACAGGAGCAATTCGCTGCAACTCATTGCCATAAAACGTATTCATTAAACTGTAATCTTTGCAGTTCAAAAGATTAACTGGGAGAAGAAGATTATCCTGATTATCGACTAAAAAGCTTACATTTAGTTGATTGAAATCTCTGGTGATAATTATTCTGTCTTGTTCCTTAACAATTGCAGTAATTGCAGTTATAACATCGCAAAAATCGTTATAGACAGCATGGTTAGGTTTTGTAGAGACATAGAAAACCTCAATATAAAAGTTGAATTTCCCTAGCTTTATTTGTACTGAAATAATTTATTTGACATTGTGCTTACAACCACAATCAAAAGAAAATTGTGTACCGCGATCAATACACTACCTCTTCGTGTCTGTCCAGTGCTGCACACGTACTTATCGTCCCTGAAAATATTCCAATTACTGTCTAAAATTTCTTCATTCATGTGAGACTCGTTTGCCCAAGTTTCTGTTAGGGTGATGACATTGAAATGGCTAGATTTTGCGTCCAGAAAGAGGTGGTTCAATATACTGTGGATATCACTACAGTTATGGGAAAATAATTTGATATTAAGCTGAACGGGTATCTTATTGAGGACAAAAACAAATTCGTAATGATGTTCTTTTGCTCTTTACAGGGAAGATATATAATTGTAACTAACGTGAGCGACATATGTATCAAGATCTTTTTTGGCTTGATAAGAGGTAACACCTGGTTCGTCATAATAGCGAAAATAGACTATTTGAATTGCATCCAGATCCATCGGAAGACCTCCTCTTTGAATAATAACTTTTGGCCTGATTTTCGTATTTCCGTCAATGCAGATTATGTCTGATGCCTTGTGCATATATAAAAAGTAAAGGCACGCGCATTCATAGATTTTGTGATCTCTGAGTCTGGAAATAAGATTTCTTTTCTCGAGATCATTACCTGAATCAATTGTAGCCTTGTGGTAAGAGTGGATCTGGAAAGGATTGGCCTGTTTTTAAAGAGGGTGGTGAATTTGGCGGCTCTGACGGTAATGACCCTTGGTCCTCGTCACGCACGAAATTATTATAATCGTTGGAGCCAACGATTATTTCGTTATTGAGGAAGATGCTGTCTCCAGGACGGGGAAATGTGATGATGAGCCATTCATTGAACTGATTGCCGTTTGAGGCTCGTCACTACTTTTAAAAGCAGAGTTTTCTGAGGGCTCAATTAATATAACGATATTGTCTCTCAACGATTTAGGGGGGTGGATTGCTGTTTTGGGACTTTTTTTTTAGTAGAAAATGAGGTCTTAGCTAAGTTAAAGGAACTAGATATCTTGTTAACATTAATAATTTTACGGTGGTCGTTCTTGAAACCTATTGTGTAGTTTCTTTCCTTCCACCGCTTTTATCACAACGTTCCAAGCAAAAGTACCATTCTTTTCCTTGTTATTCAAAAAAAGCTAGGCAAAGCGTGATGGAACATGTATTTTAAAGCTTTACTTTCGCTTGTTTTGGTGATGTAATTCTTTAACTCTGCAACCATGGATGAGAAGGTTGGTTTCTATTTTTGTTGAACTGTCGCCGCATCCAAACTCTTTAGAGTCCCTTTCATGAAGAAAGCACTGAAGCCTGCATCACTGTTGAGCTTCTTAATTACAGCCTTTTAATTCTGGAGTTCCACTCCTGTTCCCAGTTTGTAGATAAAGTTTGGACTCTGTACATATAATTAAGCCGGATCATCAGACGTTATATGTATATTACAGGATATCTGCGGCTTTGTATGTCTGCTTTTTAAAATGTAGGTGTTGTTAAATCTGAATATTAATTTTACTGCAGATCTTGTTAACGTTTCATAATTTGACCAGAATATGCTCCATAAATGTTTTGAGAAGATCATCATATCTTTTTAAGAAATTCAAAACATTCTCCTGAAATGACGATGACCATGCATGGATCGTTATCTTGTGATGCTTGGATGCTAGATACCATCTCTTAAATCGGTGCTAGATGCTTTCCAAAAGTTTCAAAAGATTTGCGTACTTTTTTGTTGCTATCTGCTAGTTTGGTAGCGAGTTCATCGAAACTACTTGCCATTTCCACAAAACTTTCACGATTCGCTCGAGGCTAAGAGCTTTATTTAGGATGGGTATACGTTATGTTTATGGTATTAGGTTCAGAGATAAAGTTTAACGCTTAGGTTAGGAATATTGTGTTAGCATTTGTAGTAATCGAGCAGCCCACCTAGGCAAACTGCTCGAGGGACCTCTACGAAAAAAAAGACCATCACATAGTAATAACAACGCAATAAGTGCGGAACAATTTGATACGCGACTTATTAACCTGATTATTGTTAACTCGCAGTTAATCCCATCGCTACCACCGCTACCATTACCGATAAAAAGTTTTTCTAAGGAGAAAATAAATAAAAATATGAATAAAAAAATCGATAATGGCAACCCCTTTGTGAGACAATTTAGCGAAGCAATTGCTAGATCGCGTGGACGAGAATCTGCCATTGCCGCCGTGCAGAGACTTGTTGAGAGAGCCGGTAAAGGGATACGGGGATAACATGCAGTGTTGCTCCACTAATAACGCATTTTGATATCAGGATGGTTTTTGCGTTATCTGGGGGAATTGAATCACATGTAACAGTTCTGCTCACTTGCATTTTGTGCGGAACTTGAAATCGTAAAGGAAGAAAAAGGACTACTGAACAGTCGCTTTCAAAGTCCAATCATCATTTTGTGATTTTCCATTCGCCGACAGCGAAACATTCTAAGCGGTGCTTTGCAATTAAACCTTTTATGGTTGTCTCGGACGACATTTTGGAGACAAAACACGATCCAATTTTGAATGTAGAAAAAGAACCGGTTTCTTGATTGAAAATGTGGGACTCACGGTTTGTATGACGAACCCGAAGCGAATCTATATTGGTAAAAAGTGAATCACTCAATTGCAGTATTTTCGCGGATAGTGGATATTGCAAAACAAAATATGAACTCAGGTGCAACTAGAAGTGCTAAAATAAATGTGTCTTGTTTTGGTCGTGAGAAACGTAGTTGTAAAAAAAATGCAGTGAAGGGAATGCGTTTCCCAACGGCAAAATCATACGGTGGTGATATGCTTTTATTGCATTGTTCTGTCGTTGCGTACTTAAGTTTACTCATGCACGCTCTCACCGATATCTTGCAGGATCTTGAATTTTGCATTGGAAGTTTGTTGGAGCACTGTGCGGGTTATTTTGTGCGTTTCCCTACTAAATACCCCAAAGTATACACTTAGAAAATACCGTCAGAGTGAATACTGTTCTTTGTGCAAAAGAAGTTAGGTTGATTAGTATTTTCGTAATGAGAATAATATTGTGCTATTGTGAAAATTGTATTCATGCATAAACTTGATACGGTGAAAACAATTTCAAAAGAAATAAGAACAATACTTTATGGATTGGGGAAAAAAGTGGAACATGGAAAACCGATAAGAAAATGTGTTTCCGAACCTTTTCTAACAATAGCATTTTACTATATATACCAATTCGCACCCAAATTAAAAAGTTGTTGTAGCAAATTAAGTATTTTAAAACCACGCAGAATAAGCAATACGGATATTCAAATTGAATCGGATTCATGTCATCGTTGCAAACATTGCGTACCAGTAAATAGAGCGTGAAACAGGGCTTTCTATTGACGTGTTACCACATATACTCTTGGATGATATATTTTTTCGATTTTGAATTAAATCGGCGATTTAAAATACGACCCGCCAGCCAAAGCTGTTAAAACTGAACCAGTTTACCCAATTTCGACCCTTGAATTACACGACGAATAGTTATTATTTAAATGTGAATCGAGTTGCAGTCCCTTAATCCTCCCCAAGCATGAGCGCTCGTCGGAGGAGTGGGTAAGTGTTTATTTGTATCTACAATCAAAAATTTTATTCTATTATACCAGAATCTACGAGTATTCAAATTATTATTATAATACCATTTTTGGTAATTCATAGTAATCTAATTTATTACATTTTTAACATAACATTTTATTTTGCTCGCGAAAGACTAGGTAGAGGCCTTCCGTTTTGATATAGGTCGTAATTTGCGATATTTTGTTTTTGTTCGCGCTTAACCAGTGAAGCGTGTGGAATGAAAATAACTTTGTCAAAATGGATGAGGAAACAATGAATTGTTAAAACCCGATCCAGGGTCATTTCATTTCTTTGGAAACTTGAGCAGGTATGGGACTCGCCACGTTGGCTGGCCGCTCCCCTCATGTGGTTGTTACAGGTGCTTTACAGGGTAGAGTGGCGTTCCACTTGGGTTTCCTATTTATGGTAAATTGTTATGTGATCCGGAACATTCTAATTTTTCATTTAAAGGAAAAATTTATGCGAATTATTTTTATATAAATTTTTCTTGTATGAATTTTTCATTTAAATGGAAAATATATGGCCATGTCTACAATGAATCTTGATCCGGATGGCGTGGTGCGAGGGTGCACCACTTCCACCTGGATGCCCCGCTCTTATTTGGAGTCGTAAATATCGAGTAACAGAGACGAATTGTTCTCGAGTCCCACACGTGTTAATCAGGCTCGGTCTGTCGTACTTTAGTATTACGTCCCTTCGGTTGATTACCTCGGCCTCAGCACCGTCGAATCGCAAGTTTATCTTTTAATTCGCGAATGCGAAAGTTTTTTGTAGTAGAACCTTGTGCTTGGGAAACGAACTTGTTGGAAGAGGCGTCAATCTAGTTTACGACTCCATCTAGCCTAGCCCATTGATTGTTCAAAGATAGGTTAAACATTTTATTGTTTATTTACTTGTTGAAAATATATTTACTGCGTCACCATACAAATACTGTGAAAATTAACAAATTACGTTTACCGTGAAGTGCTTCAATCCTACAGTCTTTGTCTAATGTGTCTATACTTTAATTTATTATTCTTCCTTAAGAGTGTGTATTAAGTGCGCGGCTGAAAATGTCAGGTGTCCAACAAAAAAGCGGAGAGCTTTGCATATGGGGGGAAAACTGACAATTATTAAAGCAGGAAAAAGTTTGTCGGAGGTTTCACGCAATCATGCTGGATATAAACTAAAATCGTTGATGATATATCACAGTGAAAACCCGCGTGCATTCAAAGGGATTAAAAAGGAAACCCTTCCGGCTCATTTCCGATCAACCCGTAGAGCTTGGGTGACAGCTTCAATATTCGACGATTGGTTTGGAAGGTGCTAGGTTCATAAGTTCGAAACTACAATATAGGAAATACAATTTAAGATCTTGCTTTTAATGTATAATGCTCCGGGTCTTTCTTCTCATCTAGATAATATTAATGAGCATATGAGTGTCGTTTTCATGCCACCGAATACAACATCTCTCATTCAACCCATGGATCAAGGAGTCATAAGAGCCTTTAAAGCTTGTTTTCTTCGCAGCACCTTTTCGAAAGCTATTAAAGAAACCGATGACTGACAAATGACGTCAATAGATTTTTGGAAATCATTCAATGTGCTAAAAGCGATTCACATTATTTTTAGAACATGGAAAAGGTAACAGAATTGTGTATGATTGGAGTCTGGAAGACGATTTTGCCGAATTCCGAAATGGATATGGACAAAAGCAATATTGAGGCATGCCTCCAAGAATTAACCAATGAAATTCTAGTAACAACTAACAATTTGAGCTTGGAGTTAGCAGAAGAGGACATTGAGTAGTTGCTGGACGTGGTGGAGCAAGAATTGTCAACGGACGATCTGGTACGAATGGAATCAGATAGCGATGATGTTGAAATGAAGACTGGGTTCAAATTAAAAAAAGGTGTTTGTGGCATTTAAAAAGATGCAGGAAGTTATGTCGTTAATCAGAAAAATTGACCCTGATGTAACGCGTTTTTTAAAAATAGATCGGAATATTCAGCATGCCCTATCTCCATATAAACAAATCTACGATGAAAAAAAGAGAAAGATTAAGCAATCAACTTTAGATTCATTTTTCATCAAACTAATACGAATTGTGGACATTTCAGAACCATCAACTAACTTTAAGTAAATTGTTTTGTCGTGTTATCTGTGACTACCAACTTTCATGTCTCTTCAGTAAACATGGTTTAACATTAGTTTTGAAGTCATTGATTTAAGAATATGCTGGGATTTTTTTGTTATTAATACTCAATAAATCCGATATACGTAAACCCACTTGTGACGAAATGCTTACGTAAGTCGAGGACTGACTGTACATATATAAAGTACTCTTCGCAATAGGTAAATTCCTCACGAGAAATTTACTTAAAATATTTAGGGGGCACTTCGGTATTATTAGGAGGGAACCCATTTAAAACATGAAATTTTTTATGAATGCTGAACTTTCTAGAGACCAACTCTTCTGTAGCTTTTATAGTTTCTGGGGAAACTTCCTGTGACGCATAGACGAACGGACGGACGGATGGATAGACAGGACGTGTAACTAGTAGGTCTTTGCAAAATTCGTTTTACATAGCCCTGAAAAGTGATGTACGACTTTTCTTCCAGCTAAAAGATTGGACTTCCTGGAAATAGGTTAATACAGACATGGAGGTAAAAATTAAATTAGAACATTAGGAGACGGTAAGCACCGTGCAAAATTGTATAGCATGAATACTAAAATTTTTGATAATCTGGAATATGCACAATAATTTTTGTTTATGAAAAGTAAGCATAGCCATGCACTTGCAGGAGGATTTGAATACTTACCGGTTGCACATCAAGGAAGAATTCATGTTTCTCTTTTTCGGGTGGTGAAATTCCATCAACTGCCAATCTCAAACTATCATCAGCTTGATAAAAGTGAGGGAAACTTAGTAAAATTGGTGAATCTGAAAATAATCAAAGAAAATTATCAAGTTTTCCATTCAACTAAGAAATTCCATAAATTACCGTATTGACATAATGACACGTTGAAGAGACCATTTGGTGCACATGGTGGACCAGCTGGACAGAAGCATTTATTTTCTGGATTGTGTTCTACATCACCAAAAACAGTATTGGGAGGAACGAATCGGTATCCTTTGACATCATTTTTAGTTACGACATCCTTTTCGTAAACAAGTGGAAGGAGACGGCAAAGGTCTTTGTCATAAATGTAGAGTGTTGTGTTTTTCGTGATGTGAGGTGGGAAAATTGATCCATCTGATCCATTGAGTCGGTTGCAATCGTCACTGAGCCAAAATGGTAGATGTGTTTTGCCGTTGTAGTTATCGATAATTCCGTTCTTTGTTATATCATCAACACCAGAGAAGACGGTAACACGATCCTAAAAGATAAAGTTATAGTAAGGTTATCTGATGCTCAAATCTTTTAATGTGTGTCATAGAAATTATAAAATTTTGAAATATATTGCAGTAAATTCATCAACGCACTGATGAATACTTTTGAATTAATCATCCCAATGAACAATAAAAAATATGTAGCATCACATATTACGTTTGAAATTTTTCGGTTAATATGGATTTTCGTGAAAATTTGGGGTTAAGCTCGTCTTACCCCATATTTTAAAAGTTATTTATGCTTAATATGCATTTCTTATTTTTTGGGGATGAAAACCTCCCCTTCTTGGAAAAACTTATAAATTCGAAGATTGCTGTTTATTTGATTTTAATAGAAGAAATAAAAATAAATTTTTGATATGGAAAGTTGATTAACTATCCTAGAATGTTTTTATCCTTAAAAATCAAAAATTAAATTAACTAAATCGACAAAAAAAATAAAAACATCTGTTGCAGTTTAAATTGTTCTAATAATTTACTTATGTGAAAGCAAAAATGTTAAAAAATTAATTAATAGTTCATAATATAATTTATTTTTCATAACAACTTGTCAACCTCTAACAAGCAGCCTTGTATCGGGAATTGCTCTAAACATTCTTAAATTAAAGTCTAGGCATGCCGTGCTATTCAGTAAAAAGCTCATAAATTTTTGGCGTAGAATTTTTATAAACTATTTCAAAACTTTATGAGTTACTCATATTTTTATCAATTGCAAAAAAATAATACCATTGAATTTATGATATATATATATATATATATATATATATATATATATATATATATATATATATATATATATATATATATATATATATATATATACAGTGACGGACAAAAGTCTACGACAATTCCTTATATTGAGATACCAGTTACTTGGAAGCTTTAATCAAAAATCCATTGATGCACATTTTTCAGTAACATAAATATATTTATAAAAAATAAGGAGAAAAACTTTTCATACAGAATAAAGGAGAAATTCATAATAACATAAAAAATTGAATGGACAAAAGTCTACGACAGTCAGTACTGACTCAGTTATACACAAAAAATGTCCAACTAAACGTATCGGAATGCCATTGGTATTTATTTATTTGCTCTTGTTGTCGTTCCGTGTATGTGCTGCTGCAATTCTGTTTAGGTTTTATTCTTAGTTTCTAACTGTAAGGACGGCAAAATGTCATCGCAAAAAAAATTCTAGTGATATCCGAAATATGATCGTACAGTATAAAAAACACAATAAATCGTGCTTGAAAATCGCGAAATTAACAAAACTTCTATGTATTCAATCATCAAAATCTTTGAAAACAGTGGTTCTATTGAAAATAAGTCGCGAACTAGCCGATGTCGAGCAGAGACATTAGTTTCATTCTAAAATATTCGCCAAAAACCGACTTTTGCGTCTACAGTTCGCCAAGGCCCATATTGGCAAAGACAATGATTTATGGAATCGCGTCCTTTTCACTGATCAGTCCAAATTCAACATTTTCAGAAGTGATGGTTACAGTAAAGTATGAAGGAAAAAGAACACGGCTTTAAAGACCAACAATTTGGTTCCTACTGTCAAGCCCTGTGGAGGTAATGTGATAGTTTGGGGAGACATCGCTGCATCTGGGTATGACAGATTGCCTTTTGTAGAAACTACGATGGACCGTTATGTTTACAAGAACCTGTAAGAATAACATTTGAAGCCATCAGTGGAGAAGTTGGGTCTTGGAGAGGTGGATTTTTCAATAAGACGATGATCCCAAACACACAGCACTTTTTGTCAAGAACTGATTATTTTACTACGCTCCCAGGGAACTTAATACGCCTCCACAAAGTCCGGATTTAAGCCCAATAGAGCATGTATGGGAGCTTTTGGAACGGGAAATTCGAAAATGTTGCATTAAAAATAAAAAATTGTTGCAGAACTTGTAATTTAATTTAAGCCAGCAAAAAGTCTTTTAAAATTACAATATGTTTAGTTGAAAATATTTCGTGTACAAGTTAGCCAGTACTGAATGTCGTAGACTTTTTCCCATTCATTTTTTTATGTTTTTTCGAATTTCTCCTTAAGTTTGTTATGAAATCTTTTGTCTTTATTTTTTTATAAGTATATGCACGTTACTGAAAAAAGCACATAATTGGATTTTTGATTAAACCTTCCAATCAACCAGAATCTCAATATAAGGAGTTTTCGTAGACTTTTGTCCGACACGGTATGTATATATATATATATATATATATATATATATATATATATATATATATATATATATATATATATATATATATATATTATATATATATATATATATATATATATATATATATATATATATATATATATATGTACATATTTATATATATATATATATATATATATATATATATATATATATATATATGTACATATATATATATATATATATATATATGTACATATATATATATATATATATATATATATATATATATATATATATATATATATATATATATATATATATATATATATATATATATATATATGTACCAATAAGGATCTACTGTCAGCTTCTATTGCGTCTTCCCATCAAGCCTCGGACTTCCCGTTGCATGTTTACCTTGTACCTAACTTTTGATGCTTTTTTGGGTGGCCGGTTTTCTTCCATTCCTTCTACATGGCCCGCCAATTACAATTTGCGTTACTTTATGCAAGCGGACACATATTGTTCGTCAGAAAGTTCATACAACTCATTGTTTTAACGTCTTTTCCACTCTCACTCTGGTATGTCCACTGCCTTTTCTGATTTGGTCATCAGGGTCCATGTTTCACTTCCGTGTAACAATACAGGTTTGATTAGTGATTTGTAAATACGAAGCTTATTTTGGCCCTGCGAAACTCTTGACCGTAGGATGGGAAGTATGGAGTAATATTTTTATTCGCGGTATTAATGCGGCATCCAATATTATCTTTTTCGGCACTTTTTCTATTTTGGTTGGCTCCAAGATAAAGGAAGTTATCCACGCTTTGAAATTTGTAGTCTCCTACGGCCAGATTTTGTTGAAGTGGAGTGTTTTAATTCGTCCGGGTTATCAATTTGGCTTTAGTTTCATTACCACATAAAGTGAAACGGTTTGCTTTAGATTTTAGGCTCAGACATAATCCTTTGACATCTGAAATTGAACGTACCATAGTGCTGACATCATCAAAACACTAGTGTTCAAAAGGTGTCAGCTGATGTCTTCCTAATGGCGTACTCCAGTGCAATATTCAAGAGTATTGAGGCAAGTCAATACATTTGTTTTAAGCCCGATCTTGCTTTGAAGCTTTAAAGTGTTTATCTTGTCCTGGGACTCTGTAATATACATCGTAACTTTGACCATGTGGACCAAATTTGTTAAAACGCTAAATTCAAACTTTATTTTGGACATGGTATTTCTGCCAACTTTGTCGTTTGCTTGCTTGAAGCCTACGAAAATTTGGTGCACATCGATGCTATATTCCCGGGACTTTTCAAGAGCCTGCTGAACTGAGAAAATTTGTTCGATTGTAGAGCATCCACTTGGAAAGTCTCCCTGATATTCTCCTATAATACTTTTATAGTATGGCTTTAATTTTCTTCCTATGATTTTGGAGAGCACTTTATATAACGGAGACAGTAAAGTGATGCCTCTTTAGTTTTCATACCTTATATATGTTATACTTTTTCATCAGTCTTCTTTGTCGCTAGTTGGTGGTGAAATTGGGACATTTCGCTCTGGTTTTGAGACATTCACAGTTTCAGTAGTTGGTGAGGAAGCAATGAATAGCTTCTGGAAATATTGTAGCCTTCTGTTTTTGATTGCAATTGGATTACCAATGAGTTCTCCTTGTACACTTTTGCAAAGACTTCTTTGTAGATTGAAGCCGTCTCTTAGTTTTTCAAGGCGTGAGCCGATCTGACTTCATGAAGGGTCACGTTCTCGTTCATCTGTTGAATTTTGGTGTTGAAAGCCAGTCGTTTCTTACTTCGGCACATTTTTGGCTTATCATTGGAGGGTGTTATTTTGTTCTTCTTTGGCCCAAGTGGTCACTGGATGTATTTTTGTATGCCTGGTGCTTTTTTCAACAACTTCCTTTCATTCCTTGCCATACCAGTTGCCCTACGTGTCTTTGGTTGGTACCTCAAGTCCTCCTTGGCCACTCCTGTTATTGCATCTTTTACCATCTTCTATTGTAGTTTGGATATCATTATAACTTTCTCCCAGCTTCGGGAATATATTAACGTGATTTCCCAGCACTAACATATATGTACACAATACTGAGCTATCGTTTCGCTTGTGTATCTGATACCTTGGGGTAACTGATCGTCCTTGTTTACTGCTCTTGAATATGCGGCATTAGAACTTGATCTTTATAAGGTAATGGTCCAAATCACAGATAGTGGTGCAGAACGTCGTCGCATGTGTCGAGAAGGCTGGCGGTCGCTCGTTTTGGAATGAGAACGTGGTCGATCTGGTTGAATGTACGACCATCTGGTTATGCCGACGTTCTCTTGTGGATGATTTCTCACTGCAGGGTTTCTTGAACTTACTATAAAGCCTATACCATTAGTGAAGTCTATTAGGCATTGTCTGGTGCTGCTGGTCTCCGCATGAAGGCTGTATCCTCCGGTTATTCCTCTATGCACCGTTTCTTGGCCGATTTTTGCATTGAAGTTACTCAGAACAATTTTAATGTGGTTTGATGGCAGTGCATATATAGTGCGTTCCGAGAAACTGTTAAATTTCAACTTGATTGCCTCCTCCTTGTTTTCTGTGAGCACATGACAATTAATGAGCTAGACATTCAAGAATTTGGACTTGATAATAATTGCAGAGGTCCTTTAGTTAATGTGCTTGAAGTCAGTGACAATTTGTTGAAATGTGTTGTCCACAACGAAGCAACTCCAAATCAGCAAATATAAGCTGTACGTATGAATAAAAGAAATTAAAAATGGATAGTTATATCAAACCATCTGGAGCTTTATACCATTCGAAGTCCGAATAATCATCGTAGCCTTTGTAGAAATCATCATGTTCATTGAGAACTATGATAAAAGAAATTACAACTGGCTGTCAGTATGACTGCCTTCAAACTGTTTTTCTCAATTTTCTTTATATTATCTTGCCAGGAAATTTTTAAATGTGGCGTCGAGAGTTTAGAGTATTACTTGAAAATTGTGTTGTGTAGAAATGAGATAGGATTTCATTTAAAAGTATTAAAAAATACGGCCCGTAGTGGACTCACCAATTCTAAACAATGTGCTAAACTAACACAATTAATTGAAGAATGTAAGAAGGAGGCACACAGCATCCTTTGCAAAGATATTGATCCAAAACCGGATTTGAAACACGTTTTAGGACCACAACAGTGTCGGATTTCCCATGAAGCCCCAGCAAAGGTAAAAGCAGAATTCAATGACAGGTAAACCGGCACTGCAGTATAACCGCCAAATACCTGCTTGAACAGTTTGCGAGGGACATAAAAGCCGGCATTTTGCTGCTGAGTGAGAAGCATCACGACAAGAGCTCATCACCATGGTAGCCCGCTAAAATTGGTCGTGCCACCATCTGGGCTTGGAACTGTGCTGATTCTGTAATGGAGAGCTTTGAATGGAGAAGTGACTTCGTGTAGGTTTGATGTTCAGGGACTACATTCATTCTTTCGTGTGTACCTAATGCTGAACGAAGTGATATCCTTTCAAAGCCAAATTTAATGCTTTGGAGGATGCTGTCTCGAACGCAGATAGCTATGCATTGATTGACGGAGACTTCAATGCTAACGCAATCTAATTGGGCATGCCTCAAACTGGTTCGCGTTGAAAATGAGTCCTGGAGATAGCAGCTAGGACAGGACTCATCATGCTGAACATCAACGCTACCCCGACTTTCCGTCAAGTCAGCTATGAAGTAACCATACTCAACGTGATATTTGCCTCGGGGTATTTAGAACGGAGGGTACACAATTTATTAGAATAAGAGTATTAGAAAACTACTCAGCCAGTGATCATCAGTACATTCTGTCTACCAATGCCCATGCTTTCAATCTTCCACGGTTAGGTGGAACATTTGGGGGATCAACGTCCAGAGGTTCGTCGAGGTGCTCACAACAGGTGTACCCTTGCTAGAGTATTCCTAGGGAGCTGCAGATCTAGCAGCTCAAGACCTGGTCAGCTCAACTATGAGCATCATCACACCTACTTACAGTGCTTCTACACCCCATTGAAGACCCCGCCACGGTAAGCATCCAGTGTACTAATGGTTAGCTGAAATTGCTGAATAGCGAAGATATTGTCAAAAGCTTTGAAGTGAAGATCAACGAGCACAGAACCACGACGAGGCATGCAACCGGTTAGCAGCATAAAAGTTGGCCAAGAAATGCCTTCGCAAAATGAATAACAGCAGTAACACTCATTGTTAGCAAGATCCAGTGGATAATGTGAACACACACTTATAGGGTCTTGGCTGTAAGCTAGTTATGCGGAAGCTTGGTGTCCTATGCAATTCCTGCATATATGGAGCAAAAAAGATAGAGAAGATGTTGTGGAAACTTTTTTCTGTGCGTCCCGTCTGTGTTGACGCTGTATGGTGAAACAGCAGTCGAATGCTCACTCTTCACGCGGCTGGAGCTGGTAGAGGCAGTCTTTTCATTGATGCCAAAGAAGGCTGCAGGTACAGATGGCTTTCCAGGTGAGGTGATGTAGCTCATCTTTTACCATTGTCCTGGTTTGCTGCTCAATACATTTAACGAATGCCTTCAGGAAGGTGTCTCCCCGAAACGTTGGAAGGTGGCGAAACTTGTACTGATCAACAAGGGAAAGGTAAGTCTCAGACTCCAGCCTACCTGTTATGCATGCTGGGCACGGCTGCGAAAGTGCTAGAAAAACTTATAAACTGACGCGATTTGCATGCTGGGGACTTATTTTCTCGGCAGTATTTACTGCACTAGAGCAGGGCGCTCTACCATAGTGCAATTGCAAAGATCACGGAGACACATAGCCGTGGTAAGCGACGGATGGTTTGCTGGTGATACTTGATATTTAGAACGCCTACAACTCTGCTAAATGAGTGAATGTTCTGGATACGCTGAAAGTTCCAAAATATCTTATACGGCCTTTGAGGGACTACCTGAAATACCGAAGCCTGCTTTATGATGTGATGCAGAGCCGATTAAAGATGGAAGTTACATTGAGTGCTTTCAAGAATATATGCTTAGTCCAGAGCTGTGAAACATATCGTACGATGGGCTACTGAGACTAGAGCTGCAAGATGAGTTACACCTGATCGGTTATGTGGATGATGTTACGGCACTAGCTACTAAACGCAGCGTCGAATAGGTTCAATTTGAACTGGATATGCTAATGGACCAGGTCACAGACTAGATGACTGCTTACGGATTCAGTCCATCACTAGACAAAACGGAACTGGTGTTCTCGACAAAGAAGAGAATCTAATGTCCTCAATAATTTCTGAAATATTCTTACAATCACTGAAGAAGTCGTTATGGTCAAAATTGCCAACAAATTCAATGTGATATTTTACAAACAATATGTGGATGATGGTTTCATCTTTATTGACTCACATGAAAATAAACAAGATGAACTCTACCATAATATAACTTTCACCGTAGTAAAAGAAACAAACGACTGCCCAATTATATGGACATAACCATGACATGCGAATAAATACGATAAGAATACAAAATATACAGATAATCAACCACAACTAACCATACTAAGCACGTAGCACCTAACCACATTGCACAACATAGACTAGCAGCATACAGAGACCACTTTATCCCCATGACTCCTAATGACTACTCCAAACGACATTTACAGAAAAGCTAGTGATAACGGATACCAGCCACGTGACATAGAAAAACTTATTTCACGGTACAAACAAAAACAGGAAGCTCAAACGACTGAAACATACAAGAGCGACCAACAGTGGATTTCGTTAACATACGAAGACAAAGAGTCATACAAACTATCAAAATCTCTTAAAAAATTCAAGCTGCAAACTACAAATTTTCGTACATTTACCCTTCCCCTGCACCCCTTGCAGCAAAACTTGTCATTTTAAGACTTATTCTAGAAAGTTCTTATCAACACCTTTCATTTGATACCCATATATTATGCGATGAAATTTTTTTTTCAAGGGCAACTCCCCTATATGGGGACCCCCCTTAAATACCTCATAAATTACTTTTTGTGGCGAAACTTTGAAGAAGGCATCACTTTGCACCTACCTACAAAATCTTATGCTTCGAGCTTATGTGGTTTGCGAGAAAAAGGGGTGTGACACACGGACGGCCGGACAAACAGGATGTGATTCAAGTAGGGCTTTGTTAAAATGATTTTCAAACCTTAAAAGCGTCCCCAGGGTAAGGGCGATCAGTAGCGTGAAAGTACTGGTTGAATTAAAACCATCATTAAAATACCTAAGGCTACTGATCGACTCGAAGATGAGTTTCTCTGAACAAATCAGGACAATGGCTGGTAAGACTGTTTCAAGCATATCGGCTCTAAGTCGACTGAAGATTGCACCTTCATATCCGACTGTCTCTGATACGGTGGTGCTAGTCATCGCAGTCATCACATCTATAACCTTCTTTGCTAGAGAGTGCCCTTATATCTACCTGGGTTGGCCCGCAAGGAGGGACAAAGCTCAATCAAGGATTGGCAGCAATCTAAGGTGAACAGCATGAGGGTAAGATGCACTGCGCCTCATTCCTGATTTGAGACCGTGGTTCAATCGAACTCACGGTAAAACTGACTTCTAAATGACCCAGCTCTTGAATGGGCATGGGTATTTTCAGTCTTACTTGCACAAGATTGGTAAGTTGTATTCTCCCGACTGCAAGCTTTATGCAGAAGAGAAAAGCGACACCTACCACACATTTTGTGCAAGCAAAAGGTGAGAGAGGCTACGCTAGGATCTGTATTAGGAAAGTGGAGAGCGTTCTCCGAATAGTCTAAGCAGAGAGATGCTTGCATCGGTTGACAAATGGAATCATGGGAAACATTATCCTAGGGCATCCCTAGAAGATAAAAAGGACTGGAAGCAGCCGAAGACGTCAAAGTTAGGGGACCACCTTTCTAGCAATCCCTTCTCCTCCCTCCAGTCCCGCTAGGGAAGGGATCTCCTTTCTTGAAGGCATTCTTGGGCATAGCAAAATAAGGCTTAGCCCTAAATAATGTGTCAAACGGCTCTAGACTAGGTTCTAAGGTTGACAGGGAAGATGTTTGGTGGGTAGCCCACATATCTAGTGTGACTGGAAGCCCCCCGCTCAGGGCGTAAACAGCCTTTATCTCCCAACTACATAAAAACCCACACAACTTAAGAATTTTATTGCGCGAGAAGTGGAATATCGCTTGTTCGCCCGTATTGTTTATTGTTTGAAGCTTTTCGTTTATGATATGTTCGATGTAAAGAGCTTGAGAATAGTGGGTTTCTCATAGGTTATTTTTTAACGCTGATATTTAAATAAATTGGAATCTACAGAAATAAAACTAAACCCAACCTTTCAGCAAAAGAAGCCACGTTTTTGTACTCTAGTGTTTTTCCTATCTTATTTATTTCTGAGATATTTGAAAAAAAAATTTAATTAAAAAAAATAAGTTTGTTCTATAGCTACATTTTTTGATAAAGCTACGCATCTAAAATAAGGCGAATTTCGAGAACCATTCCGCACGGGAATGCTGACCGACGGGAAAAGTCTTAGAGGCTAGCATTTTTTGGGGAGTGCCGTCCCTACGTACCCGAAGAAATTTCCACAGGGGGAATGCCGATCGACAGCAGTACTCTTGGAGGCTAGCATTTATTGGGGAGCGCCACCCCTAAAGACCTGAAGATATGGATACCGCCATGAGCTTTTCCTGCGATGACAGGTAACGATTCCAAATGAATCTGGACTACGCTTTGGACAGCAAACTGGAATTTATGCGTTGGACTCTCAGGTATGATGGTTTGGACCTAATTGCAATTCACAGTAGCGCCGAGGAGATACTCGTGCGTGAATGGCTCCAATTCAACTATCATACGTCTCCGTCTCAGTAAAATCTTGGCAGGCCTCGAAATCCATTCGAAGTTCGCACCATTGGGTTGGTGGTGTAGGTTTGCTCGAGACGGACTCCCGATTAGCGCTGGTCTAGCTCTGAACACTTGCCCCCATAAGGGCTTGTGCCAATCCTCGCATGACCTCCCTGCGCTGCAAAGATAACCATGGGACCAACAAAGCGACTACACATATTAACGGAGACAGCGGCTACGAGGGGGGATCCAATAAAACGGGAGCAACTTCAACAAAAACCCTAAAAAAAGATAAAAAAAAGAAAACAAAAATAACAACAATGACAACGCAACCAGTGGCTGTAGCTACGATGTTAACAGCACATACAGAGCACTATTAACGATGAAAAAATGACGATGAGAATGGCATGAAGATGGACAAAAAATGGAGATTAACAGACAATACTGTCCTGACTCAGATTCCTGCGGTGTTTTGGCGTAACAAAAAAATGATGCAAAAGCCAGAGCGTCGTTAAAAGAAGAGCGACCGAAGTAAGGGTCTTAAATCCCGAAATTAATATACAACGAACTATTTTGCAGTGCACAAAGTGACCACGGTAGGAAGAGAAAAGAGTGACCAGACACATAAAGCACTGTTATGTGATTTCACCGCTACCATTGGAAATGTGGTGGAAGTACTGTACTCGAAAATGGAAGCTGGTAACCTCTCCCAAGAAAGGGGGTCACAAAGTGCAATTGCCGCCCAACGAAGTGTAGAAGAAAGGCTAACCCGAATAGCAGGAAATTAGAACAAGAATAAAATCTGCATGCGGCTCGCCACAAATCAGTAAAGGAGTAAAGAATGAGCTGCTTGGACTAGAAGAACTCATAGACCCCATATAGCATTACTGGAGGAGCAGGTTAAGCACCCAAGAGGACCAGAAGGCCGAAGAACAGCAGAAGGCTAAAGAAGTCCATAGGGTACACGCAGATAGCTTCACCATCAAACATCAATAAAAAATTGTCTAGCACAATCGAAGGAGATCGGGATAGCAGAAGGCAGAAAGAGGCACTTGATGGGCGTGGAACACCAGACCAGGGGCTCCAGATAATGCTGGTGAAAGCAGCAAAAAAAAACTGCAGAGAAACTCCTTTAAAAAAATGCCAGAAAGTAAAGCTCGCACGGACGCTCAACACGAAAAAGTCCTGATGCGAAACAGAAAGAAAAGGAGCCCCGACGAAGACTCCAGCAGCAAGCACTGCTCGTAAACCTCAAGGCGGCCTATTCTACGCTAAAGCGCTGCGGGACATCAGGGGAAATTCAAGAGGAAGACACTAAAACTGCCGCTAAAGCAATACGACCAAAACGGTTCGGCTAGATAATGGTCGAAGTCGGAGCAGAGGCCGACAATAAGGAAGCATTCAACGATGCAGTAAGGAAAGTCCTCAGCAAAAACGCAACTATAGCCTCACTCGAGCCGAAGCAGCGATTGCAATAACTGCGTCACGGACCTGGCCGAGGTGGAAGAGGCCATCAAAAGGAAGTTCCCTTGCGTGGGAAGGATCGAAGCGAGGCTGACATAAGAAAATCATAGGGGACCGCGCATGGCCATCATTAACTTGGCCGAAAAGAACACCGAGAAATTTCTGAATGGGCTCTTTCACACGGAAATGGTAAAAACCTATATCCAAACAGGTTTCGCGCTTACGCCCTTATGTTTACACGTTGCATAGTTCAGCCAACCTTTTTTTGTATATGATACACGTCTTGCGAGTGTATGTGTCAAAAGGGTCATTTGATCGTTAAACATCGTGCGGACAACATGAGAGCGATGACCGAGAGATGAGCGATTGAGAATTTGTTTTAGCCTTGAATTGTGCACGAGGTAATAAAAACTGGGATGAAAAATGTATTTTATGATTGTTAAAGTTTGTCGATTCAAATTTATCTCTTGGATTTATGTGGATCCTCTGTGTTTTTCCGCTTTCTGAAAATATATTCCAAATTTGAATTCCTTTTTTAGTCGCATAACTTGCTTATCATAATGTGATTCTATGAAGATTATGCGTACTGTTAATTGTCTATGGATTCACAATAGGCAATTTAACTTTATTGAAATCGTGATATTCGTCGTGTTGTTTCCTGAAACTGAACATGACCTCCGCTTTTATAAATTTATTAAATAACGCGTAGCTTGTCACGTCCACGCATCCATTTTTGCACGCAAAATAAAGAAAGGCAATCGTTTCATGACGACTACCTTCTTCACCGAATGTTCAATTCGGAATGATTACCGGCGTTTGTATAAAATTTCCCCCACCAAATGATCAACAAAATGCGTTTGTATATGTGCGTTACGCTCGTGCACCCTAAAAAATGTTGGCATGTTATTACCATCAGGTCCCCTCAATGCCTCTCACTCTTCTTGCCCATATAACCTGTTTAACGCTCACTTTTAACGCTGCGTCTGAAAAAGCCCAATAAGATCAAAGTAAGAATAGAGATAGTCGTCTGCAGGGTATGGCAAAGAGTAGCGCCTCTCCAACGTTTCAAATGCCTTGGCTATAGTCACACCGCAAATGCATGCAAAGGACCCGATAGGAGTTTGTAACACGCTTTTCTTTGTTGATGGTTCACCATATACCTTAGTTTCCTAATTTACAAAAAAAAAACACTTTAAAAAAATTTTTTTTAACTGACATACATGACATTATAAAGATTAGAATAGGCGAGACGATAGAAAAATAAGGAGTCAGTTTTCAATTTTTGTCAGAAGAACAAAAAAATAAGGATAATTAATTAAAATAGAGAATTTTTTTCTGATTAGTATTCTGAAAGAGAATAATTGTGAATACGAGTTGATATTTTCAATTTGAGAATTGAAGAAGTGTTGAAGTAGGAGAAAAGAAAGTTTTGAATTGGGAGGAAGCAAAGAAAGCTTTTGTTTGAAAACATTTCCCAGAAGAAAGAAAAGGATAATTGTAAATTGAGAAGTAACAAAAGAAGATTCGTGAAGAATAAGCAGAAATGATTGGTTGAGGCAATTTTTTAGAGTTTCATGAAAAGAAAAGTCCGAGAAGAAAATAAGTTACATCACGACGTCAATTATTTATCGTCAAGAAAAGAAGAAGACCCACAGGAATAATTTTACTAAGCAAATTATTTATCTTGTGTTATTGTTTTTTAGAAGAAAAATACAACTTGGTGATCTTCTTTCAAGGAAACCAGAGGTGGTGTATAAAGATAAACAAGGAAGCTCCCAAGTACTGCTTTGTTACCGTAGTCAGACATGTTGTTCGATGCGGAGAGTCCTAATATTGCTCAAGACTGGCTTGTATAGTTTGCTGACTTCTCAGACCTTGATCACCAAACAAAGGGGACGTTCTAATCCCACGAAAATCAAGACACTTCCGCGTTCGCTTCGCTTGGTTGACTGTTCTCAAAACATTTTATTTCTACAACTCTCGCCTAGTGGTGTGGTGTCAATTCCAATTCCGTGCAATCTACCGGCGATTTCATTAAGAGACTGAGTGATTACGAGCCAGTGGAGCCAATTGACAAGTGTGGTGTATTTTTACGGGAAAACGAGATGAAGCCGTGCCTGGCTGTCAGTACGTCACTGCCTTTCCCAAAGCACACGTTTGCCTTCCTTGTATACTTGGATACCTTCATGGCAAATGTCATCAAACGAATCTGAATTGAAAAGCAGAAGAAGATTTATTGAAAAAGAAGAAAAGAGTCGGAATTAGAACATCGAGAAGAATTTTTTTTTTCAATAATCTATGAAGAAGATCAATTTCAATTGGGATCCTAAGTCAGATTTTTTGTTTTTGTTTTTTAACTATCATAATTGATAAGCCAGAACTATCATAATTGATTAGCCAGAATTATCATAATATAATTAAATTTTAAATTAGGATATTTGATTTTTGTTTTAATTTAATTAGTGTATAAAAATATATATATATATATATATATATATATATATATATATATATATATATATATATATATATATATATATATACATATATGTATATAAATACATATTATATTAAATTTTATATAAACACATTGAACACTTAATTTTTTTTTATTATTACATATTTTAAGATGATAAGTATATAGTGGATCATGGGGTAAAACCTCTTGGGTGAGAGATGAATCACCTCCCTTACTATATGTCGATCTGACGAGCTAAGAATGGTAAATTAGTGATTCCCTTCGGTCGGTGACTCGAGTGGGTTTACCCATCTCACAAATGTAGTTATTCCTTTGTGGATATTTTCTTTCTGAGTGATTAATTTTTTTGACTGTCCTATTAATATTCCAAATTCAAAAACTGTAATAAAATCTTACGTGACTGGTGACACTTTTCTGTTGTCCACATATAAAGTACCATTTACCCTCCCCTGAGAGTGAATTCGATATAATCTGTCACCATATGGTACTCGTGGAGCTTGTCTTTCAAGCATGATGACAAAAATGTCCTCATAACAAGTTCGCTATGTTACAAATGCGGTGAAATGGGACATAAAAGAAAAGAGTTTAAAGGGTGGCACACTTTATCCTTTATAAGGATGCCGATCCAAGACGGCACGTCTTGGGATTAGCGAAATGTCGGATTTTTCAGAAAGCCCTAGTCAAGGCAGAATCAGCACTTCGATGACCCACATCCTGCAGCCAAACGTACACTCCAGTTTAATCACCCGAAACCAGCTTGAGCAGTCTGCGAGGGACATGAAAGCTGACTTTTTGCTGCTGAGCGAGCAACACCGTGATAAATGTTCTGCATCATGGTATCTCATGAAACTGGGGCTGCTGTCATCTGCATTCAGATCAGTGATTTCCAGGCGGAGAGCCATGGATGGGAGGATGGTTTTGGTGTTCAGAGACCACCTTCTCCAGTGAGTACGTAACGCCAAATGAATCGATATCATCTTTCCAAGCCAAGCTTAATGCTTTGTAGGGCACTTTCTAAAACGCAGATGGCAACATAGTCGTTGGGGGAGACTTCAAACCTAAAGCAATCGAATGGGGCAAGCCTAAAACAGATCCGCGGTGAAAACCAATCCTAGAAATGGCTTCCAGGATGGCGCTGGTTATACTTCACCACCAAAAATATGCTAACTTTCCGCCGTATTGGTTGCAAAAGAACCAAACCGGACGTGATATTTGCTTCGGAGTCCTCAGAACGGAGGATACACAATGGGTATTAGAAAACTACTCAACCAGTGATCATCAGTGCATTCTGATTGAGATCAGTGATGTTGTCTTCCGATGTCCAGGCTCTCAACCTTCTACAATTGGGTGGGATATCGAAAGGATGGACGCCGAGAGGTTCGTTGAGGTGCTCACGGCAGGTGCTCCGCTGCACGGTGGAACTGGCAGCTTAAGATGTGGTGAACTCAACTATGAGCATCATCACAACTACTTGATATACTTCTATGCCCCGTCAAAACCCCGGCACGGCAAGCCATCAGTGTGCTGGTGGTCGACTGAAATCGCTGAAAGGAAATGGGAGTGTTATAAGCTTCAGCGTGAGGCTCAAAAGGCACGAACAATGACGAGGCATGTGACCGAGTAGCAGCATATAGGTTGGCCAGGAAATCCCTTCGAAAACTGATTGACAGCAGCAAGGCTCACTGCTGGCAGGATCTAGTGGACAATGTGAATAAGGATCCATGGGGCTTTGGTTACAAGCTTGTTATGTGGAGGTTTGGTGAACTACGGACGCCTTCCATACGTGATGCATAAAAGATGGATGAAATAGTCCGTGTTTACGCTGTCTAGGGTAAAACAGCTATCGAGTGCCTATTCTTCACATAGCAAGAGTTGGAAGAGACAGTCCTTTCATTGAAAGCGAGGAAGGCTTTAGGTTTAGATGGTGTTCCAGCTGAGTTGCTGCAACTTGTCTTTCACTATTGTCCTGACTTGCTACTCAGCACGTTCAGCGCTTGTTTACGGAGTTTTCCCGTTACCATGGAAGGTGGCAAGGCTTGTGCTGATCAGCAAGTGGAATGGATATCCCAGATTACCATCTGCATACCACCTGGTATGGTAAAATGCTAGAGAAACTCATTAAGGGAAGCCTAATTGACGCGATTCGTGGTGCTGGGGATCTATCTCCTGTCATTTGGTTGATGACGCTTGACGTAAGGAGCGCCTTCAACTCCGCTAGATGATAGGATACTTGGATACACTGAAAAACTCCTTGCATGTTCCAGAATAAGATATGCAATTTTTTGATGGAAAACCAACATGTTTGATCACGAACAGCTGAAAAAGTGTTGGTTGTACAAACAATTTTGGCAATTGACTTCTGTTGTCATTTTGAATGTTGATTTTTCCAATCCCAAGAAGGGTGGCATCCAAACAAATATCAGTACTATATGCATTTTTCTCTTATACTGTTCTCTAGTTTCAGTCCAAGTTTCAAGCCATTCGGTCTTGACCGAAAGAGTCCGGAGATATAAACGGTCAGTAAATGGACGATATTATTTTCACAATTGCTTAATTTAGGACACTAAGGCTAGGCCCTTGATCCATCGTTAAATATTTAAAATACAATATTTGATTTTGCTAAAGAGCCAAAGGAATTTTCTTTTACATGCTGTACTTACATCCGTATCTTAAAGGCATATGGCTCATACATGATTTGGCTAATTAAAGATGGGTTTTGACGAAATAAATGTTGTAACCGCAACATAACCCTCTAACAGGCAAGCCCACCTTAAGGCGGGTTCTGTAAAATCTCGTTTATGCACGCAAATTAATTTTGTTTGTAGTAAACACGCAGCCCTGACTTTTGTTTTGAACGTACCCATGCACTGATAGAGATGGAAAGATAGCCGTGTTCCGTTTTCAATTGTTCTAGTCAGTTTGATGTGAGATGCCAAGTGAAGTATACAAAGCGCAAGAGCGTAGGTTTCAGTGTGGAAAATAAATATAGGTGGCGTGTTTATCAAACTAGAAAATTTATGATTAAATAAAAGTGTTATTAATGAAATAGCTTGTAAACAAAACTTGCTTCGCCTTAATTTTTGCTGCTAACTACATACAACCACTACTCGCCTAAAGGCGGTCTTGCCCGTTGGAGGCAAAATTTTTAATTCTTGTTCGTTGCCGTTTCGTACGCAGACATGGCATCAAATATGAATCGAGGAAATGGTTATCGCTCTTCCAAAAAAATTGACTTATCCAAAATGTCAGCTGATGAAGTATTTGAGCTTTTGGAATCTATATCTGTCAATGAAGATACCACCGATGATGAAGATGATGAATTGGGATGTGATTTTGATGATGACCACATGAAATTGCCAGGCTTAGCACACCAAATTGATGAGTGCATTGAGTTGCTGGATGTATCTCTTGATGATGAAGCAGCTGAGACATTCAATAACAATTATCAAGTATCGATTTCAGCGGAAGGTATCAATGTGGAACCATCAACATTGGGTTCACTCACATCAACAGTTGCGTCTGCGCCATCTTCATTTTCAACAGAACCATCCAAAACAGAATTATCCACCACCGTCCAACGACGTAAGAAACCGAGCAAACGACCTCGTAGCCCTCTCCCAGAATTTGAAGGGGATGCTGATATTCCTGACACCAATGCTGGTGGGTATGCTGGAACTGTGCATGAACTTACAGCACAATCAAAAGAGTGCAAATCGATTTTATGGCGCAAAAAGCATTTACAGCTACATAAAAATGAAGTGGTGTTCCGTGGAAATGCAAATCTGCCATCAAGTTTTAACGATTTGGAAACACCTTACCAATGTTTCACGTACTTTTTTACCCAGGAACTTTTTGAAGAAATTGCAGAACAGACAAACTTATACGCTCGGCAGCATGATATTCAAACAACATTTTCAGTCGCAGCTTCAGATATACGCAAATACGTCGGCATATTAATATTCATGTCAATATATCGATACCCAAGTGCTGCAGAGTATTGGGGTCGTTATTTTTTTGAGCCGATTCGCACAGCAATGACATCCAAGCAGTTTTATGCGATTCGAAAATATATACACTTTAACGACAAGTCAAAAGAAAAAAAACGGGGCCAACCTGGATTTGACCTATTATACAAAATTTCACCTTTAGTTAAACATTTCAATGCACGATTTGAAATAGTCCCTAAATTACTTCGATTGTGTGTAGATGAACAAATGTGCGCAACCAAAATGGTTTCTACTTTGCGACAGTTTATGCCAGCAAAACCCCATAGGTGGGGGTTCAAACTTTCCGTGCTCTGTGACACCAGCGGATTCTCCTATGGTTTTGAAATCTATACCGGAGCTGCTAGCAACACCATTTTGCCAAATATGCCAGGTTTAGGTCCAGCAGCCAATGTTGTTGTACGTTTGTCGCAAACCATCTCGAACTTCGTCAACCACGTACTTTATTTCGACAATTTCTATACTACATTGCCGTTGCTAATTTATCTCAGAAGCAGAGGAATTTACTCATTAGGGACAATTCGCTCTGGTCGATTTCCTAATTGCAAGCTACCTAGCGATAAAGAGTTTGCAAAAGTTGAAAAAGGATTCTCTGTTGAATACGTTGGAAGTGCACATGGCATAGATTTGACGACTGTTTTATGGAAGGACAATAAAAACGTCCGCTTAGCGTCTTCATATGTCGGAATACTCCCCTCCAAGAGCACAAAGGATATGCAGCCATCTAAGGCAACTCGGTTTGATCGAACTAAAAAAAATACGTAGAGATTGATTGCCCGACCATTATACGTGAGTATAACCACCACATGGGTGGAGTCGATCTGATGGATGGTCTGCTTGGAAGGTACCACATCCGTTTGAAGACCCGTAAATGGACTTTACGATAATTTTACCATTTCATCGATGTGGCAATGGTAAACGCGTATTTATTACATAAGCGCATTTACGGCACCTCACCCACATTACCAAATTTTAGAGCTAAAGTAGCTTCTGTGCTCTGCGCAAATGAAGCTCCGAAAAAAGGACCCGGCAGACCATGCCAGAGGCAAAACCGAGCAACAAAACATACACTCCAGAGCCAGATATTCGATTTGATGGGTGGAATTATATGCCAGATTTTCTTGACAGGA
The DNA here is from genome assembly GCA_963969285.1 of Odontomyia ornata. Classification (NCBI taxonomy): domain Eukaryota; kingdom Metazoa; phylum Arthropoda; class Insecta; order Diptera; family Stratiomyidae; genus Odontomyia; species Odontomyia ornata. Next base: position 341,646,381 of record OZ017738.1, on the reverse strand, counting down.
GCGGTAAGCGAATGTGCAAAAATAAGGGTTGCAAATCAAAACCCAGGTTTTTTGCTGTAAACGCAACTTGAATCTGTGTCTATCGTAATAATCTCATAGAAATACGATTATATGCATAGTTTTAAGTAATGTTCAAACGATGGTGAGATGACTTTGTCAGAACACCTACTACATTATAAGGCCTCTGTACCGCATACATTCCAATAAAGAAATTATATATATATATATATATATATATATATATATATATATATATATATATATATATATATATATATATATAAGAAAATGTTTCCGAGAATTTCATACTAAATAAAATTAATAAAGATTACTTTTGTTAATGGCTTAAATAAATTTCTTTCACCTTTGTATGTTTTTCTTATATATGTGTTTTTTTTCGTAACAGGGCAGGTCCGCCTTAAGGCGGGGTGAGTATTTTGGTACCTAGAACCTAGGATATTGAAAAAACAGGTTTTTTTCCCAAGTTAAAATATGTTAGTATGCACGAAATACACCCTTTATAATTTTTTCTTGTTATATAAAAATTGGCCTGTTAGAGGGATAAAACAACTGATTTAGCATATTAATTCTATACAGGTAATGTCGTGTGAAATTCGGTGAGGAAATGAGATGGTCAACTTAACAAACTTAGAATTTTAATAGTGTATGGAAATTCGACCATTCAGTCCCAACCAAAGCATTTTACTTTTCTAGCCAATTAATTCTCAGAAAGGGTTAACAAACCTTTAAAGATTTAATGTAATATCATTAAATTTATATGTAATGCAATGATGATAATCCTTGAAATGTATCCATTAGCATTTACGACAGCTTATTTTATTATTGCTTTTACAAGCAAAAATGTAAGTGATGGTTCGTTGCAAACATGAATTTCACTCCAACAGAGGTAAAAAAATTCAAGAAATGAAGCTGATTGTCGTCTCTAAGGAGTTCAATGGACTTGTCATACCTTTCTGCTAATCAACTTAATTAGCCCGTTGAAGAAAACTAAATTCAGCCGAATTCTTCAGCAACGAAGAACCAAAATAGAAAATATTTGAAAAATTCTCTTACCGGTGAAGTGCTATTCTTGCCGTACATCAATCCGAACTCCTCGTACGGCAGCTTTTGTTCCTTAGGCACCACATCTTTAGCCAATTTCAATAGTGGATCCTCGTAGCCCCAAAGCAATTGACCGACCGACACCTCCACGAACGGTTTGATCTTCAAGATGTCCATAATACTGGCCATGGCAAGTCGCAAGAATCTATAAGAACAGAATAGTTTGTCAAAGTTAGCAACTCACCAAATATTTTTTTTTCTTTGTTGCTTCTGTTGACTCCTCCATTGGCACTTCAATCGCCACATTAAAATGCAATTGAAGTGTCAAGAACAAGTGCTTGAATTGTTAAATCAAATCAAATAGACCATTGCGTAGTGGTCGTATGTAGGTGAGTTCATTTACCTGGCGGCATGTTTGCTCTGCGATGTTGCGCTCAACATTGGAATGTTTGGCACGATGACCACATCATCTTCGGACCCATTTGAAAGTTCTTCGCTGAAAACGAAAACTTTTTTCTGATTAAAGCTAATGGTACCGTTGGGATTCTCCACCAAATCGACCTTCTCCCACGTTTCTCTGTAAATTGGAAGAAGAAATAATTCAAAGTTAGACAGGCGTGAATTAAGTGGTAATAAAAACATTTGTTTGTTTGGGTGTTTAGAATAAAAACATTGAAAAAATCGTGTTGAACGGTTATTGTCGGAATGGAATGGTATAATAATGATTCAATTTTAATGGCCGCTTAGCGGAAGATTAAATTCAAATTATACGAAGAACATTAAAAATAAAGTGTTGAATTAATAACAGTTGAGTTCAGAGCGCAGTACGTACGAGTATTTTCTTTTTTTTGACATGGATTGCATCAACATAATTGAGATATTCTTTTCAGGTAAGAGTTTATGATTGGATGAATTTGGTCAGTACGAGTAGACTTTATTAAATATGTGGCTAGAGAAGAATATACATCTTCAAAATTCAATGAGCAAATTACAAATTTATTTACTTAGAAAATCCTATTTACAGATTTACTTAATCCAATTACAAAATAGGCGAAAATAAAGAAAATACAAAAACAAAATTAAAAATCCCCGTTGGCAGCACCAGCCGGAAAGGTAAATTTCTCGGATGTAGCGTAAAGTTTCGAAAAAGAATTTGGCTTGCCTACTACTAAACTTCTTTCTGCAATTTTCGTAGTACCACATGGGTATTTATTAACATAAAAAAAATCTGGCTACGTTTGTTTTTAAAGACCTTTTATCGGGGCGCAAATATTTTGCTAATTAAATTGAGTTGCGCGCGAATGGATTACATATTGAACATCGGCGGATCATAAATTGTTGTAAACATATAAATTCCGGTTTCGCCCTTCTCGCATTTGCTGTTTACACAGTTCACAGTGGCAACCACACAAAGGCTTAAATAGCTCGAGTAGTTAATTTGAAAAGATCTCCATAAAAGTTTAATCAGCACTTGCATTGCCATTAATATATACATTTTCAATTTTTTTCTGAACTATGAGGGCCGTCATTTCGATTTTCATTGAAATCGGCTGCCAAAAATATTAAGCTGTAAATTTTCGACTGTTTTATTTGTCATTCGATTTGCATAATTAAATTAAATTAACTTGCCTTAATAACTTATAATTTCAAGTTTCAACGGAATCTGTTGAGAACCTTGGCTGCTAGAGGGCTACAGAAATAAAAAACATTGTATGCCATCCCCCTGTATGGAGAGACCCGCCTGTATGGGGAGACCCCCCTTAAATACCTTAAAATATTTTCTTGCACTGCAAATTTCAAGAGGCACCACTTTTGACCTACGTAGAAATTTCCTCATTCTAGCTCATGTGGTTTGCGAGAAAACTTGTTATGACGCACGAACGAACGGGCGGACGGACGGACAGACAGACAAGTCGCGATTTTATAATTTTTTAGGGTATTGTTAAAAATATTTTACAATATCTTAAAAATGATCTGGTTTATAAGTTCTTTCAAGTAAAGTCATTTAGAACGTTTCCATGAAAAATATTCATTATTTCAGTTGGCACTAAAATAGCGAATTGCGCTTGCCTTCAGACCTTTGGGGGCCGCCATTTTGAATGCATGCATTTGATTTTGGATTATTTTAAATCTTTGTATGCTAGGACCTCATCAATCAATGTACTATCTCGTTCAAATAGGAGTTTCACTCTAGACAGGGCAAAATAATTCAATTTCTAAAGAAAATGGCAGCTAAAAATATTAGGCTTTAAATTTTCGACTTTTTTTATTTTTCATTCAATTTTAATAATTTCCTGTAAAATACAAGAACATAGTACAGAGATTCATAATCTCAAGTTTCATCAAAATCCGTTGGAAAATGTGACCGCTAGAGGGCCACAAAAACATGAAAAAACGCATATTTAAACGAACGCCATTTTGAAGTTTGCACATGCATGATCACCGAAATATCAAAGACTGTAGGTGTAAGTAATGTCTATCTTGAAACCAAGTTTCATACATGTCGGATAAAAATTGCGATTTTTAAAAGCCTTTGAAATTTTGAGCTTCAACTGGCCGCCATTTTGTTTTTTGCAAGCGAACCTCCAGTTTTTTTACGTAATTCTCTAGATACTTATAATTTCTATCAAACTACCAAATTTCATGAAAATCTGTTGAAAGCTTTGACCACTATTACAACAAAAAAATTTTGCACGTTTTTCGACCTTTGAGCGGCCGTCATTTTGTTTCTGCCGTACTGACTTTGGATTTTTTATTGTGAGATTCATCACATACATCAATGAACCTTTGTACCAAATTTCATCCAAATCGGAGCTATACTTTGGTCAGCATAGAAATCACGATTTTTCGTCTAGAATGGCCGCCATTTTGTTTTTGCCCGGCTGATATAGCTGGTTCACGAACTTAACCGAGATAATTACCCAATACACCTTTTCTGAAAATTTGGCGAAAATCGGAGCAAAATTGCAACCTCTAGCGTGGTCACAAATTTCGTTATATCCCATATATATATATATATATATATATATATATATATATATATATATATATATACATATATATATATATATATATATATATATATATATATATATATATATATATATATATATATATATATATATATATATATATATATATATATATATATATATATATATATATATATATATATATATATATATATATATATATATATATATATATATATATATATGATGCTCTCCGCAATAGGTAAATTTCTCTCGAGAAATTTACCTAAAAAGAAGGCTACGTTAACCATTAATATTGAGAGCATTCCGTACTGTTGATTTAAAAATTCGCAAAGAATGCGGTGGAGGACCAAGCTGAAGATTATTGTAGGCTCTTATAGATCGCACCAAAGGCGAGTACAGATACGTGTCGGTTTTTGCGAATGGAAGTAATCGGATGATCGTGTCCTCAATGGCGCACGTGCAAGTAATGCATTGCATAGATTCGATGCTAAGAGACCTCTGGAGAGCTTAAAAAGGAAGCATAAATCTAAAAATTGTCTTCTAATATCGAGAGGTGGGATATGTAGGAAATTTAGACGTTCACTGCAGGAGCGATACGAAAGGTTATATTTATATAAGAGAGTGCGTGTGAACTTGCGCTGGATTGATTCGACAGCTTCCGATAGATAAATGAAACGGGGTGACCATACTTGACAGGCATACTCGAGAATGGAGTGGACCAACGGGATGAAAAGGCGAACACAGGTATGAATACTGAATGTTCTATGAGAGCATCGCGATTCGCGATGCTCTAGAGGTTATGTCAGCTATATGTGCATCAAATTTTAAATGTGTATCCAGTATAACACCTAGGTCTTTATAATGATCCACCGTCGATAGCAGTGATTCGTTGATTGAATACGCATTGGCAAGAGGCGTACGCTTATTGGTGAAACACATATGCAAACATTTGGACACGTTGAGAGGAAGGCAGTTTATAGAACACCATCGAAAGAGGGAGTCTAAGTCAGATTGAAGGTCACTACAGTCCATTTGTGAATAGACGACTTTAAAGATTTTTAAATCATCTGCGTAGAGCAGACAATCTGATGTCAACACAGTTGGTAGATCATTTATGAAAACATTAAATAGAAGAGGGCTGAGGATTGAACATTGAGGTACTCCAGAAGAAGGAGAGAAAACGTACAAAGAGCAACCACACCAAGTAACCAATGAAGAACGATATGTCAGAAAGGAGGACAGCCATGTAAGAAGAGGGCCAGAGAGGCCAAAAACCTCAAGTTTCTTCAGTAATAGACTATGGCCTACCATATCAAAGGCTTTGGCGAAGTCCGTGTAAATCACGTCCATTTGCTGACCTTCATCAAGTGATAGGGCAATCGCATTGGTAAATTTAGCCCAATTGGTTACCGTTGACCGTCCCTTAACGAAACCATGCTGCTGTTTAGCGAAGTCATTGGAGATTGCATCATATATTCGGTTATGGACAATTCTCTCAAAAAGTTTTCCAAAGCACGAGAGTAGGGATATAGGCCTGTAATTAAGTTCTAAGCTATGGTCCCCTGATTTGTGAATTGGAAAGATGTGGGCTCTTTTCCAAATTGCTGGAAATGTCCCTACAGTAAGGCTGATATTAAATAATATTGACAAGGGTAAGCTTAGGGATGAGGACAGCGTTTTCACAAAAAAGTTCGAGACTCCATCTGGGCCCGAACTCACGTTAACATCAATGGAGTCGATTATAATTTCGACTTCGGAAGGTGTTGTCAAAATGGTGCTCAAATGAGAGGAATGGTTAGTTGGGAGAATGGGTAAGGGTGACGAAGATGATTGGAAAACAGAAGTAAAATGGTTTGCAAATATATCGCATATGGCCTGACCATCAGACGCTTGGTTCCCATGCAGGCTAACAGAGCTAGGTATATTTGAAGTGGATTTGAGGCAGTTGACATATATCCAGAAAGATTTAGGATTGTTTGATTGTACCCTTGATCAAACATTTAAGTGTTGCTCTTCGTCTAGAATTAGGCAACACGGCCGATGCACAACTTGAGGAAATAAAGACACGAGGAGGGGTGGTGAGTTAAGATAATTACAATAACGACAGGCATTCATCCCATCCATTAGCCAGAAGCTTGATGTTGACTGTATTGAATTATCATTCAACGTTTCACACATCTACAAAATTGTCATTTGATACTTCGACAAAGTAACTTATCTCCCACTTGGATGAGTCTAGCAAAACGTACTTCATTTGTTCCTCTATGAAATGGTTCGCCGATGTTCAATTTCAATGCACGGGAAGTAGTTTCCATAGTAACCTGGTTATGTGGTATTTGTTCAACTGTTTCTGACCAACGCCGATTTTCAGTTTAATCATTATCGCTTGCGCTTCGTTACTAGTCGTGTTTTCGTAATTTTGACGTTCTGGAAGCAGATTTTTGAGATTTGAAAATGTATTAACCAGGTGGTGCGCTAATAAGGAGAGAGAGGAAACGTTTTCAGATTCTGATGAAACTTATTTCCCTGAAAACGAATCATCTGGCAGTGACAGAAGTAACTTGTTCCCTGGTACTCCATCTTAAGTACTCCACAGAAACCAACTTATAGGCAATAATCTAAATAAAACACTCTTTTCGTTCATTATTCTCTTTTTCTTTGGATTATTCTGAGGAATAATCATTGTGCTCTGCATCCTTTTCTTTCAGCATCGAACAGGAATTACCAAGATGAGCTCTCTTGGAATCTACCTCAACCAGGACCTTCAGGTTTAAATAACGAAGAGCATGGAGAAATCAATGGGGGACTGCCTGAAAAACGAGGTAAAAGAAAATGGAAGAAGCAAATTTGTCTTGAGAAGAGATCGAAGGGTGAGTTATATTCTGGGCGCAAAGGTGTAGAATATGCCACCCGTCCCATGCTATCATCTCCTTGTATTGGTAAGATTAATCACCAATGCAGTTCACTCGTTAGCGAAGATCATAGGCGAAAAATCTATGATGGTTTTAGAATGTCACCATCAATAGATCATCAGAGATCCTTTCTTGCTCAACATGTGAATAATACAGCCAAGAAGCGTTTAACAGGGCTCATACTACACAGAGATTATTTACTCGTGTTTATACTCTAGCTGTTGGCAATGATAAAATTCAGGTATGTTACGAATTTTTCCTAGCCACCCTGAACATCACAGAAGCTTTAGTACGTGGTACATTGAAAAAAACTACGGACACGGGAATTTTGGAACCAGACATGAGAGGGCACCATACTCCATCCAACAAACTGTCCTCTGAAGCGGAAAAGTACATTCGGGAATTCATTTGTTCTTTTCCAACAATGGAGTCACACTATTGCCACAAATCTTCTAGTAGAAAATATTTAGATGCAACATTGAATATCTCTATTATATACAAACTGTTTGTGGAACGGTGTGTGCAGTATGGAAAGCAAAAAGTTGCGTTTGATAAATTTAGAAAAATGTTTCGAGAGTTTAATGTTGGATTTTTTCGTCCAAGGAAAGATCAGTGCAGTAAATGTTTGGTGTATCGAGCGACGTCTATAGGTGACAGAGAGGCATTCGAGGTTGAATATAATAAGCACATTGAGAGGAAGGATGCAGCTCTGGAGTCTAGAACTAACGACAGAAATTTACCAACAATAGCAAATAATCACTGCTTGTCATTTGACTTTCAATTAGAGGCCGTTCTTAATGTTCCCAAGGGCAGTGGGTGTCAAATATTTTACCTCCGCAAGCTAGCCATGTATAACTTCACAATTTTCGATCTCAATTCACATGACGGCAATTGTTTTATATGGGATAAAACGAATGGTAAAAGAGGTGCTTATAAAATAGCCTCTTGTCTCATGAAGTACGTCTAAATGAAATTGGGAACTGACTCAGAAATTCGCCAAATAAGAATGTTGTCTGATTCTTGTTTGCACAGAACAAAAACTCGCTTGTTGCTGCAATGTGTGTTTATCTACTAAAAACTACCACATTGTACCTCACCAAATATTTTTTCTTCGAGCCAGGACATTCTGAGATGCAATGTGATTCCAGAAGGTTGGTTTCAAATTCTTAGAAGTGCTCATATCCATCGTAAAATATTCCATATGACACCAATGGAATACGACGATTTTCTCGATTTCACCGAGTTGTTCCTTGGAGAAAGGTTTGCTATCTTGATTATAGGAATACCGACGATGGAGTAGCTATACTCCACAAAGAAGACGATAAAAATGAATTGGTACCTGTAAATCTAAAGACAGAGGAAGATCCAGCAACTAAGCCACCACAGGCGTACACCCAAGGGCTGCCGATTTCAACAGCGAAAAATGTGGATCTGATAAAAATGTGCAAGGAGCTGACCATCCCAAAGCCATACCACACATACTATTCCGGTATCACAGGTTCGTCCGACCAAATGGACAGCGTGGATGAGCCCAATGAAAGTGAGGAATCCAGCTACAAACATGATTAAGCACTAACATAAGGACGTAGATGACTAAAAATGACCGTAGCTAAATTTAAACTCTGATTTTTAATTTATTTTTTTTCTAATTCTGAATGTTCAATAAAAAAAATAAAATACAACTTTTACATTGGGTATGTTGTTTTCAAATTTATTTGTGCACCGAAGAGTAACTTTAAACAAAATCACACTTTGCCAAACTCACCCAAGTGACATTTCTAACACCACGGTAAACCATAATCTAAATCTTGTAGTAGTATAGTGAAAAAAGGCCTTTTCCGGATATTTGGCAATAATCTGAACCAACAATATACAAAATACGATTTTTCAAATATCTCACAGTGTTTGATTGATGTTTTCTCAAAACGAAGATTTTGCACTTATGTGACTTGGGCATAGCAACGACGATATGAATGAAAAAGATATAAAAATTATGATTATTTCCAGTTCTTAGGAGGTTTATATCAATCAAAGCCTTCTTAGTTATCGTCATGTTCATTGAGAATTGTTACAATAGAAATTACTACCAGTTGTTAGGTTGAACCGTGCCAAAAAGTTTTTGGTGATTTTCGTTAAATTATCGTGTCGGGAAAGTCGAAAAAATGTTGTCGGGGGCCTATAATATTACTTTGAAATTGTATCCCGAGAGGTGCAGATAGTTTTTAATCTAGAAATACCAAATATTTTGCCCATTATTTGCTTATTAACGCTAAACAATGCGCTAAATCAACATCTTCGACTAGAAGATGAGGTTCTCTGGGCAAATCAGTGCAACGGTTGAGAAGACTGCTCCGGGAGTATCGGCTCTGAGTCGACAAATGGGCAACGTAGGGGGACCCAGCCCATCAAGAAGACGCCTCTTGATGAAGTGCTGTAGGGTCAGTGCTACTGTGCAGAGCAGAAATATGGGGCGACATTTCAGTAAGGAGGTATACCGAAAACGCTTGGCACAATTACAGAGACGCATCTTTGTATCCAACGGTCTCTGATTCGGCGGTGAGAGTTATTGCAGGCGTGATACCTGTTGGTATCCTTGTTAGAGAGCTTCGCACTATTTACCTGCGCCGAAATGAGGACGCAAGAAAGATGGCTGTCCGCGAGGAGAGACAGCGCTCACTCAACGATTGGCAGCAGTCTTGGGTGAATTGTACGAAGGGAAGGTGGACTGCGCGCCTCATTCCAGATGTGAGAACTTGGCTAAATCAAAGTCATGGTGAGACTGACCCAGACTTTGAATGGGCATGGGTGTTTTCAATCTTACCTGCACAGGATTGGTAAGTCATGGTCTCCCGATTGTCGGTTTTGCCCAAGAGAGGAAGACAATGCCTGCCACAAATTTTTTGCGCGCACAAAACGGAGCAGCCTACGAAAGGATCTCTACAGGAAGAAAAGAGAGCTCACCCCAGATAATACAGTCATGGTGATGCTCGAACCGGTTGACAAATTGAACCAGGCTGCACATATTGCTCGGACAGTCCTAAAAGATAAAAGGGACTCAGAACAGCCGGGGGCGTTGGGGCTCGGGGATCACTTGTCTGATTATTCCTTTTCCCCTCTCCCCTCCCGCTAAAAGAGGGATCCCCAGCTTGAAGGAGCCTCACAGCGAAGCAAAACGAGACCTGGCCCGAAGTAATGTGTCAAACAGTCCCAGGCTGGTGGACAGGGGAGGCGTTTAATGGATAGTCCAGTCGTTTTCTTGTGAGCATGGGAGTCCTACACTCTATGCGTAAATGACATTTACCTCCCAACCACAAAAAAAAAATCAAGAAAATTTAAGGATTTTATTACGCGAGCAGAAGAATATCGCTATCTTTGAGTACTTTTTACAGATCGTAGTATCCAAGTTTTCAAAATAACACCTTTGCATTAAAATATTTAAAATCAAAATGGGATTTACAGCAAGTTCTCCCCTTAATTCACTCTAGTCTATGGCTGCACCATCGTGGCGGGCAACATCTGGTTAATGTGCCAACATCAGACTTCACCTTTATCAGTGGCGATTGTGTAATGAAGAGCCTTCATTTCGTCCCAGTTAGTGGGTCATTTAACCAAATTCCCATTTGTGATTTAGATTTATATAGCATTGCTCATGGACTTCCTCTCTCTCTGTTTAACATTGATTGGTATTCTGTCATCTTGGAAAACGCATTTCCCAAACATAATATAAAGATTTGTTCTTATTGTAACCTCTCCTAAACATCAAAGACTATGCGTTCTCTCCAGTTGGGTTACGGGTTCCATCTAATTGAATATTTGTAAGAGGGTGAAAGTAAGCCTTCTGCACTTGATAGCCGAATCGAAAGTAATAACCATGCAGCCAGAACGGACGCTCCCCGTCCCTGGAAAAGCCTAAATTGCTTCAAAAACTGCAAAAAAGATTGAATCTATGGGAGCGACCTTGAAATCGCAAAAAGACTATAAATTGAATATTTTTTTTTCTTGAAAAACCACCGGACCTTGCTTTGTTGTTTGAGTCGACGCATTTCATCAACATCTTTGAGTCATCTCTTCCTGAAACTCACCAGCGAAGAGAAACGATCGAGATTACAAATCAATGAGAATCAAACAAAGCTCAGGACGCAGTCGAGAAAAAAGTACCTCAAATACGCAAAATATCATACTTGGGGGAATCAGTATCCGAAATGAGGCAAACTCGTGTATTTAGGCACCTAAATAACGAGAACCGGTGATGAGAGGGACAAAATACGCCAAATAATGCAGCTAGCAAATATAACATTCTATTCAGTTTTGACGATTTTGAAGACCAGCCGGAAAGTATTGCTACATGTAAACGAAAATTAGCGATAAAACCAGTGCTATGCTATGGTTGTGACCCCTGGACCCTAACGCTTTCGATAAATGGATCTGAGGCAAATTTTTGGATGCAATTCAATATTTGTTTTTCCGGGCTATATAGTCGTTGATTAATTTTTAAGTAAGAATAAAAATTCCAAAAGCTTCCTTTTTCGACTATATTTATTTTTATTTTCTGTATATGCGCATTTTGACCGCAACATACGGTCATCCTCAGTACACTACTTCCTACCTATCTTAACCTACCTTTATATATAAATTATGAATGTTAGAACGTAAAAATCGTATTGTGCAAAGAATGGAATTAGTGTTCCAAAAACCCTCTAATATATAAAGGTAGGTTAAGATTGGTAGGAAGCAGTGTACTGAGGATCACCGTATGTTGCGGTCGAAATGCGCATATACAGAAAATAAAATTAAATATAGTCGAAAAAGGAAGCTTTTGGAATTTTTATTCATATTTAAGAATTATTGGAGCAAAGCCAGATGGGGATCAATGACATATTCGTTACAACCATGAGCTGTATGAAATTTACAACGAGCTGGAGGACTCAAAGAATGTAAGACTATGGAAGCCGCAATGAGTTGGCCACGTGAATCGTACGGACGGACAATGGACACCCAAATAGGTATAATAGGTATAACCCCCCCATTCATTCAGCTCGCCTTTAGATAGGGTCTCTAGCCATTCAATCCATTTCTCGTACATTGGCGAATGTTCTGACGAGAGCTACCTGGGATATTCGAGCAAGTGCAGTGACGTCACTTTCAGATGTTGATCATGCTTGGTGGATTCTTTTGCTTTCGAGTACATTCTTTTATTGATCATGATGTTCTTAATGGTTGTGAAAACAATTGCGTCAGTAGCTCGCAGAATTATTTTTACATGTAACAATATATATATATATATATATATATATATATATACATATATATATATATATATATATATATACATATATATATATATATATATATATATATATATATATATATATATATATATATATGTATATATGTATATATATATATATATATATATATATATATATATATATATATATCGTTATATATATTCATAAATAAATGAATATATATATATATATATATATATATATATATATATATATTCATAAATAAATGAATATATATATATATATACATTTACATATATATATATATATATATATATATATATATATATATATATATATATATATATATATATATATATATATATATATATATATATATATATATATATATATATATATAGTTCGATAAAAAAGTCTCCGTACGACGCTACTTTTTCTTGACTTTTAAGAACATCTCTCATGTAATTCAATATATTTTTCAATTTAATGATTGCAATGTTTTCTACAGCTCTTTTGTAACAAAGTTCAGGAAAAAATGCAGGAATTTATCCATTTCTTAATATATAGTTATTCACTTTAGTGAATTTTACAAAATTTTATATCAAAAAAGTCTCCGTACGAAAGTTGCATTGATTACATAGTTATGTAAACAATGCTTTGCACAAGCAAGAGTTCACAATTTTTCCTGGAGTACAGCTAGTATAGTTTCAGCCACGTGCAGATTTGTATCAACTTCAGAAAATCCAATATTCCGCCATGAGTAAAGAAATTTGTGTAGAGCCGAGGAAATTGATCATAAAGCTATATTGCGAAGGCAAGCCGATGGGTAAAATTTTGAAAGTAATTGGTAGACCTAAGTCAAGTGTCCAATATGTTATTAAGCAATATGAAGAAGCCGGTTCGTTCAAAAGTAAGCCCCGTTTGGGACGGCCAAAAACTTTAAGCGATATAGCGCGGCGGTCAATAGTAAGAAAAGTAAAAGATAATCCTAAGAACAGCGCATGTAAAATAGCAGACGAGGTCAGAAAAGACTTTAATTTAACGGTAAGTGATGAAACCAATAGAAATGTTCTACGGGAAAGTAATTTCCATGGTCAAAAGCCAAGGCGAAAGCCATTGGTCTCAAAACTTAATCGCAAGAAGAGATTAGACTTTGCGAAAACGCATCAAAATAAGGACGCTCATTTCTGAAATCGAGTTGTATTTTCCCACGAGAGTAAATTCAACATATTTGGAGCAGAAGGCAAGGGAAAAGTTTGGCGCAAAGCAAATGAGGAATTCAATTGCAAAAACCTAAGTCCAACAGTCAAGCATGCCCGTGGTAATGTAATGGCTTAGGGGTGTATGGCAGCTACAGGAGTTGGAAAATTGCACTTCATTGAGAGCACAATGGACCGCTGGGATTACCTAAAGCATATCAGCTTAAGGCATGGAAGGTGATTTCATTTTGCAACAAGACAACGATCCTAAGCGTACATCAATCATTATTAAGGAATGGCTACTATATAATGTACCCAAGCAACTACACAGCCCACCACAATTACCCGACATAAACCCAATAGAACATTTATGGAATGCATTGGAGCGTAGAGTACGTAAACACGCAATAAAAAACAGGCAACAGCTTAAAGCTAAGCTCCAGGAAAAATGGAACTCTATAGGATCCGAAATAATATTCAAACTAGTCTCTTTGATGCCCAGACGATTGACAGCGGTCGTCAAAGCTAAGGGGAATCCTACTAAGTACTAAACAATTTTTTTACAAAATTTCTTTTTCTTAAAATTTTATTAAGATGTAATTTCGTACGGAGACTTTTTTGATGTTAAATGCTGATAAACTTACCAGTTTGAACTACTGTATGGATAACTTTTCATGTTTTTTGTTGCATCTTGTAATTATGAGTTTATAGAAAACATATTAATTACTAAAATGAAAAAAATATTGATATATCTGAACGGTATTCGTACTTATACAGAAAAATAAGCACCCTACGGAAATTTTTTTGTCTAACTGTATATAAATATATATATATATATATATATATATATATATATATATATATATATATATATATATATGTATGTATATATATATATATATATATATATATATATATATATATATATATATATATATGTATATATTGGATAGTTCAAAAAGAATACAACCTTTTTTGTCACTAGATGGTGTTCGTTATCATATATCGGGCAATACTAATCGGATCGAGAGAGTGACATTCCAGTCTACAATTGTCATACGGACAGTTTTATATTTCGTCATTCGTGTCAAAAGTTGTATTCATTTAAAAATGAGAGAAATTTCTGAAAAAATTCGTTATATTTTACGATATCACTACGATCAAGGTGAGAATGCATCGCAGGCTCATGAAAAAATTTGTGGTGTCTACGGTGAAGATACTTTATCAAAAGCCACAGCCAAGAGATGGTTTGCTCGCTTTCGTTCTAGAAATTTTGATGTCAAACATGTAACTTGGTCAGATTGACCAATCACTGAAAAAGTCGATGAAATCTGCCGTTCGAAAAAAATAATGGTCAAAACAAGGTGAATCATCACAAACGACTTCAAATCAAGAATTGACACCAAATAAGGCTATGCTATGTGTATGGTGGGATTGAAAAAGAATTGTTTATCATGAGGTGCTAGAAGCTGGCCAAACACTCAATTCGGCTCTGTACTGTCAGCAATTAACCAGATTGCAACAAGCAACTAAAAAAAACCGGCCAGAATTGATCAATAGAGAGGGCGTTGTCTTATATCATGACAAGCCACACCACACACATCTTTGATGACCCGGCACTTGGCTGGGAAGTTTAGATGCATGCAACGTATAGTCCAGACCTTGCACCATCAGACTGCCATTTGTTTCGGTCACTGCAAAACTTCCTTAATGAAACGGGATTCACTTCAAGAAGGGACTTTGAAAATCACTTTGCCAAGTTTTCGCCGATAAACCACAGAATTTCTAAACCGATGGAATAATGGCTCTACCCAAAAAATGGCAAAAGGTCATAAATAATAATGGAAAATATGTACTTAAATAAAATCCATTTTAAATAAAAGAAATATTCAATCGAAATACTTTTTGGACTAACCAATATATATATATATATATATATATATATATATATATATATATATATATATATATATATATGTGTGTGTGTGTGTGTGTGTGTGTGTATAGGATATTACGTAATTTGTGCCTGGAGGTTGCAATTTTGCTTCAATTTTCACCAAATTTTCAAATATGGTGTATTGTGTTAATATTTCGGCTACATTTTTTAATCATTCAAATCGGCAAAGCAAAAAAACAAAATGGCGAATATTTAAGGTGAAATTTGCACCAAAATTGGTTCAAATGTGATAAAGCTCACAATCAAAAATACAAAGTTGAACCATCTGAAAAAAATGGCGGCCCCTCGAAGGAAATTTTGTTACTGTAGTTGTAAACAAACCTTGGCAAAGTGGTAGAGACCGTAAACGTCTAGCGAACAATTACAAAAAACTTCATGGTCAGGTCAGAATATCAAAACGGCTAGGAAAACTTTGAAATTCGAAACTTTCTTAGAGCTACAATTTAGATTGGATTTGTATGAAACCTCAAATCAAGGTAGACGTTGATGAGACTATAATTGTATTAGACTAAAATGTATTAGAACGAAATTCGGTTCCTATGGACGCTGCAAATTTTAGCAGTAGTGAGTTTTCCATTGCAGTGGAGAAATTAAATTTCAGTATACATGGCACAATGTTTTCAAGAAACTTAATTTTAATAGATTATAAATGAACAAAATTTGACATTAAAAGGGTGATACCTGTATACTCGTACAATAACTTTTAGAAAAAAAGAAAACTGACTTCAAAATGCCTTAAAATGCAAGCGGTGCCAAATCAATTTCCCGTTTCAACATAAAAACTTCCAAAACGTGAATCATCAGAAAAGAAACAGAGAAAAATGGATACGCTCCCGCTTCCATAAAATTTATTTCATTGTTTTGAGGGTATTTTGAAGTTGGTTTTATTTTTTTTCTAAAAGTTACTTCTATAGAACCATTTTGATGAACCTTAAGTAGGCATGAAATTAGAAGCAAACCTCTGCTGAAGGAGTTACTTTTGACCAAATGGTAAGAACTATCATCCAATTTTATGAAACAGACTCAAAAACTCAATGCCAAACCAAATATTGAGGTTTGAAGGATATCCAACTTAACATAATGTATACATTTTTTTTCGATATTTCAAATGTAAATTTGAAACTATTTGTCATAATTATGTACAGATATCATGACTTTTGTTGGAAAATTATATTTTTTATTTGGTTAAATATCAGATCCTTTTTGTTAAGAGTAGTAATACAATTTATAATAAGAAAATCGAGTTAAATTCGTGGCACATTCACTTTTGCTGCATACTGTGCATGGGTGCATATGAAGGGTTCTTTTTATATTTCACAAAAATGTTCACCTTTTCCACTACCAAGAAATTTGATCGCCATTTATCACCAAATAGTTTTAATATTCTTGAGTTCAAATATAAATAAAGTACATACTCGTATGTAAATGTATATGCCATGCACATTTGAAATACACTCCACACGTTCCCCTTTTTGGTAGAAATCGAATAATTAGAGTTATGATGTTCATAATTTTCAGGGATTCCATCGATTAATCTTTGAATTGCATTGGTTTCGAATGTATAATTTTGAGTTATATTTTTGAAGGCTCTTCTTGGGTTGCAAAAACTTCGTTTCGAATCGTTGGTTCTGGTGCCGTCTTTCCCTTTGAACCAACATGATTTAAGACATACACTTTCGATGTTCGCATGCTTACATTCCTCGGAAAATATGTCATGTCGACTTATCATAAGCAATTTTGATAGAGGATGGATTTAATCGCAAATACCTATAAAAAATTATTTTTTTGACCATTTGTTGCCCATAAGAACGAAGCGAAGAATGAGACGGTTTCCTTGAACTAAGCATTTAATCGTCTTGGGGGAGTTTGATTGTACTATTTCGAATAGCATCATCAATTTACATATGTGTGTATATATAATTTATAAATTGTAGATCCACATTTTTTTCAAATATTCTGCTATCACTTCTTAAATATTAAAAATCTCAATAACAGCAAAAATTAACGTAGCACGACTAACTAAAATTATATAGTACATGGTTATGATTAAGAGCGATAAGCAAGAAATTTGGTTGAATATTAACAGATGCACATACGAGTATATTATGAGGAGAATAGAAAACACTAATAAGGTGAATCGATTAGGACGAACATATCATGAGAAATATTTTTGAAAGCTTTGTGTTTTAAATTAGTTGCAAACTTGGTCTATCTAAAACGCAAAATAAAAATTTCTTAGCTTAAGAACCAACCAAAAATTTGATTATTTTGTGCTGATATGGTGGCGACAGCGCGGTTCCCTTGCAACCTATTTTTCTTGTAGACTAAATGAATGAGAAAATTTGGTAAAAAAACAGTACCTCTACAATACCATTTAGGAAACATGGAAATTTCCCTGAATTCGATAGTATACGGATATACATAAATTTCGCTCTGAAAAAAAGCTCAAATCTATTTCGTGCAGCGACCCTTTAACGGTACCGTCGAATTCAAAGTGATCGCTAGTGACTTTATTGTGAGTAATCTATTAACTTTTGACTTTTATCATTTTTCTTTTCTGTGCAAGTAAAATTTAAAAGTGAGTTCTAAACTAATTGATAATGCCACTCCTGTTAATAATAGGAAGAGACGTCTTCCGATAGACAGAATCTTAATGGAATATGAAGAGATTTTTAAAAACCTTAATAATCACCTCAATTGTGTCGCGCGGCAAGTAGGGGAAAGTAATTGAAGGAGTTCTCATCTTTGTTTTTCCGTTGTTAGCAGCTGGTTCACTAACATTTTAATCGCTGTCCTGCAAGTTAGCAAGTCGTGAAAAGCGGTTGGATGATGTCGCAGTATTTTTGGCCATTTTAAAATGTTGCCTAAGAAGCATTCTATCTTAGACAACATTTTAAAATGGCCAAAAATACCGCAACATCATCTAACCGCTTTTCATGACTTGCTAACTTGCAGGACAGCAATTAAAATGTTAGTGAACCAGCTGCTAACAACGGAGAAACAAAGATGAGAACTGCTTCAGTTACTTTCCCCTACTTGCCGCGCGACACAATTGAGGTGATTATGAAGGTTTTTAAAAAATCTCTTCATATTCCATTAAGATGCTGTCAATTGGAAGACGTCTTTTCCTCACAAATATTGAAGATTTTGAAAATAATTAAAACCACTTAAGCTCTAAAAAGTCAACTACTTCACGTTACAACGTGCACATATGCGCCTACTTAAAATCGCGCTTTCAGAAAATCACAAGAAAATACTAAAATTTGAACATAGTATTACAACTAAAGGTATAAAAATGTTCAAGTCAAGTGCACAGCATCGTGACAGTGTGTACTATTTAATATATTTGCAACGTGTCACCAAAATTAATAATCTACGCAAAATAAAAGCAAAAGGACACACAATTGTAAGCTAGAATTATTACAGCAACAAAAATAATGGACCAACTCAATGATGTAATTTTTTGCGCTATGGACATGGGTCATCAAACTGCCACTTACATACAAAGTGCTTAATTTGTAGTGGTGAACATAACAAGACTGCATGTACTCTCACCGACGCTCAATGTGATAAAATAAAATGCTGCAATTGTGGTGGTAATCACTACTCTAACGCGACTATGTGCAAAGCAAGAAAAGAATAAATTGAAATCAAACAACAACTTGCAAAACAAAAAGCGCCAGGTAAAGTGCAAATGGTAAGCATCCAAAACAGCTTTAGTAATCACGATAAAAATTTCCGACCTTTACCAATCCGATCAGTAACAACAACAACCCACATAAATGAGAAAGCTCCAAAAACTCCATCTAACAGTCAATTCTATAATTCTACTATGAAGTCCAGACAACCGAGCTCATCCCAAAACTCATCGCATTTGAACGACAATTCATTGCCTCCTGCATTAGTATTGGAAAAATCCCAGGAATTAATTCAAAATCTGGTAAATTGCAAATCCAAAACTGATTCGTTTAATGTTATTGTTAGTTTAGTCTCTTTATGAATGATAATCTTAAAATTGTATACTGGAATGCACAAAGCATCAAAAATAAATCATCAGAAGCTTTCGATTTTAGCACCAATAACAATATAGATGTTTTTGCTATTACAGAAACCTGGCTAAGAACGCACGACAAACTCTCTCATCCTTATTATGTAATTTATAGAAAAGATTAGTACAGGAAAAATCGGGGGTAGCGTAGCACTTACCATCAATAAATCTTTTAAACATAGCATTTTACCTGCCTTTGGTTCAGCACTAATCGAAAGCATTGGTGTTCTGATTCAAGACATAAATGTAAAAATTTATTCCGTCTATTTTACAGCCACTTAGATAACCAATGAAAAACTAAAACAATTCAAAAGAAATCTGAAAAGTTTATTATTGACATCGATAGATATGTATCTCCTTTGCGGCGACTTGAATAATTTGCACCGACAATGGAACTGTGTGCGTTCGAACAATACTGGCCGAGCTCTTTATAGCCTTATGACTCACCATACCATTTTTGTACATACACCAAACTAGCCAACATATTACTCTCATCGAGGAGTTGGTTCAACTTTGGACGTTGCACTCAGCGATAGAAGCTCTATTATATCTGAGCTTTGTGTCTTGTAGGCTCTTTCCTCTCCACATTTACCTGTAGTTTTTTTTCAATAAAAAGTGGCGTATGTGTTGAAAGACAATATCAAACGGCTCTTCAATATACGAAAACCCATTGGCTTAGGTTCAA
Organism: Odontomyia ornata; assembly: GCA_963969285.1. Lineage (NCBI taxonomy): Eukaryota > Metazoa > Arthropoda > Insecta > Diptera > Stratiomyidae > Odontomyia > Odontomyia ornata. Next base: position 341,626,273 of record OZ017738.1, on the reverse strand, counting down.
GAGGTTCATAAACGAAAGCATGACCCCAAAAAGTGCAACTTTTATGAAAACTGTGGCCGAAATAGATACACAAATATCTAAACTTAACAAAATTATTTGGGGAGCAATCGAAAGTAACACACCTACGAAGATAGTTTGCTACAATTCCATAAAATCACGAAATAAATTTTGATTTTAACGCCCATTTTCGTAAAAGGCTTCCACAACGTTAACGCGCTGCTCAATTGTGTACCACTCCATGATGAATTTGTCAAACAAAGAAATGTCACATTAAGTCGGGCGAAAAACTTGACGTTAAGGTGTGACTCACAATTAAAATCGTGCATTATGGTTGGACCACCCTTTACTTGAATATTGGTAGTATTATATGTATACTACTCAAAAACAAATGTGATTTTGACAACTAAAATATTTCATTAAGATGAAGAATTGTATTATATATTCTTTAAACTACTTGCTGTTTCAGCTAGTCAGTTTATAACTCTGTTGAAAATCATATTTTAGCACAGAAACTGGAATAACTTCTTTAATTGACACAAATAAGAGGTTGATATAAGCATACTATTGTATATGCCCTTCCGTATTTTGAATATTGCTGATTATATTTCACATCTAATCAATTTCTCAATATAATTAGTAAACTCAAAGCTCTCACATTGCATATCTGTTGAGCTATGGCAAAAAGGTGGTGTCTATCTTGTAGTTTAACCATCTTTAAAGTGCTTCAAGTTCCAGAATATCTAATGCGGCTTTTGAGGAATTACCTAAAGGACCGAAGCCTGCTCTACGACACGATACAGGGCCAACGAAGGATGGAAATTACATCGGGTGTTGCCCAGGGATCTATCCTTGGTCCGGACCTATGGAACGTGTCTTAAGACGGGCTACTGAGACTTGAGATGCCAGATGAGTCGCGCTTGGTCGGCTATGCGGATGATGTTGTGGCTCTAGTCGCTGGACGCACCGTTGAACAAGCGCAACTTAGGCTAGGTATGCTAATGCGCCGAGTGAGGGACTGGATGACTGCTCGCGGGCTCAGTTAAGCACTGGAGAAAACCGAAGTGGTCATCTTGACAAAAAAGAGAATCCCTAGAGTGTGGATGATCAGTATTGGAGATATACAAATCGAATCGAAGCCAGCGGTGAAGTACCTGGGGCTACTGACCGACTCGAAGATGAGTTTCTCTGAGTAAATCAGGGCAACGGCTGAGAAGGCTGCTTCGGGAATATCGGCCCTGAGTCGAATTAAGGCCAACATAGGAGGACCCAGCCCATCAAGAAGACGCCTCTTGATGAGTGCTGTAGAGTCAGTGCTACTGTATAGAGCAGAGGTATGGGGCGACGCTCCCAGCAAGGAGGTATACCGAAAACGCCTGGCACAGGTACAGAGAAGAGGAGCACTGAGAATTGCATCTTCGTATCCAACAGTCTCCGACTTGGCGGCGAGAGCGATTGCAGGCGTGATACCTGTCGTCCTCCTTGCTAGAGAGCGCCGCGCTATTTACCTGCACCGAAACGAGGATGTGAGGGAGATAGTTGTCCGCGAGGAGAGACAGCGCTCACTCAACGATTGGCAGCAGTCTTGGGTGAATTGCATGAAGGGAAGGTGGACTGCACGCCTCATCCCGGATGTGAGACCGTGGCTAAATCGAAGGCATGGTGAGACTGACTTCTATCTGACCCAGCTTTTGAGCGGGCACGGGTGTTTTCAGTCTTACCTGCACAAGGTCGGTAAGTCACGGTCTTGCGATTGTCGGTTTTGCCCAGGAGAGGAGGACGATGCCTGTCACACATTTTTTGCGTGTACAAAATGGGTCAGGCTGCGAAGGGAACTCTAATGGGAGACGCGAGAGCTCACCCCAGATAAAATAGTTGCGGTGATGCTCGAATCGGTTGACAAATGGAACCAGGTGGCACATTATGCTCGGGCAGTCCTTACATATAAAAGGGACTCACAGCAGCCGGGGGCGCTGGGGCTGAGGGATCGCTCTTCTGGCATTTACTCTTCCCCTCTCCCCTCCCGCTAGGAAAGGGACTCCTCAGCTTGAAGGCGCCCCACGGCGTAACAAAACGAGACCAGGCCCGAAGTAATGTGTCAAACGGTTCCAGGCTGGGTTCTCAGGTTGACAGGGGAGGTGTTTAGTGGGTAGTCCAGTCGCGCATGGGAGTCCCACACTCTGTGCATAAATAGCATTCACCTCCCTGCCACAAAAAAAGTGCTCTTTATAGCTTTTGGGAGAAAAGTGATTGGTGGCAAGGGATGCGGCTAATGCTCGCATAATGTCCAATAACAAAGTTAGCGCAATTTATTTAAAATAAAGAACATTTCACAAAATTATTTGTACCATTGAAATATATTCACAAAATTATTTGTACCTCATATGGAATAGTAGAAAATAAGTAAGTACAGTAAAATAAATCAAATGATTAAATTTTTTTACATTTAATATGGAGTGCTGCCTCCTTTTGCATCAATTACTGTTGCAGTCACCTTGGAGCCAATTCCATTAAGTTCATCGTTTTTTCCTTGAGAATATTCTGCCAAATTTCAATTATTTCATTCCACGCAGCTTCTGCCAATTTACCAATTTCATATTTGATTTGTTGCTTTACGTAATGCCAAAGATTCTCTATCCCGTTCAAAAGCGGGCTCTGAGGAGGATAAAGTAGAAGCTCTTATTGAATATTGTTAAAAAATAAAGCCATAAGACGGCTTTTTTGGATAGGAGCATTACCTTGTTGCCGTATGAAGTCGTCTCCAATTGAGGCACTTTCTAACAGGAAGGCGTTATCATTGACAGTTGTCAGATAGGCAAATGAGGTAATTTTTCCTTTTAGATGCACCAGTTTTTCTATACCATTGTACGCCGTACAACCCCAGACCATTATTTTACCGACATTTTTATGTCAAAAAGGAATAGTTCGCTGTTGTTTTTTTCTTAAGGTGGGAGTGGTACGCTAATATTCCTTGCCGTATGATCCATCTAACCAAAAACGCTGACTCATTCGTCCACAGAACCCTTTTCCAGAAGCCGAGAGTCTTCTTAATATATTCTTTCAAAATTCCAGTCTACGAACTTTATTTTGTTCTGTTATAAAGTGTACTTTCCTTTTTACATAACATTTTTCATTCGCATCCTCCAAACTCCGTCGAATCGTCATACAGCTTATTTGCTGTTCACGATGCAAATCTAGATTTTGAAGTTCTATTTGGATTGGAATTGAATCATCTTTAGCCACTGAAGCAACAATTTCACGATCTTCTATATCGGATGTAACACGCTTTCTGTGCCTACCGGTTGCAGTTGACAAAGTTTTTGTATTATTTAAGTTCCGAGCTTGATAGAACACGGTATTTTTATGAAATTGTGTTGCTTTATTAGTCAGATTAACCCTACGTCTGTATTGACACTTTATCCTCGAATGATTGCTCGCGTATTTTTGGCATTTTTACATATTTATTATTATTTATTCGTCACATTTTTTCAAGAACACGACAAAATAATTAAGAAATTTTGTGAAACGTAGTGCGTGACGGAGTTGACTCATTCAATTCTTCTTCACAGTGTAGAAGACCTTGTTTGTTCACGAGACCTTTCTGGCAGAAGTACTCTCCTGCGACTTTTACTTATTTCATGCATTGATCATTTAATGTGTTAGACGTGGGCTAGTTTGGTGAGCGTTACATTTAATTATTGCAACCAGCCGCTCTGTTCTACGACTGACTACACAAAGCGTCTGGAGCACCATGAATGGAGTAATGCTTCCAACCCCTTGGACCTACCCATATCAACTCATATAGGCAGAGTATAGAATATGCCCTATCCGCAATCAAGGCCACTCCAAATTCTCGTTTTCCAGTAGGCTTCCCACTTTTGAATATTGTGTGCGATCTCATGTCTTGAATGTCGTTTCTAGTCCAATTTGCTTCCTGGATTGCTAGTATTTTTATTGATATTGACTGGCCTGTTGTAAAAGGTGCTTAACAGCGCCAGGGTAATTGAGCGATCTGACATTCCAGGATCGAATGCCATAGTCCTTTTTTCGTTTACGAGGTCGTTGCCGTGTGTCCAACCGCACATTATTGATTTTAAGGCAGTCAATGAACGGTTGTGTGCGATCCGTATAAAAGCGAAATTTTCGAAATTTGGCTGATTAATGTTCACGCACTGACCGAAGAAACGGATGAAACGTTCTGCAATTACCTCGGGAGACAGGTTGACTCATCGTCTACAAACGACAAAAAAATAATTCTGGGTGATTTTAACACTAAGTTTGGCAATGAGATATCTGAGCGAGAAACAAGCAGGTAGATCAACCACAGACCAATTGTTCACAGTCAAGCAGGTACTTGAAAAATGTTGGAAGTTCAACATAGACGGGCACCAAATTTTCGTTGACTTTAAGGAAGCGTACGACAGTATTGATCTTAACGTACTGTACCAAATAATGCTTTGCTTTGGCATCCCAGCCAAATTAGTCCGTCATACCAAAATGATAATGACATCGACGACCTCCCAAGTCCGCATCCATAACTAACTAAAACAGGGAGATGCGCTAGCCCTATTGCTATTCAATTTGGCTCTAGAGTACGTCAAAAGGAAGGTACATGTCGATACACCAGTTACATTACTATAAAAGTCGAGCCACGTAGTAGCCTATGCAAATGACATCAACATTTTCTCACGGTTATTAACGACTGCCAAAGAACTCTTCCAGAACACGACAGCGAAGCAAAACTAGTAGGACTACAAATCAATGAAAATAAAACAAAGTTTATGACGCAGTCGAGGAAGAATACCTCAAATACACAAAATATCACACTTGGCGAAAACAGTATCGAAAATTTTGGCGAATCTGTGTGTCTATAGGAGCCAAAATAAGGAAGATGGGTAATGAAAGAGACAAAATACGACGAAGAATACAGCTCGCAAATAAGATATTTCATTCAGTTTTGACGATCTTAAAAACCAGCTGCATACACAGGAAAACAAAGCTCCAAGTATCAAATCTGTGATAAGACCTGTGTTATGCTATGGGTGTGAAACATGCACCCTAACCCAAGCATTCGTAAATATATTGAACGTCTTTGAGCAACGGGTCCTGAGGCGAATAATTGGAGCAAGGCTATAAGCTGCATGAAATTTTTGACGAACCGGATGTCTCAATGATGGTAAGACTGCGGAAGCTGCAATGGGCTGGCCACATGAATCATATGGCCGAACAACGGATACCCAAAAAGGTATTCATTGGGAGAACTGAAGGCCGGAGACCAGTAGGGAAACCGAGGAAGCGCTGGGCTGACTGGGTCGACGAAGATAGTTCATGGCTGCTTGGATTTCGAAATTTGAGGACGCGGTCAATGGGCCGACACAGCTAGAGGCATTATTTACAGGAAGCGAATTTCCAAGAGGGGCTGTAGTGCTACGAAGAAGAAGAAGATTGCATCAATTACACAACTCATTTCTGGGGACATGAATTCTGCAGTATAAGATGATAAAAGGTTTCGGAGTTTTTACCACAAAAAATATATTGCTCCAGCCATCTGTAGTCAATACTTCAGAATCAGCAAAGGGCTATCGCTTCTGCTACTAGTCCAGTCACACTCTTATACTCCTTTCCTAAGAACGTGGCTGACAACGTATATCTTGGCGGAGTTTCACATGCCGCCCGAAGAAACGAAAAAAATGCTCTTGAATGAGAACTTTCCATTATACTTAGAGGTGCCCTGTTTGCCAGAATTTCCCTGCTAAGAAGTTCATCAGCCTTTTCTTGGTGCCCTGGATTCATTTCATCCATAAAAGTTAGAATATGTGATGAAATCTTTCTTTTCGTGATCGCAGAAGTAGAGGTGCTGGCAATATTAAATACTGGGGAAAATGTTCCCAGTCAATCAAGCTGCCTATTCAATTTAAAATAATTCTTGATGTTCTTATACTTACGCTCTCTGCTTATTTTAATATATTTTGCTTTCGTAGACTTTGGAAATTTGTTGTTTTAACATCTTCGAACCATTTTTTGCTACTTTTTTGGAGCAGAATGTATACTCAGCTTTTGGTGTTTTTGAATCTGGCACAATTTTATTGAAGAGATTTGCAATAACTGAAGCTTTTTGACCGGCACCGTTTCTTTTCGGCATATATAACTTCAAATTCACTTAACTTTTCAGAAAAACTCTTTTAAAGTTTTCAATTTTCTACACTGAATTCAAGTATATTAAGTGTATTCACCAAACCACACTCTCAGAATCTCTGCAGTCAATTCGAGTTAAATAAATCAAACATAAACACAACGGAGGATTGGGGAATTTCTGGGTGGCTTCGCATATTATCATATTGATATGTGGAAACATCAATCAGTGTGGCCAATTATTTTGAATCGTTTAAGTAATTTATTAATATAGCTACTATTTATGAATATCACTTAGGAGTCTTATTGGATGAAAAAGAGAATCCCTAAATTAAAGATCAAAATAAAATACTCCATCGCTCAAAATTGACATTTAAATCTTTATAAGGTTTAAAATTTTGAATTGTGAAAAACTTTTTCCAGAAAAAACCGGATTTTGTCATGTTTTTTTCATTATTTTTTTACATTAGAAAACAAACGTTTTTTTACTCACATGTTACAATTTTCTAATGAATTTCCATCACAATAAACTTCGTTTGGTTAACATACGAGTATGTTGTAGTAAATTGGTGTTTTTCTTATTTTCTCATTGTAAAAAGTCGAGTATTTAGCTTTAACTAAATTTAATTGTTAATCACACTGCAGTGGCGTAATAATTTAAGTTTACGTAAAATGAGTTAATCCTGTTGTTTCAATCTACTAGTACACTAATTTACCGTTAACAACATGTTAAAAAATGCAATCTGAATCAAAACATATAATAAAATAATCGCAAAATTTCTTTTGCAGCCGAGTCCATTGTTTCATGATCGTAAAGTAAATTCGACTAGTTATTTTCTTTTGAAGACGTTGCTAATCGTGTCTTCATTCAATGATTCACCGGAAACAAAAGAAAGCAAGGTAACATACCACAAATACGGAATAAAGGCATACATAAGAGACGCTTACTATCAGGTCGTCTCAAAACGCAATTTCTTCAAATGCCACAGAATCTAAGAAATCGAAGGCACGTGAATGTCCGACTTTCAATTACGAAACTTTCCACCGTGTGATACGAGCATGCGTTTCTATTGCGTTAGCAATTAAAATAAAAGAAATTATGTATAGCTAAGGATTCTTAAGTGCATATTTATGCAAAAGCATCTCCTAGCAGTTAATGAGCATATTTGTTTCATATTTGACTCCAAAATTGATTGTTCACCATGCAAAGCATTCATTCATTTGAATAATTAAAGATATTTACTGTCAATACCACTAACAAACGGACAACAAACTTCTATGCAAAATGACTACCTTTCTAGTTTTAATACATTCATGCTCATGGTGAGCCTTCACTTGCATCACGATGAAGAAATCCTCCACCAATCTTGCAAGTGTATGGTGCACATATGAAATCCGCGTAGTTGCGGCGTTGTGGGGCAAAAGTTGTATAATTCTCCAAGCGAACTTCCCGTGGAGGAAGAAAGTAAAGTGTATCCACGATAACCGCATTTTAGCAAGCTAACCAGGTAACTGAAGACTTTAAGAGCGTGCCCCAGTTTGGAACGTGTGTCTTCGGTTGCGGACTTTACTTGTTTTCATTTCTTCAGCAGTGACTAAGTCGCTGGATTGTAAACATATACTTGAGCTTAGTTAACTTTTCTTGATGCTAGGAGCAGTTTATCTATAAGAATCTCAGATCGATTTCATTAATATATTGAACCGATCGTTGCGGTGAGTGAAGATTTTTTTCCATTCCTTATATGTGCAATTAAATATTCAATATTTATAGTTTGATATTATGTTTCTATTAGCAAAAGAAGAGATATTAATACCAAAGAACTAATCTTATAGTAGATTTAGTTCAATTCAACAGCACGTGAATCGTATTCATTTCATGTATAAGGGGAGTTGCACTTATATTTATCTTCAGAGTATTAACCGGGCTGAACTTTGATTTTTATGTCTTATTATTGGTAGAAACTTCAAGATGATTTTTTGCAATTTCCGCCATTGACTCCAAAGGGTAGTCAGAAACCTGTCTTTTAGGAGCCTAACCGGGCAAGAGATATTTTCTTTAAAGTCGTCAACAATCAAATCCATCCAAGCTCAAAACCACGTTGGCTTAAAATGAAATCAGTAAAAGCATTGCTAAACTCCGCCAGAGACAGTCCCAAGCCCGTTTAAGGAAGGAGGAGGGAACCCCTTGTTTCCCCAACCCATAGCTTCCATGATTACTCATCCCAAACCCCCCAATTCAATGGTTGTAAATGCTCTCGGGGTGAACATTGGGTTTACTGGTAACCCAATAATGGGACATTAAATGTCGAGAAATGCTAACAACTGTAAATACATCTACAGCTCTGCTACTAAATCCTACTTACACCTGCTTTGTGAGGACGTAAGAGGGTGAAGGCGAATCTTCCGCACCTGATAACGGGATCGACGTTATAACCATGCCACCAGAATGGAGGTTGGGCGACGGGCTAACTCCCCGTCCCTGGAAACCTGCAAATAGGCCTCGGAATGGATTTAACTTACGGCATCGACCTCGCAAACGAAAATCGGACTATGGCATTGGATCCTGGCATGTCAGATCACTCAATTACCCTGGCGCTGTTAAGGACCTTTTACAACAGGCCAGTCAATATTAATTAAAAATACTGGCAGTCCAGGAAACGAATTGGACTGGGAACGACATCCAAGATATGAGATCGCACACAATATTCAAAAGTGGGAAGACTACTGAAAAACGAGAATTCGAAGTGGCCTTCATTGTGAATAGGGAGTTCAAATCGCACATTATTGATTTCAAGGCAGTCAATGAACGGTTGTGTGCGATCAGTTTAAAAGCAAAATTCTTCAAAATCTGGCTGATCAATGTTCACGCCCGACCTAAGAAAAGGACGAAGAAACGAAGGAAACGTTTTACAATCACCTGGAAAGACTGGTCGACTCATTGCCAACAAATAACACAAAAATAATTCTGGGTGGTTTCAACGCTAAGGTTGGCAATGAGCTATCTCATCGGGGAACCACTGGAGGATATAGCCTCCACGATGAAACAGATGACAACGGCCAGCGCCTGATTGACTTTATATGTAGCAGAAATCTAGTCATACGTTCAAATGCTTCCCAAATTGACGCATTCATAAAATGACCTGGGTATCACAGAATGGCAATACACAAAACCCGATTGATCATATTTTGATCCAACAACGTTAAGCCTCGAGCATACTTGACGTCCGTACACACCGAGGAGCTAATTGTAACTCAGATCATTACTTGATCAAATTAACCTATCGATGTCGTATGTCAAAGGCATATTCAGCGAAGACCAGCCCGCTACAAAAATTTGACATCAAAAGGCTCCAAACGGCGTCCGTGGCCAAACATTCCACGGAGACCCTCGACAACCAGCTAGCTCCCATCTTATCATACGCATCGTTAAAGACGAGCAACGAGCTCTGGATGGAAGAGAAAGCGGCTATCAAGACCGTGGCAGAACAGAAAATCGGACATCAAGCCCGGCGCAGAAGAAATGATTGGTTCGATGATGAGTGCCAGAATGCGTTAGATAAAAAGAATCAGGCGTACAAAGAATATGTAGGTAGGAAAACCAGGACCAAGAGAGAACACTATGAAAATCTCAGAAGAGTAGCGAATAAGATAATTAGAATTAAGAAAAGAAAATACTATGACGACAAATTGAGAAGTATAGATGTAAGTTTAGCGAGCAACAACCCAAAACAAGCATACAAAGTAGTGAAAAGCCTGGAACGTGGTTATCAGCCAAAAACCACGCTCTGTCGTGATGACAGCGGCAATATCATCGCTGATGAAACCAAGGTTAAGGAAAGATGGCCATCATATTTCAAGAACCTCCTCAATTCTCCGCACAGCTCCAGAACATCGGAGCATATAGATGTCTGCGGAGAGCCCTTTGGCCCAACCAACTCTGGATGAAGTTTGTTCCATTATCAAAGCCCAAAAGAATAATAAAGCGCCGGCTATCGATGAGATTCCAGTGGAACTCATCAAATATGGTGACAGTAGTGTTCATCAAGCTATTCACAAAGTCATCCAGTACATTTGGCAACAAGAAAATATGCCGAAAGAGTAGAGCCAATCAATTATATTCCCTATCCACAAAAAAGATGACAAGCTATCGTGCGAAAATTATAGAGGCATATCACTACTTTGTACGGCGTACAAAATATTTTCTGAAATCTTAGAAAATATAATCGGATCATTTGCCAGCAGTAACAACAGACCAATTGTTCACATCTAAGCAGGTCTTTGGAAAATGCTGGGAGTTCAACATAGACGTACACCAAATTTTCGTTGACTTTAAGCAAGCATGCAACAGTATTGATCGTAACATACTGTCCAAAGTAATGCTTGGCTTTAGCATCCCAGCCAAATTAGTCCGTCTTACCAAAATGACAATGACGTCGACAACCTCCCAAGTCCGCATCAATAACCAACTCACCGATGCCTTTGACACAAATATCGGACTAAAACAGGGAGATGGGCTGGCACCATTGCTATTCAATTTGGATCGAGTACGTTATACGGAAGCTACCTGTCGATACGCGAGGTACATTACTATACAAGTCGAGCCAAGTTGTAGCCTATGCGGACGACATCAACATTCTTTCACGGTCATTAACAACTGCCAAAGAACTTTTCTTGAAACTCGACAGGGAAGCAAAACTAGTAGGGCTACAAATCAATGAAAATAAAACAAAGCTCATGAGAGGAAAAATACCTCAGGCCCACAAAATATCACACTTGGCGAGTATACTATAGAAAATGTTAGCGAATTTGTGTATTGAGGCGCCAAAATAACGAAAACGGGCAATGAAAGAGACGAAATACGCCGAAAAATACAGCTCGCGAATAAAATATTTTATTCAATTTTGACGATCTTGAAGACCAGCTGCATACACAGGAGAACAAAACTCCAAGTATACATGTCTGTAATAAGACCTGTATTATGCTATGGGTGTGAAACATGAACCCTAACCCAAGCATCCGCAAAGATATTGAACGCATTTGAGCGACGGGTCCTGAGGCGAATAATCGGAGCGAAGCTTGACGGTAATCAATGGCGAATTCGATACAACCATGAGCTGTATGAAATTTTTGACGAGCTGGAGGTCTCAACGATTGTAAGATTGCGGAAGCTGCGATGGGCTGGCCACATGAATTGTATGGACGAACAACGGATACCCAAGAAGGTATTCGTCGGGAGAGCTGAAGGCTGGCGGCCAGTGAGAAAACCGAGGAAACGCTGGTCTGACTCGGTCGACGAAGATAGTTCATCGCTACTCGGATTTCGGAATTGGAAGACGCGGTCAACAGACCGAGAAAGTTGGAGGCGCTGTTTGCAGGTAGCGAAGGCCCAAAAGGGGCTGTAGTGCTAAGAAAAAGAAAAGCATTGCTAGCAAAAAGATTTGAAAATATATCGTCTGCATAGCTAAAGGCAATCAAATCTTTAATCCTCATACTTTTCACCCATGCGAAAGTGTTCTAAGAAATCCTACGAGCCCTAACTTCTTCAAGAGAAGCAGACAGTCCTCAGAATTTATTGTACGACATGGGCTGATGTCCAGGGATTTACAAATAGATAACAACACTGGAAACTGAACATTACCTAATTCGAGAGGACCATCCATCACTAGTTTGTGTAGAAGGTTTCATGACATTTTGTCCATTTATTTACAAGCTACAGTCGTTAGAGTGACGCTACTTTCACCATCTTAAAAAAATGGAAAAACCAGAATACTGCATCTTGTTCAAACATTGGTTTTTGATGGGAAAAAACTTCTGAACAATTGAATGCGTCATACACGCACCAAAGACGCATCTTGCTCTGGAAAGCCAAAAGAGGCTACGAATGCAGAAATAGTGAAGTTGCGCGAGTTAGTTAAGGCTATGGGCATCTCAAAGAAATGGGCGGGATATATTATGCACGATATTTTGAAGATGAAAAGCCGATCAGTATGATGAGTGCTGCGTTTCCTGATCGTCGACCAAAAGCAGCAGTACGTTGATGATTCAACGGCGGCAAAGTAATCGAGCAGACTTTTTTGACGTTTTGTGGCGGTAAATGAAACGCGGTTCTATTACCATACGCCTAAGTCCAATAAGCAATCTCCAGAGTGGCTTAAAAGCCACGATAGCCTATCAAAGCGGCCAAAAGTACAACGATCGGCCGGAAAGATGATGGCCTCCATTTCGGAATAATCTTCATCGATTACCTGCATAAAGGAAGAGTAGTCACAGGACAAACTAAACAATGAACTTATGAAAAACGGACCCCAGATGGTAAAGGAAAAACCTCTGTATTTGTGAAAGAAATGGCCAAATTGGACCAATTACGATTCAAATTGACTGCTCATCCACCGTTTTCTCCAGACTTGGCACCCGATGACTATTATCTATTTGATTGGCTCCAGGGAATGAGATTGTGAATACCGTGGAGTATTTCGAGGATTTGGACATTTCTTACAATAGAAAAGGCATAGTAATGCTGCAAAATTGCGATGCCAAGTGCATCGCCCTTGAAGGCAGCTATATGGAGGAACAAAAATAACTCCGCCAAAAAAAAAATTCTTTCTTCCATTAAAAATCTTGAGAATTTTAAGCCCATGTAGTATGTCAATTTTCTACTATCTAAATTTGACAAAATACGATAAAAAGCAAAACTGTCATTGGAGCGCTTCATAGCTCAAGCTAACTCTCGACCAAGATGGGCCATGGCATCATTTACTTAACCAGATAAATCTTTGCTAGCCAATGAATTACCAAATGAAACTACAACTCACCAGTGGATTTTGCAAAACATCTAGTCAATGCAAATGGGAAAACAATAAGAGAACATGGCTATAATAAGAGGTCTGTTTGAGCTCCCCGACATGATTTACACACATTATAGCCACACTGGAATTAGGCTGAGAAAAAAAATCAACGGTGCTCTATAATTACTCAACAGCTGGGAGGTAGGTTAGTGCTGACGAAAGAATGTAAACATGAGATTCGAAAAGAGATTTCATAGTTACCAGATACATTAGAGTTGATTGCTTCAGGTATTTCAACATGCATTATGTAAAGGGCTTTCCACTAATGACATAACAATATTATCTATTAATAAAACACAGAAATATTTGAGACGTTGAGTTCAAATTTATTGTGGGTGTAGTGCAAGCATTACATTTTATGGTTTCAGTCGTACGACCACCACGAGCCCGTTTACAGCGATTGATTCTTTTGACCCGATTTTCCACCACTCTGGCACACATTTCGACCGGAGCGTTGACAATTTCACGTTACATAGTGTCTCTGAGATTGTTTAAAGTTGCTGGCTTACTGAAATAGACCAGTGACTTGATATAGCCCCATAAAAAGAAATCCAATGACGTTAGATCGCATGAACGAGGCGGCCATTCAACCGGACCATTTCTTGAGATAACATGTTCACCAAATTTGCCTTTCAACAAATCGATTGTAATGCGTGCTGTGAAGCTAGTGGTGCCGTCTTGTTGAAACCACATATCGTTGTTGTCAAGTTCATCCAACCCTGGTAACAAATAATCTTCCAACATAACACGATAGCACTGTTCGCTGACAATAACATAACGTTAGTTTCCATCCACGAAAAAATACGCCTCAATCGCACTTCCGGCATGAAAACCGCACCAAACAGTAATCTTTTGCGGATACAATGGTGTCTCAAGAAGCACATGTCGGTTTTTTGCTGACAAAGCCATTGGGCCAAAAATGAGCTTCATCGCTGAAGATGATTTTTCGATTAAATATATCATTTTGTCCAAGCTTTGCTAGAGCCAAATTGGAGAAGTTTTGGCATTTCGCATAATCAAATGACTTTAGTTCTTAAGTCAGTTTGATCTTGTTACCATGTAGGCCAAGATGTTTTCGCGAAATACGTCGCAGTCTAGTTTGAGCAATGCCCAATTCTTGACAACGACGTAAAATCGACTGATTTGGCTCATTTTGAATTGATGCACTTACAGCTGCGATATTTCCTTCGTTTCGAGTGGTAAGACATTCTTTGGCACTGAAATGTCTAAAAGTGAAAATTTAGACTCGAACTTATCAACTACAGTACGCACAACGTGTCGAGTTGGACGATTATTATCGACAAAAATTGGAGAAAGTGCTCTTAAAGTTGCGACCACCAACTCAGAATGTCGAGTGTAATTTTTAATAATTTCCAAATGTTGTTGGTTAGTGAATTTTACCGTGATAAAAATGTTGACTTTAGCCAACATTTTGCCACTACCAGTTCATTAAAAAGGCTTGAGAATGCGTTCATATAAAGATACAAAATTGTTATGTCCCTAATGAAAAACCTTAAACAATGAACAAATATGACTATCTTCACATTCTATGGAAAAATTGCAGCTTGGTGTTAATATAATATCTTTCATGTTCCAGCAAGATAATGACCCTAAATATTCTTCGAGAACTGTCCAACAATAGTCTGTTTTTAGATTCCCGAGCAGCTAAGCACACCTGTCCAGTCTTCAAATCCCAATTCTATTGAGAATATGTTCAATCAAACAGTGAAGTATTAGTAAAAGATGAGTTTTACAGCACCTTACAATATACTATGGAGGAACATTAAAATTATTTTAGACGATTGTAATGCTCAAAGCGGCTGGGAACTGGGCCATAGAGGAGCGACAAAAGGACACAACCTAAACGTTGAGACTAGCCTGAACGGAAAGGACCTAATAGACCGCGTTAGGCAGAAACTTTATGATAAGCTCCACCTGCTACCTGGACCTCGACAATCACAAAGGAATGTAACTTCCCCCGATAGCTGTGCGTATAACTGAAAAGACTTCGTTCTCATAGAAGAATGAGCTACTACCAGTTTTCCTGATACACGTTCATTCCGCTTATCCAAAGTTCAATTCCAATGTCGCACCTCCAAATATCAAAAATAATCAAAGCCACTGATAACTAAATACCATCCACCTAGTTTGGTAACAATTTAATAACGTCAACATACATGTCGTTGTTTGAAGACACACTGAAAATGGTTCTACAGGCACTTCCGGTAATGCATTATATGTCCTATACATAAAAAGGGTGACGCTACACAATAAAAATTACAGAGGAAGTGTCCAACACCATTCGTAGTTCTGTCCAAGTCATTGAATGAAGACTAAAGCCTTATTATAAAAATATCATTGGAGAGTGCCAAGGTTGTTTTTGAAGTGAACAGCCTTCAACTGACCAGATGTTTTCAGTGCTCAAAAAATGCTGGAAGTACATTATCAGTGTACACCAGTTCTTCATTAATTTCAAGCAAGTATACGACAGTGTTGACAGAAATCTCCTGCAAAAAACTGTGCTTAATTTTGGCATCCCAGCTAAACTGGTGCACATAACTAACCGGAGAATGCTAAATAGCGACTCTGAGATCAAAGTTAATGGAGATTTGACAGAAAATCTCCCAATGAACTCAGATCTTAAACAGCGAGATAAGCTTGCCTTGCCCCAATATTGTTCAATATTGCTCTGCAGCATGTTGATCAGGAAAATACAAGCAAAAACGATGGGCCCTGCTTTACAAGTCTACCTAACTAGTAGCGTATAACAACGGTATTAACATTATGTTCAGATCGATTTTACATCTAAGGGAAACATTCATTTAGCTGGAATCGAAGCAAAAAAGTTTGCTATCCTGGTTAATGAAACTAAATTTAAATTCATGGCCCAAATAAGGAAAGATATACCAGTTCGACAAAACCTGATCTTAAGAGACTATAACCTAGAGAGTATGGACAGCGTCCCACACTTAGGGAGCCCATCTTGATGACAAGAGTGCAGAAGAGAACGAGCCGTGCAAAAGGATAAATGCGTCAAACAAAGTCTGCTTCTTAGTGCTTCTTATGCTAAGATCCGGATATGCTACCAGGGAAAAGAAGATGCGTATCTACAAGTCAATAATAAGAGCTATGCTGTTCTATGCATGTGAAACTTGGATACAAATGTTTCCCAAGATGATCCAGATGTAGTCGAATGCAAAGTTCTCAGGATATGGCCCAATAAAGCATGGAACAGAGTGGTGACATCCGTTCAACAACGAGTTACACATAGTATCACAAGAGCATGTGTCCTGTGAACTAAAACCAGTTTTTGTTATCTAGAAAAATTAAGTCATCTTTTGATTCCCTGTAGTTATCTTTAGAACGCGTTGCAAGTAAGACGTTATTGGTTCGTAACTTTCGCAGAAATTCGACATGGTTAAAATGAGTGCCACATACGCAAAACGGTTGCAAGTTGTGTTTTTGTGTTTACATTCTAAAGGGCCAAATATTTAAAAAAATCGAAGGGCATTGTTTGGTATAACGAGACGAAAACAGTCCATGATTTACCTCGTCGATTTGTAAGACAATAAACTACCGATGCAGAGGACAGGCCAATTGCCAGCATATTCGAGCGGAATTCTACTTTGATGTTGCGTTGAATTTAATACTTGCTAACGCGAGAAGAAATCTCGGTTAGCTTGATGACCATAAAAAATGAAGACTTATTGCCTCTGGGTACGGGTATCGAAATAAAACGATGGAACCATTTTTGAGTAAGAGACCATAACCAGGAGGCACATAATGTTCGGGGAGTCCTAAAAGATAAAAGGGACCTACTGCAACCAGGGCAATGGGGCTGCGGGATCGCTTTTCTGGCACTTCCTCTTCGCTTACCCCATCCCACTAGAATTGATCTCACCTTTTGAATGCCATTTTTACTGACGAATTGTCTCATTGTGCATGGAATTCCCACAACCAAATCTGGTAGGTAAACGGGAAAACACACATATTGTATAGCCCATCGTGTTAAGCTTCCAGTTAAGTTCCACGCTAGGGGTGTTTCAGTAAACAGTTGTTTGGCGCATTTTATCTGTTTACTGGCATTCTAAACGCGGAGAGAATAAAAAAAAATTATTGGAAGTATTTACTGAACTCTATCCGTAAATGGTTTGGTACAGGTTTGAGCGAGTGAATTCTTCAAAAGGATAACAACCTAAAGCACCGCAGCCGACTATGCATGGAATGGTAACGCAAAAATGGCATCACAACGAAATGTTGGCCCGCGCAATCATCGGATATGAATCCAACTGAAAATGTGTGGGGCACCACGAAGCCTTAGCTTCATCAAAAATGTATAGTAAATATTAAGTGGCTAACATACCAACTTCACAAGGTTTGAAAAGGCTTGCCAGCAACATTTACCAAAAATGTTGTGAAAAGTATGCCCAAACGGTGTCTAGCCTTGCAAGAAAAGTGTCGCGTTTGGGCTGCCTACTAGTATAACGTGTATTAGCCTTACTATTACATAAGTTAATAAAATAAAAATCCATTTGTTATAATAGTTGTTGGTTCCTTTCTAGTGCACACGGTCCTATGATACCAAGTATATATAATGTTTATGACTGCTTTCCTGTATTTACATGCGTAAAGCTACGCAAGCTGCAATGTGCAAGAGATGTGGAGAAAATGGAAGAGCTCAAGCTGCTCAGTTGAACGTCGGAGGGTAGAACGCAAAAGAAACGTTCAATTGGGAAACCAGGGAAACGATTCAAATGATTCTGACAGCAAATCCCTGCTTAGGATTTTCTATTGACAAAAGAGGTCACAGAACCGCGAAAACTTCAGACAACTACTACTGGAGACTAAGGCTCGAGTTGGAGCTATGCCATGGATGATGATGTTCTTTTTAGCTTTAGGCCCACAGCTCCTTTTTGGGCTTTTGCTAAGGGATAGTAAGAGTATCTGATTGTCTTGATCATACATGATATGGTCTATATCTCGCTTTGGTAATTGATTTGTTCGCCTAGCTGCAATGCGTTCTGATTCTAAACCTGTAAGTATCATAATGTGTCACTGTATATCTGTCCGAAGAATAATTCGAAGCAAATCTCGTTGCCACCAATAGGACTCGAACCAGGGACCTCTGGCCTATGCAGTGAGCACCTATCTACTATACCACCCGGACTACATTTCGAATATGTGTCCCATTTAATTTATACGGAATAACAATGACAACAATAACATACACTGTGACTCAAAAACGTCTACATAGCCCTACAAATTTTCAACTATTTTGGTTGTATCTCGTAAATAACTTTAGTTCGAAAAAATTCTTTATTTGTTCTCTACTTAAAAAAATCTACACATATTTCTGTGTTTTGTCTAACGCTACCAACTTGAACTTTTCCTCTTGTGCTATTTTCCCCCACCCGGAGATTCAGACATCTTTCGACAATTTGCACAAGGTAATATTGTGCTGCCAAATATGGCAGTCTAATACAAATCCAGCCAATTTGAAAGGAAATTAAAATACGAAGGCCAGGGACGTGTATGCAGCTGCTTTAGAACCCTTTAAAAACACAATTTTTCGAAAAATCTCGAAGAATTTTTAAGGTCACTATCTTACTGGAATATGAAAGATGTTGGTTCAGGACCCAATTTTTCAACACTGACCATCAAGTTGGTGTATAGAATATGAAGGTGGTCCTATTTGTCTCTTGTACTATCAATGAGCATAACAATACCAACACCAACAGTGCTTATATACCCTCCCGGCACAAGATATTTACCTCCGAATTTGGTTGCTTTGTTGCTTTTCCCGCACACCTTATTAGCTCCTCTCCATGCTTTTACTTGTCCCTCCTTCCCAAAAAATATGAAATTTACTCAGATTGTAGAATACAAAATATTTCTAGAGGTTTGCGGCATGTTTCAAGTGCTCTTATACTAAATTAAGCCACTTATTTTATTCATATCAAATTAAAGAGTCCTCTGCAAGGAAATTTGCCATGATACCCAACATGATTTAACGCATTTCATACGGTTTCTTCTTCTTCGAAGCACAACAGCACCTCTCCTGCTTTTGCTTCCTGCAAATAGCGCTTCCAACTGTCTCGGCCCATTGACCGCGTCCTCCAATTTTGAAATCCGAGCAGAAATGAATTGTTTTCGTTACCTGAGTCAGAGCAGCGTTTCCTCGGTTTCCCCACTGGTCTCCACCCTTCAGTTGTCTCAACATATGGTTTAGGCGTAACTATTTATATTCGTTAAAGCCAGCATATTCTTCGTAATTTTAAGGGCAGATTTTGTTGTCTCTTCCTTGATTACGTTTGTTATCATAAGCTTCTTTTTTTCTTTTTTTTGTTGCAAAACATGCAGTGTGAAACTTTATGCAGATATTTCTGATGTATTGAAAATGTGCAATTAAATAGGTTTCTAACAGGAAAAGGACCGTTATATTCAGAGTAGAGCAGCAAAACTACAAAAAAAGTATTGCTGGTAGATATAAAAACAAGAATTGTTCGGTGTCTTGAAAATTGTTCCATTATACAAGTTGCAAACTCCTTTCAAAGTAATTTATAAGACATGAAGGTGGACTTTATTGATTCGTAGTGTTTTCAGTTGACCTAGGTTCTAGTCAACTCAATTAAAATAGTCCGCGTTGTGTAGTGGTTAAAGCACTCACCCCGTAAGCCGAAGGTCCCCGGTTCTAGTCTCGTTGGTAACAACGAGATTTAGTTTAAGTGGTCCTTCGGACGGACTATAAGCCCGTTCAGTTATGAAACGTGCTGATTTAAAATGAGAACGCGACACCATGAAGTGGCTTCAATCCCATACATACCTTCATTGAGAGGATGCATTTAGAACCACATCATGTAATAGTGTTCAAGCAAACTTAATACATATGTATATGTTCCAAAAAATGTGTATATGCGTAAAAGGCAGCTTAAATGCCGGGATTCTGCTCATTTATTATGCAAATTTGGGATTATGTCTTCACAAAGTGAAAAAAAACAGCTTCCGTGAGGAGCAGTGGGTTAGGGCACATTCCACTTGCGGATAAGCTTTTAACTTCAAACCTTGGTGGCGGTATCGAGTTTGAGCTTCTGATGCTGCTGTCTGACTATCAGCCCACTAGTTGTGATGTGTACTAATTATTGATGTGAAAATTTCTTCAGCAACGTTATGCACTTTTTTGGATAAGCAAAAACATTGAACTCGCATCAGATTTTATAGCGATACCGTCACCGGTGCCATGAGATATAGAATGTATCTATGTGTATATATAAATGATATAGGACCCACGTCACGCGCATATAGTATAGATATGCTTTCATAATATTTCGAATTTCAGCTTTGTTGCGAGTTTCAGTAGAAGTAGTCATCCAGCAGGGGGAGTAGCTATTTATCAAAATATGGACACAGCTCATTATTGCTCGAATTATATGGATGTGCATGCAAAATACACCAGCATGTTTAACACTACTATTCCTGATATCGGCGATATGCGTATATGCCGCTGCCACTCTGGTGATACAACAGTATTATTGGGGAGTATCAAGGTGGTTTTAGAGCAGTTAGATAGACAACAGACCGATTGTTCACAGTCAAGCAGGTACTTGAAAGATGCTGGGAGTTCAACATAGACGTACACCAAATTTTTGTTGACTTCAAGCAAGCATACGACGGTATTGATCGTAACGCACTGTACCAAATAATGCTTTGCTTTGGTTTACCAGCCAAATTAGTCCGTCTTACCAAAATGACATTAACGTCGACGATTTCTCAAGTCCGCATTAATAACCAACTCACCGATGCCTTTGACATAAATATCTTAAAAAAGAGAGATGGGCTGGTCCCATCGTTATTCGATTTCGCTTTAGAGTACGTCATAAGGAAGCTACGTATGGATACACGAGTTACATATACTAGTCGATCCAAGTAGTAGCGTACACGGACGACATCAACATTTTGTCACGGTCATTAACAACTGACAAAGAACTCTTCCTGAAACTTGATGGTGAAAAAAAACTAGTAAGGCTATAAATCAATGAAAATAAAACAAAACTCATGACGTAGTCGAGTTAAAATACCTCAGACCCACAAATATCACACTTGGTGAATACAATATCAAAAATGTGAGCAGATTTGTGTATTTAGGTGCCAAAATAATGAGAAACTGCAATGAAAAAGGGACGATATATGCCGAAAAATACACCTCGCAAATAAAATATTTTATTCAGTTTTGACGATCTTGAAAACCAGCTACATACAGAGGAGAACAAAGCTCAAACCATACAAATCCGTGATAAGACCTGTGTTATGCTATGGTGTGAAACATGGACCTTAACCCAGCATTCGCAAATACATTGAACGCCGTTAAGTGACGGGCCCTGAGGCAAACAATTGGAGCGAAGCTAGATGGGGACCAATGGTGAATTCGATATAACCATGAGCTGTATGGAATTTTTGACGAGCCAGAGGTCTCAAAGATTGTCAAATTGTGGAACTTGCAGTGGGCTTCCCACATGAATCGTAAGGACGAACAAAGGATGCCGAAAAAGGTATTCGGTGCGAGAACTGAAGGCCGGAGATCAGTAGGGAAACCGAGGAAACGCTGGTCTGACTCGGTCGACGAAGACAGTTCATCGCCGCTTGGATTTCGAAATTGGAAGACGCAATCAATGGATCCAGACAGTTTTAGGCGCTATTTGCATCAAGCGAAGGCCCGAAAGGGGCTGTAGTGCTACAAAGAAGGAGAAGGTACATTTTTTAGTACAAAAATCAACATAACTAAATGGTAGTGTTACTAAAAAAATGAATGAATTTTACTTTTGAGGGATTTGTTGTTCATTTAATGACCACCCCCCGAAAAATACAACATTTTTCTTTAAATTGTGAGTTTGGCAACATATTATTTTGTCCCTTCTGGAATCTTTAAAGAATGTACCAAGTTTTAATAACAGGTTTTGGTAGTTCTTATCAAGATCTTTCGTTTGATATTCCTCAAGATCATTCTCGATTAAAAATTTGTGGTGTCCTACATCCTCATATACTAGACGAGCGCATGTTCAAAAACTCTGAAAATATTTGCGAGATAAAAATGTTCATTAGATAATCACTTTTAATCATTACTTAAAGATTGATAACTTTGGTGTTTCTAATTCTGATGAAACTTATCAGACATACGCGCGGGACCTAAAACTAGAAGTTCTACGCAAAATTAAGTTTTGAAAAGCCCTAAAACGGTTATATTAATATCGAAATTATATTGATTACGGAAAAAATCCTTCAATTCGCTATTGACACAAATTTTTTACTGACTTTACCAGGCCAGTTTCTAAATTTAAATATGCCTCATTTTGCAAGCCCGCTAAATTCATCATTGTTTATAAATTTTCACTAACTACACTGTTTATTTATGTAGATATCAATTACAGTTGGTAAGCTAAAAACTCATCAAATTTTGAATCAATATTTTTTGTCAGCTAATACCTAACATACAAAGAATACTTACAACAAGAAAGTCAAACATTTAATTGGAATTTACTTATTTTTTGCGTACTAGTATGATTAATTTGTGAAAATATTTACATGTTAACCTCATTTTAATGTATAGAATTAAATTATTAAAGTTACTTCAACATAAGTGAGCTTCATTTCTACGACCTTGCCTCCATGAATTTATCTTTGCTAACGCATGCAAGTAGGCTGATGATTGCCTATTCTACAATTAAAGCATGGTTAAGTCACTTTACATCATAACTCTGAACACAAACGATAAAACGTTCAAGTTTACATAAGTTTTCGCAGTTATATAATTAAAACCTTTTAAAATAAATCACTCACAATCCCAAAGTTACTTTTGCAAAAACATGTTAAGGCAATAAGTAAAATACTCATAATTAAAATCTTACAAGGATTTCTACTGACTATAAACGTCTAAAACTAATTGCTTGCAAATACAGGTTCAAAAACATTATCGATAATTTGTTAAATTAATGAGAGATTTGTATTGTAAAATGTTAATAACAATGATAAAAGCTACCGCTGAACGTATATGTTTGTCTTGTTAAATTCGCAAGAGTTAATTAAAGTTATGTCCAAAGAACAAAATTTCTTAAAGTGTTTATTTAATTTTTGGGCATGGACTCAGAACAAAATGAAGACACAAGTGGCAAAAGAATTGTACATATAGCTTGTTTGTCTTCTCAGTCAAACAATGTTTAAGGTCAGAGCGCTTTTGATTTACACGTTCCTTCTAAAACAAATATCAATGATAGTACATAATAAATTTTTTCGAAAATATGAAAATATTTATTGAATTCAGATCATTTACACTGGTAAGCTTTTTATCGTTGTTTAGAATTAACGATAAGAATCTGCTTTTAATTTACTCATCAATCGTTAAGGCCCAAAAGAATAACAGAGCGCCGCGCATCGGAGATTCCAGTGGAGCTCATTAAATATGGTGGCAACCGTGTTCAAAAAGTTACCCACAAAGTCACCTAACACATTTGGTTACAAAAGCATACTCGTATGCCGCACAAGTGGAGCCAACTAACTTTATTCCATATCCACAAGAAAGGTCACAAGCTACAGTGCAAAAACTATAGAGGTATACCACTACTTTGTCCGGCGCACAAAATATTTTCAAAGATCTTAGAACATTAAATCAGACCATACGCCAACAGTATTATAGGGGAGTATCAAGGTGGTTATATAGCAGGAAGATTGACGATAGCCCAATTGTTCACAGTCAAGCAGATACTTGAGAAATGCTGGGAGTTCAACATAGACATATACTAAATTTTCATTGAGTTTAAGCAAGCATATGGCAGTATTGATCGTAATAAACTGTACCAAATAATGCTTTGCTTGGGTATCCCGGTCAACTTAGTCCATCTTGCAAAAAGGACAATGACGTTGAGGATCTCCCTAGTCCGCGTCAATAACCAACTCACCGATGCCTTTTGACACAAAAATCGGAGTAAAGCAGGGAGATGGGCTGGCCCCATTGCTATTCAATTTGGCTCTGGAATTTTTCATCAGAAAGCTATCTGTCGATACAAGAGGAACATTACTATATATGTCAAGTCAAGTAGTAGTCTATGCGGATGACCTCAACATTTTGTCCCGGTCATTAACAACCGCCAAAGAACTGTTCTACTCGACAGCGAAGCAAAACTAGTAGGACTGCAAATTAATGAGAATAAAACAAAACTTATGACGAAACTCCAGAAAAAATACCCCAATTATCCAAAATATTACTATTTGCAAAAATAGTGTCCAAAGTGTGTGCAAGTTTGCGCATTTCAGCGCCAAAATAACGCGCCGAAGAATACAGCCCGCAAATAAAATATTTTATTCAGTTTTGACGATCTTGAAAACCAGCTGTATATCTGAAGGGTCTTATATTGAACATATGAAATGCAAGAATTCAATTATGTAATTAGTGTGTGAACTCAAGAAACACTTCTATGATATTTATGCTAAATCATGTGTTGAGGAAATTATATTTTCCTCTAATTTAGGTAGCCTATTTTTGTTAGAGTTTAGTAAATATTATTCAGTGCCAAGAGCCCCAAAGATATTTGAGTTATTCATCTTTAGTCAATTATTTATTTATTTACTAAATTTATTTGACATCTGCAGGCTAATCCTCATTTCGCTTGAAAAGCCGTCGGACCTTACTTTTTGTAGCGTTAGGGAACGATCACAATATTTTTGCCTGGCTCGCAGTGTTGAAGTGAATTATTTCCTTAATTTGACATCTGCAGGACAATTCTTCCTTTTCTTGAAAAATAACCCGTTGGCGCCACCGGCCGGAAAAGCAAACTTCTCGTAGGAAGCCTTATTTTTAAAAGCAAATAATGATTTTATTGGCCTTCGAAAGTAAAACATTGTTTAAAACAAATGTTCTGTTGTATCAACATTTTCAAATTTAAGTCGTTTCGAATGTTTCCATCAAAAACATTCAACATTTCAGGTGCTACTAAAATAGCGAGTTGTGTTTGCTTTTTGAACTTTGGGGGCCGCCATTTTGAACTTATGCATTTGATTTTGAATTATTTTAAAGTCGGTGTATCCCTGAGGCTCATCAATCACTGAGTTAAATCTCGTTCAAATCTGAGTTTGACTTTAGACAGGGCAAAATATTCAATTTTTAGGGCAAATGGCAGCTAAAATTATTACGTTTAAGATTTTTGATTTCTTTACTTTTCATGCAATAATCTTTTGAAGAATAGAAGGACTAAGCTCATTGATCCATAATTTCAACTTTAATCAAAACCCGTTGAGCCATATGGCCGCTAGAGGGCCATGAAAATTTGAAAAAATCTCATATTTGAATCACCGCCATTTGGAAACATGCATGTGGATGGTTACCAAAATTACGATATCTTCAAATATGATCATTTTCTACTTTTAAGTCAAGTACCATTCAAATCGAATAGAAATTGTGACGTTTACAAGCCTTTGAAATTTCAAGATTGGTATTTTGAGACTTGACCTCTAATTTTTTATCACTTAAAATTTTCTACAAACCGCTAAATTTCATTAACACGTTCCCTGTCCCGACGAAAATATTGAAACCACTCCATAAGTCCAAATCATTTTTTTTTGTTTTTAATATTCTATATAGAATTCAAAACACAATCTACTAAACAAAAAAAAATTATCGCTCGGGAAGTAGGTTTTATTTCCGTGAAACATATGTGGCTCACGGGCTTGGGGAGACGCTTTTGGCTCAGCACGTTCGTGAGCCATATATCATTCACACTACATTTTCACATTCCGCGTTACTTTGTGTCATTATTTTATGGCTATTATGTGTATACTAGTATATTTTTAGCATGGCAACATTATTGTAAGAAATATTACACCGGGTTACATTGCTTGTAGTTGTCAGTTGTGTGCTAAGTGCTTTGGTTATGCGCATTGTGGTTTACGGTTTTGTGGTCGAATATTTTGTGATTTGTTTGAAGATGTCTCGTAATCGTGGCCTCATGGATGAAGAAGTGACACGTATTTTAAAGGATAGCGACTTTGACTTTAGTGAAAACGAGTCGGTTTCAAGATATTCGAGAAGAAAGTATTTTTTGTGATGACGACGTCGCCGGTCCCGATTTTGTTCCGAATGATGTTTCTGATTCAGATAGTGCTATGTAAACAAATGACATGCCATTTGTTGATGAAACAAGAAATGTCTCTATTGCAGAAGCAAACAGCAGCAATCATTCTGAAAACTTTCCCGCATGACCTACTAACTCAAAGAAATTGACAGCTAAGGAAGTCATCCAGCTATCTGCGCAAGAGATAAATCAAATAGACGAAGGAAATGGTTGGAGTGAAATAATACAACCGTTGTCGCGACAGCAGCATGATATCGAATCTCCAACGATTTATCTCCAGGGCGAGATGAATAGTTCTCCAGGGCGAACATTCTATATTATCAATTTATAGAAAATTTTTGACTGATGTGGTTTTGGAACTTATGTTAACGCAAACTAACTTATACGCAAACCAACTAAAGCAGAAATATTGCACAGGAAGAAATGCTGAAATTTATAGGTTTGTACAGGCTAATGGGTATTGTGAAATTTCCTAGTTTAGAATCATATTGGAAACTAGATTCAATGTATTTATTATCATCCAATATTTCACAACGTAAACATGTCATATAATCGCTTCAGTACAATACTTCGCTGTTGGCACTTTGTTGATAGTACAGCACCTAGAAATGTAACAGACCGACTTTTCAAAATAAAGTCACTGCTCCAACCAGTGATCAATAACTGGAAAAATTCACTAACACCAGGAGAATGTGTAGTCATCGATGAATCTATGATGCCGTCTAAAGGCAGAATATCTTTTCGACAGTATAATCCTCCAAAAGCTTATTAATATGGTCTCAAGATATACAAATTGTTAACACAAGAAAGATATGTCTGGGATTATATAGTCTACGTAGGACGTGACCGTGATATAGAGGATTTGGATAAGCCCCGAAGTGTAGTAGCTATTTTGTGCAATGACTTAGTACAAGCAGGACGCATTATTGTGTGCGACAATTTTTAAAACAGCGTTGGTTTAGCTAAGTACTTATTACAGCGAAAAACAGATTTATGTGGCACTCTGCGCGCAAATAGAGTGGATGTTCCTTGGGCCATAAAGCTGAAGAAAAGGGAGCCCAGAAAGGTTGAAGTTATTGCACGTCAGAAAGAAAATATAACGGTTTTGAACTGGAAAGACAAAAGAGATATCGTTATGATTTCTACTTGCCATGGATCTGAGGTGCAAATGTCAGGTGGATATCAGCCAAAAATGAAGCCGAAGGCTGTGCTTGACTACAATGAACGAAAGAAAGGTATAGATGTATCAGACCAACTTTCCAGCTATTACGACCCAAAGAGGAACTCACTCACGTGGTATGAAAAAATTGCCCTTGATCTACTGATTTGTGCATCAGTACCCAATGCAACATTGTTGTATCAACAATTGACCGTGATGCAGGCGCAATAAAATATCATACGGGAATTTCTAAATTTAAATCATCAACCTGGTGCCAGTACATCTATACCACAATGGCCTGGATGCCTTTCATCTGATCATTTTCTGTGGAAAATTGAGCAGAAAGATGATGGCAAAATTGTAAGAAAACATTGTTCTGGGTGCTATAACAATTTTTGAAAATCGGGTGCAATAAAGTGAAAAAAATTGAAACAAAATTTGTAATATGAAGAAAAGTTATTGTTTACCTTGTTTTAAGATTAAACATATGTAAAATAAGATATAATTATAATCATTGTCGTAAAAATTCCTTTTTTTTTATTTTGAATTTTCCTCAAGTAATAAACAATTTTCATAGTATGTTTTACGTTATTTTTAAACTTGGTTACTATCCTAGTAAGCTCAAACCAAAAACAATACAGTCCCAGCAAGTTTCAGACAAATATTCACTATAAAAGTTGTATACGACTCGTGAACCACATGTGTGTCACGAACGTAGTAAGACGTTAAGATGGCACGCTTTGTGAAACATATGTGGCTCACAAGACATGGAACGCGTTAACATCGGTATAAAGATTTGATCACAACGAAACAAGTTCAACTATCCGCCATTTTATTTGAGACGATTCAACTTCGGATTTTTTATTGTGGGGTCCATCATATAGTTCAATCAACCTCTGTACTAAATTTCGTCCAAATCGGAGCTATATGTTACTTTGGTCAGAACAGAAATCAAGATTTTTCGTCTAAGGTGGCCGCCTTTTGCTTTCCCTTGGTGGATCTAGCTTATTAACGAACTTAGTTGGACTACACTTCTCCTAAAAATTAGGTGAAAATTGAGGTAAAATGCGACCTTCAGCGGGGTCACAAATTTCGTTATATATATATATATATATATATATATATATATATATATATATATATATATATATAAACCGCGCATTTTTGTTGTTTTGATATATATGATATATTGTTATTCAATTTGGCTCTGGAGTACGTCATACGGAAGCTACCTGTCGATACGCGAGGTACATTACTATACATGTGGAGCCAAGTAGTGGCCTATGCGGACGACATCAACATTCTGTCACGGTCACTAACAACTGCCAAAGAACTCTTCCTGAAACTCGACAGCAAAGCCAAACTAGTAGGGCTACAAATCAATGAAAATAAAACAAAGCTCATGACGCAGTCGAGGAAAAATACCCCAAATACACAAAATATCAGATTTGCCGGATACAGTATCGAAAATGTTAGCGAATTTGTGTATTTAAGCGCCAAAATAACGAAAGCGGGCAATTAAAGAGACGAAATACGCCGAAGAATACAGCTCGCAAATTAAATATTTTATTCAGTATTGACGATCTTGAAGACCAGCTGCATACACAGGAAAACAAAGCTCCAAGTATACAAATCCGTGATAAGACCTGTGTTATGCTATGCGTGTGAAACATGGACCCTAACCCAAGCATCCGCAAATATATTGAACGCCTTTGAGCGACGGGTCCTGAGGCGAATAATCTGAGCGAAGCTGGACGGGGACCAATGGCAAATTTGATACAACCATGAGCTGTATAAAATTGTGGACAAGCCGGAGGTCTCAAGGATTGTAAGACTGCGGAAGCTGCAATGAGCTGGACACATGAATCGTATAGCCGAACAACGGATACCCAAGAAGGTATTCGTAAGGAGAACTGAAGGCCGGCGGCCATAGGGGAAACCGAGGAAACACTGGTCTGACTCGGTCGACGAAGACAGTTCATCGTTGCTCAGATTTCAAAATTGGAAGACGCGGTCAACGGACCGAGATAGAGAACTAATAGAGAACTAATTCTGTGGTATTTGTTCACATTTTCGGATCTATAGGACACAATTGGAGCATGTTCCAGCACTTTTCCTACCTACCTCGTTATCCTTGGTCTTTCTGCTGGACGCCTACCTTGCTTTCTACTCTTTAATTTTCTTTTAGGAAGTCGATTTCTTCCACTCTTTTATTATGCCCCGCACATCGCAATTAGCTTAATTTTACGCAAGTAAGTAAACAAGGGGTTCATCAAAACTTCATCAAAACGTTCATACGACTCATAGTTGTTGCGGAGTCTCCTTGTTCCTTGTTTTGCTGGGCCGGAGATTTTTCTGAGGAATTCGCGTTCAAATATGTCGACTGCCTTTTCGGATTTGCGCGTCAGGTTCCATGTTTAACATCCATATAACAGCACAGGTTTGACTAGTAATTTTCAAATACGATGCTTATTTTGCTTATGTACGACTTTGGACCTTAGAATGAGAAGTACGGAGTAATGGGTTTTACTTGCGATATTTATGCTGGGTACAATTTCTTCTTATTTGTTGCTTCTTTTATTCACATTTGTCAAAAGTTAGTAACGTCTCAAAATATTGTACTTAAACGCACCCCATATTTACAATAGTAACTACCATCTTTGATTCAAGTAATAGTTCAAAAACAAGTCAGTAAAAATACAGTCGAGGAAAAATACCTAAAATGCCCAAAATATCACACTTGGCAAATACAATATCGAACATTTGGCCAAATTTGTGTATTTAGGCACCAAAATAACGAAAACCGCTAATGAAAGAGACAAAATACGCCGAAAAATACAGCTCGCAAATCAAATATTTTATTCCGTTTTCACGATCTTGAAGACCAGCTGCATATGATACACAGAAAAACATTGCGCCAAGTATACAAATCAGTGATAAGACCTTCGCTATGCTATAGGTTTGAAACATGGACCGTAAGCGGATGCTTATCCGCAAACATATTAAAGGCCTTCGAAAGGGGTCCTGAGAGGAAAAATCGGAGTGAAGCTAGACGGAGTCCAATGACGCATTCGATACAACAATGAGATGTATAAAATTTTTGACAAACCGGAGGTCTCAACGATAGTAAGACTGCGGAAGTTGCAATGGGCTGGCCATATAAATCATATGGATGAACAACGGATAACCAAAAAGGTATTCGTTGTGAGAACAGAAGGGCAGATACCTATGCGGGAACCAAGGAACGCTGGTCTGACTCGCTTGACGAAGGCACTTTATTGCTGCTCGGATTTCGAAATTGAAGGATGCGGTCAATGGACCGAGGCAATGGGAGGCGCTTGTTGCACGAAGCGAAGGCTCGAAAGGAGCTCTAAGACTACGAAGAGGAAGAAGAAAGAAGGTTCATATAAAAGCGGTGGTATCTGCACTTAAATAGTTTATATGAGGTTTAGGCTTAACGTAATCAAACTTTCAAAGTTGAATCATCTATCACGTATGATACTTCTACTGTTTGTTGTTCATTTTCACAAAAACCTATTCCCAATTAGGTTTCTATATTGCTCTTTCTATTTAGTCGTATTGCAGCATGTCTGTTGCAGGCATGATATGCTTAGAACTGTTTTAAATAAGATGCTCTCCAGTGACATAAAGAATGTGTCTCCTACCAAAGCCCGTAATTGAGAGGCAAAAATGAATAAGTTGCGGAGGCATTAATGTGCTAGACAATGATTTTTATGACTGAAATCATAGAACTTACTGTGGTTAATGGACTTGGTTATAGTTTCAAAGTTAAATCAGGTCTTTTTTCTGTCTTTACTAGGGCATTAACCCAAAATTGAAATCAACTGTCTCCTGCTCCTTCTTTCGATTGTTTGCTTGCACTGTGGGTAGTTGTCTGACTATTTTGGCAAGCTAAAATTGGAATCCAGACTTGTTAGTAGTCCTTACATGATTTGTGTATATTTTTATATATGAAACCTCTCACCCACAATTGAATAAGCACATGGAACGTTGGTATACAATATAACTCTTAAGATAGCTGATGTACAGTTTGTCCATTTGTGACAACAGTTCTTCAGATATGCCTTATATTTTCTTTTGCAAAGGTCTGAGGACTTCATTAGAAAAGAGATCTACTTCTAAAGCAAGCCATCCTAAGCAAAGGCTATCAAACGACCAATATACAATATATGAAATTTTTTTTTTTTTTAAACCCTTCGAGCATTGCTTTATTGAGTGTACAGATGCATTTCGAATCATTTGAGTCATCTTCAATCGGTACATGGACTCTGTTGGTTATTAAAACTTGTCTCTTCTTTCAAAACTGATTCTATTACAATGAAACTTTCAAGTCTTACTTTTGATATAAATAGGCAAATTTTAATCACTATTAGAATAGGCAATATCGTAATTCCTAAACCTTCGTTTCATCCTACTAATGCGCAGTTGTTATTCAGTGGCAATACTATCAATCCCTATTGGAGCTAAGTGCAGGAAGTTTTTGGTCCCGAGTTGAATTTCTTTTGCTCAACTCTCCGTAATCAGTCGGAAAACAGCCTCATTGAATGAGAAGAATGGAAGCCCATAAGAAGAAGCAAATATGGTCTCTACGGACTAGTGCATACACTTTATAGCAGCATTATCGGGTTTGAAGCGCACGTTTGAAAATCCAAGGTTAAGAAAACTTTACTGGATACCATACAAGACAACTACAACTGCAGCTTGACAGGTACTTAAACTCTGAACTAAACTAATTGCAAGCAACAAAAACTTTTAATTGACCTATAAACTTACAGCAAATAAGTAAAAGGCACTCCAAATCAAACCTTGAAAGGAACTTGAACTTGGTCCAAAACATGTTTAGTCTACAATACCCATTTTTGGATTTATAGTGCCTAAAATAAATGAAAGATTAAAATATTCCTTTCGGGGACTAATGGTCTCCTTCCTCAATGGTAATATTCTGAAGCTATGTCTTCTGTAGATTGGCTTTTAAAGCAAAAGTTAGATTCAGGTCTACATATTGTGACATGTTATGGTTCGCGGCCAATAATTTTAATGTTCCGGGAAAGTGAAAACGCAATGTCTTTTAAATTAAATTAAATTAAAGTAGCCTATTGACTAAAATTGCACAATCATTAATTTAACTATTTCACAACTTGTCTATTAATATTTTATTTCAACTGTTTATCACTTCAATATCGCTTTTTACTTCCCACTCCACACTATCGCAGTTTACTTTATCGCGGTTGTAATGAATCCCCCCATTCATTCAGCTCGGCTTTATATAGGGTCTCTAGTCATTCAATTCATTTCTCGTACATTGGTGAATTACCTAGAATATTCGAGCAGCTTAATGAATGGGGCAGTGACTCACTTTCAGATGTTGATCATGCTTGGTGGGTTTTCGAGTACATTCGCTTGTTGATGTTTTTAATGGTTGTGAAAACAATTGCGACAGTAGTTTGCAAAATTATTCGTGCATGTAACAATATGCTAAGGTAATTAAAGCGCTTTTTCAGTAATGGTTATTTCAAGGGTAATTAAAGTGACTAACGTAAAGGATTTTACATACCTGTATAACCAACTTGTTGCAATTAGAAAGTTATCTTATGACAATTACAGTAACTTCATTAAGTCACTGTAGCCGTTGCCAATGTCAGTGTTCATACTGTTTTCTTCCGGGACTCTCAATATCCATAAACTTTTGCATGCATCTAGTTTCCTCCAATCTCTTACGTCCGGCGATATTCCCAGATTCTTTCACGTGATTTTATGTTTTTCTTCAATCATATGCCTCACTACCGTGGATCTTGCTGTTTCCCTTCAACTTCGTTTTGTAATTTGTTCCGCTTCTTTGATGTGTTCTAGCCACCTGAGTTCCGCTAATCGTTTTGATCCGATATAAATCATGTCGCACTCCGGGCAAGTGGTCTTACATATACTGCCTATTCCTTCCTCGTTCCTTGTATCCTTTGCTGATCCTAACGCTACTTATAGGCGATATCTTCTGGTGGTGTAGGCCGGACTGTTTCCCGTCTTTCTTATTATCCGTCTGAGCTTTTTCGAGACCACTGTAGGCGTAAGGAGAATCCTTGTTGCTTGTTTGAACAATGTCTTCAGCTGGTTTTTTCGTTGCTCCTGTTCCTTTTTACGTATCCGCTGTTTGATTGTTTTCCGGCTGTACCCATTTTTAATCGCTGTATGAATGATATATTCTTTTTCCAATTGTAATCGCTCTTTTGTCATTGGTACCATAACCACCCGGCGAATCATCGTATCGTATGCTGTAGGCATAGTTGAACCGCATGCTGAAGCTTGTCACATTACAGGAATCCCAAAGCACATGGTTTTAACCGATAGGATCGATGGTGCAGCGTAATGAATACGGTTCCACCTGGATGCTCAACGCGTCAATTCTGTTTATATCAACGACGTTTCTCCCTTATTGATTGAGGGAATACCAAGTCGGCTACCTAAAGCATTTTTGCACGTTACGTGTAATTCGCGGTAGAAGTATAAGACAGCATTCATGGTACCTACGCGACCAGTACACCAGTCTTTTGCCGTCTCCCAAACCAAAACACATTTATTGGACAACGCAATATCATTTGATTTCCTTTTTGTCAATCTAGGAGGCTTACTACTCATAACCGAAAGCTTTTACGAACACCTTGTACTACTCCAGGAAGTGGCACTGCAGATTGGCAAGGCGAATCATTACAACTATGGCGTTCACAATGTGACTATTAATCTGAATATTTTGATTTTCAATATAATAATTTTCATACATGCTCATCTTTTGTGGAACTAGGATTTGTAATTCTTTGCTAAAACTAAAATATCGTAAGTTAGCAGATAAGCCTCCTGTTTCCATTCGGCAGTCATAAGAAATTATGGATACTAAACGAAATTTTTAATTTATTAAATTTATGTACATCAAACGAAAAACGATGTTAAACCTGTCGAGTTTCTAGACTTAAAGTCACTTTCAAAACCATGAACTTCTCGCAGAATTGCATTCATAATTGCCACTCAATTTTTAACCAGTTCGATGAAATCAGATAAATTTTCATTAATTATGTTTTGGCGTTTTGTTTCAGCCTCGAGGTTCTTCCGCAGTTGACGGAACAAATTGCCACTTACCTCGTCTTTGGCAATGTTCCGCTCGATGATCTGATGAGTATCTTTGGATTCATCCAAAGGTAAACTCATAGTGGCCATACTGTAACAATGCCGGATTAAGTTTCCGAGGGAGCTTAATCGTCATGTTAAGGTAAGCAAATCAGTTGAAGCGAGTCCGAGGTAGTAACTATGATTTTAATTTCATGACTTTGGCCAGTATCAGTACCGGATATCTTCCGCTTAGTGATTAGCAAAGAAATTCCAGTAGACCGCGAAATACTTCGAAAAAATTTCCCATGCAATTTAGAGGTTTTTATGAAAAGTTTTTCATGAATAATTTATCAATTGTGAATATCACATTTTGCATCATATTACTCTAAAAACTTATGCGACAGAAAATCTGATCGTTATTGAATCGAAGAACGAGTTGCATAAGTTTATCGATTGAATCCGTACTTATGGGTAAATAACACTGCATAAAATCGTTATCATGTAATGGCCATACCATACCTGAACGACATTGTTTGTAAACATTTAACATACAGCAAACATTACCTACATACCTACTTTTAAACTGAAATTCTTTATCCATTTCCTTTATGCATGATAAATTTGCAACAACAGCGAAACATGTAACGATGTTGGAAAAATTGCTAACTTAGCAGGTATTGTCGACAATGAACCACTTGGAAGATGCCAGACGATCTATTTTATAATATTTAAGCGTAAATATGCCTGCATACTCGCGGTTCTGTCTCAAATTGTTGACTTTCATTTTCACATCAAATTTTCATATTGTTATGTTGTTTTCCATTTGAAAAAACGATTCAGTTGTTCGGGTGTGAGAAAATTAAGTTTTGATAAGGCACTCGACAACGCCGACATAAGATGATGCAAATCGTGGGAAAATTTTGATTTTAATTGTTTTGCATCTTGAATAGTTGAACGTTGCGTAACCTTACATCACATTCTTCGAAGTTTATTGTTAATCAAGATATGCAAACAGTCAAGTTGTCTTTTTTGTTTTTCATGCGAAATGGCAAGAAACGCACATTGGAAGGAGGAATGCTATAACATGAGAACTTGCTCAAAATCGTCTTGCGTAATCTAGTGTTGAGTTCTGCGATGTATCAGCCTTTTGAAGAATGAATGAAGTCTGCTTCTTCTTAGACCACTTACTAATGGATATAACCATTATGATAAGTATGATGTAGTTACGTTATTTTGAAATACTTATGCATAGGATAGGCGGCCAAATATAAGTTTATTTTTAAAAATGCAATAAAATGAAAAAAATCAAATTTGTTTGCTTATATTTTGGCTTTATTCGCAAAAATAAACCTTCCATTTAGTTGTGAAATACAATTTCATTCATATGACTGCCACGGCTGGTGTGACAGTAAGACATTATTGATGGTCTCGGGCCCTACCTGAGCAATGTTTTGCTGAATATTCAATTTCAGTGCTTGAATCGTTAGTGAATTTTCCGCATAACATTGATCTTGCACAGTACACCATAAAAAGAAGGCCAATAGTGTCAAATCGCAGTTTCAACGCGGCCAGCTGATATCGCCAATGAGGCTAATTACACGATTTCCGAGTTTTGTGCACAAAAGATCGATTAATTGATGAGCTGTATGGCATGACGCGCCATCCTGTTGAAACCAAAGGTCAGCTAAGTCCAAATCCTCCGTCTTCGGTCACAAAAAGTCGGTTATCATGCCTCTGTAGCGCTCCCAGTTGACCGAAACAGCATTTTCAGCCTAATTTTCAAAGAAAAACGGTCCAATGATGCCAACACCCCAGAATCCATACTACACTGTCACTTGCTGAAAATGCATTGGGTTCTCGATAATCACGTCTGGGTTTTTCGATGCGGCAGTTTTGTTTGTTCCCGAAATGAAAATCCACCTCATCAGAAAAGATGATTTTTTGAGGAAAATCGGCATCCAGTTTGAGCTGCTCTAATGACTAAACTGAGAAGCGATAACAAAGCGGATGGCCATTCGGCTTCAATTCCCGAGTCATTTGGATCTTGTAAGCAAATAGTCTGAGGTCTTTGAGCAAAATTCTTCGCAGGCTCGTGCGACTAATGTTGAGTTGCTGCGATCGATGGTGAGTTGATGTTCTCAGATTGAGTCGCACACTCTTGGCTACAGCAGCCACATTATCTAGGATTTGCACCGTACGAGTGCGGGGACCTTGAGATTTGTCCACTAGCATGCCTGTCTCACGAACTTTCTTCACAAATCTGCGTACAGCAGGCGCAGTGGGTGCCTCATTTTGGCCAAAACTTATTTTCAAAAAACGCACTGTTTGAGCAAAACAGCACTCACTTTAGAAATAAGATTTGAATACTTCCCAACGTTGTTCAAGCGTAAATTGTTTCGGGGAGGGTTAATACTGACTCATTAACATAATTTTAAGCGGGAAACAGCTTTCAGTCGTAAAATAACATGTAATTTAAAAAGAAACTACTATGTGGCCCACCTGGTATATACTAGTGTGGTGTTTTGCGCATTAAAATTAAATGCATATTGAAATTTATATCAATCCATTTTACAAAAATGGGTTAGAAATCCAAGCTAGCAAGCAAAATACTATTTTTAATCTATACCAGCGGCTGCAGCCCATATAATATAAACATTTGTCAATTTTGTGATGATATGATGAGAAACATTGGATATTATGAATGGCAGTAATAATTACCCTAAATTTGGTTCGAGAATCGTGAGCTCTATACTTTTGGTTGACGAGGAAGCGGAATTCCAAGAATTCGCGGATATAGTGCTATTTAAGAAATAAATATCTTTTTCTTCTTCTTCTTCTTAGCACTACAACCCCTTTTGGGCCTCCGCTTCCTGCAAACAGTGCCTCCAACTGTCTTCGTCCGTTGACCGCGTCTTCCAATTTCGAAATCCGAGCAGCGCTGAACTGCCTTCGTCGACCGAGTCAGACCAGCGTTTCCTCGGTTTCCCAACTGGCCGCCGGCCTTCAGTTCTCCCAACGAATACCTTCTTGGGTATCCGTTGTATGTCCATACGATTCATGTGTTCAGCCCATTGCAGCTTCTGCAGTCTTACAATCCTTGAGACCTCCGGTTCGTCAAAAATTTCAGACAGCTCATGGTTGTATCGAATTCGCTATTGGTCCCCGTCTAGCTTCACTCCGATTATTCGCCTCAGGACCCATCGCTCAAAGGCGTTCAATATATTTGCGGATGCTTTGGTTAGGGTCCATGTTTCACACCCATAGCATAACACAGGTCTTATCACAGATTTGTATACTTGGAGCTTGGTTTTCCTGTGTATGCAGCAGGTCTTCAAGATCGTCAACACTGAATAAAATATTTTATTTGCGAGCTGTGTTCGTCGGCGTATTTCATCTCTTTCGTTACCTGTTTTCATTATTTTGGCGCCTAAATACACAAATTTGCTAACATTCTCGATACTGTATTCGCCAAGTGTATATTTTGTGTATTTGAGGTACAAAATACCGTTTTCTTAGGCTGATACGTATCATAGATGAGTGAGCGTCGTTAAGTGCAAGAAAATTGCATTTTCGTAGTCGACAGTGATACTTGTTGCCCTCCTTGCTAGAGAGTGCCACGCTATTTACCTTCGTCAAAACTAAGGATTCGAGGGAGATAGTTGTCCGTGAGGAGAGGCAGTGCTCACTCAACGATTGGCAGCAGTCTTGGGTGAATTGCACGAAGGGAAGGTGGACTGCGCGCCTCATCCCGGATGTGAGACCATGGCTATATCGAAGGCATGGTGTGACTAACTTCTATCTGACCCTGAATTTGAGCAGGCATGAGTAATTTCAGTCTCACCTGCACAAAATAGGTAATTCACGGTCCCCCAATTGTCGGTTTTGTCCAGGAGACAAAGACAATGCCTGTCACACATGTTTCGCATGCATAAAATGGGACAAGCTGCGAAGGGACCTCTACAGAGAGACGGGAGAACTCACTCCGGATAATATAGTTGCGATGATGCTCGAATTAATTGACAAATGGAACCAGGTGGCACATTATGTTGGGGCAGTCTTATAAGATGAAAGGGATTCACAGCAGCTTAGGGCTGGGGGATCGCTTGTCTGGCAATTCCTCTCCCCTCTCGCTAGAAGAGGGATTCACCAGCTTGAAGGCGCCTCACAGCGTAGCAAAACGAGACCTGGCCCGAATTAATGTGTCAAACGGTTACAGGCTAGGTTCTTAGGTTGACAGGAAAGGTGTTTAACATAGTGGGTCGTCGAGTCGAGTTCTTGCGAGCATGGTTACAGGCTAGGTTCTTAGGTTGACAGGAAAGGTGTTTAACATAGTGGGTCGTCGAGTCGAGTTCTTGCGAGCATGAGAGTCCCACACTCTGTTCGTAAATGGCATTCTCTTCCTAAGCACAAAAGAAGGTGCAAATGCAAATAACGTGACAAAAAGAATATAGAATGGGTTCATCTAAAAACGGATAATGATTGCAAAATCGGCTTGGAATATAAATTAAGAGACGAATGTTTGGTGGTTGATTTTAACTAAATGATCATACAAGCTTCCTAGTCCATACCAATTGAGGTTTCCGTATAATGCGCCAATTTTTTTTTAAGACATTGACGCTGATGCTCAAGGTTATTAAGACTGGCCTGCCTCAATAACTGAAAGGCACACATAGACTTTGATGAACTGAAAGGCAATGGTGAGAAGAAAGGAAAAACAGTCACGTTGTTTCTTTTACAGCAATACGAGATACTCCGGTTGAATAGAGTCATGAAAAGTTTCTCACAAGAACCATGAATCGTGAACAAACAGCACTAAAGAAAGCCTTAACAGCAGTAAAGAAAGTCTTAAAAGAGATTGAGACATATAATCAAACTGCACCCAGATGCGGCAGCGGTAATGGAGAATATAAGGATTGCGCGATTGGGTTCTTGGATTGAGGGCAGTCAGTATTGGACTTTGAGAATAAGAGGGATTGATTTTGTGCGGTGTTGGAAAAAGGTTTTGTCGATTTGGAGTGCGGGAACAAAAGCCTTGATTTGGGTTGGGAGATGAAAGTGGAATCATGAGGGGACGAGCGTTTGGAATTGAATTTTTAGTGTCGGAAGTTTGGAAGTGGTAAAAAAAGAAAAAAATAGAACTGAAATTGGATTGAAATTCAGTGGATATAAATCAGAAGTGAAAGGAGTGAAGTGAGACAGACATAAGAAACTATTAACTAAAATTTAAATATACTTTTGAAAGTTAACCACCCACATTGTGGTGGAAGAAAAATCAAGTGTGATACAGACATCAAGATTTAAAGGATCTGATGTCACGCCTGTTAAATTATAAAAGAATAGCTGATGAGTGAAGTGGGAATTCGAAAAGCAAGTGTGCAATTTTGAGTTTTCCGCAAGTAGACAGAGCAGAATAAATGGATAGTGCTGATGAAAGTAGCCGTTGCGTTTTTGTTTTTGTGATTTTAACTTTACAATCTAATTTTTAGCGACCCCACGCTTCGTTTGTTGTATTTCACTGAACGCTCGAAGTTCTGCAAGGTAAGAAGTGAGTACAAATTTGGTTTTTTTTTCTTTTTATAATATTTTATAAACTTGAATATTTTACAGTAGCTTTTTTTATTATATTCTTTATCATATTGAATAAGTTTATGCTGGTATATTTTAGCTTATTTTTTTATGTTGTTTTGTTTTTAGTAGTTTTTTCATATTTTTATTCTTCATATAATTTGATTTGGATTAGAATTTGTGAATTATATAAAACGGCCATGTCGCGTTAAGACCATAATCTTTCATTTCTTAAAATGAGGTGGCTCAGCATGAGCAGAATGTATCCCGAAAGTCCCACGACACGACTGAGCGCTAGCCGGCCTCAGTATGCCAACCCAGGTTACTCACTCATCGGCGAGACACATAATGTTGCAACTGCGGTGGCTTCCGTGGTTGCAACAAAGATCTGCTCAATCGTCGATCATCCTGCTCTGAAGCTAGCTTGGTACTCTCCAATAATTCCGTCAGCATAGACTTCCAATCGCTGCTCAATTATTTTGTAGAACACTTTGTAGCACGTGTACAATATGTTAAGTATATCCCTATGTAGTTTTAAAAACATAGTCGATCTCTTTTTTTGTATATTGGACAGATCACAGTTTTGTGTCTGTCCACCGGGATATTCTCTTCGATCCAGATTTTCACAATGAGCTAATGCATGTGCATACAGAGGATTCTTTGCCAAACTTCAATGGCTCCGCCAGGATTTCGACTAAACCAGGCGATTTATTTAGTTTGAAATATCTGAGCTCAGATTCAAACCAACAGTGCTTTCGACTAAAATAGAGGTCGAATTTAAAATCCCTAATAGAGAAACCGTATTTTATTTTTATGGGATTAATCTTAAACTTTTTTATAAATTCTAAATGTCGAAATCGATATTTTCGATAATATCAGGACGTATTTATCGGCGATACGATAATATCGATAATTTCCTGAACCAATTGTATCGTATCATTATTGGTATCGTCACACTGAATATCGTATCAAAAATCGATACGATATCGATATTTTTTTCGATTATCGTGAAGGCCTAGTGATAGGTTGTTGTTTAAAGTGACCCTTTGATTATTTAGCAACAAAATTCTTCCACTAAAAAGTTCAATGATCTAATTTATATATAAAGAGCTTATACCGATGTTGACTAGAGTTTATTTAAGCAGGTTCAGATCCACGTATTTGTATGCATTGGTAATGTCGAGAAAGACTGTCATTTTGAACTTGCAGCCTTTATCTTATTTTAAAAGCTATAATTAAAACTGAAACGCCAAAAGGATAAAATGAATTGATTCCCCGTATTCCAATAATCTCGACCGATTCACCATTTCATTTTAAGAGATTGCAGTTTCCCCTGAAAGTAGCATGTACAATGACAATCAACAAAGCTCAAGGACATATGCGTCAAGTCGCAGTTGTACATTTAGAAAAAAAAACTTTTTCCCATGGGCAACTCTTTGTAGCGTGCTCACGAGCATAGTACATTCACATAGTATCCACACTTTCCATTAACCATGTGTTGCAAGCTTTCTGAATTTTCCCAGGGACCGGTTAGCTAAGCCGAGGCCTGTCGTGTTCAAAAACCAAATAAAATGTCCAACGCACGTGTTCTTTTACGCATTTCAGAAAATGGGAGTACTGTCAGATCCTAACAAAAAACAAAGATTGCATTGAACGAACTTGTTTTTCTGCAAAGTTATTTATTTTTAGGGTTTTGTGCTAAAATACAAAACGCTATTGCAATCACGACCTGTGTCCGTCTGTCCGTCCGTCCGTCCGTCTGTTTGTCACAGCACTTTTTCTCCGAAACTATAGAAGCTACAGCCATGAAAGTGTGTGGGAAGGTCAGAAGTGGTGACTTCTTGAAAGTTCAAGGGTGGATAATTTTTCGAAGGGGTTTAAGGGGGGTCTCCCCATATAGGGAGGTGACCCTTTAAAAAAAAATTTCACCATGGGTAGTCGAGTGGTGTCATTGGAAAGGTCTTAATGAGATATTTTCAAAACAAGTCTTAAAATTGCCTTATCAGCACCGAGGGGGGCAGGGGAAGGGGAAATGTACGAACTTTTCGCATACCCCCCTCGCGATTGGACACCTTCCATCCGAAAAACCAGAAAAAAATCATGAATGGAGGCCTTTATGAGTGTAACAACAACAAATACGTGAGAAGTCAAAATTCACTCAACTTTGTTAGTAATAGTATGCTTTATCGATTTTACGTTTTCTTGAATAAAATCTTAAAAGTGCCCTTAAATTTAATAAAATCTAGTACAAAGATGACTATTTATAAGATAAATCCGTCCTGAAAGTTTCACAAAGGTCGAATGGTATTTAACGAAGTTATATCGTATAAGCTAAACTTTTTTTTTTGGATCATTTCACCCTTTTCACATCAACTTAATGTAAATCTATACGACAAATTTGCTCTACATTTGAAGCTTATCTAACGTCGCGCGGATATCGATCACTCTTTCGGATGGCTCCGATAGCTTTTTAAATTACCTGTGGAATTGTTTGCAGCTACATAAATGAGTTGCACATTTTTAATAATAATTTTTCTGAAAAATTATTAGAGGAGAAAAATGTTAGAAGAAGGTGGTTTCGACGTGTGCACTAATCTCTCCTCAGGCGATCACTCTTAGATACACACCGGTGATGGCGACCACCATTTGTCGTATAGATTTACATTAAGTTGATGTGAAAAGGGTGAAATGATCCAATTAAAAAGTTTAGCTAATACAAATACTTACAAGAGAAATTTACCTTGAATATAACTTGCAGATACAAAAACATATTGATTTTGCATAAGTAGAAAAAATAAAAATTAACTCCCTCATCTCTGAGCATGGTGGTCGCCATCACCGGTGTGTATCTAAGAGTGATGGCCTGAGGAGAATTAGTGCACACGTCGAAACCACCTTCTTCTAACATTTTTCTTCTCTAATAATTTTTCAGAAAAATTATTATTCAAAATATGCAACTCATTTATATGTAGCTGCAAACAAATCCATAAAAAGTAATTTAAGAAGTTATATCGATTTGAATTTTCCTGTATTACTGTGGAACAATATCGGCCGTATAACTATGGAAACATATGGCTATGGAACCATATGCGCTTTTCACCGACTCAGACACTACAGCTTTGCTACGATTTGCATGAAAATTTCAGGAATGATAGGTTTCATAAATCTCTTTGAGAATTGGTTCAGCCAGTGGTATCAGTAATCGTAAAACAAAATAGTGGCTGTTTTAAATGCGAAGATTGAATAATTTTGAGTTATTTTTCCCCAACTTCAACGTTTAAGGTGCATGCTTTTAACACTTGGTTCAATTTAATGAATGAATGAAGATGAGCACCTACAATTAATACTCATAAGTGAAACAAGTTGAGGAGGCAGGAGAGAGCTCCAAGCAAAAGGGCTTTGTAACCATTCTAGGATTCGAAAAAATAGGCCATTAATCGATGATTACAGCACAGGGGAGTGGCCCCTGAAAAAAATTTCATCAAAGGTAGCCGATATGAGTATCAAATGAAAGTT
Source organism: Odontomyia ornata (assembly GCA_963969285.1). NCBI lineage: Eukaryota > Metazoa > Arthropoda > Insecta > Diptera > Stratiomyidae > Odontomyia > Odontomyia ornata. The sequence goes on along the minus strand of OZ017738.1, from coordinate 341,582,828 downwards.
CTCTATGGGCACTTTGCAAAACAGTTCTTATACTGAAATTTTTGCTTCAGAGTGTTTCCTCCCTCGCGAATGGACACCTATGATCTAAAAAATCTGAAAACATTATCAAGGGAAATATTTCTGAGTATAACAATACCAAATACCTCAGAAGTAAAAATTCGTTCAACTTTGTTAATAATAGTATGATCTTCGAATTTCCTTTTTTCTTCAATAAAATCGTCTTTGGCATGTTTCTTGATTTTATTCGTTGCCGCTGGCTGCATTTTGTAAGTTGAGTACAAAACCCTTCTGACATGAGCGTAGGTCTGTCTACCCAACTTGTTTTGAGACTGGTAATCCTGTTATCTCTCATCAAAGCACATGTTTATATTCGCGCCAATCCTTTCGTCAGCATTACCCTACCTTCCTGCTGCCAAAGATTTATGGCTCGCTCTTCGGCTTGTGTTCGGTTTTTTCCGGGGTCTATGTTGAGTGTGGATACTATGTGAATGTACTATGCGCACGAGTATCGAGCCAAAAAAAATCTTTTTGCTTTGGCGCTGGATGGAAGAACAACAAGTTTAAGTAGCAGGAGAGTGCTCTTGCCAGAAGGGTATTGCAAAACAATTAGTAAATCAAACAATATATTTTGCATATCAAAACTTGACTTATATACAGATTTCATAAATTGAGTTCCGTAGCCGTAGACGGTCCCAAGCCCGTTTGAGAAAGGAAGAGTGAGTTCCCTGTTTCCCTAACCCATAGCTTCCATGATTTCTCATCCCAAACCTCCCAATTAAATGGTAGTAAATGCTCCTGGGGTCGCACATTGGGTTCACTGGTTCCCTAATAATGTGACATTAAATGCCGAGAAATGCTAATAACTGGAAATACATCTACAGCTCTGCTACTAAATCCTACTTACGCCTCCTTTGTGAGGGCGTGAGAGGGTGAAGGCGAATCTGCCGCACCTGATACCGGAATTGACGTAATTACTATGCCGCCGGAATGAAGATTGGGCGACGGGCTAACTCCCCATCCCTGGAAAACTTTTGAATGTTTCGAAGCCTGCAGATGGGCCTCGGAATGGATTAGACTCACGGCAACGACCTCGTAAACGAAAAAAGGACTATGGCATTGGATCCGGGAATGTCAGATCACTCAATTACCCTGGCAGTCCAGGAAACGAATCAGACTGGAAACGACATTCAAGACATGAGATCGCACACAATATTCAAAAGTGGTAAGCGTACTGGAAAACGAGAATTCGAAGTGGCCTTCATTGTGGATAGGGAGTTCAAATTGCATGTTATTCATTTTAAGGCAATAAACAAACGGCTGTGTGCGATCCGTATAAACGCGAAATTCTTTAAAATCTGGTTGATTAATATTCACGCCCCGACCGAAGAAAAGGACGAAAAAACGTAGGAAACGTTCTACAATCACCTGGAACGACTGGTCGAATCATTGCCTACAAACGACACAAAAATCATTCTGGATGATTTCAACGCTAAGGTTGACAATGGGTTATCTCATCGGGGAACGACTGGAGGATATAGCCTCCACGATGAAACAAATGACAATGGCCAGCGCCTGATTGACTTTGCATGTAGCAGAAATCTAGTCATTAATCGACTTGCTTCCCACATCTGTGCATTCATAAAATGACCGGGGTATCATTGGATGGCAACACACAAAACCAGATCGATCATGTTCTGATCCAACAACGTTGGGCTTCGAGCATACTTGACGTCCGTACATACCGAGAAGCTAATTGTCACTCAGATCATTACTTGATCAAACTAATCTATCGATGTCGTATGTCAAAGGCATATACGGCGAAGACCAGCCCGCTGCGAAAATGTGACATCCAAAGGCTCCAAATGGAGCCTGTAGCCGAAAATTTCACGGAGACCCTCGACAACCAGCTGGCTCCCATCTTATCCGACGCATCGTCAAAGACGAGCACGGAGCTCTTAATTAAAGTGAAAGCGGCTATTAAGACCATGGCAGAACAGACGATCGGACTTCAAGCCTGGCGCAAGAGGAATAATTGGTTGGATGATTAGTGCCAGAATGTGTTGGATAAAAAGAATCAGGTGTACAAAGAATATGTAGGTAGGAAAAACAGGAGGAAGAGACAACACTATGCAAATCTCAGAAGAGTAGCGAAAAAGATAATTAGGATTAAGAAAAAAAAATACTATGACGACCAATTCAGAAGTATAGATATAAGTGTTGCGAGCAACAACACGAGACAAGCAAACAAAGTAATGAGAAGCCTGAAACGTGGTTATCAGCCCAAAACCACTCTCTGTCGTGATGACGTCGGCAATATCATCGCTGATGGAACGAAGATTAAGGAAAGATGGGCATCATATTTCAAGCACCTTGTTAATCCTCCGCACAGTTCCAGAGAATCGGAGCCTATAGATATCTGCGGAGAGCTTTCATTGGCTCCACCAACTCTGGATGAAGTTTTTACATCATAAAACCCCAAAAGAATAATAAAGCGCCACGCATAGATGAGAAACCAGTGGATCTCATCAAATATGGTAGCAGTAGTGTTCATCAAGCTATTCACAAAGTCTTCGAGCACACTTGGCAACAAGAACATATGCCGAAAGAGTGGAGCCAATCAATTATATTCCCTATCAACAAAAAAGGTGACAAGCTACAGTGCAAATATTATAGAGGCATATCATTACTTTGTGGGGCGTACAAAATATTTTCAAAGATCTTAGAAAATAAAATCAGATCATACACCAACAGTATTATTGGAGAGTATCAAGGTGGTTTTAGAGCAGGTAGATCGACGATAGACCAATTGTTTACAGTGAAGCAGATACTTGAAAAGTGCTGGAAGTTCAACATAGACGTTCACAAAATTTTCGTTGACTTTAAGCAAGCATACGACAGTATTGATCGTAACATACTGTAAAAAATAATGCTTTGCTTTGGCATCCCAGCCAAATTAATCCGTCTTACCAAAATGACAATGACGTCGACGCCCTCCCAAGTCCGCATCAATAACGAACTCACCGATGCCTTTGACCTTTGATATGGGCTGGCCCCATTGCTATTCAATTTGGCTCTAGAGTACGTCATAAAGAAGCTTCCTGTCGATACGCGAGGTACATTACTATTCAAGTCGAGCCAAGTATTAGCCTATGTGGACGACATAAACATTTTTTCACGGTCGTTAACGACTGCCAAAGAACTCTTCCTGAAATTCGACGCGAAGGAAGCCTAGTAGGGCTACTAATTAATGAAAATAAAACAAAGCCCATGATGTAGTCGAGGTAAAATAAGGCGTCAAAATAACGAAAACGGGCAATGAAAGAGACGAAATACGCCAAAGAATACAGCTCGCAAATAAAATATTTTATTCTGTTCTGACGATCTTGAAAACAAGACAAACCAAAGTTCAAATTATACAAATCTGTGATAAGACCTGTGATAGCTATGGGTGTGAAACATGGACCTTAACCCAAGCACCCGCAAAGATATTGAACCCCTTTGAGCGACGGGTCCTGAGGCGGATAATCGGAGCGAAGCTAGACGGGGACCAATGGTGAATTCGATACAACCATGAGCTGTATGAAATTTTTGACGACCGGGAGGACTCAAGGATTGTAAGACTGCGGAAGCTGTAATGGGCTGGCCACATGAATCGTATGGATGAACAACGGATATCCAAAAAGATATTCGTTGGGAGAACTGAAGGCCGGAGACCAGTGGGGAAACCCAGGAAACGCTGGTCTGACTCGGTCGACGAAGACATTTCATCGTTGCCCGGATTTCGAAATTGAAGGACGCGGTCAATGCACCGAGACAGTTGGAGGCGCTGTTTGCAGGAAGCGAAGGCCCGAGGGGCTGTAGTGCTATGAAAATAAATTGAGTTGAAAAAACTTTGATGGTTATTTTAAACTCGCCACCATTTTGTTTCAAGTGTTTTGACCTCGTCGCTTAATTAGTCATGATAACACATCAATATTACAAACCATTTCTAAAATTTTTATCAAAATACCTACAAATTCCTACATTGTAGTGTCTAGGTCCGTTGCAAATGTGTATTTCCCTAGTATCATGTGTTAATGTTGTTGTAGTTGTTAAATATTCAATCGGCTATAACTTAGCTGCTTATTGTTCAATCATTGTGAAATTTTCTGGACACATACAAGTACTTTAAAAAAACTTAAACTGTAGGTTTGATTTTATAGGCAAAAATGTAAGATATATAAAACGCACTATTATTAACAAAGTTGATCGAATTTTGACTTCTGAAGTATTTGTTGTCCTTGTACTCCGAAAGCCACAACTCTGTAATTTTTTCAAATTTTTCGGGTCAAAGGTGTCCAATCGCGACCTTATAATTTTTTTCGTGGTGAAGCTTTGAAGAGGGCATCACTTTGCACCTACTGGCAAAATCTTATGTTTCTAGCTTATGTAGTTTGCGAGAAAAGTGGTGTGACACACGGATGGACGGACAGACAGGACGCGATTTTAGTAGGGCATTGTAAAATGATTTTACAATACCCTAAAAAACATAGTTTATGGAAATGTGTTAAGATAAGATATTCACAGCAAGTCACAGCACTATGCAGTTACTTTTTATTTGAATGATTAGCAAAATTAATAAAATAAAAATATAGAAAAGGCTGCCCCAAGTAACGCGGACCTAGTAAATCATACAGCAGTCTATAAAAGAAATATTTATTGTACTTACATGTAAACATATGGACCCAATTCATCTAGAGCCGGTTTCGATCCATTATTTAAAAATTCGTCGGCATTTGTTACATTGTAAACGTAAATTTTGATGACTGGATTGACTGGCGGTTTCGACCACCATCCAAATGTTTGGCCACCAGGACGTAGAGCAACTTGACTGTCTATAATTACCCTAATTAGAGCTGAAAATCCACATGTGACTAGCACTCCGAGTATTAATAGGATTAACGCAAATCCAATTGCAAACCCTGCAAAATAAAAGAGAAAAGAATTAATTAGGGCATGCTGTATCAAAGATTATTTCTTGTTAATTTTAAATGAGATCACTCTGCAATGTAAAATATAAACAATAATCAAATTTCTTCGTTTTGAAGGCTTTATTGTTCATATGTAATGGCCTTGTAGCGAAATTTTAACTAAACAAACGTAGGCCAAGAGGACAGTGAAACGAGGTCGTTACACTGAAATTATGCACGGGAACTAACAGAGACCTACAAATTTGTTTAACATTTCCACCATTAAAAGTTTTAAACATTTACTTTTTGCTCATTTAACTTTTTTAAACACATTCATTATGAAATCATCGTCAACGTATCATTGAAAAACTTCAATGAAATATTTTTTAAACAAATGTGTGAAAAATACAACAGCTCATTCATGCTGTGATGTTTCATCACAGAGCCAAGAGAGAGAGGTCTTTGAAACGAATTTCTATCATAGTGACCTTAATTATTTTTACATTGACTCTTTTGCGGATGGAAATATATTTGTTCGAGATGCTAAAAGCAAATTTTTCCTGAATGAGCTATTCATTTCCCACAATTTCATTATTGTTTATATGCGAGAAACTCTGGTATAATTTTCACAATGACTTATCAAGTTTAAATGGCTAGATCTTATTTTTGGACCTAACGGAAACTATGCAAATTTGTAAACAATAGGATTGTAGTAAGAAAATTGAGAATGGAGTGGTTTATTTGCACAATTCATTCATTCGTATGTGATAGTATTAAATTTCCTCCATTTTTCCCGTTGTAAAATAAAATGTTGACTTTTTTGTGCAAAAGTCTTTCCTCCAATAAATTGGCTATAATCGTTTGATGGTTATTTACACTCATAAATTCCACAAACAATAAAGTTTATGCGATGAATTTCTTTTTAAGTGGTTTATTATCGTTGATTTCGATTAAAAGTCATGATGGTAAACATTTATAGGAAGGTAATATCTTAGGTTGCTTTTGTTAAAAATCAATGGCAATTTTCAAAAAATTCGATTTTTGATAGTATTCCATACACAGTACATATGTACGAGCACGGTTCAAATATGATCGAGACAAATGCTCTGACACGTTTATTTGCCATCGAAAAAATTTACAAAAATTTACAGTTTTTCTAGGTACTCCGCCTTACAAGTTGCGCATTTTGTCCATTACGGGAAGCTTTTTGATGCCGGTATCGAAGAATTCCTTGGGAAACTCGGACAGCCATGTGCGTACGAACTCCTCTACCTCGTCGTCGGTGTTGAATCTTTGACCTCCGAGGGCTTCTTTCAGTGGTCCAAAGATGTCGTAGTCGCAGGGTGATAAGTTCGGACTGTAGGGAGGGTATTCCAGTACCTCCCGACCCAATTCCGATATTGTATCGAGAGAAGAATTGCACTTCGTGCTGGAATGCTCCTCCGTTTCGAGCGTTATTTTGCGATATTGAAGGTTTTCGTGGATGACAGACTTTACACTACCAATGCTGATGCCGACTTCAGCCGAAATATCTCGAACATTCATCCTACGGTCCTTCCAATCAAATGGTCTACGGGGCAAATGTTGTCTGGTGTGATGCTGCTTCGCGGTCGACGATCATGCGGCTCATTCTCGACGGTTTCGTGACCATCCTTGCTTTGGCCCATTTAAACACAGTAACTCTACTCAGGCACCCGCTGCCAAACTGATTTCGCAAACGCATAAAAATTTCCATGTTTTTAACAAGTTGGGTAAACAGACCTACGCTCATGTCAGAAGGGTTTCGTATTCAATTTACAAAATGCAGTCACCAGATCGAATCACATCAAGAAACATGTCAAAGGCAATTTTATTGGAGAAAATATGAAATACGAAGATCATACTATTATTAACAAAGTTGAACGAATTTCGACTTCTGAGGTTTTTGGTATTGGTATACTCATAAATATCTCCCTTGATAATTATTTCACATGTCCAGCCGCGACGGAGGAAACACATTTTTCATGTATTTACCCCCTGTGCCCCACTGACGCAAAAACTGGCAGTTTAACAACTGTTTTGAAAAGCTTCCATGTAAACTTTTATTTCATACTCATATCAGCTACGTTTGATGAATTTATTTTTTCAGGGGCCACTCTCCTGTACTGTTATCATCGGTTAATGGGCAATTTTTTCGAATCCTAGAATGGTTACAAAACCCTTTTGCTAGGAGCTCTCTCCCGCCTCCTTGACTTGTTTCACTTATAAGCATTAATTGTAGGTACTGAGCTACAGTCATTCATTAAATTGAATCAAGTGTTCAAAGCATGCACCTTAAACGTTGAAGTTGGGAAAAAATAACTCAAAATTATTCAATCTTCGCATTTAAAACAGCCACTTTCTTGTTTTACGATTACTGATACCACCAGCTCAACCGATTCTCAAAGATATACATGACACCTATCATTCCTGAAATTTTCATGCAAATCTTAGCAAACCTGTAGTGTCTGAGTCGGTAAAAAGCGCGTGTTGTTCCATAGCCATATGTTGCCATAGTAATAAATGCAGCGCATATTGTTCCATAGTAATACGGAAAAATTCAAACCGCTATAACTTCGCTAAATATAATTCAATCTTTATGAAACTTTCAGAATAGATCAATCTTATAAATAGTCATCAGTGTACTGAATTTAATTGAATTTAAGGGATTTTATTCAAGAAAACATAAAATCGATAAATCATACTATTACTAACAAAGTTGAGTGAATTGCAACTTCTCACGTATTTGTTGTTGTTGTACTCATCAAGACCTACATTCTTGATTTTTTTCAGATTTTTCGGATCACAGGTGTCCAATCGCGAGGGGGGGGGGGGGGACACAAATTTTTCGTGTATTTCCCCTCCCTGTGCGCCCCCCGAAGCAAACTTTGCCAAACTTAGACCTGTTTTGAAAAGTTCTCATCGGGACCTTTCATTTGATACCCATATCGGCCACCTTCAATGAAATTTTTTTTTCGGGGGGTCACTCCTCTATATGGGGAGACCCCCCTTAAACGCCTTATACAATTTTTTCATATTTGAACTTTGAAGAGATCACCACTTTACACCTACATACAAAATTTGATGTTTCTAGCTTAAGTACTTTCCGAGAAAAACTGCTGTGACATACGGACGGACGGACGGACAGACAGACAGACGGACAGACGGACAGACAGGACGCGATTTTAGAAGGGTTTTGTAAAATTATTTTACAAAACCCTAAAAACGAAAGACACTTGGCGCTTGCCGTTCATTCATTGTCGTATCACGCACGTGAAACATGCACTCCCGACGAAAACCATCCCATACTGTTCGCAAGGGACGCAGCTATCACATACTCAAGCCACGGCCTTCAAAACATACATACGCGCCATTAACAGTGTTTGCCTCCATCATATTTGAACCACGCTCGTATATACCTCTTATCTTGCGTGATCTATTTAATCTTGGTACACGCCTGAAGCAACACAACGTAAGCCCAGCTTCAGGAAAAAGTTTGAAGTAATCATGTTTTAATAATATTCAGTATGATTATAAGAACTTGAAACCAACAAGTCAGATAAGCAAGAGCGAGATTCCGAAGAAAGTTTTTTCATGGCATGAATCGATGACCATCAATCGATGACTTCAATTATTCAATCCAATACTTGCATAAGAACCCGTTGAAATTTATCCAAAAGATGCAGAGTTTCGTTCATAAGCATTTTTTCTGAATGCTCCGCCAATTGAACATATGCAAATTAAAAAACAATTTAAAGTTTCATGAAAATCCGAAGAAAATAAAAGTGTCTAGTTCGACTTGAAATATGTATCAACCATCGGCATGTGTTATTGTTGTTGTAATCCCATATATTTGAAATGGCGACAACTCACTTGCTAATGATCTGATTTCCATAAAAATAAAATTTTTAGAGCATAAGGATCTTATACTTATAACTGTGAAACTTCAAGAAGCTCGGTTTTATGGGGGGAAAAGGTAAAATTTTCAAATTATAATATTGTATAGTACTACTAAAAAGGTGTGACAATCTTGATTATTGGGCCTACTTCGTGATTTTTTCTTCAGGTTTTTCAGCTAAGAGATAGGAGATACCAATTTTTGCCTCCCCCTTTTTTTGTGGTAGGGAGGTGAATGCTATTTATGCACAGAGTGTGGGACTCCCATGCATGACTAGACCACATACTAAACATCTCCCCTGTCAACCTGAGAACCCAGCCTGGAACCGTTTGACACATTACTTCGGGCCAGGTCTCGTTTTGTTACGCCGTGGGGCGCCTTCAAGCTTGGGAGTCCCTTTTCTAGCGGGGGGGAGGGGGAAGAGGAAATGCCAGCAGAGCGATCCCCCAGCCCCAGCGTCCCCAGCTGCTGTGAGTCCCTTTTATATTTTAGGACTGCCCGAACTATTGTGCCACCTGGTTCCATTTGCCAACCGATTCGAGCATCACCGCAACTATATTATCCGGGGTGAGCTCTCCTGTCTCCCTGTAGAGTTCGCAACCTGACCTATTTTGTGCACGCAAAAAATGTATGACAGGCATTGTTCTCGTCTCCTGGGCGAAACCGACGATCGGGGGACCGTAACATACCGATCTTGTGAGGTAAGACTGGAAACACCCATGCCCGCTCAAAAGATGGGTCAGATAGAAGTCAATCTCACCATGCCTTCGATTTAGCCACGGTTTTACATCCGGGATGAGGCGCGCAGTCCACCTTCCCTTCGTGCAATTCACCCAAGACTGCTGCCAATCGTTGGATGTGCGCTGTATCTCCTCGCGAAGAACCATCGCCCTCTCATCCTCGTTTCGACGCAGGTAGATAGTGAGGCGCTCTCTAGCAAGGAGAGCAATAGGTATCACGCTTGCAATGACTTTCACCGCCAAATCAGAGACTGCCGGATACGAAGATGCAATCCTCAGCGCTCTTCTTCTCTGTACCTGTGCCAGGCGTTTTCGGTATGCCTTCTTGCTGAGAGTGTCGTCCCATACTTCTGCTCAGTACAGTAGCTCTGACCCAACAGCACTCATCAAGGGACTTTTTTTTGGTGGGCTGGGGCCCCTCTACGTTGGCCATAAGCCAACTCAGAGTTGATACTTCTAAAGTAGCCTTTTCAACCGTTGCCCTGATTTGCTCAGAGAAACTCATCTTCGAGTCGATCAGTAGCCCCAGGTACTTCACCGCTGGCTTCGATTCGATTCGTAAGTCGCCAATACTGATCATCCTTACTCTAGGGATTCTCTTTTTTGTCAAGATGACCACTTTTGTTCTCTCCAGTGCTAAACTGGCCCCGCGAGGAGTCATGCAGTCTCTCACTCGGCCCATTAGCATACCTAGCCTGATTTGCGCCTGCTCAACTGCGTCCAGCAACCAGAGCCACAACATCATCCGCATAGCTGATAAAGCGCGACTCATCTGGCATCTCCAGTCTCAGTAGCCCGTCGTAAGACACGTTCCATAGATCTGGACCAAGGATAGGTCCTTGGGCAACACCCGATGCAATTTCCATCCTTCGTTGGCCCTGTGTCGTGTCGTAGAGCAGGCTTCAATCTTTTAGGTAGTCCCTCAAAAGCCGCATTAGATATTCTGGAGCTTGAAAAGGGTTTTCCAGCGTATCCACAATATCCACCTATCTAGCAGAGTCGAAGGCGTTCCTGACGTCGAGTGTCACCAATAAGACGATCCGTCGCTTGGTGCGACGATATGCCTCTGCCTTTGGGACCACGCTCACAACCTCTGCAATCCCATCAATGGTAGAGCGTCCTGCTCTAAGGCCGTACTGTCGAGGAGATAGGTCCCCAGCAGCGCGAATCGCGTCTTCCCTTGATGAGTTTCTCTAGCACTTTCCCAGCCGTGCCTAGCATGCATAACGGGCAGTATGCAGACGGCGATTCGGGATTTCCCTTCCCCTTATTGATCAGCACGAGCCTTGCCACCTTCCATCGTTTCGGGAAAAACCCATCCCGAAGGCAAGCGTTGAATGTGCTGAGCAACAAGTCAGGAAAATGGTGATAGACAAGCCAGAACATCTCAGCTCCAACACCATCTGGACCTGGAGCCTTCCTCGCTTTCAATGAGAGGACTGCCTCTTCCAGTTTCGGCTGTGTGAAGAGTGGACACTCGACTGCTGTTTCACCATGGACAGCATCAACACGGACGGGATGGGCGGGGAAGAGTGCTCGCACGACCTCGTCCATCTTTTCCGCATCATGTATGCAAGGCTTCCGTAGGGCGCCAAGCTTCCGCATAACTAGCTTGTAGCCAAGACCCCATGGATCTTTGTTCACATTATCCACTAGATCTTGCCAGCAGCGAGCCTTGCTATTGTTGATCAATTTGCGAAGGCATTTCCTGGCCGACTTATATGCTGCGGCGTAGTTGCTTGCCTCGTCTCGGCTCCATGCCCACCAGTACACTATGGGCTTGCCGTGCCAGGGTTTTCGACGGGGCATAGAAGCTTTGTAAGCAGTCGTGATGATACTAATAAATGAGTTCAACACGTCTTGGGCTGCCAGTTTTTCCGTCCCCTCCGAAGCCCCCTTCAGCGGTACACCCGCTGTGAGAATGAACCTCTCGGCATCCATCCTCCCGATGTTCCATCCAATTGTAGAATGCCGAGAGCACGGACGTCGGGAGACAACATCGCTTATCTCAAGCAAAATGCACTGATGATCACTGGCTGAGTAGTCCTCTAATTACTCTCCAGTTGTGTATCTTCCATACTAAGGACTCCGAGGCAAGTGTCACGTCTGGTACGGTTCCTTCACATCTAATACGGTCTAAGGTTGGCGTATTGCCGGTGTTTAGTACGACGTGCGCCATCCTGGCCGCCATTTCTAGGACTCCTTTTCCCCGCGGGTCTTTTTGAGGCATGCCCCATTCAATTGCTTTCGCGTCGAAGTCTCCCCAACGAGCACGTTCCCGTCCGCGTTCGAGGCAGCGCCCTCCAAAGCTTTAAGCTTGGCTTGGAAAGATTATATTGATTCGTTTGGCGTTAGGTACATACTAAAAAAGTGGTCCCTAAGCACCGAACCCATACAAAACCATCCCCACGTCCACAGCTCTCCACCTGGAAATCACAATTTCCACCCCAGATGGCGGCACTGCCAGTTTCATCAGGATACTATGATGCTGAACTTTTATCATGATGTTGCTCACTGAGCAGCAAGAAGTCGGCTTTCATGTCCCTCGAAAACTGCTCAAGCAGATTTTGGGCGGTTGAACTGCGGTGTAGATTTAGCTGCAGGATGCCGGTCATCGAAGCTCCGATTTTGCCTTGGCTGAGGTTTCCTGGAAACCCCGAAATTCCCCTGATCCCAGGCGCGTCCAAAATTGGTTCTGGGATTAGCATCCTTGCAAAGGATGCAGTGTGCCTCCTTCGTACACTCTTTTCTTTTATGCCTCATTTCACCGCATTTGTAAAATAGAGAACTCCTATGGGGTCCTTTGCATACTTGTGCGGTGTGACCATAGCCAAGGCATTTGAAACATTGAAGAGGCATTGCTCTTCGCCGTATCCTACAGACAACTCACCCTCTTTGTACTTTGCCCTCATTCAGAAATTGTTCAGCGTCCTTTTCGGTCAAGTCAATTATGGCCATGCGTTGTCCCCTATGGTTTTTTGGTGTCAGCCTCGTCTTGATTCCGCCCACGCTAGGGGGCCTCTTGCACCTCGGCTAGGTCCACAACGTAGTCAATATCTCTTATTTCGATCGTTGCCATCGGTTCGGGTGAGGCTATAGCTGCGCTTTTGCCGAGGACTTTCTTTACTGCGTCGCAGAATGCTTTCCTTTTCTCGGCCTCTGCTCCAAATGCGACCAGTATGTGGCCCGACCACGTTGGTCGTACTGCTTTAATAGCAGTGCTAGTGTCTTCGGTCCTTACGTTTCGCCTGATGTCCCGCAGCACCTCCGCGTAGGATCGACCATCTTGGGGTTTCACGAGCAGTACCTGCTGCCGGGGTCTTCGTCGGAGCTTCTTTCTCTCCTGTTTTGCGTCGTCTTTTTTCTTATGGGGCGTCCATGCGAACTTCACTTTCTGGCACTTTTTGAAGGAGTTTCTTTGCGGCTTTCTTTGCTCCTTTTGTAAGCACTGTCTGAGACCCGTGATCTGGTGCTTCACGCCCATTAAGTACCTCTTTCTTCCTTCTTTTATCTCGATCTTCTTCGATTGGGCTAGACGCCATTCTTCTATTGATTTTTACTACTGGAGCTTTCTGCATGTGGCCTTTAGATTTCGCTCCCAGCACTTCTTTAGCCTTCTGCTCGTCTTCGGCCTTTAACCAACTCCACCGATAATACCTTATGCGGTCTAGGAGCTCCTCTAGTTCAAGGAGCCCAATCTTTACTGCATTACTGATTTTTGGGGTGTCGCGTGCAGATTGTATTCTTTTCAGAACATCTCCCGCTTTTCGGGATAGTCTTTCTTCTTCTTGTTGCTGGGCGTCAATTGTACTTTGCGACCATCCTTGGAAGGGGTTATCACGTTCCGTTTCCGAATACAGTACTTCCGCCACATTTTCGACGTTCGCGATGTAATCTCACAACGTCGTTTTGTTTGTCTGGTCACTCTTTTTTTTCCCTGCCGTAATCTCCTCATTGGCTTCAGGATGATTCTTTATTATTTCGGGATTTACGACCCTTGCATCGGTCGCTTCGGTAGCGATCGCAGCAGTGACCATCGAATTATCGATGTTCTTTATATTTTCTTCCACCGCTCGAACACCTGAAGCGTCCTGCAGAGTTTTCCGCTTTTCCTTTATAGGACGCTCTGGCGTTCGCATAATTTTTTTGCTTCGCTCGAACGCCGCAGGTATCTCAGTCTGGATCAGACTATCTGTTAATCTCCGTTTTTGTCCGTCTTCACTGCCGTTGTATTATTCGTCGTTTTTGTCATCGTTAGTACCGCTCTAGATGTACTGTTGACATCGTGGTTGCAACCGCTGGTTGCTGGTTGTTTTTTATATGTATTTGGTTGCTCCATTTTTATTGTGTCCTCCCTCGGAGCCACTATCTCCGTTCGTGTGTGTAGTCGCCTTTTTGGTCTCATGGTTATCTTTGCAGAGCAGGGAGGCCATGCGAGGGTTGCCACAGGCCCTTATGGGGACAAATGCTCAGAGCCAGACCAGCGCTCATTGGGAGTCCGTCTCAACCGAACCTACACCACCAACACAATGGTGCGAATTTCGAACGTTTTCCGAAGCCTGCCAAGGTTTCACCGGGACGGAGGTGGTATGATAGTTGATTTGGAGCCGTTCACACACGAGTGTCGCCACAGCGCTACTGTGCAAAGCAACTAGTTCCAAACCATCATATCCGCCAGTCCAAAGCATCAGTTCCGGTTCGTTGTCCAAAGCGTAGTCCAGATCCAATCAGGGTCGTTACCTGCCATCCCAGGAGGGAACTTCTTGGCGTATTTTTATTGCACAATTTTTAAGAAGCAGAAATTTTATTGCTAGCGATCATTTATGTTATAAATTAAGTATTGTTATTCTAATGAATGGAATTGACTTGAAAATTACCAGGAGTCTTTATTTAATTAATGTCTTCCTAAATTTGCAGACAGAAGAACGGAAAAGCAGTTTAAGTCTTTAATCTCTAAAACTACACTTGAATAGTGCGAACAATTTTTTTTGGAGATCAATTTTTTTTTTTTGGGTGAACCTCGACTGAAACTAACTATTTTGAGAACCCTTTGAAGCTTCAGATAAAAGATTTATTATGAGCATTAATTTTTTAATTGTAAAGTCGTTGAAACTTGCGTTTTTAGTAAGCAGACGCGTTTTCCATATGAGCAGACGCATTTCGACTCCTTTGAGTCATCTTCAGTGAATATAATTCAATGAAATCAAAACACGTTCGCTCACTCAAAACGCAAGGCCTGACGGCTTTTCGAGAAAAAAAAGAATTTACCTGCGTATATCAAATAAACATAATAATTGACTCATAATGTCCTATGTGAATACAGAGATCAAGGCAGCCTTAAAAATTTTTAACAGTACTGGCAGTCCCAGAAAAATCAAGAAATATTCATTTTTTTGTAAACCTCGATCGAGTTTGGGCAGAATGAACTTTTGAATAGAAGTGGTTTTTTAAATAATAAAGTTAATTTGAAGACTTGATAACTCAGGTGTGAGGTTACACGCGTGTAAGTTTCTTCATCTAAACGGCTGCGTTAGTGGATTCTTTTTATATAGGAACAGGTACAGTAAAACTAGAAACGTACAGACGAGTGCCCATAAAAGTCCAATTTCGAAATCAGATAGGGCCCATTCAAATTTTCACAGTCGCAGAGGATTGATTGCCAGCACAACTGCTACCTGAAAACAATTTTATAAATACATTCTATATTAAACAAATTAAAACTAAAACTTCAATGTGTTGGTGGTTTAATGAAATATACAATGAATTGATAAATGCTCAACAAATTCGTTGTTGTTTTTGCCCTCGAGATTCGTGCAAATTTTGGGAGACCACTGTTTCCGCGAGTGCCGTATTTGGTGATCGGCTCAGCGTGTTTGACGAGAGTGGTATGAGTCAGTTGTGTCATCGCAGGATCGGTGTTCTAATTCACATATGGATTCGAGCATTAACTCCTGCGTCGAAGAATCATTTATGATAATGGCTATTGACCTAGACTTTCGTCATCTTCTTCTTCTTTTTCGTAGCACCACAGCCCCTTCACTTCCTATAAAGAGCAACTCTAACTGTCTCGCTCCATTGACCGCGTCCTCCAATTTCGAAATCTGAGCACCGATGAACTGTCTTCGTCGAGTTTCCCTACTGGACTCCGGGCTTCAGTTCTCCCAACTAATATCGGTATCCATTCTTCGTCCATACGATTCATTTTTCCAGCCCATTGCAGTTTCCGCAGACCTCCGGCGCGTCAAAAATTTCAAACAGCTCATGGTGTTATCGAATTCCCCATTGGTCTCCGTCTAGCTCCATTCCGATTATTTGCCTCAGGACCCGTCGCTTAAAGGCGTTCAGTATATTCGCGGATACTTGGATTAGGGTCCATGTTCCACAATGATAGCACAACACAGGTTTTATCATTGATTTGTATACTTGGAGCTTTGTTTTCCTGTATATGCAGCTGGTCTGAATAAAATATTTTATTTGCGAGCGGTATTCTTTGGCGTATTTCGTCTCTTCCAGTACCGGTTCCCGTTATTTTGGCACCCAAGTACACAAATCGCTCACATTTGTGCTACTGTATTCGCCAAGTGTGCTATTTTGTGTACTTGCGATATTTTACCTCAACTACATCATGAGCTTTATTTTATTTTCATTGTTTTGTATCCCTACTAGGTCTTTGGCAGTTGTTAATGACCATGATAAAATGATGATGATGTCCGCATAGGCTACCACTTGGCTCGACTTGAATAGTAATGTACCCCGCGTATCGACAGGTAGTTTTCTGATGACCTGTTTCAGAGTTAAATTGAATAGCAATGGGACCAGGTCATCTCCCTGCTTCAGTCCGATATTTGTGTCAAAGGTATCAGTGAGTTGGTTATTGATGAGGACTTACGAGATTGTCAACGGCATTGTCATTCTGGTGAGACGGACCAATTTGACTGGGATACCAAAGCAAAGCATTCTTTGGTACAGTATGTTACAATTGTCATGTGCTTGCTTAAAGTTACAAAAAATTTGATGCACGTCCATGTTGAACTCCCAGCATTTTTCAAGTACCTGCTTGACTCTGAAAAATTAGTTTATCGTCAATTAACGAGCTCTAAAGCCACTTTGATACTCCCCAATAATGCTGTTGGCATATGATGTGAGCTGATTTTTTAAGTTCTTTGAAAATATTTTGTACGCTGTACAAAGCAGTGATATTCCTTTATAGTTTTCGCCCTGTAGCTTGTCACCTGCACTGCTGATAGGGAATACAATTGATTGGCTCCACTCCACATCTTGTTACCAAATGTGCTGGATGGCTTTTTAAATAATTTTCTAAACACTGCTGCCACTATATTTAATGAGCTCCACTGGAATCTCATCGATGACCGGCGCATTATTATTCTCTTGAGCTTTGATGGTGGTACAAACTTCATCCAGAGTTCATAGGGCCAATGCAAGCTCTCCGGAAATATCTATAGACTCCAATGCCCTGGAGCTCCTTTTTCATTTGTGATAGTGTAGCCGATGTAATCACGGCAGAGCATGGTCCTCGGCTGATAGCCTCGTGTTTTGCTTTTCACTACTTTGTATGCTTGTTTTGTATTGTTACTCGCAAAACTTAATTCGATACTTCTCACTTGGTCGTCATAGTATTTTCGTTTCTTAATTCTACTCGTGGTTATCTTATTTGCTATTCTTCTTGGCTTTTCATAATTTTCTCTCTTCATCCTATTTTTCCTCCCTAAATATTCATTGTACGTCTGATTCTTTTTATCTAACGTATCCTGGCACTCGTCATTGAACCATTTCTTTTGCACTGAGCTTGGTTTCCGATCGTCTATTCCGCCACAGTCTTAAAAGCCGCTTTCATTTCCAACCATAGCACGTTACTTGTTGCTGGTTGTCGATGGCCTGCGTGAAATTTTTTGCCCTTTGGAATTTGGAAGTCTTCACCGAATACAACTTTGGCATATGAAATTGATTAGTTAGTTTGATCTAAGTTACAATTGGCTCCTCGGTATGTACGGGCGTCAAGTATTCTCGAGACCAGTGGCGGCTCGTGCGTTTGTAACCGGGGGGTTCACAGTTCACAGTAATAGCAGTTGCTACAATCAGAACGGCTTTAAACTAAATTAGCGTTACAATGTAATTGTACCTCATTACACAAGTCATTACCACATTTCCGAGTCAATATGAAATATTTCATATTATTTCGTTTTCATCTTGCCTTCCATTTTTCTTACCTTTGACATGCGAATTTTTCAAGATACATAGAATTGCGGAGCAGTTCGAATACAAATTTAATTTAGAATAAAATGTCATGAAAAAATACAGTTTTTGCTATTTAAGCACAATTTTTATTTTATTCATTATAATGAATCTTTATAAGTAATTTTTAATAATTGAAATATTGAAAATAAGCGAAATAATATTTTACAAAAAAAAATGGTGTACAAAAACAAATGAACAAGTAATTCAAGTGCAGTGCTTGTACGTAAAATCCAATCTTCTTTCTTTTTTAGCGGCAAATTTGTCGGTTACCATGTCGTTAAAATTTTGCGATTCGTGCAATAATTTTTTTTTCGATTGAAAGCATTGCTAACACAGTAAGTCTGTCTTGGCTCATCGTTGATCTTAAAAATGTTTTAATTCTTTTTTGAGTCGAAAAAGACCTCTCTGCTTCAGCGGTTGTCATAGGAATAGTCACTATGAGTTTCAAAAGCTGAGAAGTGGCATAAAATAAATTCTCAAGGCAGTTTTCTTTTATAAACTTGAGAAGATTAACGGCACCTGATAAATTCCTGAAGTCAGGCCTTTTACTCGTATATATGATTTCAAGTTCCGTTCGTAGCCTGACTGCATCTAAAAACGGATAAGCTTCGACAGAACTATTTAAATAGTTGACCGGAAAGTCTGTTGCGAACTGAAGAAAATTTTTCGCTAAGAAAAGATTTGAAGCACTTAAATGATTTGTGAAAGCAAACCTATCAATAGCATGGCTTATGATTGAATCACAAATTTCTTTGGCTGCTACAATTTACGTAATGTATGGATCGTCATTTTTTCTTTGCTTTTTAGCACTAGTCATTTCTGTAGGGATTTCATCTTGAATATTTTCAATATTATTTCTTTCATTTTGAATAGATTGTTTAAAACTCATCACGCATTCTTGAATTCCAACTGCATCTATACTAATTTTCTGTAACTGATTGTATAAAATATCGCAATGTGGCATTATACGACTGAAGATGGTCAGCCAAAATAGAAAGACAGGATCTTGAAGCATACGAGATATTGCACATGCTTGATTGATAGTTAGAGTCTGCTTTGAAGTTGATTTTATTTCTTCCATGCACTCAATTAAGGAATTCCTATTTTGATATACAGTGGTAACAACTCTACTTTTGAAATTCCACCTTGTGTTGGAAGTACGTGGTATTCGACGACCAACAATTGCGTCTAAAATGGCTACTTGTTGCGGAGAATTGGAAAAAAAATTACTTATAGCACTCAAATTAGAAAAAAAAACGCGTACTTGTTGATTTTGTTTTGCACCTTGAGATAAAACCAAATTTAACTGATGGGCATAGCAATGAATATAAAATGCATATTTGTAATGCGTTTGTATAATTTTTTGAACACCCCCAGTTTGTCCAGACATAACGTTGGCACCATCATAGCTTTGCGAAATTAGCTTTTCGGGGTTGTTGACCACTTTTTCCAAGACTCCATGAATTGCTTCCGCCAAACTGACAACATCGTGCCCATTAGGGTTTAAAAACGACCAGAAACGTTCCACAGGACTACCATCTTGAAGAACATACCGAAAAACTACTGACATTTGAAAAATGGAAGACACATCTGTGGTCTCATCAGCAATCACAGATACAAAGTCAGCGCAGAGTGTTTCTTTCTTGATGGTCTCTTGCATAATTTCCAACATGCAGTCCAACAATTCATTTTGGATTGTTTTTGAAGTACCTTTGAAAACGGTAGTTTTTTCTATGTGGTCTTTCAAAGCTGTATCCAATTCAGCAGTAAAATTTATGAGGCTACGAAAAACTCCTGGGCTTAGTGACTTTTGCGTCTCGTCATGACCTCGAAGAGCGAGCTCAAATACTCCACAAAATTTTACGCAGTCTATGATTTTAGATAAAACATACCGATTTTTCCGCACTTGCTCGTTGTTTTGTTCGATACTGCGTCTATAAGCACTGTCAAGTTGTTGCCTAATATCTTGCTTACCTAGTAAGTTGAAGTCTAGTTGGGCATTCATATGAGATGCTGCACTCTCATGCTTTTTAATTTTTTGAGCAACATGGCTCAAATCGTCAACACCTGTTTTTGTCCAACTAGAATCTGAGCTTTTACTACCGAACAAAATGCACGGAAAACAAAATAACTTGTTTGTCAATGCACATCCACAAATCCACTTTGTTTTTAGGGTTTTGTACTAAAATACAAAACCCTATTGCAATCACGACCTGTGTCCGTCTGTACGTCCGTCCGTCCGTCCGTCCGTCCGTCTGTATGTCACAGCACTTTTTCTCCGAAACTATAAAGGCTACAGCCATGAAACTTTGTGGAAAGGTCAGAAGTGGTGACCTCTTGAAAGTTCAAGGGTGGAAAAATTTTTCAAAGGGGTTTAAGGGGGTCTCCCCGTATAGGGAGGTGACCCCTCAAAAAAAAAATTTCACCATTGGTAGTCGAATAGGGTGTCATTGGAAAGGTCTTAATGAGATCTTTTCAAAACAAGTCTTAAAATTGCCTTCTGAGTACCGAGGGGGGCAGGGGAAGGGGAAACGCACGAACTTTTCCCGTACCCCCCCCCCCTCGCGATTGGACACCTTCCATCCGAAAAATCTGAAAAAAATCAAGAATGTAGGCCTTAATGAGTACAACAACAACAAATACATGAGAAGTCGAAATTCACTCAACTTTGTTAGTAATAGTATGATATATCGATTTTATATTTTCTTGAATAAAATCCAAACGGTACCCTTAAATTCAATAAAATTTAGCAAACAGATTACTTTTTATAAGATTGATCTTTTCTGAAAGTTTCATGAAGATCTAATAGTATTTAATGAAGTTATAGCGATTTGAATTTTCCTGTATTACTATGGAACAATATGCCCTATATTGCTATGGAAACATATGGCTATGGAGCCATATGCGCTTTTTATCGATTTAGACACTACAGCTTTGCTAGGATTTACATGAAAATTTCAGGAATAATAGGTATCATGAAAATGAGTACATGCAATTGAAACAAGTCGAAGACGCAGGAGAGAGCTCCTAGCAAAAGGGCTTTGTAACCATTTTAGGATTCGAAAAAATAGGCCATGAATTGATGATTACAGTACAGAGGAGTGGGCCCTGAAAAAAATTTCATGAAAGGTAGCCGATATGAATATCAACTGAAAGTTCTCTATGAGAGCTTTTCAAAAAAGTTCTTAAACTGACAGTTTTTGCTTCAGTGGGGGCCAAGGGGGGGAAATACATGAAAAATGTGTTTCTAAAAAATCTGGAAAAATTATCAAGGGAGATATCTATGGGTATAAGTAAAACAAATACCTCAGAAGTCACAATTCGTTCAACTTTGTTAATAATAGTATGATCCTCGAATTTCACATTTTCTCCAATAAAATCGTCTTTGACATGTTTCTTGATTTTATTCGTTGCTGGTTACTGCATTTTGTAAGTTGAGTACAAAACCCTTCTGACATGAGCACAGGTCTGTCTACCCAACTTGTTTCATATGTTTCCGGTTTAAATTCGCGCTTGAACTGTCTCGATTTCGAGTTCGTCACATGGACAATTTCAATTTTAGGAATTGGTCTTCCGAGATTTCTAAACTTGATTTTTTCATCTAAGTAAAGTTGTTTAAAGTTTTCTCTAAATAAACTAACGCAACATTTTTCACAATCCATAATTAATTTTTTAAATTTTCGATTGCCAGCCCAAAGTAATGCTAAGAATTACAAAGATTTGAACTGATGGAGCACTCTAAATTCGTGCGCCGAATGCAGTACAAATTATGGTTGGCACTTCTAATACTTTTAACCCCCCGAAAACCAAAATTAGGTGCACGTGCGATCGCGACATACTCATGTTCCGAAGACTATCTCGGATGCGAACGAGGAAAACGAAATTGAGCACAAAGAATGGAGGAAAATTCCATCAGGCTAGTGAACATATGAGTTGATTTTCTTTGAAGAATTCATCTGGGAGGCCCATCATTCACTTTAAAGACATTACTATTGATAACTTAGTTGAGGGTTGGCGCTCTGAATAATTCTTGCTGAATACATTTTTATGCTTTTCTACTTCCTTCTCAGGGGGTCACGTGCTCCTGTGCACATATGCTAGAGACGCCACTGCTCGAGACCCATCGTTGTTGGATCAGAACATGATCGATCGGATTTTTTGTGTTGCCATCCAGTGAAACCCAGGTAATTTGATGTATGCATCAATGAGGGAAGCAAGTCGAACGTATGACTAGATTCCTGCTACATACAAAGTCAATTAGGCATTGGAAGCTGTCATTTGTTTGATCGTGAAGGCTAAATCCTCCATTCGATCCCCGATGAGATAGCTCCTTGCCAACTTTAGCGTTGAAATCACCCAGAATTATTTCTGTGTCGTTTGAAGGCAATGTGTCGATGAGTCTTTTCAGGTAATAGTAGAACAGTTCCTTTGTTTCTTTGTCCTGTTTTCAGTCGAGGCCTGTACTTTTATCAGCCAAATTTTGAAGAGTTTCGCTTTTATACGGATTGCCTTAAAATTATTACTATTTGGTCGTGGGATTTAAGATGAGAAATCATAGAAGTGGAAGGTGGGGGACACAAGGGATTTCTCCTCCTTTCTCAACCCGGGTTGGGACCGTCAACGTTGTATATACACAGTTCCAAACTTCTGGGTGCCACTTCATTAAACGAGGACACTATGAATTGAGGAGGCGTGTTGGTAATTACATAGTTTACACCGCCACGCACTTGCATATACACAAACACACACCCACAGTCCTTGCGTCTTTGTCCTTTTTTTGCAGTAATTTTCACAATAGGCTCTAACTAGTGTGGATCTTTTGGTGCAACAGAAACAAAGTTGCTCTGCGCAACCTCAGCAGTAAATGTGTGTGTCCATATAAGAAGCTAGAGGGGCAGTTACAGCACTTCTTTCCAAGTCAAGGTTTCCAGGGATCAAATCTCCTACGGTATTCTTACTACCAGGCTATTTATATGTAATGCTGACAATACGCTACTAGGTATTGCAGGAGTGAAATGATTTATTTTTATCGTCTACTAGGTTGTTTCAGTGTATCAGGATTAATTTTTACATATAATATTTTAAATTAAACTTACGATTCGAATAAACTTTTTTCGACACACTTAGGTTTGGTAGGCATATTTGTACTCAAGTTTGAACAAAATTGTTTTGGTTTTTTTGTCGACATTAAAGAAATTTCTTTTTCAGATGGAATTAAAGTTTTTATCTACTCGTATACTTGCCAAATTCATCCCAAAATAATTTAAAAACCATCGACTTAATCAAATCAAACTAAGATCAATTTTAAAAATCTTAATATCTGCTCGTGTGTAGGCCTCCCTTATCGTTGGATCTTAAAAAGTCAAACAAAAAGCTTTAATTTTTTTACTGGTTGAACTAAAGCCCATTTTTTTAAGCAAATTCATATTAATGACGTTTTTTCAAGAGGAGTGATAGGACGCATGTTGTAAATTGGCCTGAAAGTCCTACATCACGCCCAAAAAACGTATTATACAATGTAAGAATCCAATTTCAAAAAACCAGTTCTCTGACATGATTAATTATACTCATAATACCACAAAAACTTTTTTTTTAATGCAGAAGTTTCTTGAAGTGTTTCTTCTCTTCCACGTACGAATAAAAACACATTTTATTTTCAAGATTCTCTTTCCAGGAACAAAACAACAAAGAAATCTCAAAAATAAGAACGAGTTGTCTGAGGAAGTTGAATAACTCAAAACATAATATTTATCGATATCGTTCAGAACAGGTTTTGCTTTGTATTTGCCTTTATTTCAACATATATTTTGCACAGAGAATGACATATTAACATGCATACATATACATACATATCTTCTATAAACTTTTTTCGTATATCTTTTTCAACCACAACCATTTGAAATAAACAAATGCATATTTGATAAGAAACCGCAAAGAAATCTTAACTTGCAATTTCATGCCACATAACCTTCAGATCAGAAAGAAAAATTACAATGAAAGGTTAATTTATGGCTGTAACTGATAAATTGAACAGGTCCTAACATATCTGAACATTTGCACCTGGCCCGGAATAGGAACTTTTTTTACTGCAGCAACTTAATGAAATTACGATTGACCCACGTCCAATGTCTTTTTGGCATGAATGCATTTGATTTCTTGTCAAGAAAAGTTTCGTAATCTTCCAATGTCTGTACTTGAGTCGATTGAACTTTTATGAGCGTTAACATTCGTCCATTAACTTTTTTTTTACCTGAGGAAACTATCTAATGTATCTACAATATTTGACTGTATCTTCTACTGATGGGCAGTAGCATGCATACGAGTATACCGAGAGTTGGAATTGATGATAGGTAATTTTGTTGCATTTTTTTCTAGTTCGCCTAAGGCAGAAGGTTACATTTCAAAAAATTGATGGTTGAGCTTTTCAAACGTCGACCTTGATTTTTTCCTCCAAACGGAAAGGAATGGTGGCTTTAAGGTACACTGTTCATTTTGGTTCAAAAGCTCATGTGAGTTTTCGAAATGTTTAAATACAAGTCATGATTATTGATGAGGAATTTAATATATGTTGGGGCTTTCAAGGGTGGATATTGTTTCCATGAGATTTGATTAAACTGCCTATCCATAACTACCATTCAGCAGGTGATTGTTTTGTTTGTGAGGATAATTTTGTTTATATTTTTCCGCTCCAAATTGGGGCATAAAAACCTTGTTAAATTCGAGCTAAAAAGAAGTTGCGAACGAATATTTTTTTGATGAATAAAAACATACGGTTTCGAGAAAAATAGGGCAAATCACAGCAAAAGTCAGTCGGTGATGATAACTATAATCTGTTCAAGCCTTCTAAAACAAATTGATTCCTACTTTAATCGAATTGGTGGTTCCCGCGTTTTGTGGCAATAAATGCCCTGAGTTCGATTATGAAAAGCTAGACGTTGACCTATTAATTCTAATGTTGAATATAGGAAGCTTAGGGTGGAAAATCACAGTATGGTGACAAAGAACATTGATTTCAGGGAATACTAAGTTGAGTCGACAAAAGTATACTCCTGTCGTTTTGCAATGAAAATATGAATGTAGGCGTTACGTAAATAATGTATTACAAAGTCAAAAAAGGCTTGCATGATATGTTTGTTAAACCATAGGCTTAAAGAAAATCATATTTTACTCTAATTTAGTTGGCCGTAATTATTGTTGCTGTACAGCAAATATATTTCAGTGAACGAATTTTTAACGTTTTTAAGTTATTTACTTTCCTGCAGTTTTCAAGAAGATTTGATCAAAATTGCAGCATCTAGGTGGATCAAAGTCCCCACAGAGTCGGAAAACCGCAAATTGTTGATGTTCTGATGCAGTGAAAATTCCAGTGGCTATAGCTTCACTGAATACGGTTGGAATCTAATGAAAATTACAGAACAGGACAATATTGTAGTGAGCAAACTATGTGCATACAAATGAAAATTCATTGGAATCAAGGAAATCTAAACCGACCTCTCATCGGTTAAAGGCATGAAGTCTCGTTACTTGCCAGTAGACTGGTCATAACAGGGCAACTAGTCCGAGAACCCTTAGTCTACCCTGAGGTAGCTGCTTGCAGGCTAGCTTGTTCGGAGAGGAGTTTCGGTCGCAAGTCTTACGTGAGTAGGCTAAGCCCGGACACAATTTTTCAGCTATCGACTCAAATGCCCGTTCAAACACGTTCAACGATTTTCCGAAGAAAACCGTCATTACTCTAATGTTGCTTTTGCGAGGCTGTCAGTAAATCAACAGCGACTTCGGGTGTTCCCGATCTAAATACCGATTCGGTGCCAGAAATAAGGTTCTTTAATTTTAACAGAAATATTCTACGCTAATCAAAAATTGGGGGACCGATCATTAACGGATTTATTTACTTTCGGGCATTTCTAACAGATAAAAACTGCTCACTTGAGTAGCCAGAGACGCTGCAGTTAGGGGTTTACTTTTCTAGCAATCCCTTTTCCTCCCACCCCTCTCACTTGAAGAGGGATCCCGTCAACATGATGGTATCTCATGGCATAATAAACCAAGGCTTAGCTTAGGTTCACAGGTTGGGAGGAGAGCTGTTTAGCGGGTAGTTCAGATGCATTACACACCTAGGAGTTTCACACTCAGGATGTAAGCAGCCTTCACGTTCCAACCAAACAAAAATGATCATATCAAAGATGATTCAAGAATATTGTACCAAACTCAATAAACTAAGCAAAAACAGCAAGACCATGTTGATCTGCCAAATCTTCATAAGATTTTTCATGGGGTGTTTTAGACATAGGCAACTTTGGAAAATGAATGATAAGGTGCAACCTGGTCATCGCCTGTTGAGGTTTTTTGTTACATTAACCGCATTTCAAGACTATCATCTAGTATCTGTCGCGGCCGAACCAAAAACTGGATTGAGGTTTAACTAAGTACAAAAATACAATTATGAATTTTTGTATAGCTGTGTTAGATCTTGCGATGGATGGTTGATAAAAGTTCATCAAATTGATAGGAAAATTGAAAAAAAATTACTGATTCCTATTGTCGAAACTGTGATTCTTCGTGGCCGTCAGGGATTAGCACTTCGTGGTTCAAAAGACACTGGTAGAATTACTTCTGAAGAGCCTGAAGTCAGCAATGGTAATTTTAGTACCCTCTTGAGATATAGGGCAAAAAGTGATGCGGAGCAAAAAAATTTAATGAAAAATTCTTCAAAAAATGCAATGTATATACAGAATGAACTGGTTGTAAATCGTCATACTTTGTTCCAAAAACAAATAATTGATCAAGTAAATGAGTTTGAAGCTTTTGCAACTTTAGGAGATGAATGTGCAGACATCTCAGGCATTGAACAAGTTTCAATCTGTGTTCGATATTTAGTAAAATCTAATGGTGAATTTCAGATTTGTGAAGATTTTCTATCCTTAACTCTACCTGCTGATTTTACTGGAGAAGGATTATCGAAAGTTATCATAGATTTTCTTGGCTCTTTTGGTATTGATTGTAGTTTTTTTTTTGGACAAGGTTCCGACGGTGCAGCAATAATGAGTGGAGATACTCACGGGACTCAGGTATATGTCAGAAAAAAAGTATCAATTGGGGCTGTATTCGCATTGTACGGCCCACAGTTTCAATCTTGCAGTCTGTTCAGCTTGAGACATTCCTGCGATAACAATTGTCTTAAATCCTTTCAAAGTATTCACAATTTTTTTAACACTTCAAGAAAACAGCTTGTTCTGCATGATTTGATAAAGAATGAAAATACGGGAGGAGAGAGAAAAAAGCCCAAAAAGATTTATGCAACCAGATGGGTGGAACGGCATGATTGCATAGTGACTTATTTTGATTTACAGCCGGCAACACTTGATGCTTTGGAAATTATCTCAGCATGGAAAGATACAACAACTTCATTTTCTACTTTCCAATGCTTCCTGCAATCAAAACAGGGATTTTCAAGTTTCTATCATTTTCTTGAGCCGAACCTTACAGGCGGTAAATCAAGACTTAGCAGAAGCCATAACACTAGCTGGCGCTGCGACGGACAAAGCAAAAAATGCAGTTAAGAATTTCAGCACAATTTTTCAAAAAGTTCTAACAATTTGTTAAAACTATGATGTAACTATTGCAAAACCCAGAATAACATCTCGTCAAACCGCACGTTGCCATATTATTGGTGACAAAATTTTTTTTTGTGGTTGGGAGCTGAATGTCATTTGTGCACAGAGTGTGGGACCCCATGCTCTCTAGTGACTGGACTATCCACTAAATACCTCCCATGTCAACCCGAAAACCCAGCCTGGAACCGTTTGACACATTAATTTGGGCCAGGTCTGATGTTGTTACGCTGTGAGGTGCCTTCAAGCTGGGTGATCTCTCTTATAACAGGAGGGGAGAGAGGAAGATGAATTACCAGACAACGGTCCCCCAGCCTCAATACCCCCAGCTGCTGTGAGTCCCTTTTATCTTTATTTTATCTTTAAGGAGTGCCCAAACTTAATGTGCCACCTCGTTCCATTTGTCAACCGATTCGAGCATCATCACGACTATACTATCCACTGAAGATGATTACCGTGTGTCAATTTTTATTCCATACTTGGATCTCTTCATAACCCACTTCGGAAAACGTTGTTTAAAGCATCGTAATACTTCGTCGAGCTTCTAATGTTTGTTTCCCGAGAAAATGAAGAGTTTAAATGATGATTCTTCGTGTAAAAAATTCTTTGAAACATACATTTCTATTCTGCATGACAATTCATTCGAAATTTGGGTCGATGAAGTCAAGGTTTGGCGACGCTGCATAGCAGATAAAGCATTTTTAAGGTTTTGCACTAAAATACAAAACCCTATTGCAATCACGACCTGTGTCCGTCTGTCCGTCCGTCCGTCTGTCCGTCTGTATGTCACAGCACTTTTTCTCCGAAACTATAGAGGCTACAGCAATGAAACTTTGTGGAAAGGTCAGAAATGGTAACTTCTTGAAAGTTCAAGGGTTCAAAAATTGTTCAAAGGGGTTTAAGGGGGGCCTCCCCATATAGGAAGGCGACCCCTCAAAAAAAAATTTTCACCATTGGAAGTCGAGTAGGGTGTCATTGGAAAGGTCTCAATGAGATCTTTTCAAAACAAGTCTTAGAATTGCCTTATGAGTACCGAGGGGGACAGGGGAAGGGGAAATGTACGAACTTTTCGCGTACCCCCCCTCGCGATTGGACACCTTCCATCCGAAAAATCTGAAAAAAATAATCATGAATGTAGGCCTTAATGAGTACAACAACAACAAATACATGAGAAGTCGAAATTCACGCAACTTTGTTAGTAATAGTATGGTTTATCGATTATATGTTTTCTTGAATAAAATGCAAACGGTACCTTTAAATTCAATAAAATTTAGCTAACAGATGACTATTTATAAGATTGATCTTTTCTGAAAGTTTCAAAAAGATCCAATAGTACTTTACAAAGTTGTAACAATTTGAATTTTCCTGTATTACTATGGAACAATGTGCCCTGTATTACTATGGAAACATATGGCTATGGAGCCATATGCGCTTTTTACCGACTTATACACTACAGCTTTGCTAGGATTTGCATGAAAATTTCAGGAATGATAGGTATCATGAAGATGAGTACATACAACAAGTCGAAGAGGCAGGAGAGAGCTCCTAGCAAAAGGGCTTTGTAACCATTCTAGGATTCGAATAAATTGGCCATGAATCGATGATTACAGTACACAGGAGTGGCCCCTGAAAAACATTTCATGAGAGGTAGCCGATATGGGTATCAACTGAAAGTTCTCTATGAGAGCTTTTCAAAACAGTTCTTAAACTGACAGGTTTTGCTTCAGTGGGGGCACAGGGGGGAAATACATGAAAAATGTGTTTCCTCCCTCGCGAATGGACACCCGTGATCTCAAAAATCTGAAAAAATTATCAAGCGAGATATTTATGGGTATAACTTTAACAAAAACCTCAGAAGACAAAATTCTTTCAACTTTGTTAATAATAGTATGATCCTCGAACATGACGTGTTTCTTGATTTTACAGGTATTCGTTGCTGGTTACTGCATTTTGTAAGTTGAGTACAAAACCCTTCTGACATGAGCATAGGTCTGTCTACCCAACTTGTTTATTTTATTGGAAGCTTTTCACCTTTGCAATTAGAATGCTTTCTCCAATGTGTACCAATTACTAAGAATTATGGCAGTATTACCAGTTACCACAACGTTAAATGAGGGTTCATTTTCAACTTTTGGTCGTCTCAAAACCTATTTTAGATCAACAATGAGAGAAAATCGTTCAGCAGAATAATGAATTTTAGTGATAACATCCGGCATCACATAAAAAACAATTTTTAGATATTGAAATGAGTAGGGGCCGTGTTTTCAATTACTTTTGACGAGTGGACTTCGCTCTCTAACAAAAGGTACATGAATATCAATGTTCAATCAGAAAATAAATTTTGGAGCTTAGGACTGGTTCAAATTGAAGTTTCTATGACGGCAGAAAACTGTTTGCTACTTTTGAGGAAGCGTTTAGGTTAACTCAATATATCTTTAGATCAAGACGTAGCTATGATCACAGATGATGCAAACGTAATGCTAAAAGTTAATAGATGTCACCAAAACTGAACATCAACTTTGCATGGCATATGGAATACATCTTGCTGTATGTGATGTACTTCATAAAAAACAAGACATTGAACCATACATTTCTTTGACTGAGGTTGTTAATGACTCTTAAGGTGATACTGACCATGAGAAAGAAGATCCAGATACTCCAGAATGCTGTTGAAATATCGATGGAACAGAAGCTAATCCAGCTAGTGCTCAAAACTTCACTAATAATTATGGCTTTTCTGATGTCCAGAAACGATCCTTCGTGACAAAATTCCAAAGCTTGCAACTAAGGTTTGTCCAACTGACTCTCAAAGTAATATATTCTAGGTTCCAGATACAGATTCAGTTGAGAAAACAAAGTTAACATTAGAAGAGAAATTGCAGGCCAAAATTGAAAAAAGCATGAAAAAAGTTGAAGCAAAAGGTATCAAAGACACAGATAGATAAACTATTAGCAAGGAGATGAACTTTTTAGAAAGCCGATTTGCTATTCGAGGTTCTAATGTCAATAAAATTTACAAATGCTTGATGACCATCCCTCCTACAAGCATTGAGCCTGAAAGAGCATTTTCTCCTGCTTCATATAATTGAAAAGCCAGATTAATGATACCAGCATTGACAATCTCTTCATGTTTAGGTCTTATTTTCAAAGATAAATCAATAAATATCTAAATTTATTGATTCTTCAAAATGCCAAATGAATATACCAATTTTATAACATTTTTTATTTCCTTTTAATGCAATTGAATGTTGCTATATTGAATTATCAGATAAGTGTATTAATATTTTATTTTTAAGTTCTTAATGTTTAGATTTTCAATAAATTGGTCCCTGAATACAATTTAATAAAACTTTTTGCCATCATTTTTATTACTGCTTTAAAATTTTTGCCAACATCGGGACCAGTCTTGGGATCAGTGCTCCTTGGTCCTGAAATCCCGGAATTGTGTAATGGAAGTAGGTAGATTAATGTCCGTAGAGGACTGCAGTGGTGGTCTGCTGCGTCAGCGGAAGAGGATGGTAGTATCCGCTAAGGTTGGCGTGAATGCGCTGACAGGTTAGCGTTGCGGTGTCGTGGTTCAGGTTCTTTCCCCCCTAGCACAAGGACCCACAACAAAAATATTTCGCACTCATGAATTAAAAGGGTCGAATGTCGATTGACTGGTGTTGAGGCTGAGGTAACCTACTAAGGGTTGCTAAGTTTGTAAATTGGGCCGAGCAAAACGGAAGGACTGGTGGAGACTTCTCATGGCCCACAAATAAGAGTGGCGCATCCAGATGAAGGCGGCGTCTCCTCGCACCCTCCCAACTGGATCAAGATCCAAACGTAGACGCGGCCATATATTTCCCATTTGAGTAGAAAACTCATAAAAATATAATTTGCATGAATTTTCCCATCAAATGAGAAATATAGACGTGGCTAATTTATGTTATAGAGTTATGTGATCAAATCACATAACTCTATACCATAGAAGAGCACGCGAGCAGAAGGCCACTCTACCCGGCAAGAGCCCCTGTTAAACATGAAAAAACGGAGGAGCGCGCCTGATTGCTAGACCATGATATACGAGGAGCCTGCCATCGTTGTGGGTCCTATACCCGGTCAGGTAAAACGAAATGCAAAAACCGAGTTTTTTTATGTTAAACAATAAAACATAAGCGTGTTCTTCGTTTTCTTTGTTTTTTTGTCTTCAATGTTGTTACCCCTCTAGGGTCAGAAACATACTTATTTGCTTATATATTTTTACTGATTTTAAGTTTTACTACGCCGGAAATATTATTGTGTATGTATTATATATATATATATATATATATATATATATATATATATATATATATATATATATATATATATATATCTACTTCTTTTCTTGAAAATTGTATAAACAAACAATGAACAAGAGTTTATAATTAGCAAAATGTCTCAAACGAAATATTTGCCTATTTTTTCTTTAAATTTTTATTTAAATGGAATATTTACAAAAAAAAATGTTCAATTTGTATTTTATGCGATCTGTTTTCTTTTCTTGTCTTTTATTTATCTACAGGGTTTTAAATATGTCATATTTGTCACGGAAAAAATCCTGAACGAAAACTGATTATTAATATCTTTAAATTTAAATAACAGATTGTTGGAAAATTTCTCTTCTATTGAGATTATTCTAATTTTCTTTGAAAAATATAAGGAGCTGCAACATATTTTACTGAATTAATATCAATAATCGTATTAAAATTTACTTAAAAAAAATTTTTAACACATGAAACATTTAAAAACCTTAAAAAGAAAATATTTGTTTTTCTAAATATTAACATTCAAAAAAAATGTTTCTTTTGGGAATATTAAATATTTGTGCAGTGTAAATTTCTGTTGGTACGATTTACCCAATTTTCAATACATTTTGTAAAAAATTTATGATTTTTAAAACAATTCAAACTAATCCATTTGAATGTTTTAGTTCGTATTCTATCATTGATTAACCACACTTTTGAGCAATCATTTCAAAGTATATATTCTATGGAAGAATAAATGCATTAGTTCAAGTATCAATTATTCAATTAGTTTTTTTTTTTAAAGTCAATAATGTGAATTTTGAGGAGAAGTTTTAAGTAGAAAAATTATTTGCATTATGTAGTTGCAGGAGAAATGTTTTTTTTTTTTATTATGTTGGTCAATTTTAAAGGACCTTTCTGTGGGGGGGGAAGTCAATTTAATTTTTAAATTAATATAAAAAAATAGGAAATCCATTATTTGTTTTATTTTCATCATTCCTTTTTTAATGCAAATCAAATTGGCAAGAATCCAGCATACATTCTTGAGAATCGTTTAAAAAAAACTGAAATAAATTCTCCACCTTGACTTTGCCCTTTTTCTCTGAATACAGGAGGATGAAAGTGTTTGAAATATATGCTTTGGAAATAAAACACTGGTCGCCTAAAGGTGGGGTCGTTTCCCTACAACGGGACCAGTTTCCATTCATCAGGTTTTTATGAACACAATAAAAATACCGACTGGAGAGACGCAACAATAAATGAATGAATGGAATTAATGTGTGTTAAAAGTATACGTCATTTGAAAAAAGGAAAGATTAAAATTGTCTAGGGGTCAGAACGACGATATTATTGCTTGTCTGACTTTTCTGATCTATAATATTATTACTACTTATCTTGAACGACGTTGAGTTTCTCTGCTTGCAATAGTAGTTCGGAGTTTTTTTTAGAACGTGCCTACAGATCAACATCCAGGATTGTCCCTTTCCGACCAGTTCCACGGGTTATTTGCCGATTGGTTTGATGATGGCCGTGCACTTGAAATTTTGCACGTTATAATATCACACAATGTTGGAAAAATCTTATAAATGATGATTTGTATATTACTCAACACATTGAATGTGCATTATCACATTGGAATTGGCGCTTTTGAGTCCAAGTGGAGTCGTGATTATTCAAAGCTTACCAACAGAGCCTATAATTTAACAAGACTCAAGAAGGCCGAAATTGCGTCCTCCAAAAGCTGCGAATGGTGCAATTCCATAGATGTACTCGAATACAGAACCCTCAACTGTCAGAAATTTGAACTGCTAAGAAGCAAGTATAAAATTTTTAAAGGCAACCCCTCCTTTCGATAAGTCCGCTCCACCCCTTCAAAAGCTTATCTCGCCAGTTTCAATCAACGTGCTGCCATGGCGATTCATACTATTTTTCTCGGATACGACCCCTCGGAAAGAACGTCGCTACACACAACAATAGATATTGGACTGGAGGCACTTATTCACCAAATTTCACTCACAATGAATTGGGATGATGAAATTGAATTTATTATTTTTATATATTTCATTTTCTCGCCTCACTCATTCAAACTAACCCCAAAACAACGCGACTCATGGGTGATTTCAAGTGGACTCGTTTTCATACTTGTCATTTAGTTTAGTAAATGCTTTGTTGATTTCATATGTTGGATTCTACACATCTGAATCGTACCAATAATCTTCACGAGTTTTTAGATTGCACTTCACTGGTATTGGTAAACATTAACATTCCTCCATCCTTCCGCTTCCAAGTGCTGAGGAGTTTCACTTGTAAAACTGTACAAAGCAAAATTTAAAATCTTTGACGTCTTGTAGCATTTGACTATTTAAAAAAAAACACAAAAAGACTATTCACTTAAATATTTGTATCGCACCGATCCACATCTCAAACCACAGATACGAATGGGGCATGCCTCAGACAGATCCGCGGGGAAAACGGCCAGGACGGCCCTAGTCGTACTAAACACCGGAAATACGTCGACTTTCCGCCGTATTGGCTGTAAGGGAACCATACCGGACGTGACATTCGCCTCGGAGTCCTTAGTACGAAGGAAACACGATTGGAAAGTATTAGAGGACTACTCAGCCAGTGATCATCAGTGCATTCTGCTTGAGATAAGTGATGCTGTCTCCCGACGTCCGTGCTCAAGGCCTTCTACAACTGGATGGAACATCGGAAGGATGGACGTCAAGAGGTTCGCCAAGGCTCTCACAGCAGGTGAGCCGCTGCAGGGAGCTTCGGAGGGGACGGAAGAACTGGCAGCTGAAGACGTGGTGAACTCTACTATGAGCATCATTACGATTGCTTGCTGCGCTTCTATGCCCCGTCGAAAAACCCGGCACGGCAAGCCCCCAGTGTACTGGTGGTCAACTGAAATCGCTGAAAAGCGGAAGGAGTGTCACAAGCTTCGACGTGAGGGTCAACCGGCGCGGAACCGTGACGAGGCATGCAACTGGGTGGCAGCATATAAGTCGGCCAGGAAATGCCTTCGCAAACTGATCAACAGTAGCAAGGCTCGCAGCTGGCAAGACCTAGTGGACAATGTGAACAAGGATCCGTGGGGCCTTGGCTACAAGCTGGTCATGGGGAAACTTGGTATCCTACGGAAGCCTTGTATACATGACGCGGAAAAGATGGACGCGATAGTGCGGGGACTCTTCCCCACCCATCCCGTCCGTGTTGACGCTGTCCATGGTGAAACAGCAGTCGAGCGTCCACTCTTCACACAGCTGGAGCTGAAGGAGGCAGTCCTCTCATTGAAAACGAGGTAGGCTCCAGGTCCAGATGGTGTTCCAGCTGAGGTGTTGCAGCTCGTCTATCACCATTGTCCTGACTTGCTGCTTAGCACATTCAACGCTTGTCTACGGAACGGGGTTTTCCCGGTACGATGGAAGGTGGCGAGACTCGTGCTGATCAGCAAGGGGAAGGGAAATCCCGGATCGCGGTCTGCATACCGCCCGTTATGCATGCTAGACACGGCTGGGAAAGTGCTAGAGAAACTCATCAAGGGAAGACTCACTGACGCGATTCGTGCTGCTGGGGACCTATCTCCTCGGCAGTACGGCTTTAGAGCAGGACGTTCTACCATTGATTCGATTGCAGAGGTGGTGAGTGCGGTCCAAAAGGCAGAGGCATATAGCTGCACCAAGCGACGGATCGTCCTGTTGGTGACACTCGACGTCAGGAATGCCTTCAACTCCGCTAGATGGGTGGATATTCTGGATACGCTGGAAAACTCTTTTCAAGTTACAGAATATCTAATGCAGCTTTTGAGGAACTACCTTAAGGACCGAAGCCTGCTCTACGACACGACACAGAGCCAACGAAGGATGGAAATTACATCGGGTGTTGCCCAGGGATCTATCCTTGGTCCGGACCTATGGAACGTGTCTTACGACGGGCTACTAAGACTTGAGATGCCAGATGAGTCGCGCTTGGTCGGCTATGCGGATGATGTTGCGGCTCTGGTCGCTGGACGCACCGTTGAACAAGCGCAACTTAGGCTAAGTATGCTAATGCGCCGAGTCAGGGACTGGATGGCTGCTCGCGGGCTGAGTTTTGCACTGGAGAAAACCGAAGTGATCGTCTTGACAAAAAAGAGAAACTCTAGAGTAAGGATGATCAGTATTGGAGACATACAAATCGAATCGAAGCCAGCGGTGAAGTACCTGGGGCTACTGATCGACTTGAAGATGAGTTTCTCTGAGCAAATCAGGGCAACGGCTGAGAAGGCTGCTGGGGGAATATCGGCTCTGAGTCGACTTATGGCCAACGTAGGGGGGTCCAGCCCATCAAGAAGACGCCTCTTGATGAGTGCTGTAGGGTCAGTGCTACTGTACGGAGCAGAGGTATGGGGCGGCGCTCTCAGCAAGGAGGTATACAGGAAACGTTTGGCACGGTTAGAGAGAAGAGGAGCACTGAGAATTGCATCTAAGTATCCAACAGTCTCCAACTCGGCCATGAGAGTGATTGCAGGTGTGATACCTATCGCCCTCTTTACTAGAGAGTGCCGCGCTATTTACCTGCGCCGAAACGAGATCGGTAAGTCACGGTCTCCCGACTGTCGGTTTTGCTCAGGAGAGGAGGACAATGCCTGTCACACAGTTTTTGCGTGTACGAAATGGTTCGGGCTGCGAAGGAAACTTTACAGAGAGACGGAGGAGCTCACCCAGGATAATATAGTTGCGGTGATGCTCGAATCGGTTGACAAATGAAACCAGGTGGCACATTATGCTCGGGCAGTCCTAAAATATAAAAGGGACTCACAGCAGCCGGGGACGCTGGGCTGGGGATCGCTCTTCTGGCAATTCCTCTTCCCCTTTCCCCTCCCGCTAGGAAAGGGATTACCCAGCTTAAAGGCGCTCCACAGCGTAACAAAACGAGAACTGGCCCGAAGTATGTGTCTAACGGTTCCAGGCTGGGTTCTCAGGTTGACAGGGGAGGTGTTTAGTGGGTTGTCCAGTCGCGCATAGAAGTCCCACACTCTGTGCATAAATAGCATTCACCTCCCTACCACAAAAAAACCACAGATTCTTCTTTTCTTCCTTCTCTTGTTGTACCGCTGGTTCCCGCAGCTGCCATCTCAGTCGGGTTCGCTTACACTGCGTGGTGTTTTATTTGCAGATTTAAAATTTAAAAAAACGAAATTTAACTGAAATAAAGAAAATTTACCTGAAGTACAAAAAATTTAACTGAAGTAGAGAAAATGAAGACGATTTGAAATAGTGATAAAAGTTAAATTTCATAAAGAATATAATTAAAGGGAAACATTTGAATTTAATATAAAGGGAAATTGATATAAAAATTGCATTTGATAATAATAATAAGAAAGAAAACTTTTATTTTAAATTACGATTAGGAACGTAAATAATTAAATATTTTCTAAATCTGCCTTTAAAACTTCGAATAGGAGATGGGAAGGTTTTCGAGCCGTTTGCTTGTGTGACTGCTCGATTACTACAATTGAAATAATGATCCGAGATTCTATTCCTTAGTTGCACACCTGAAAAACAACGAATTGTAAAGAGCAACCCACACGAACATTGTGGGACGAAAAAGTATGATGGAGATGGTGGAAGGAAATGGAGGTATGCATTAAAAAAATATTTATCTATATATTTTTTCTTTTTTCAAACCAAACCACCCCCTATGAAAATTCTGCGCACGGGCCTGTCGTCAGTGATGGCAGCATCAGTCCCATCAGAAAGAGTTTAATCTTTAACTGCGAGAAAAGGTGTAAAATTAAAGAAGAAAAAGTTAACTAGCTAGTCATTCTCCACACTGTGAATAAAAAATATTGGTGCTTGTGGATGAAATAATCATAATAATTGTAATGAATCATGCGACGCCACTGGTGACCACTACTAACACACTTTGCTGCTAGGTGGCTTGTCATTTCACGTTGGTTGCGACGAGCGCACATCCCACGTCAATTTTGTCGCGGGATGTCAAGAGGATTTGACAGCCACATGGGAGTAAAGTGTGCACGTACTGGCCGCCACCCATGAAGAAGTCCCGGAGTGTGCCGACAGTTCCACAAAGGTCAAATCGGTCAAATTCAACTCAACCAAATGATGTTGAATATTGGCAATTCGAATGAGTATACCGACGTCATACATTATAATACACTTCCCATTTATTGCCCAAACCCAGTGTACAACTTGAATGTGGATGAGAATATTCGTGGGCAGGCTAATCCAGACTGAACACCGAGCGCCGCTTCTAACACGGTATATGCAGCCAAAACGGTGCCAACAAGCATCAACAGGTTTAAAAATAACAGAAAGAAGAACTTTCCTACAAAATGGTCATCACTGATATCCATCGACTATTCAAAAGTAGTAGTAAATTTATCAGAAATTGGAATTGGTAAGTCGGCGAATGCAAAATTTGTTTTTCCGCTTCGAATTAAAATAACGTTTTAGTAATAGTTAAACTAACCGCAGATATTATCAATCAATCTATATAAATCCATGCAGAGAACGTGAACTAGACCTACGAGGATACAAAACACCGCAAATAGAAAATTTGGGAGCTACACTGGACCAATTCGATACTATAGACTTCTCTGATAATGATCTACGCAAACGTGATGGATGTCCGTATTTGCCTAGATTAAAGTGCCTGCTATTAAACAACAACCGGATAATACGAATGGACGATTACTTGCATGAATCTATCCCCAATTTGGAGTCAGTAGTTCTTACTGGTAGCAATATTCAAGAATTGGGCGATTTGGAACCACTCATGCACCTCAAAAAGCTGGAAACATTGTGCTTGCCTGTAAGCCCCGTATCTACAAAGCCATATTACAGTGAGTATGTTGCATATAAGTGAAATCCGATCCAATCTGAAGGACTTATGAAGTAAACTTGCCACTAATGTTAAGAATGATAACATGTCAGAAGTCCCGCGGAAGAGTTTCTTCAGTTGATATCGGGAAAAACATGAATTTATTGTTGCGTTTTCAACGAAATTCAAGCGTTTCCATTAAGCTAGGTATATACATGTCATGTATGAAAATATGATCAACATAGACGGTGCAAGTGAAACATCTTGATCGAAAGAAAAATGTTTACGATGATATCCATAGTGTGTGTAGAAGTGATATATTCCGTGGAACGTACAAACGGGGTAAAGTAACGATGAGAACAGTTTCAATTTGGTAATCAAGGACATCCGGTTTATATTATTAGTACCGCAATTTTTAAATAAAACTTTTATAACCGTCAAATTATATTTAATATCATGCAATTACTATTCAATAAAACATAAGCAAATTACAATAATGGGAAAAACGGTGGTGCGAGTGATGTCCAAAGAAAAAAAAACAAGGTATCATGTATTAAGAGGAGTAGTGATTTACTTAAATTCCCGGTCCAACGATATTCAGTAAGGACTATTCCATTTTTTTTTATTTTATATATATGAAATATTGGATGATCTTGCCCACTTACTTTTAAGATTTGAATTAGCACGAAAATTTTAACCAAATGCAATATTATTTCGCATTCCTAGTTCAAATTGGTATTAATTTCCACTTGCCTCAAAAGCAGTGGCAATCCGTATTCCTACCCTTAATGCTGAGTTCAACATAAATCATTTGAAATATATTATGTTTAACCTATTAACCGCCTTCATCTTCTCTCCAAACAAAAGTAAAATACTAATCATTATAATCAGATAGATCACGTACAAGCTAAATCAAATCCTCTTCACAATCATTACTATTGCTTCACTCTACGTGAATGTAATTTTTAGAAGCAATTTGATAAATTCGCCTTATTCATGACCAATGAGGTATTGCTAATTTATTTAGATTCAACGTTAACACGAATAATATTTTAGACATTACGGCCAAGGTTTTCATGACGTTGGCTCATTTACTGCACAACCCGACGTCACACATTGGTTTGTATGCGTCAAATATGTGAGTACGCTTTGGAATTTCAACGGTCATTGAGGTGTGGTGGTGCTGATTGTATCTTCATCCATATTATATGCAAATTGTGATTTAAAGCATACATTTAGCATGTTATGATGCACTATTTTCTTTACTACGAGTAAAAGTCTTCGTTTGGCTTAGCGATAATCACTTTTTGGAGATTTAGGTTCGTTCTTCGTGATTCCTTTCAAACTTTTATATTTTTTTTAAGATCAGAAGTATTAGATGCTGTTAAGTCTTACATTACGAATGAAGATTGTGCTGTATTACTTCAATTACCTGCTCACCTCAATCATAAAAGTTGTCCCCATTAGAGATCACAATAAAAATTAATGTGATTCGCTTAATGAACTGCATTCTCCTCCACGATCAGAAAAGCTTATCACTGATTAATTACCTAATCGCTGGATGTAAATCTCGAAATACCTTAGGGTATCATATCATCAATGTGAAGTAGTAACTGATGGCAATATCGAACCGGCCAGACCACGATTATGTGGTCAAAGACATTCAAGTTGTACTATGTTCCATAAATGTATAATCTGATTCAGAAACGTTATTACAAATATGTCGTTTTTTCTCAACTATTAAATAGGTTTCCAGCTTTATACTCGTATACCTGTATATAAGTTGGCATCTATGTTACACATATGAACGTAGTTGAAAAGCCACAGGCGTGTGTCGCAATCTAATACTGGTTGGTATTCAGGTGTATAATCGAATCGAACTTGCTTTGTTACTTTTTTGAACTACTGATACTGCTACCACGATTGATGTTACCAGCTTCAGCAAGATGTTAATTGAAATCGGGTTGGATCCATTTGAAAAAGCCTAAATACTACACACGTTAATGCAGAGGACGTCTAAGTCTGTCCATGTCAAGGTTTCTTATCATTTTTGCAAATGGCATGCA
Source organism: Odontomyia ornata (assembly GCA_963969285.1). Lineage (NCBI taxonomy): Eukaryota > Metazoa > Arthropoda > Insecta > Diptera > Stratiomyidae > Odontomyia > Odontomyia ornata. Next base: position 341,542,194 of record OZ017738.1, on the reverse strand, counting down.
AATTATTTTGATGATTTGGGAATTTCCAAGTTGTCGTATTAACATCCAAGAAGGATCTCCTGCTGCTATTCAAATGTGACATATCATCGGCAACACTTTCAAACGATGGTTGCCAACAACTTTTGTAAAAATTATTGATAGTGTGTTGCCTCAGACGGAACAGCCACATGAAACACTCGAATTGGCACGCTGCTTGGCTTTAATACCCAGTTCAACTATAAGGCAATCGATTTCATCTGAATGAAGATACAGATGCATCTCTACAACTCGCGAGCCATCGATTTGTCTTGTGATGAACGAGTGATGAGCCGAAGTGTGGTTAATGCAATCTACAATGTAATTTCAGATTTTCGACCAAGTTTGGTTGCTTCACTCATTCATTGACTACGGATTTCGTTTTTAAGCTACGCTCATTGCGTAAACAGAAAGTAAACGTTGTTTACTAAGCGCCAAATTTCCACTATTTTGGAAAGATAAATACCCAGCCATTATGTGTGGTATGACGAATGTGGGGAATCATAAACCGATAGAATCGCTTGTACTTAGTTTGCGTTAACAACGGCTTGTATTGATCAAATTTTGCACGGCTTATCATATTAGACATATCGTATGTAAAAAGAAAGAAAAGTAAGAGTGAAGTGGAAATAACTGCCCAATTTCGCGAAAACGTAACTTACCTCTATTACACATAGAAAGTTACATACATTTGCATTCAGTAGAAAAAATTTGCTCACTGTAAGTTCGTAAATTTTTCTCAAGACCACTTTCATTGACTGGAAAGCTATGATTAATTTTTTAACTGTTAAGGTAAACCAAAATTAGCGGGCAGACTTGAATGTACTGACTTCGAAGTTCGTTACAAGATTAAGCTTAATGAATCGTTACAGCGTCAAGTGTTAACAAGGAGAGGAGAGTAGACAAAAAACCATTATTAATTACGTGATTAAATTGCTTTTTGTGCCCAATTAGTATCAAGTTGATTTTGATTAGGTATGCAAGTTGATGGAAAGATTAAATTTAAAACAATGCATCATGCAAAAATTATTTGACTTTCACACACTGAGTTAAAAAAGTGGAGTTTATTGTTTTTTGTTGTGGGAGTATGGTTGATAACATCAACATAATGTCACAGTATTTAAAACTATTAAAGAGATTCTTCTGAAATACAACTATGAAATGCAATGAAACAAGTTACAAGCAAATAACTATGCAATAGAAACAAGTTGGGTGTCTGTCTACCCAACTTGTTTTACCAGGAGCTCTCTCCTGCCTCCTCGACTTGTTTCACGTATGAGTATTAATTGTAGGTACTCATCTTCAGTCATTCATTAAATTGAATCAAGTGTTCAAAACATGCACCTTAAACGTTGAAGTTGGGAAGAAATAACTCAAAATTATTCAATCTTCGCATTTAAAACAGCCACTATTTTGTTTTACGATTATTGATACCACTAGCTGAAGCGATTCTCAAAGATATTTTTTTATTAATTTATTTATTTACATCAATATCAACAGAGTACATAGACATCCAGTTACTGATAAGATGCGACAGAAAAAGAAGGAAAGCAAATATTATTAATAATTCACAATAGTATTATTATATAATTAGAAGTAAGTTAAATTCCATAATTCACAATAAATTCAAAATTCAAGTTAAGTCGCTAATCAAGATAAACTAATTATTAGGTAATTCAAGTATATCTCTTAATATAGATTTAAAAACAAAAAATGACTGTGGCAAAGGACCAAGATGCAATTCATTATGAACACGTGGTAGGCGTACAAGCGGTGAGAAATAGTAAGCATTCGTACGTGCGAAGGGAACATTAAAAACAAGTTGGAGACGATTTGTGCGAAACGGATTGATGGGAGATATTAGATTGCAGAGATCGTCAGGAAGAAGTTTGTTGTGGAGCTTAAAAAGAAGACACTCATCAAGAAAGGACCTACGTTTCTCTAAAGATGGAAGATTTAGGGTTCTAAGGCGTTCACTGTATGGGCTATAGACCATAGAAAATTTGTAGCATAATATTCGGGTGAATCTTCGTTGGACAGATTCAACAGCATCAATCAAATATTTGTTATGTGGATTCCATACTTGGAAGCAGTATTCAAGTATACTTCGAACTAGGGAAATAAAGAGTTTGACCGAGGTCGAAACATGGTGAAAGGATTTAGATGATCTTAGAATAAATCCAGCGAGGTGGGAGGCTTTTGAGACTACCATCATAACGTGTTGTTCGAATTTCAATTTAACATCGAACACTTAGCCCAGATCTTTAAAACTTGAAACACTTTCTAAGGTCTCACAAAGAATGGAATAGCAAAATAACAGAGGAGTCTTTTTGTACGTATAAGTCATTTGGTGACACTTAGAAATATTCAGATTAAGAGAGTTGGAGCTGCACCACAGAGCTAAAGAAGAAAGATCTTTTTGCAGTATGTCGCAGTTTTCGAAACTCTCGACTACTCTGAATATTTTAAGTTCATCAGCATATAATAGACAAGGGGAGGATAAGGTCAATGGGAGATCATTAATGAACAGCAAAAACAGAAGAGGGCCCAAGATTGAGCCTTGCGGAACACCAGACTTCGGCTCAAAGGGAGATGAAAGGCAGGATTTGACTGTAACAACACACGAACGATTGGAGACGTAGGAAGAAAACCAGGATATTATATAATCTGGAAGATGGCTTCTGAGCTTTAAGAGGAGGAGATTGTGATCAACAGAATCGAAAGCTTTAGAGAAATCTGTATAAATAACATCGACCTGTTTTTGCTTATCTAAAGCTGATGCTACTGTGTTGTTAAATGACAGTAGGTTGGTCAGAGTCGATCTGCCTTTGATGAAACTATGTTGTTCGTTGGCTATCATTCCTGAAATTTTCATGCAAATCGTAGCAAAGCTGTAGTGTCTGAGTAGGTAAAAAGCGGATATTGTTCCATAGCCATGTGTTTCCAAAGTAATACAGCGCATATTGTTCCATAGTAATCCAGGAAAATTCAAACCACTTTAACTTCGTTAAATACCATTCGATCTCAAGGCAAGTCAATTTTACAAATAGTCATCTGTCTACTTGAATTTAAGGGTACCGTTAAGATTTTATTCAAGAAAATATAAAATCAATAAATCATACTATTACTAACAAAGCTGAGTGAATTTTGGCTTCTCATGTATTTGTTGTTGTTGTACTCATAAAGGCCTACATTCGTGATTTTTTACAGATTTTTCGGATGAAAGGTGTCCAATCGCGAGGGGGGGGGGGGGGGTAAAAATTCGTACATTCCCCCTTCCCCTGCCCCCTCTCGGTTCCGATAAAAAAATTTTAGCAATTGTTTTGAAGAGATCTCATTTAGACCTTTCCAATGACATGACTACCAATGGTAAAAAAAAATTTTTGAAACCACTTTGAAAAATTTTTCCACCCCAAAACTTTCAAGAAGTCACCACTTCTGGACCTTTCCACAAAGTTTCATTGCTGTAGCTTCGATAGTTTCGGAGAAAAAGTGCTGTGACATACAGACGGATGGACGAACGGACAGATAAACACAGGTCGTAATTGCAATAGGGTTTTGTATTTTAGTACAAAACCCTAAAAAAAGATAGAAAAATTTTGCACATGGCAAATACAGGGTTTGCCAACAAGAGGTGTTATTTTGAATAGCCCGCTATTTCAGTAGATGTCACTTTTGAATCTTCCATTTTTGACATTTGACAAATAGAAACTACACCGTTGATAAAAATGGAACGATACACGCTTCAACAACGCATTGAAATTATTAAAATTCACTATAAAAATGGTGAAAATTTGGCAGAGACGGTTCGCAAAACTCGAACATTTTTGGGTCGTCATGAAGCACCTTGTCGGACCGCAATACAGAAATTGGTCGAAAAATTCGAGCTGTTCGGACAACTTAGTTATGTGAAGGATTAAACCCGTGCACGTCACTCAAGAACAGCTGAGAATATTGCTGCTGTAGCCGGAAGTGTTGTAGAAAGCCTAGGTTTGTCCATTCCTCGTCGTTCTTTGGAATTAGGTATTCCACAAACGTCCTTGCACCGTATTTTGCATAAAGATGTGGGTCTTAAGGCTTATAAAGTTCAGTTAACACAAGAACTTAAGTCGGTCGATCATCAACAACGTCGTGTCTTTGCTGATTGGGTCCTTGAAATGCATGAAAATGATCCGGAATTCTATTTCCACCTCGTTGGCTCCATCAACAAGCAAAATTGTCGCATCTGGGGCTTGGAAAATCCAAGAATTATTGTTGAAAAGCCTCTCTATCCTCAACGTGTGACTGCTTGGTGCGGGTTGTGGTCCGGCGGGGTCATTGGACCTTACTTTTTCGAAAATGCGGCTGGAGCAAGAGTTACGGTGAATGGATTGCGCTATCGAGAGATGATTAGTGATTTTTATGGCCGGAATTGGATGGTATTGATCTAAAAAACGTTTACTTTCCACAAGACACTGCTATGTGCCACAAAAGCAACGAAACCATTGATCTTTTACGGGAAAAGTTTCCGGACCGCGTTATCTCTCAAAGAAGTGATGACAATTGGCCACCGAGATCTTGTGATTCAACACCTTGCGACTTGTTCCTTTGGGGCCACGTGAAAGAGAAGGTCTACGCCAACAGCCCAGCGTCAATTCAAGACCTCAAAGATGGAATTGGTCAGGCTATCGAGGACATAGGGCAGCCACTTTGCGATTTGGTTATGGAAAATTTCATGAAGATGATATGGTCCTGTAGGCGTGGTCGTGGTGTTCATTTGCCTGATTGTTTTTTCACTATTAACGGCCAACCTTTTTCTTTATAATGAAATAAAAATTCGATCATCTATATTGAAAAACAACATTTTTCCTTTAATATCAAAATAACACCTCTTGTACTCTTGTACAACATACGATATATATTTAAAATTTATTCTACAACTCTGCCATCCCCTTCAAAGTAGTCCCCTTAGGCAGCTATACAACGAATCCAGCGCGTTTTTCATGCTTCGTAACATTTATGGAACGCTTCGACTGGGATGTCCTTGGGTACCCTTGTCACGGCCGCCTAGATGTCCGTAATCGACTCAAAACGCGTTCCTTTGACAACTGATTTTGTTGTTCTAGGAACAAAAAAAGTCACAGGCATGTAATAACTCGATCAGGCAGCGTGGGATCATTTTTCACTTGTTCCAAATAGTCTTCTGCGATGGTCGTTTGTGCTGCTTTTGCTCCCCAGAAAGGTTCTTTGGAACCATCTTCGCGCACAACTTTTCCATCCAAAATTGTCGGTTAAAATTTGTCTGACTGCTCATATCCGGTTCCGAGGCCGAAATTCGAACTGTTTAACGCCGATTTTCAGGGATTAGGGCACGCACACGCTGCGCATTTGCGTCAGTCCACACCTTGACTGGAATCCCGCTCGGCGCCTCGTGGTCTACGCTTTCACGCCCCTACTTAAACTCTTTATGGCATCGAAATACCTAGGCACGACTAAGCGCACTATCACCATGCACTTTTACAATTTTAGCGTACGTTTCCGAAGCTGTTCCCCCCAATCTGGCGCAAAATTTTATCGCGACTTGCTACTCTTGATTTCGTTTCTCCATTTTCGTGACAAGCACCAGCAACATACGTCTACTCAACACGATATAGCAGGCAAACTAAACATGCTAGAGCGATGGTTAATATATCAATGAAGGGCGAAAGGATGCCGGGGATGGGGAAGGGAATTTCAAGGTCGCAAGTTTATCACAAGCGCGGCAATAAAACTAGTCTCATTATTTAATTGTCACATCTCGTACATATTGAAGATGGATTTAAGTGTTCGGGTACAAAATTCACAAACAACGCTGATGAAATTATTGAATTTCAATGAAATCCCTCATTTTAAAAATGATTTCCTTAGATTTTGTCAGGGCTATAGATATCCTTCAAAAGCAATTGGAAATGGTTGACAGAATGATATATAAAACATAAAATGAATTCTACCATACATCTTATGAAGAAAAAAGCTTTAAATAGTTTTCATAGATTGAGTGCAAAGTTGAAAATATTGTCAATATCCTAATCCTCACAATTTTGGTCACTATTATAAGTTCCAGCAACTGAGAGCGGGTTACATTGTTCAAAGCAACCATCGGAGTCACCAATGTGTGAAGTTTAATGACTGTTATACGGTCCGTAAAGGACTTTGGCAATGGAATGCTGCATCAGCGGGCTAGAAAACCGAGCTCCATTGGAATGACGAAGCCTAGGTTCACGTACGTGTGCTGGCAGCTAGTTGTCTGCGGTGAGGTGGGGCGAGTCTTTTACCCTAGCACCAAACACATGTATGGTTGCAAGTTTTCAAAACAAAGCCCAAAAAGGTCTTGGTCGAAACTGAAGGGAAAGAGCAGTCGGTAAAATCAACTTCTTATTTTTCCTATTACCTAATAGGTCACAATATGGTGTAATAAATTACCCCTACGCCACTGACGCCGATCAGCAGGTCCATGTATCCCACGCTATGGACGTCGACGGTTTGGGAGCGACCTTTTAGTCACTCACTGCCACTGAACTGCAATTTGACAGGTGCCAAACGGAAGAAGGGACGACGTCCGGTCCGCGCGGGGACGTGAGTTCACGTGGAAAGACCTCAGAGTGCGGGCATCGGCCGGAAAAAATTTAATAAGAAAAAAGGAAACACAGTGGCTCTCACTCAAGTGGACAATCGTCCAAATTACTTTTTCGCTGGAGTTTTTAAACTAAGGGCACGGTGCCATTGAATTCGTGAAGTCTGGCAGCCGCCAGGTAGATCGGACAAAGATTTTCAACCAGTGCTGAATCTGGTGCATTTGTTGTAGTCCCGAGACGACAAGAATCAGCCGAGATTTGTTGCAAAATTCCCTCCTGATAGGGAAGTGCTGATAGTCGATCGCAAACCATTGCACGCTTTACAGTTCCCAGGTGTTCCCGAACATCATCCCGAATTGCGGATGACTGTGCCTCTACCTACACCATCTGCGTGTCCCACGACAAGCGAGCCCTCTTTGACGTTGTAATTAAGTTCCATAATAGATTTTCAATGCACCAGCTGATTATTTTCCAGACCCAGCGTCAGTGGCGTGGAGCTTCCACCAACGGCGGCTCCTCAACGAGAAGGAAGCGCAGCGGCTGGAGCTGGCATTCCTTCTTACAGTCCAATTGGAAGGCCGCGTGGCGCCCGGCTAGCTCAGTCAGCAGAGCATGAGAGTTGTATTAGCACTGCATAATTTGAATATCATCATGTTTGAACGCAAGGATCTCTTTCGATAAACTTTTGATACCAAAGAAAATTTTCTACAAAATCAACAGTGAGCTGATTGAGGCTTTCATTAAAAAAAAAATTCCCTAACATTCCTGCTGTATAAATACATTTTTTTTGGAACTATTTTCTTTCTATTCCTCTCTCTGTCAGTTAACGTTGGGTCAACTTTATAACAGAATGTACTCATTTCAATAACTTTTTTACATTTCTGAATAAACTTAATATTTCAAATCAAGATGAATATCCCCACTAGTGCCAGAATCAAAGGCATGCTCTTCGAAAATGTTATATTTCTTTATTTTTAATCGATAATTTTAACATAGAAAAAAAAACCACCTTTCTCTTGTTTCAACTACACAAAAATAAGGAACACATAAACAAACTGCAATTTAAGAATAAGAAGTTTTTAATATAATTATCACAAAAGAAAAGAGAACAAGGATTAACTATTTAGATTTACTTGATCATTTTCAGCAATTATTTATCTTATTAAATCACATTAAATTTTACGGCTTTTATCTATGATTACTATGAAAATGATGAAATGAGAGAAAATATTATGACTTGAAAAGAATTATTATGAAAAAGATAAAAGTAAAATCAGAAAATAAATAAGTCTTTCCTTTCCAGTTCAAACCTTCTCTTCCAGCAGGACAATGTCAGCGAACGGTGAGTATGCCACTTAAAGGATAGGGTTCGAGTAATCCGCGAATGGCCGGTTTCGGGTCGCGGTCGGTACGCGGGGCCATAACTTGTGGTTGCGTGTTTTTTTATTAGCGTAGATTTTTTTCAGTTTTGTCTTAGAGTAGTATATTTCGGGCACCACGTCAGGGATATTCGGGAGCGCGTATTTATGGTGGTTGTTTTTATTTGTTTCCTCCGGAATGAAGTACGGTAATCAAACTAGAGTCGATGGAAGTTGTTTGACGCGTTTTTAAATCGGGCATTTTGTATATCGGCCTTAGTCTGCCTGCGTAAGAACCACGACCGAAACTTCTCTCCCAACTAGCTAGCTAGCCAGCAGCTACCTCGGAGTAGACTAGAAGTGTCCGGACTTGTTGACATGATGGGTACAGTCCGTTGTCACGTTCAAAGGCTTCACGTCCAGAACCGATGAGAGACAGGTTCAGATTTCTTTCGAAAATATCGACGTTCGATTCGTGTGCGAGTATAAATCATAACAATGGACTAGCTTCTTCCTTGGCGAAGAAAGGGGCAAACTGCGGAAAAGATGAGAATCTGGCTGGAATTGGTACCCCTTGCACGCCGCTCAACTGGGTCTAGAGTGCCGATGGCGTGAATGGAAATTCAATGACTTATCATCTCGGCAAAAGTTTTTACTACGCATTAGAAGAGCCGCGGGTTCCATAGAAAAGATCCGCAAGAAGAAGACCGAATATTTCCATTAAATGAGCACTTAATTATTTATTTATTTAAATTCCATTTAATAGATTAAACACAACCCAATTACAAAATGGAGCAAAACAAACAGAAAACAAAATTAATGAAAATTAGAACTAACTGAACAAGATAAAATAAAAAGAAATTCAATAATATTAACAATGATTATTAAATTGAAAAAAATACACGTAAAATTAAATGAAAGCACAAACAAGTCAAATATTGAATCCGATTGGGTTGTAAGGATAAGGCTTCTTAATCTCAATTTAAAAACAAAGTATGAGTCGGAAAAAGGACTTATCATATTTTGTTACCATTCGTATAATGGGGGAATGAAAATTTAAATTTGTACGGGCATACGGTAGTATGCAAAAATTGTTTGCCCGAGAAGAACGCGATGGCTACATACAATACAATGTTGATGGGATTTGATTGTGGCAGAGTTGATATAGAAAACACTCATCTGGATAGATGCTATGGGGCGACAAAGTAAGAAGATGTAAGAATTATAAACGACGGTAAGCGGGTTGATATGGGATTTTGAATTTGTAAAACAAGACTCGAGTGAATTTTTCGCCGGAAATTCTCTAACCAGTTAATGAGGTAGGAGTGTCGGGGAGACCAAACTACAGAACAATATTCAGGGATAGGATGGACAAGACAGTTAAACAAGCGGACAAACAGATATATTGGTAGATTTATAAGTATGCCTGAAAACAAGTCCTAATATTTTTGAGGCCCTAGTAGTCACGTTTAGAATCTGTGTATCAACATTTTGCTTAGGATCAAAAGTAGCACCAAGATTTTTAGCAGAGCGTACAGCTTTGAGTGGGACTTCATTTAACATATAGGTACAAGCCAGCGGAGCGGGATTTAGGTTCTTCTTCTTCTTAGCACTAAAACCCCTCTCGGGCCTCCACTTCCTGCAACAAGCGCCTCCAACTTTCTCGGGCCACTGACCGCATCCTCCCATTTTGAAATCCGAGCAGCGGTGTACTGTCTTTGTCGACCGAGTTTCCTTGGTCTCCCCACTGGTCTCCGGCTTTCAGTTCTCCCAACGAACACTTTTTTGGGTATCCGGTGTTCATCCATACAATTCATGTGTCCAGCTCATTGCAGCTTCCGCACTCTTACAATCATTGAGACCTCCATTTCGGCAAAAATTTCATGCAGCTCATGGTTGTATCGAATTCGTCATTGGTTCCCGTCAAGCTTCGCTCCGATGATTGCCTCAGGACTCATCGCTCAAAGGCGTTCAATATATTTGCGGATGCTTGGGTTAGGGTCCATGTTTCACACTCATAGCATAACACAGGTCTTATCACAGATTTGTATACTTGGAGCTTTGCTTTCCTGTGTATGCAGCTGGTTTTCAAGATTGTCAAAACTGAATAAAATATATTGGCACCTAAATGCACAAATTCACCCACATTTTCGATACTGTATTCGCCAAGTGTGATATTTTGTGTATTTGAGGTATTTTTTCCTCGACTGCGTCATGAGCTTTATTTTATTTTCATTGATTTGTAGCCCTACTAGTTTTGCTTCACTGTCGAGTTTCAAGAAGAGTTCTTTGGCAATTGTTAATGACCGTGACAAAATGTTGATGTCGTCCACATAGGTGATTTAGATTAGAAGTCATTTTATAGCATTTGGCCGCATTGACAGTGGTAGTTAGACGAAGACCAGATATTTGGTGTAATCAGGTTCTTCTAATGATATTCACAATCTTTTACAGATGTGATAGCTCGAAATACTTTGGAATCATCGGTATATAGTAGGCGATTGGAGGCGATAACCGATGGAAGATCATTTATAAACAATAGAAACACCAGAGGATGGATAAAATGGAATAGAGGTAGTTCCACAGTAACTAACACAACATATACGAGAAGACAAGTAGGAGTCCATCCATGATAAGAAGGGGCCGACAACCCCAAAAGTTTTCAGTTTATAACAGAGAAGTTGATGGTTGACCGTGTCAAATGCCTTCGAAAAGTCAGTGAAGATAACATCAACCTGCAATCGATTGTCGAGGGTCTTCGCAATGCAGTCGCTGAGTTAAATAAAATTTGAGGTCATAGAGCGACCTTTAAAGAACCCATGTTGTCCTTTCGACAAGATGGGGGCTAATGAAACTGAAAGCCAGTTATATACCAGACGCTCGAATAATTTCCGAAAACAGAAGATTAAGGAAATAGAACGATAATTGGAAACAGAAGATAGATCACCACTTTTAAGCATAGGAACAACGTTTGCTCTTTTCAAACAAGTAGGTAAAGTACCAGTCCTTAGACTGAGGTTGAAGAGAAAAGCCAGAGAGATACAAAGTGAAGACGCTAATGATGTAACGAAAATATTCAGTAAACCATCAGGGCCAGGTAAAATCTTAAGATTAAGTGAATTAATGAGGAATTAAACTTCAATATTGTCAGTGAAAAGTGAAGAAACGTCAATGGAGTGAAGTGCAGGTGTATTAACTGGATAGAAGACATGTGAAGAAGGAGTAAAAGTTGACGAGAAGAACTGAAAGAACAAGTTGGAAATATCCTGCGGAGAAGGGCTTACGATATAATTCTAGTGGACGGAAGGAGGGACAGAAGAGGGGGACTTGAAAAATCGAATGTAAGGCCAAAAGGGTTTCACATTATTCGCCATAAGTAAACATCTCAAACTACGAAAGTAGTTTTTCAATGCAGGATAAATTTCTTGTTTTGCTACAATATGCAAATCACGAAAACGAGCTCCAGATTCCTCAGTACCACAAAACTTCAAACGTTGGTCTGCCTTACTTTTAGCGTTCAAGGCATAAAGTACTTACTTAGTTGGCCATAGTTTCTGCTTTATTTTACGAAGAGCTTGTAAAGGCGTGAAATGTTTGATCAACTCAAACAGGTAATTATAAAACTTACTCAAAGTTTTCCCAAACTCCAAGTTATCAAAAAACTCGAGCCAATCAACCGAGTTCAGTTCGGAAGCCAGAGCTTCGTAGTTTACTTTAAAGAAGTTAAATTTTGGAGAAGGAGCAAAATGACGATGTGCCAAAGGTGCAATTGAGAGATCGAACGATAGTGGCAAATGGTGACTATCAATGCAGAAAAGTGGGTTAAATGCTAGGGAAACAGATAAATTGTAAAGTGGGAATTTAGAAAGAACAAAGTCAAGTACCCGACCATTCGCATAAGGGATATTATTAAATTTCATCCGTGAACAAAGTGATAGAAACGAGAGAAGAAATAAAGAAGATGCATCGGTTGACGAAACAGAGAAAGGAGGGTTCTTCGTCCATTGCACTAATCCCAAATTAAAATCATCGCATATTGGAATTAAAGATTGCGGGTGATGCAAGAAAACATAAGCGGAAAACTCGTCAAAGAATGTCTCGTACACATACAAAGGAAAATTACTAGGTATGTACATAGAGGAAACTAATAAAGATGCATTGTTAGGAAGGAGGATCTTGACAATTACACAAGCCACAACGCGGGAACAGCAAAAATCAGCACAAAGAGAGCTGCGTTTTGTATTACTAACAGCTACAAGGACCCCACCACCATCTTTTTTATTTGCAGAGGCCAAATCTCGGTCACAATGGTGAATATCAAAATCAAGGTGAATATCAAAATCAAGGGGAATTTCCGGGTTTAAGATGCTACTATTTAACTAGGATTCTGTGAGACATATAAATGTATCTTTGCTAAGCTGTAACGATAAAAAAACTTATCAAGCATGGCCCTTAACCCTCTTACATTTTGTTAATATACTGAAACATTATAAGTTAAGTTACATTCATAAAATCTTACACTAGTTCGTCGGTTGCGGTTTTCCTAGTGCACGAAAGGACTTTCTTCTTTTTGAGTTGAATGGCTTAACAAGTACTCCAGACAACCAAAATTTAGGATTCAAAGTAGTATCGAAATTTGAGGGCACTGTAAGCTAGAAAGATGCTACTACTCTGCCCTCCAGATTATCCTTTGACAATTTGTAACAACTAATATATTTAACAGCTGGACCGAATTTTTCGCAAACGTCATTTTTTAGGTAGTCCGCCGTTGTATGGTAACATAGGCGCGAAGTGGAAATCTACGTTGGAGGGGGTACGATATCAAGAGGTGGGATTTCGTCATCTGAAATCAGAGTTGCCACAGCTAATATGTCAATGCCAGATGAGGGCGGAAGACTAGGCGAAGGTTTATTTTTGGTTTTAGGGATCGCCCTCCGATTGATTGATGAGGGTCCCGAAGAGCTGTCACGTGTCACAGGTAATTCATTAACAGAGTTGTGTGTTGTACTGAAGCCACGGAAGAACTGAACGCGACGGAGTAGACCTAGAACAAGCAGCATGATTCGGGGTTTTAAGAACCGGTAATTTTGCCAGTGATTAACTTCGAGATAGGATGTAAAGTCTTTGTACAGGCGTATTTGAATCGCTAATATATTCCTGCTGCGATATCTGAAAAACATCTTCAAATTGTGCCCATCCACATTTTGAAAAATTTTAGGGTAGAATTTTTGTTTGCTGGCTTACAACATCTAATTCATGCAGGCCCAAGAACAAATTCCCAGAGTTCCCGAATTTTATAAGAAAATTTTATTTGGCGATGAGGCTCATTTCTGGTTGAATGGCTACGTCAATAAACAAGACTGCCGCATTTAAAGTAATGAGCAACCACAGGCGTTTGTCCAAGTACCGTTACATCTGAAGAAAGTCTCTGTTTGCTGTGCTTTACGGGCTGGTGTAATCACTTGTCCACATGTTTTCAAAAATGCTGCTGGGAATAACACTACAGTCAACGGTGACCGCTAAAGAGCTACGATCAACGACATTTTCGTTTCGAAATTGACTCTCCGTAATGCAGAGACCTCTAGTTTCAACAAGATGGCGTAACATGCCATACAGCTCGTGCAACTATAGTGCATTTGATGAGCGTATAATTTCTCGTTTCGAACCTGGAAACTTACCTGCAAGATCTTGTGATTTAACATCGCTGGACTATTTCTTGTAGGGATACGTCCAATCACTCGTTTACGCTGACAAGCCCAAAACGCTTGATCATTTGGAAGACAATATTTGCGGTTCTATTGGTGAAATACGACGCCAATTATCGGTTAGAGTTGTCGAAGATTGGATCTCCCGTTTGGACTTCCTTTGCACCAGTCGTGGCGCTCACATGCCCGAAATCATGTTTGAATAAAAATGGAAAAGAATTTCGTTTCAAAGAAAATCAATTTCATGGCAATGAAAACAATTTATCCGTATTTAATTTCATTTCAAAGTTTCATACCTTTAAAAAAACACCCCTTATAAAATAATTTTGTACTTGTTTGGTTTTTTTTAATTAGTTTTTTTTACAATTTTTCCCCGAGTATTCTACATTTCATTTTTACTTGTTTTAATAACGTCTCTTGCGTTTTTTTAATAACGTCTCTTAATACAAAACGTCCCGTGATAATAACCAATTTCTCTGAACCATTCAGATTCATATGATTTCCTTTTTAATAAAATGGCCAGCAAATTATACTCTTGTCTATGTCAAGCCCTCAGCCTGGTAATCTTTCTAATGCCTACTCACAGCAACAGATTGGCTTGCAGCCCGATCAAAGGAGATCAGGAAAACAATGAAAGAACGAGGACAAATCACCGAAGGATTACGCTTCATTAGAGTAAGGGTTTTATATGGGGCCATATAAATAGCTTAAAAAGTAACCAAAAAGTGGCCTCAAAGACAAAAAATGATAAACCTCGCCAAGTACTGAAACTAAGGATCATCGGGTGTGGCCTAAGAAAGTTAGGCAGATGTGCTGCAGAAAATTAAGGGAGCAATAAAACTAAAGGACGTACACGTTACTATCAAAGCTGTGCGGCCGATTTGTACCAGATGATTTACTGGTAGAATTTATACTAGAGGCAACAAACAAAGATGCATTCCATGATATCTTATAAAATGTCCTCAAAGGAAAAGCAATTGTAACTTCACTCGAGCGTATGCCCACTTTTGAAATTAAGAACATTGACTGCGTAACGGATTTGCCTGAGAAAAGAGATGGCTTAAAATCATAGCTTAAGTGGGACGAAAGTTAGGTCAAGTAAACCAAGTAATAGGTCAACGCATGGTCATTGTTCAAATCACAAAGAAATTATCCAGTAGGAATGGGGGAAATCCAAAAAAAGCCCAAGCTATACGTGGGATACGACGTAGAATAATTCGATTTCTCCCAGAGTAACAATGATCATGGCCCAAACAGGTTCTAATTATGCCGATTAAAAATAAAATTGGTCTAAAAAGGGCCTCAGATGTAGAAAAACCGAGATTTGTGAATGATAATGGCCTAAAGTTGGCCTGAAAATGGAATCATTTTCCTTTTTCGAAGAAAAACCCGAGTAAAAAATAATCATGTCTTAACTCAAAACAGTATTAAGATATATATATATATATATATATATATATATATATATATATATATGTATATACAAATATATTTATATATATATATATATATATATATATATATATATATATATATATATATATATATATATATATATATATATATAAATAAATATATATATATATATATATATATATATATATATATATATATATATATATATATATATATATATATATATATTTATAGATATACATGTATATACAAATATATTATATATATATATATATATATATATATATATATATATAATATAAGCATTAGAAATATATACAGGTGTGATAACATCGATCCCGCGGATCGATATTCCGCAGAGCTCTGCCAGCCATTTAAACGTCCCAACCAGCTGATAAGGTTGTGTGACAGATCTCTCCGCCGTACGCCATTGACGTCGACGGGTGTTGAGCAAACTAAATGAAAACCAGCAGATTCCCAAACCCTACGCCATTGGTGTCGACAGGTGTTGCGCGAACTAAACGAAAACGATCAGATCCCTACATTCTACGCCACTAACGTCGGCGGGTGTTGTGCGAACTAATAAGAAAAACTGACAGCTCGTGGCGACTTCACCGGGACGTGGGTGAGAAGAAAAATGACAGTCGTGTGCTTGCTTATTGTCACGATGTGTGAAGTACTTGAGACGATTTTCCGAAACTTTTACAGTACTTATTCAAATACGTGACAAAGCAGCCATCACACTGTATAGTTGTTATTTCAAGTAAAATAGTTAGTGCGGGACGAGTGCAAAGGTGAACAAATTGATTGATTTGCAAAGTATTTGTGCAGCAGAAAGCGTGTTTCGTACATAAGGCAATGAATTGTGGTGAAAGTGGCTTTCTCAAGGGAGTCCGGACACGGGATTTTGCGGTGCTAAGTTTTATTGCATGCATTTTCATCTCGCATGCTCGCTTCCCTCTTGCGGAAGGGACATCGGTCGCCAAACTTTTACGTTCGCACGCATCATTTCAAGGACAATTTCGTGAGCTACCGCGCCTCGAATGGTTATCATAACACATGTTGCGATAAAATAATCGGAAAAATTGCGATTATAAAGGGGAATGGTGGCATCCGCTCAAGGACAAATTCAAGTGAGTTCCGGCCACCAGGTAAACGACGTCTATCCCGATCATTGGTAGGATTTCAACGAACGTGTGATGTTGGCCTTGAAGATGATTGTTTAGCAATGTGATAATACATGATTCTGGCTACAACCCTGGTAAAACACTGTAAGCGTTAGTAAAGTGCGATGTGACAAAAGGAATTGACAAGAAGTGGACCGAGGACGAGACGAAGAAATTTATAAAAGGATTAAGACAATTTGGGAAGCATTTCATCCGTATACCTGAAGATTATTGCATGTTGTGGAGCAACCAGACTAGTGCCTGGCGCCCCTTTGGGGCCAAGTGGATGAGAATCCCACCGTGTTATGGCATTCACGATGCTTGCCATTAAAAATATTGGCAAATCGTTCCTGCTCAAAGAAGTGTCGTTACTCTTCTGTGATACTGTTAGCAACAGTCGACCATAGGGGATCGTTCACCTCACTGGAGACAGGCGTAAATGGAAGCATCAGTAATTCACTGGAGTACGGAAAAAGTGGGTTGCAATAAGATCTCAAAACGAATAAGCTACTGATACCGAAATCAAAAGTCGTCGGAGAAACTCAGGCTCTGATTTATTTGCTTATTGATTCAAATTTTCGCTTATCAAAACACTTAATGAAAACTTACAAAGGCAGCGATCTCTTGTCTGAAGGAGCTGAAACGTTTAATAATATCTGGTCGCAATGTCGAGGCATTATATTAGACACACACGTTGGTATGAAATCGTATGAATTCAGGGTCTTGAGGATCACGAGACTAGCTGTCATACCATCATTAAAGCGGGTTGTTTATTATGTAATTTTTTGTAGTAACGACAACGATACTCAAACGAACAAATAATGCCTCGTAAAACAATTGAATTCCAGCCGAGCCTGAGTTTGCCTTGGGGCAATAACAAATATTCATCGATCGACTCCAGTATGTTCAGTCGTAAGTGATATTTTTTCTATATACTTAATTTTTGTCTTCTTGTATGGTGGAATGTAATTCCAATTATTTTTGATGCGTGATTCTTATTCTCGCTTCGCCGAATCTCACATGAATTGAATGAACAGTTTTTTGACTTATTTTTGGCTTCTAAATGAAAGTTGACTGAGTGTATAGTAAAGAAACTTGAAATTCAAAATTAGAATAAGTTAAAATTAGTTCGATCAAACGTATATTGCGGTGGGCAATATATGGACACGAATAATTATTCGGCTTAGAATTTTTTTCATATGCGTATCTATAAATTTTGGCTTTAAAATATTCAATAAGATAAGAACATGCACATCAATTTTATTTCAAATCAATATATTACTAAAAAAATACAGAACTGAATTAACAATCAAAATTTAATTAAGTAGAAGAAATTAGTTTCTAAAATTCGATGTGGTTTAAGATGAACATAAAAATTATCAAGAATAATTCCTTGCAGCCAATTTATTTTTACATGAACAAGTATTTTTACCGGTAATACATTGATATGCATTATTCGTTATTGTATCTATACGTTGTGGATGAGTTCAAACAAATGTAACCATAACGCATCAACAAGACTATAATTGAAGTAACAGGTGAGCACACAATTTTCATGATTTAGGTTGAGGATTCATACAGAATGACAAGACCTTAAGATTAGCTTTTAAATGCCTTTAGACTAATAAGTTAAATTCTTGAAATTGAATAATACTCTATCTGAGACTAGCACCACGAGCATTAACTGCTTCGTAGAATTGGTGAAGTACGGTATGGATTATAAGTTCACCTTATTTTTGTTCTTTTTCGCCGGAATGCAGTTACGTAATTTAAAGTAGAGTCGATGGAAGTTGTTCGACATGTTTTAAATCGGACATTTGAGCCGGTGGTTGAGCTTTTGTATTTTGGACTTAGTCTGCTCGTGTAAGACCTGCAACCAAAACTCCTCTCGGGACTAGCTAACTCGCCAGCAGTCACCTCGGAGTAGACTAAGAGTGTCCGGACTTTTCAGCCTGATGGGTACAGTCCGTTGTCACGTCCCAAGACTTAAAGTCTAGAACCGATGAGAGGTCTGCTTAGATTTCCTTCGGGAAATCTCGAATGTACGAGACGTAAGAAAATTTTCATGTTCTGAGCACTTTAAATTTCAATTCTAAAATGACCCAAAAATATGAGTAATATTATAATCATTAAACTGTTCTTTTGACGGGTACTCTTTAGCTTATTTTTGGTAATATTTGTACACCTTAAAGGATTCTGACTTTTAAAAATTACAAAACTGAAAGCAGGAGTATAGCGAATCTGAATTTTATAAAAGTTGGCTGTAAAGTAGTCGACCATGGATTATTCATGTTGATATACATATTTTCTACTATCGGATGTTCACACATAACCACTTACTTATCATTTTATGATTTCTTTCCAGCGTAAACTGCTACTGCGTAAGAACATTTTTTTTTTTGTCAATTTATATTTCACAGAAAAATTAACATTTGATGTATATTTCAATCACAAAAATCTCTTGAACAAGCCCAACTAAGATATTTTCGTATGAACTATTTTACTATTTATTATTTAGGCTCTATTTTGCCACTTTTAAACTATCTATCGGCCTTATTTGAGCTCTTTTAAAAATTTTTAGGCCTGGTTTGGGCCTTTTATAAGCCGTCTTTGGACTCAGTTTAGGGCATGAAATTGTGAATTGGGCCTAATTTAAACCCATTTTGGGCCTAATTTTAGCCCATTTTGAGCCTAACCGGGCCCAAATGTCCTGTACATAGGCCCAATTTAGGCCATTACCAGGCCTTGAAGAATATATAAATTGGATCATATTTTGGGCCTTGTTTGGGCCATGAACTCATTGAGTGACTTTTTTACTCTGGAGGGACAACAATTTTACTGCTGTTCTATTCGACGTCTAGGAAGATTCAGAGACAAGGCCACTCATCCAAAACTAAGCCATGTTTTGGCCATAGATCTAGAAGGAACTATAGTCAATGGTTCAAGTGACAAGGTACTTTGTTTGCCACTGGTAGCTTGTCGAGCTTCATGACAATCACTTGTCAATTCATGAGAATTTAAGCTACAATAGTATGTTTCAGCGATAACTTTGAAAGACATTGTTTAGAACTATATTTCCAACAATATTTGGATAGCTAAAATAATGTGTTAATCTCCATAAAGAGAACCAGAAAATATGTTGAAACAAAGTCCTTTGATTTGGCCAAGGAACTTGTTTGCTTAGAGTCTTTTAAATATTAAAAACACAATGTTTTGAGGTTGCATTTTAAATGCTGTGATTAAATCGAACTGCGAACTAAATATTTTATCGCTTGTTTCAATTGGAGCAAATTATGCTTGAAAAGCAGTTACAGATAGTTGATACACAGAAGTAAAACTGCTGTATAATGTTTCTATATAATTAAAATTAAAATTTACCTAACAAGCATTTTGCAAAATAGACAAAAGAAACTTAAAACAGCATATTTAAATTCTACACAAATCAATATGTAAAATCTATATAATTAAAATGCTGTTTTTGAAACTTGTTTAAGATTCTTTTCAATGATTTGATTAATTGTTGTCAAGATGTCAAGTTTCGATAAAAAAACAGTAGAAAGTTTTGATGTCTGCAGTATCCCAAAATTTTGGTTTATAAACAACCAGAATCTGGTCATTTAAACATAAACTTTTCAGGTTTTATATTTGCTGCGCAGAAGACTTTTTTATTTTATATCCGCAGGCCAATTCCCTTTTTTTTTGAAAACCTGTCAGACTTGCTTTTTGGACTCACAAGAAAAAAAAATTATAATAATTTTTGGTTTAAACTTTGTTGATGCGTAATTTAAATTACAAGTATTAGGTAGAAGCTTGGCACTATAAGTACTAGGCTTGGCACTTTTTTCGCTCAAATCTTTATTGTTTCGTCCAATTAAAAATTTTAATCCAGGTTAATTTACCGATTTCTAATTAAATACACGATTCCAACTCAAATCGAGGAAGTATAAAAATGTGGTCAAACAAGTGGCAGCTCCAGGAGTGTATTCCTGCCAGAAAGGTCCTGTAACTAATAAGTAACTCAGATTTATCATCTGGATATCAAAACTTGATTCATATACAGATTATATAAATTGAGTTCGGAAAAACCTCTTTTTTTGACTAGTCATGATATATATCAATATTTCAAACCATTTCTATAATTTCCATGAGAATACCTACTTATCTGTAGTGTCTAGATTCGATTGTAGATTCTACGCCCCCAATATCACGTGTTGTTGTTGTGTTTTTTGAATATTCAACCGGCTGTTTATTTCTCGATTCTTGTGAAATCTTCAAAACACGTACACTCATTACTAGGAAATACAGACACAAGTTTTTGGTAAATTTAAGGTTTCCCTTTTGCTTTTTTAGTGAAGTTGATCTAATTTCAATTTAAGGGGGTATTCTGCAAATACCCTTGCACTCATAAATACCTACTTCCGTGTTTTTTCGGGTTTTTCTGGATCAAAGGTATACAACCGCGAGGGGGGAGGGGACACAAAAAATTACATAAATTTCCCCTCCCCCTGCACCTCTCAATCAAAACGTGTTATTTAAAATCTGTTTTAAAAAGTTTTTATCAAGACCTTTCATTTGATATCCACGTTGGCTAGCTGTGGTGAAATTTTTTTTCAGGAATCACTCCACATATGGGGAGACCACCCTTAAGAAATATAGTTTCCCGTGATAAAAATTTGAAGAGTGCACCAATTTCCACTCATCACAAAAACCTCATGTTTCTAGCTTATGCGACACACGGACGGATTGGTCACAATTTTGGCTGGATATTGTAAAATTATTTTACAATACCTTAAAAAGGCACACAACACATTTCTTAAGAAGAGTAGACAAAGGCACAATCCCAAATCCTTTCCAATAAGTCTTCCTTCAAAAAAACTACCCCTGACTTTTGAGGATATGAAAACTGTTAAATCAATTTCAAAGAACCCGAAGATGACTTCCAAAAGCCGGAACGCATTTTTAAGTTAAAATACGTAAGGCCCAAATCGAATAAAAAGCCTGGACTTAAAAATCTTTCAGCTTTTAAATGCTTCCAAAGTTTCGTTGGGTAATTTTTAAGTTTGTTTTTAATGCATGGAATATAACTGTTTCTTATATTGCTTAATTTGTAACATACATACATTAAACAACTTCCAAATTGTAGTTCTTTCAGCCAAGTGTGACAAACCTTTAACCTTCCAAATATTTTATCGCTGATTTCCAGTTTTGATTTTTGTCAACTTTTTCTAAAGGAACTTATTTAAATAATGTATCAGGTTACCGCAAAGTTCAACTGATTTCTTTTATAGATATACATTCATGGTCGTACGCACGCGAAGTCATTTTGATGGTGTGGCTTTTGTAACGTATTACTACACATAAAGCTCTCAGATTTGAACAGTCAGGTATAATTGGGATGGAATGTTACCGGTATATGTTAACGACGGGATACAGGTTTTAATCAAATCCAAACTCACACTGCAACAACAAAAATTGTATACAAATTTATTCGAGAAGGTGGAATTTGAGGACCGATTGGTTTTCAAACAAACCGATGAATTTATCTTTTCATGTTCATAAACAATTATCGATGCGCTACCTTGGCTTGCTTTAATCGAAAGCTAAACTTGATTCATTATAATGAGTTGAATTTCGAAGAAACGTTTACCATGCATTTGCATATTAAATCAAAATGCTGTACAAATTAAAAGTGAAAATATTCTAGAAAATTCTTACAACGCAAAGTATGTGAAGGTTTTTTATCAATTGAAATTAAATACGACCTTTTGATTATTAGTGTGGATGATGAATTCGTCACATAAAGAATCTTTCAGTACAAGTCCAAATGATTTAATCGTACATTAAGAAAACCACAGACTGTTATGTTTTAAAAATGATTGATGATTGGTGAATTGATTTAATATCTCATATGTACCATCTAAATTTTACGATACATACGAGTACATGAAAGTATGTATGTATATGTTATTGAGAATGAAAGAGACGAATGCGCCGAAGAATACAGCTCGTACCTAATACGAGTAAATTTATTTCAGTTTTGAAGACCAGCTGCATACAAAGGGAAACAAAGCTCTAAGCATACAAATATGTGATAAGACCAGTGCTTTGCTATGAGTTCGAAACATGGACCCTAATCTAAGCATTCGCTTTGAGCTCCTTCGAGAGCGGGTCCTGGGGCAAACAGCTGGAGCGAAGCTAGACGGGAACCAATAGCGAATTCAATACTACCATGATCCATATGAAATTTTCGACGATGGTCTTAACGGTTGCAAGACCGCGGAAGCTGTAATGGGCTGGCCACGTGAATCGTATGGACCATAGTACATTCATATGCAGGGCTTTCCAATAAGAGGTGTTATATTGATATTAAAAGAAAAATGCCATTTTTTAATATAAATGATTGAATAATTATTTCATTATAAAGAAGAAGTCATGCCGCTAATAATGAAAAATAACATCAGGCAAATGACCACCACGACCACGCTTACAGGACCATATCCTTTTCATGAAATTTTCCATAACCACATCTCAAAGTGGCTGCCCTATGTCCTCGATAGCCTCACGAATTCCATCTTTGAGGTCTTGAATCGACGCTGGGCTGTTGGCGTAGACCTTCTCTTTCACGTGGCTCCAAAGGAAGAAGTCGCAAGGTGTTAAATCACAAGATCTGCGTGGCCAATTGTGATCACTTCTTCGAGAGATAACACGGTCCGGAAACTTTTCCCGTAAAAAATCAATGGTTTCGTTGCTTGTGTGGCACGTAGCGCCGTCTTGTTGAAAGTAAACGTTTTCCAAATCAATACCATCCAATTCCGGCCATAAAAAATCATTAATTATCTCTCAATAGCGCAACCCATTTACCGTGACTGTTGCTCCGGCCTCATTTTCGTAAAAGGAAGTCCCAATGACTCCGCCGGACCATAAACTGCACGAAACAGTCATACGTTGAGCAAAGAAAGGCTTTTAACAATAAATCTTGGGTTTTCCTAGCCCCAGATGCGACAATTTTGCTTGTTGACGAAACCACCGAGGTGAAAATGGGCCTCATCACTCAAGATGATTTTCCGATGGAATTCCGGATCATTTCCATGCATTTCAAGGACCCAATCAGCAAAGACACGACGTTGTTGATGATCGATCGGCTTGAGTTCTTCTGTTGATTGAACTTTATGAGCCTTAAGACCCAAATCTTTATGCAAAATACGGTGTAGTAACGTTTGTGGAATGCCTAATTCCAAAGAAAGACGAGTAATGGACAATCCTGGGTTTTCTTCAACACTTTCGGCTACAGCAGCAATATTCTCGGCTGTTCTTGAGTGACGTGCACGGGTTTTATTCCTCACATCACAAACTTGTCCCAATAGCTCGAATTTTCCACCAATTTCTGTATTGCGGTCCGACAAGTGCTTCACGACGACCCAAAATGTTCAAGTTTTACGAACCGTCTCTGCCAAATTTTCACCATTTTTATAGTGAATTCTAATAATTTCAATGCGTTGTTGAAGCGTGAATTGTTCCATTTTTATTAATGACGTAGTTTCTTCTGGTCAAATATCAAAAAATGGCAGCTTCAAAAGTGATATCTACCGAAATAGCGGGCTATTCAAAATAACGCCTCTTATTGGAAAACCCTTTAGTATCCACACTCAATCTAGCCTGGCGCGAATATAAACATGTGATTCGATGGGGGATTTCAGCATTACCAGATCTGAAAAATCAATAGTCTTCTATATTTACAGAAAAAAACTAATTCACTCATACAATCCTTCAGTTTTTTAATAGAATCTGGCAGTGCTCCCATGTTCTGAAATGAGTAAAAGAACACGTGTGTCGGAAATTTTATTTGGTTTTTATTTTGTTTTTGAATACGCCATGCCCCGGCTCAGCTAACCGGGGCCTAGAGAAATTCAGAAAGTGTGCAACACAGGGTTGATGGAAGCTGTAGGTACTATGTGTATATACTATGATATTGACGAACAACGAATACCTAAATATGTATTCGTTGAGAGAACTGAAGGGTGGAGATTAGTGGAAAAACTGAGAAAATGCTGGTTTGACTTGCTGAACGAAGACAGTTCATCACTGCTTGGATTTCAAAATTGAATGTGTTCAATGGACAGAGACAGTTGGAGGTACTTTTTCCAGCTTATCAGTGGCCCACTTGCAAAGCAAGTGACGCTCACACCCAATCTACAGTGAGCCTACGATACTAGAAGCTCCAGCCAGAGCACTGTCTATGTGGATGGTAATAGCCAGTCGACAAATAGAACTATGTAACACATTGAGCTCAGGCAGTCCTGACAGTAAAAAAGGCAGTTTTGATCACCTGGTGAGCTTAGAGGAGTTCTTTATCGAGAAATTCCTCTCATTTCTCACTGAGAAAGGAATAATTGTAACTTTTAAGGCATGGTAAAACGAGTGTCATGTGTTTAAAGTGTAAATTTTGAAGCGAACAGGGAAGGAGTTTAGTGGTTACTCTAAAAGCAATGCGCTTCTGAGAGTTCTATACAAAGAGAATAATTGGCCTTCATCACCAAAAAGAAAATCCGGCGTATGGCATAGAAAAACATCCCATTATAGTGGAAAACAAACAACTATGAGCTAATAAAGAAATATGCAAATTTCAATATTTGTTGGCTTCGTTGAAATCAAAACAGCTGGATTTTGGTGTACCTATTAAATTCGTCTTCATGACAAGGCCTAAAATCATTAATATAAAGTCCCTTATCACGGAAGGTCTTAGTGATAGCTTGTGAGCTAAATTAAATTCAAAAGAGTGGAATACGTTTATTCTAATACTCATCAGACTTCTTGTGTGACAGGGAAAGACAAAGTGACAAATCGGTTCACAACTTTACAAATATAAGCGTATACTGAGCATGTCAATATTTGCCAATGTCAATTTCAGGTGGCAACGAAGTTGATTTTGGTTTCAACTTAATGGAGCTTAGAGAGAGCAAAGTTGATTCAGGCTCAATGAAAATAAAACTAAACACATGACTCGAAAAAGGAAAGAATGTACCAGCCAAATAAAGCATAGCCTTAGGAGATATCAGTTTTGAAAATATGCAGACTTTGAAATACTATACAATGTAGTTGATTATAGTAAAAAATTGTCGAGTTTTGGTGGCTAAGAAATGTTACAGTCAAGGCATGCTTCCACAGTTTCCTGATAAGAAAGGCTAAGGAGACAATCAACAGGAAGCTTTGTACATATAATTACTCATAAACCAGTATTTTTGAAAGTAAGAGCAGCTTTTGTCTTAAATAGTAATTCCAAAAAGGCCTGGATTTGGGAAATACGAATGGCATAGGAAAACATATGCCCAGTTATGATAGAACCGTGTGAAAATTTGGTCACAAAAATGATTTATATTATATACGACGACCCACCTGCACACGTCTCCTTTAAAGCTGCTGTTTAAACAGCAGTATGCTAGCAAGTTGGAGAGGCTAAAAGAGTTCTTATTAATTATTGCAATGAAAGACGTTTGTTTCCAAGGAAAAATCCTTGCTTCAAATCATCAAACGCCTCATTTGGTTCTCACTACTCTGAGTATTCAGGGACTGGACTTTTTTACCATAATTAATGTCATTATGGTCAAAGCGTTCTAAGGCATGAAAGTCAGAAGTAATTCTTGCAAGATAAAACATGCTTTCTTTACGAAATTGCGGAAATTCAAGGTCTCGTTTCATTTATGTCAAGAAAAGAAGGATGTGTACAAAGAAAGGCTGAATAAAGCTTGCACGGACAGTAATATAGTACTGGTATAACATTTTGGCTTTAAGAGGGCATACGAGTATAGATTACAGTTTTCTAAAAATTATTGTTTTTATTTCACAGATTTTTGTTCAAAATACCATCAAAAATAGGATGCAAAAGATTTTAGAGCGATATAAAAATTTTAAACGAGTTTTTAAGTGCCTAAGCTGAAACGTGGTGAGAGTGTTTTTTTCGACTCTCCAGCGTATTTCATTATTCTCGGTTCCCCACTTGTTTTGAAACAACAGCTTTGATTATACTTGTATACTATACACTATTTCTTACATATTTTGGGCACACATTCTATTGAAAAAAGTGGGTAAACTCAGAAGAGCTGTTATTTATGCCTCCTCGAAGGCTAACATCTTTCATCGACCTCGCAACGTGGCAGTTCGTGTACTACGATCAAAATGATAGCATCGGTCGTTATAAGTTGAGAGTTTCGAAACATGGATAAAAAAAATTTAGATTATCTTGTTCTCGAGCTGCACGTGGTGAAAAAAAGTTCCAGAGAAATATACATGATGCTGAAAAAAGCACGGATTTTACTAGTCCCTCAGTGAAAAATTTGAAAAATAGTGAAGAACTTAACGTTAATCTCGACCAACTTTCCAGTACAGTATCATTCAATTTAGTGTTTTTACCGCTTTGCAAAACATATTGAAATGTAAAGAATGTAACAAAAATGTGACATTTTCAAAAAACGACAAAAGAGGCTTAGGTTTTATTCTATTTGTCACATGCCAGTGCGACGAAGTTCAATTTTATTCATCTCCGAAAATCGAAAAAGCATACGAAACCAACCTTAGACTCGTATTTACAATGAGAGTACTCATATTAGATGTAGGTTTTGCTGGCATCAAAAATTTCATTAGACTTATGGACTTACACTATTCTTTCTCTCAAAGAAGCTACTACAGCTGTGTAAACGATATTAAAATTGACGTTGATACCGTCTTGAAATTTGTCCTAAGTGAAGCTGCAAATGAGGGAAAAACTCTAAATAGAGCTGCAGGCAATACGAAAAACTTATTAACAGTTTCAGGGGATGGTCAAAATGACGATTTTTTTTTGTTGGGTATTGTTTCATTGATGGAAAAATATACTGGAAAAGTGCTCGATATTATTGTGAAAAGTAAATTTTGTAAGCATTGAAGAAAGGAACCTGAAAGGAAAAACTTCGAAAAAAAGCTCCGAAAAAAGCAAATGCTGAAAAAACGTCGACACTAGAATTAATGAAAAAATGGTCGACTTATTATGGTTTAGCAATAAAACGCAATTCCAAGGAAAATATAGGGAAAGAAATTTGTGCAGCGTTTTATCACAAGATTTCCATGGATCAAAATCCACAGCACACTTATTGTTCAACTGGGGATGACTCTTGATGCGATTACCGTAAAGCTGAGGCAGCTGGTGAATTGAAAAACTACAAACATGCTCCACATCTTGGCCAAAAAGGCACAAGAAATCTTGAAATCAATCTATGGAGACTTAACATCTGGTGATTTGTTAGAAAGAAGTTTGGGAAATAACACCCAAAGAAACAACGAAAGACTCAATAATTGGGCTTGCAATTTTATCTCTAAACACACTTTTGCTGGCTTGGTCATTATGGAAATCGCTGCTCACACTGCTACTTGTGTTTTTACTAAAGGGGTTGCGAGTATACTACAAATTATGCAATTGATGGGCACCAGAATTGGAATTTCAGTCTCTAGATACGCTACGAAAATCGATCGGGGTCGCCTGAAGCAATCCAATCGTCACAGCACTGAGGTATCCAAAGAGTCTAGAACAGCCAAAAGAGATGAGAAATTGAAGCCTCAGAAGAAATATGAAGAAGAGGAAGGACTTATGTATGGCGTAGGCATGGCTAAGTAGAGGTACGTAGCATTTACTTTGAAAAATTATTTACAGAAACTTTAACCCGGCAAAGGTAACCTGAGTCATCTTGACTCACTTTAAAATTTCCAATCGTTCTCCTCTCTCAATGACTGAAGTTAAACATATGAGCGCTCATATAATCTCGGCCAATTTAGTTGAGCACGTGAGCCCAGTGGACACAAATCGGAAAGTCCACTCTGTCGTCAGGTGAGAACCTGTTTTAAAAACATAGTGAGTCTAAATTACTTAGGGTTACCTTTTAGCGTAAAATTTTGCAGGACATTCTGAGTCATAGTTACCAAACATGACATAAAATTTTAGGAGCAATTTTGACTTAATTTGCAGTTATTATTATTGCAGTGACATTACTGGCGATGAACAGTTGATGAACACGATCCACAATTTAGAAGAGGACTCTACGGCAAAAAGAAGGAAGCATGAAGCTACATAAACAAAAAATCAAGGCTCTGGTAAAAAAATAAAAGGTGAGTCTTTCAATAATCAAACTGAAATAGCAGAGACAAAACATCACTCATCCTATGTTCGAGCGAAGGTACTAAAGTTGGGAAAATCGGATACATATGGAAAACCCAATCGAAAAAAAGCCACAACACCCGAATTTCGGGTAAAAATATCATCCATATAATGGCAGGTGCATCCTGCATTGCAAGCTCTGCGAAAACACGTTTAGAGTGCTTTGGAAGTTTTTTCTCTGAAGACATTGTGACAATAATTCTACAAAATACGCATACACAAATTCAAATCTTAAAGTCGATGTATAAAGTGCAATGTAAAAGTACAACTGGTAACCTGATGAAAGATGAATTGATGGGACACTTTGGTGATCTATACTATGCAGCAACGATGAAGAACAATTCTCAAATTCTGCATAACCTAGTATACTGTGCCGATAAACATCGTGCCATTATGTTTGACACTAGATTCAAGTTTTTGCTACGAGCCTTATGGTTCGAGGATTGGACTACGATGGGATCAAAAAAATACTAAATTACCTCCTATTTCACAGCTTTGGGAATTGTTTGTCAACAACTGCCAATCAAACTATCGACCAGTATTTTGTTGGATTTCGTGGAAAATGCCCATTTCGAATGTACATCCCGAACACCAAAACAATAATGATTTGCGATAATGCAACAAAAAATGTTTGTAATGCTATGGTTTATCCTGGAAGAGGATCCAACCGAAGCGACGAAGCTGCTGGCACCTATTACACCCTCAAGCCCATTGAACCTTTTTCAGAGTCTAACAGAAACTTGGCCATGGATAATTAGTTTTCAAGCATTCTTCACATTACTGAAAGACCACAAAATAATTATGACTGGAACGGTTCGGAAAAATAAACAAGTTGGGTAGACAGACCTATGCTCATGTCAGAAGGGTTTTGTACTCAAAACTTACAAAATGCAGTAACCAGCAACGAATAAAATCAAGAAACATGTCAAAGACGATTTTATTGGAGAAAATGTGAAATTCGAGGATCATACTATTATTAACGAACTTGAACGAATTTTGACTTCTGAGGTATTTGTTATAGTTATACCCATAAATATCTCCTTTGATATTTTTTCAGATTTTTTAGATCACTGGTGTCCATTCGCGAGGGAGGAAACACATTTTTCATGTAATTCCCCCCCTGTGCTCCCACTGAAGCAAAAACTGTCAGTTTAAGAACTGTTTTGAAAAGCTCTCATAGAGAACTTTCAGTTGATACCCATATCGGCTACCTTTCATGAAATTTTTTTTCAGGGGCCACTCCTCTGTACTGTAATCATCGATTAATGGCCTATTTTTTCGAATCTTAGAATGGTTACAAAGCCCTTTTGCTAGGAGCTCTCTCCTGCCTCTTCGACTTGTTTCAGTTGTATGTACTCATCTTCATGATACCTATCACTCCTGAAATTTTCATGCAAATTCTAGCAAAGCTGTAGTGTCTAAGTCGGTAAAAAGCGCATATGGCTCCATAGCAATATGTTTCCATAGTAATACAGGGCATATTGCTCCATAGTAATACACGAAAATTCAAATCGCTATAACTTCGGTAAACACTATTCGATCTTTATGAAACTTTTCGAAAAGATCAATCTTATGAATAGTCATCTCTTTGCTAAATTTTATTGAGTTTAAGGGTACCGTTTAGATTTTATTCAAGAAAACACAAAATCGATAAATCATACTATTACTAACAAAGTTGAGTGAATTTTGACTTCTCATGTATTTGTTGTTGTTGTACTCATTAAGGCCTACATTCCTGATTTTTTTCAGATTTTTCGGATGGAAGGTCTCCAATCGCGAGGGGGGGGTACGCGAAAAGTTCGTACATTTCCCCTTCCCCTGCCCCCCTCGGTACTTATAAGACAATTTTAAGACTTGTTTTGAAAAGATCTCATTGAGACCTTTCCAATGACACCCTACTCGACTACCAATGGTGAAAATTTTTTTTTGAGGGGTCACCCCCTTATACGGGGAGACCCCCCTTAAACGCCTTTGAAAAATTTTTCCATACTTGAACTTTCAAGAGGTCACCACTTCTGACCTTTCTACAAAGTTTCATGGCTGTAGCCCCTATAGTTTCGGAGAAAAAGTGCTGTGACATACAGACGGACGGACGGACGGACGGACGGACGGACAGACGGACAGACGGACACAGGTCGTGATTGCAATAGGGTTTTGTATTTTAGTACAAAACCCTAAAAAGAATTACCTCCTGAATTCGTCTATATAAAATTCAATGGCAGAAAGCCCGGATTATCGGCTTTTTTGTTCTTGAATACTATTAAAACAGTTTTTTATAAGCCATCAACGCAGAAACTTGTAACCCTCATCGTTCTAGATAGATTCTGCCAAGACACTAATACGGGAAGGAAAACTTAAAGGTGATGTTTTTCTATAACATTTTGAACATTGCTGCTGTAAACTCTTATGTACATAATTATTACAAAGATCAACGAGACGGAAAACCGCTTTCCAGATTTGAGTTCATGATGGAGTTGGTGCGCACGCTAAGTGAACCTTGGATGGCTTATCGGCTTATTCTCTCAATTCCAGCTAATTTTCGTAAGTCAATTTTGAGATGTGGAGTGCCAGATGCTTCAGGAAGTACAGAAACACCACATCAACGCCTTAATAACTGGACGTTTTGCAACTTTTGCCATTATGTGAAGCGAAGGATGACCAAAACGATCTGCAGTGATTGCCCTAAACCGATATGTGGTGAACATACGATCATAGTGTACCTGCAATGCAAAGCAATCCTAATGCAACAATCCTAAGATTATGTCCTCATAAGATTATTTTTACATATATAAACATACTATTATAATGATGCAGTTATTGGTTGTATCTTTTATTCGAGCTGTTGAAGTATTTTAGGCACTGTAATGTTACGTTTAGTCGCCATTTTCAAATTCTTTTGAATTTTTGAAGTAAAACTTCTTAGTTTATCAGGTTATCTTTCGTTTGTTATTTGACTCAATGTATATTTAAGTGGTTGCAATGAGAAAAAAATATTTTTATATAAAAAGAAGGCTATTAATTTACTAAGCGACTGAAAATAAATGAATGAAAACAAAATAATATTGTTACAACAGGCCAGTCAATATCAATTAAATATACTGGCAATCCAGGAAATGAATTGGACTGGAAACGACAATTAAGACATGAAATCGCACACAACAGCCTATTTTTTTTTTTTTTTTTTTTTTTGTGGTAGGGAGGTGAAGGCATTTATGCCCGCCGAGTCTCGCAGTGTGGGACTCCCATGGAGGATACCTTTGGACTACCCACTAAACACCTCCCCTGTCAATCTGAGAACCTAGCCTGGAACCGTTTGACACATTACTTCGGGCCAGGTCTCGTTTTGTTACGCCGTGGGGCGCCTTCAAGCTGGGGAGTCCCTTTCCTAGCGGGAGGGGAGGGGGAAGAGGAATTGCCAGAAGAGCGATCCCCCAGCCCCAGCGTCCCCAGCTGCTGTGAGTCCCTTTTATATGTTAGGACTGCCCGAGCATAATGTGCCACCTGGTTCCATTTGTCAACCGATTCGAGCATCACCGCAACTATATTATCCGGGGTGAGCTCTCCCGTCTCCCTGTAGAGTTCCCTTCGCAGCCTGGCCCATTTGGTACACGCAAAAAATGTGTGACAGGCATTGTCCTCCTCTCCTGGGCAAAACCGACAATCAGGAGACCGTGACTTGCCGATCTTGTGCAGGTAAGACTGAAAACACCCGTGCCCGCTCAAAAGCTGGGTCAGATAGAAGTAAGTCTCACCATGCCTTCGATTTAGCCACGGTCTCACATCCGGGATGAGGCGCGCAGTCCACCTTCCCTTCGTGCAATTCCTCCAAGACTGCTGCCAATCGTTGAGCGAGCGTTGTCTCTCCTCGCGGATAACGATCTCCCTCGCATCCTCGTTTCGGCGAAGGTAAATAGCGCGGCGCTCTCTAGCAAGGAGGGCGACAGGTATCACGCCTGCAATCACTCTCACCGCCGAGTCGGAGACTGTTGGATACGAAGATGCAATTCTCAGTGCTCCTCTTCTCTGTACCTGTGCCAATCGTTTTCGGTATACCTCCTTGCTGAGAGCGTCGCCCCATACCTCTGCTCCGTACAGTAGCACTGACCCTACAGCACTCATCAAGAGGCGTCTTCTTGATGGGCTGGGTCCCCCTACGTTGGCCATAAGTCGACTCAGGGCCGATATTCCCGAAGCAGCCTTCTCAGTCGTTGCCCTGATTTGCTCAGAGAAACTCATCTTCGAGTCGATCAGTAGCCCCAGGTACTTCACCGCTGGCTTCGACTCGATCTGTATATCTCCAATACTGATCATCCTTACTCTAGGGATTCTCTTTTTTGTCAAGATGACCACTTCGGTTTTCTCCAGTGCTAAACTGAGCCCGCGAGCAGTCATCCAGTCCCTCACTCGGCGCATTAGCATACCTTGCCTAAGTTGCGCTTGTTCAACGGTGCGTCCGGTGACCAGAGCCGCAACATCATCCGCATAGCCGACCAAGCGCGACTCATCTGGCATCTCAAGTCTCAGTAGCCCGTCGTAAGACACGTTCCACAGGTCCGGGACCAAGGATAGATCCCTGGGCAACACCCGATGTAATTTCCATCCTTCGTTGGCCCTTTGTCGTGTCGTAGAGCAGGCTTCGGTCCTTTAGGTAGTTCCTCAAAAGCCGCATTAGATATTCTGGAACTTGAAAAGAGTTTTCCAGCGTATCCAGGATATCCACCCATCTAGTGGAGTTGAAGGCATTCCTGACGTCGAATGTCACCAACCGGACGATCCGTCGCTTAGTGCGACTATATGCCTCTGCCTTTTGGACCGCGTTCACCACCTCTGCAATCGCATCGATGGTAGAACGTCCTGCTCTAAAGCCGTACTGCCGAGGAGATAGGTCCCCAGCAGCACGAATCGCGTCAGTGAGTCTTTCCTTGATGAGTTTCTCTAGTACTTTCCCAGCCGTGTCTAGCATGCATAACGGGCGGTATGCAGACGGCGATTCGGGATTTCCCTTCCCCTTGTTGATCAGCACGAGCCTCGCCACCTTCCATCGTACCGGGAAAACCCCGTCCCGTAGGCAAGCGTTGAATGTGCTGAGCAGCAAGTCAGGACAATGGTGATAGACGAGCTGCAAAACCTCAGCTGGAACACCATCTGGACCTGGAGCCTTCCTCGCTTTCAGGGAGAGGACTGCCTCATCCAGTTCCAGCTGTGTGAAGAGTGGGCACTCGACTGCTGTTTCACCATGGACAGCGTCAACACGGACGGGATGGGCGGGGAAGAGTCCCCGCACTATCGCGTCCATCTTTTCTGCGTCATGTATACAAGGCTTCCGTAGGGCACCAAGTTTCCCCATGACCAGCTTGTAGCCAAGGCCCCACGGATCCCTATTTACATCGTCCACGAGGTCTTGCCAGCATCGGGCCTTGCTCTTGTTAATAAGCCTGCGAAGATATTTCCTGCCGGACCTGTATGCTGCTAGCCTAGTGTCTGCCTCCTCCCGTGTTCGCGCCCGCTGGGCCTCTCGCCGAAGTTTGTGACACACAACAGCCTATTGGACAACGAGAACTTGGAGTGGACTTCATTGTGAATAGGGAGCTCAAATTGCACGTTATTGACTTTAAGGCAGTCAATGAACGGTTGTGCGCGATCCGTTTCAAAGCGAAATTCTTCAAAATCTGGCTGATCAATGTTCACGACCCAACCGAAGGAAAGTAAGAAGAAACAAAGGAAATGCTTTACAATCACCTGGAAAGACTGGTCGACTCATTGCCTACAAACGACACAAAAATGATTCTGGGTGATTTCAACGCTAAGGTTGGCAATTAGCTATATCATCGGGGAACGACTGTAGGATATCGCCTCCACGATGAAACAAATGACAACGGCCAGCGCCTGATTGACTTTGCAGGTAGCAGAAATCTAGTCATACGTCCGACCTGCTTCCCACATCGACGCATTCATAAAATGACCTGGGTATCACCGGATGGGAACACACAAAACCAGATCGATCATGTTCTGATCCAACAACATTGGGCCTCGAGCATACTTGTCCGTACATACCGAGGAGCCAATTATAACTCAGAAGATTACTAGATCAAATCAAACTATCGATGTCGTATGTCAAAGGCATATTCGGCGAAGACCAGCCCACTACAAAGATTTGACATCGAAAGGCTCAAAACAGCGTCTTTGGCCAAAAATTTCACGGAGACCCTCGACAACCAACTGGCTCCCATCTTATCAGACGCATCGTTAAAGACGAGCAACGAGCGCTGAATGGAAGTGAAAGCGGCTATCAGGACCGTGGCAGAACA
This sequence comes from Odontomyia ornata, assembly GCA_963969285.1. Taxonomy (NCBI): domain Eukaryota; kingdom Metazoa; phylum Arthropoda; class Insecta; order Diptera; family Stratiomyidae; genus Odontomyia; species Odontomyia ornata. Next base: position 341,507,452 of record OZ017738.1, on the reverse strand, counting down.
GACGATCGGACATCAAGCCCGCCGCAAGAGGAATGATTGGTTCGATTATGAGTGCCAAAATGTGTTAGATAAAAAGAATCGGGCGTACAAAGAATGCGTAGGTAGGAAAACCAGGACGAAGAGAGAAGACTATGAAAATCTCAGAAGAGTAGCCAATAAAATAATTAAGATTAAGAAAAGAAAGCAGTATGATGACCAATTGAGAAGTAAGTTTAGCAAGCAACAACACAAGATAAGCATACAAAGTAGTGAAAAGCCTGAAATGGGGTCATCGGTCGAAAACCACGCTCTGTCATGATAACACCGGCAATATAATCGCTGATGTAACCAAGATTAAGGAAAGATAGAATATTTCAAGAACCTCCTTAATCCTCCGCACAGCTCCAGAACATCGGAGCCTATAGATGTCTGCGGAGAGCATCCATTGGCTCCACCGACTCCAGATGAAGGGTGTTCCATCATCAAAGCCCAAAAGAATAATAAAGCATCGGGCATCGATGAGATTCCAGTGGAGCTCATCAATTATGGTGGCAGCAGTGTTCACCAAGCTATTCACAAAGTCATAACGCACATTTGGCAACCAGAACATATGCCGAAAGATCGGAGCCGCTCAATTATTTCCGTATCCACAAAAAGGTGACAAGCTACAGTGCGAAAATTACAGAGGCATATCACTACTTTGTACGGCGTACAATATATTTTCTAAAACCATAGAAAATAAAATCGGATCATACGCCAACAGTATTAATGGGGAGTATTAAGGTGGTTTTCGGGCAGGTAGATCAACAACAGACCAATTGTTCCCAGTCAAGCAGGTACTTGAAAAAATGCTGGGAGTACAACATAGACGTACACCAAATTTTTGATGACTTCAAGCAAGCATACGACAGTATTAGTCGTAACGTACTGTATCAAATAATGCTTTACTTTGGCATCCCAGCCAAATTAGTCCGTCTTACCAAAATGAGAATGACGTCAACAACCTCTCATGTCCGCATCATTAATCAACTCACCGATGCCTTTGACACAAATATCGGACTAAAGCCGGGAGATGGGCTGGCCCCATTGCTATTCAATTTGGCTCTGGAGTACGTCGTACGGAAGCAATCTATCGATACGCGAGGTACATTACTACACAAGTCGAGCCAAGTAGTAGCCTATGCGGATTACATCAACATCTTGTCATGGTCATCATCAACTGCCAAAGAACTTTTCCTGAAACTCGGCAACGAAGCAAAACTAGTAGGGCTACAAATCAATGAAAATAAAGCAAAACTCATGACGCAGTCGAGGAAAAATACCTCAAATACATAAAATATCACACTTGGCGAATTTGGGTCTAGGCACAAAAACAACAAAAACGGGTAATGAAAGAGACGAGATACGCCGAATAATACAACTCGCAAATAAAATATTTTATTCAGTTTTGACGATCTTGAAAATCAGCTGCATACACAGGAAAACAAAGCTCCAGTCATACAAATCTGTTATAAGACCTGTGTTATGCTATGGGTGGGAAACATGGACCCTAACCCAATCATCCGCAAATATATTGAGCGCCACTGAGTGACGGGTCCTGAGGCGAATAATCGGAGCAAAGCTAGACGGGGAGTCATGGCGAGGTCAAAACAACAATGAGCTGTATGAAACTTTTGACAAACCAGAGGTCTCAACGATTGTAAGACTGCGGAAGCTGCAATGGGCTGGCCACATGAATCGTATGGACAATCAACGGATACCCAAGAAGGTATTCGTTGAGAGAACTGAACGCCGGAGACCAATGGGGAAACCGAGGAAACGTTGGTCTGACAGTTCATCGCTGCTCGGACCTCGAAATAGGAGGACGCGGTCAATGGACCGAGACAGTTGGAGGCGCTATTTGCAGGAATCGAAGGCCCGAGAGCCGTCGTAGGGCTAAGAAGAAAATGAAAATTATTGTTAGTTTGATAAATTATTTTGCAAAATTCCTACATATTTCATTATAAAATTACCTCTGGGTATAAATGACACACGGTTACCAACCCCAGCATACAAAGAAGGGTTACTTTTCCCGGATTGAACGATAATTTCTCGAAATCACGTTTTGGAGTTGGTGTGCACCATCTAAAAAAATTTCAGCCAATCACTCTGAAATTTTAATATTTTGTTGGTGACATGTTTGGCTATCACCTAAACTAGGATAATTTTTTTCTGCCGAAAAAAATGGCGGCCAAATTTCTGACCTCAAAAATGGATTTTTTTCAAACGGCCGCCTTTTTTCGGCGGAAAAAATTATCTTAGATCAGGCGATAGCCACTTAAGCAAGGATTAAATTAGTTTTTTCCTCAGATATTCCAGACTCGAGATATCATGCACACCGTCAATTTGGTGCATTTAAAAAAAAAATCACATAACCTCAAAAAAAGCCTCAAAATTTCTAAAAAAAAATTCTTATATGCTTTAAATGTTGATAAATATAGGTGCAAAATTTCAAACCCCTGCTATGAAAAAAAATACCAGAAAAAAATTTTTTTTTTTAATCGTAGCCTATATGCCCTCTTAAACAAATACACTACACGGAACTTGGTTTGAAATCACTAAGTCCTTTTTTGAGGTTGGGAGGTAAATGAAATTTACGCATTAAGTGTGGATCTCTTATGCTTGGGAGAGACTGGACTGCCCACTGAAAATCTCCGCTGTCAATTCGAGAACTTAGATTAGCCGTTTGACAGATTACTTCATGCTAGGTTTTGTTTTGCTACGCCGCGGGGTGCCTTCATGCTGGGGGATTCCTCTTCCAGCGGGAGGGGAGGGAGAAAGAGAAATTGCTAGATAAGTGATCCTCCAGCCCTGACATTCCCGGGTGCTGCAAGTCCTTTGAGATCCTTGCATGTAGAATATAAAGACGTACAATAGTCTCAGGTTTTTCTTCAGTTCTCCTACATTATCGACCCCAACCGTGAGTTTCTAACCGGGAAATGCTCAGATGTTAAGTTAAAAAAAATAATATGGCTGACGTTACTCTGTAGTATGTAGATCTTTTTCTATCGGCCGATGATCAGCGATATAAAGTATCAACGCAACGATAAACAGAATGTTTGGATTACCGGCACTTAAATTTTGTAGAATTTATGTAGAAAATACCCTTAAAGTACCTGGGCGATCCTGCCATTCTTGAGAAGAAGAGTATTGAAACATATAAAAAAATTTGAACATAATTAGTAAACGGTCGCAATGATTAGTGAACATGTAGAATTCGCAGACAGGAACAATGTTCAGTTTTTTTCTGCTTCTATGAAATTACGCATCTTAACGTGGGTTTTTGTAGTAATTTTTAAAATATTTATATTGATGTTCAGCATTTGTTTGAATGATTATAAAAAAATTTTATTTTATGAAATCATAAACGTAAATTCTCTTTATTACAATAATTCCATGTAAAAAATTTACCTTTTGTTAGCAATAATGGACTAGAAGACTTCTCCAACATAAATAAAGATTTCATTTGTATGAAAGTAAAAGACATTAAATTTTGTTGACTTTGAAATCGACCGAAAATTAAGTTATTCACTTTGATTTAGGCTCAAAATTTAATGACCACTTTGATTATAATCTTTCACGTTAAAAGGACTTCAAAAGTTTATGTTAATTAACTGCAGTCTTTAATTTAAATGCTTTGCTTTTTTGCAAGTTTGATATTGTTAATTTTTTATTGTTAATTGAATTCGAATTTATTGCCTGTAAATTTTCAAAAGCTTTTAAATTCTATTTTGGACATATTAAAATATTATCCTTTTATTTTAATTTAAATAAACTTAAAATAAATTCATACAAACTCAATACTTACACCACTTTCGCAGGAATGTGCTTGACAATTTAGCGCATAATTTGCTTCTTCCTCCGTGCATTTTGATTATTTCGATTTGGTATCCTAGGTTTAAAGTTTAAAACTATTTGTCAGGAAACAATTTTGATTTCCACTTTATAAATTTCCCTCCTTCAACCGCTCTCACTTTTCCACTATTCACTTTATCTTAATACTTCTTTTTGGCAATTGAACAAAGAGTATTAATTAATTATTACGTGTTTCACTTGGCTTTGATTCATGGCAATTGTTTGCAACTTATTGTTATTGGTCACCACATTTTATTTGTTTTATTTACTTTACTGGTATTTTATTACAAATCTTGAACAGACAGCAAATGCACTCATCAACTGCAAAAAAATAAATCACATTTTGCTATGATATGGAGAAGCTTCCAAGTGCCAAAAGATTTACTTTTGCAATTATATTGCACACATCAAGTGGAAGCTTAATGTGTGCATATTTAATTGCAAAGTAAATGCATATTATTTTTTGAATTTCCAATGGAGTTTACTTGATAAAACCAATTCACGATACAAATGACGACAATGATCTGTTTCTGCTTGTTGAAGATTCAAGGCAAGAAGGAAGCGATTTCACTAATATACAAATTGTTTAATGGATAAGGGTTCAAGGAAATTTTCATAACTTCCGTTTAAGCTTGTTCCGCATTTATACCGAAAATGCTACCTTCACATTATGTTTTCCTTATTTGTTCGTCGCGGAATGTTAAGATACATGTTTTTCGAATAAAAAGTACATAATTGTTCCAAAAGATGAAATGCAAAAGATCTTCAAAGTTAAATTATAATTGAATACTATTGGTAATATTGTAATTAGGGTTCCCATTAATTAATTAATTTTTGTGCTTTTGATTTTTTGTTTTGGCACAAACCTACAAAAATAAGCAATGTTAATAAATTTGGTAGCATAATAGGAGTATTTAATTACTTGGAATATCATTTACATATTCAATTAAATTCCTGATAGAAAAAAAGACGAGCACAAAATTGCCGTTCATATGATTTCTAGCTGAAATAGGTTTTATGACCATTAAGTACACGCGTAACCCAAGTTTTATTATTCAATTTTTGTTTTTATAAAACATTTTGAGTTAATTTGATAAGTGAATTTTCTCGAGAGAAAAAAGTACAAAGTCTTCACGTATTTTATCTGTATTGATCATGATCATCATTTCAAAAAACGAGATCGATGCGCACACGATGCTTAAAGCTTAGTCTAGAGCTAATTAACGCACAGATTTACATTAAATGTAATGTTAAAAGGGTCGAATTATCAATAAAAAAAAAAAGGCTTAGCATAGGTAATTTGAACGTCGTCGACATACGCTACTAGTTGTGTGGACTTGTAGAGTAGCATGCCTGCGGTGTTTGAGGGCGTTTCCCTGACTGCATGTTCCAGCGGAATATTGAATGATATTGGGGTAAACCCATTGTCTTCTTTTAGGCTTGAGCTCGTTGGGAAGCTTTCAGTCAATTCCAAATTAACTTTGATTGGAAACTCTCTGTTCAGCATCGTAACTTTTGTTTGTGGTTGGGAGGTGAATATCATTTACGCACGAAGTGTAGGACTCCTTTGCTCGCAAGCGACTGGACTACCCACAAAAAACCTCCCCTGTCAACCCAAAAATCCAGCCTGGAACCGTTTGGCACATTACTTTGGACAAGGTCCAGTTTTTTTACGCCGTGAGGCGCCTTCAAGCTTAGGGGTCCCACTTATAGTGTGAGGAAAGAGGGGAAGAGGAATTGCCAGACAAGCGATCCTCCAGCCCTAACGCCCCCGGCTGCTGTGAGTCCCTTTTATCTTTTAGGACTGCCCGAAGATAATATGCCACCTGGTTCCATTTGTCAACCGATTCTATCATCACCGTGACTAAACTACCCAGGGTAAGCACTCCGGTCTCCATGTATAGGTCCCTTTGCAGGGTGTCCCATCTTAAAAAAATGTGTGACAAGCATTGTCTTCCTCTTCTTGGCAAAACCGACAATCGGGGGACCACGACTTGTGCAGTTAAAACCCGCTCGAAAGTTGGGTAAAAAAGAAGTCAGTCACCATGTCTTCGATTTATCCACGGCCTCACATCCTAGATGAGGTGCAAACCGTTGAGCGAGTGCTGTCTCTCCTCGCGAACAACCATATCCCTTGCGTCCCCGTTTCGACGCAGATAAATAGCACGGCACTCTCTAGCAAGGGAGGCAAAAGGTATCACGCCTGAAATGACTCTCACCGCTGAATCAAAGACTTTTGGGTACGAAGATGCAATCCTCAGTGCTCTTTTTTTCTGTACCTGTGCCATGCGTTTTTGTCAAACCTCCTTACTGAGAGCGTTACCTCATATTTCTGCTCCGTACAGTAGCACTGACCCTACAGCACTCATCAACAGTCATCTCCTTGATGGGTTGGGTCCCCCTACGTTGGCCATAAGTTAACTCAGAGCCGATACTCCTGAAGCACCCTTCTCAGCCATCGCCCTGATTTGTTCAGAGAAACCCACCAACGAGTCGGTCTTCACTGCTATCTAGAACTGAAGCTTTCCCCACTTACAATGAAGCGCCTGCCTCTTCCTGTTCGGGCTTTGTGAAGAGTCGACACTCGACTGCGATTTCACCATGGACAGTGTCAAGACAGATGGGATGGGCAGGGAAGAGTGCTTGGACTATTTCGTCTATCTTTTCCGCTTCATGTGTGCAAGGCTTCCGTAGGGCACCAAGTTTCTGCATGACTAGCTTGTAGCCAAGGCCCCACCGATCCTTGTTCACATTGTCCGCTAGATCTTGCCAGCAGCGAGCCTTATTGTTGTTAATCAATTTGTGAAGGCGTTTTTTGACCGGGTTATATGTTGCCACCCAGTTGCATGCCTCGTCGCGGTTCCATGCCCATTGACCTCACTCCAAAGCTTGTAACATTCCCTTAGCTTTTCAGCGATTTTAGTCGACCACCAGTGCACTGGGAGCTTGCCGTGCCAGAGTTTTCGACTCGACATAGAAGCATCATAGTTGAGATCACCACTCCTTGAGCTGCTAGTTCTCCTATCCCATACGAATCACCCTGCAGCGGAGCAATTGCCTTGAACACCTCGGCGTCCTTCTTTGAGGCATTCCACCCAATTTTACACATTCGAGAGTATGGTCGTCAGGAGATAACATCACTGATCTCAAACAGAATGCACAGATGATCACTGGCTGAGAAGTCCTCTAATACTCTCCAGTTGTGTATCTTCTGTACTAAGGACTCCGAGGCAAATGTCACGTACAGTATGGTTCCTTTACAGCCAATATGGTGGAAAGTCGGCATATTTCCGGTGTTTAGTACGGTAAGTGCCGTTTTGGCAGCCATTTCTAGAGTTTGTGTTCCTCGTGGATCTGTTTGAGGCATGCCTCCTTCGATTGCTTTAGCGTTAAAGTCTCCCCCAACGAGCACATTGTCGTTTGCGTTCGAAAGAGTGCCTTCTAAAGCATTAAGTTTGCCCTGGAAAGATGATATCGATTCGTTCGGCTTTAGGTACACACTAAAGGAGGTGGTCCTTGAGCTTCGAACCCACATAAAACTATCCCCCCATCCATAACTCTCCGCCTGGAAATCTCGGTCCCAAACCTAGATGGTGGCAGTACCAGTTTCATCAGGATATCATGATGCAGAACTTTTATCATGGTTTTGCTCATTCAGCCGTACAAAGTAAGCTTTCATGTCCCTGGCAAACTTCTCAAGCAGATTTTAAGCAGCTGAACTGCGGGATAGGTTTAGCTGCTGGATGCGGGTCATCAAAACTCTGATTTCGCCTTGGCTAGGGGTTCCTAAAAAACTTAGGATCCAACCGAAATAGCAAAGGAACAACAACATGACGAAGAATTTAAAACTTTTATCGAAACAGAATCGTCTCTACAAATTAAAAGACCCTTTAGATAACAATAACTTTATCTATTGTGGTGTATCAAAGGAAATTGCGAGACTAATAATACCCAAACTGCTTCGACGACAGGCATTCGACTGTTTATCGTTTGGCGCCTTCAGGAATAAAAGCTACGGTGAAACTGATTTAATAGCGTAACGTGTGGCAAATAATCAATCAAAACACTGTGACATGGGTAAAAAGCTGTACAAAATGTTACAATAAAGTAATGAGACTAATTTTATTGCCCCGTTTGGGGACCGTGAAATTCCCTTCCCCTCTCCATTGAATGGAGAAACCAAATCAAGAGCATCGTGTCGCGATAAAATTTTGCGCCAGATTGGGCGAAACAGCTTCGGAAACTTACGTTAAACAAGTTGGGTAAACAGACCTACGCTCATGTTAGAAGGGTTTTGTATTCAATTTACAAAATACAGTCACCAGATCCAATCAAATCAAGAAACATGTCAAAGACAATTTTATTGGAGAAAATATGAAATTCGAAGATCATACTATTATTAACAAAGTTGAACGAATCTCGACTTCTGGGGTTTTTGTTATGGTTATACTCATAAATATCTTCCTTGATAATTATTTCAGATGTCCATTCGCGAGGGAGGAAACACATTTTTAATGTATTTTCCCCCTGCGCCCCCACTGAAGCAAAAACTGACAGTTTAAGAACTGTTTTGAAAAGCTCCCATGAAAAATTTCATTTCATACTCATATTGGCTACCTTTGATGAAGTTTTTTTTTCAGGGGCCACTCTCTTGTACTGTTATCATCGATTCATGGCCAATTTTTTCGAATCCTAGAATGGTTACAAAGCCCTTTTGCCAGGAGCTCTCTCCCGCCTTTTGGACTTGTTTCACTTATGGTTATTAATTGTGGGTACTCATCTTCAGTCATTCATTAAATTGAATCAAGTGTTAAAAGCATGCACCTTAAACATTGAAGTTGGGAAAAACTAACTCAAAATTATTCAAGCTTCGCATTTAAAACAGCCACCATTTTGTTTTACGATTACTGATACCACTAGCTGAACCGATTCTCAAAGATATATATGATACCTTTCATTCCTGAAATTTTCATGCAAATCCTAGCAAAACTGTAGTGTCTGAGTCGGCAAAAAGCGCATGTTGTTCCATAGCCATATGTTGCCATAGTAATAAATGCAGCGCATATTGTTCCATAGTAATACTGGAAAATTCAAACCGCTATAACTTCGTTAACTATGATTCAATCTTCATGAAACTTTCAGGATAGATCATAGGTTTCATTGAATTTAAGGGTACCGTTAAGATTTTATTCAAGAAAACATAAAATCCGTAAATCATACTATTACTAACAAAGTTGAGTGAATTGCCACTTCTCACGTATTTGTTGTTGTTGTACTCATCAAGGCCTACTATTATGATTTTTTCAGATTTTTCGAATCACAGGTGTCCAATCGAGAGGGGGGGGGGACACAAATTTTTCGTGTATTTCCCCTCCCTGTGCCCCCCTCGAAGCAAACTTTGCCAAACTAAGACTTGTTTTGAAAAGTTCTCATCAAGACCTTTCATTTGATACCCATATCGGCTACCTTAAATCAAATTTTTTTTTCGGGGGGTCACTCTCCTATATGGGGAGATCCCCCTTAAATACCTTATAAAATTTTTTTGTAGTTGAACTTTGAAGAGAACACCACTTTACACCTACATACAAAATTTGTGTTTTTAGCTTAAGTAGTTCCCGAGAAAAAGTGGTGTGACACACGGACGGACGGACGGACGGACAGATAGACAGACAGACAGACGGACAGACAGGACGCGATTTTAGAAGGGTTTTGTAAAATTATTTTACAAAACCCTAAAAAATCAAAAACTAGGAGAAAATATATAAGAAAAGAAAAATTACTGAGAGCTGAGAAGACGACAGTTGACAAATCTTTTATAAACTAAATATGAAAGGGGGAAGGGCCGAAGCTGAAGGTCATCATGGTTACGAGGTAATCTTAGCATGGGTGAGTGAAACTACACCAAACTACGGGCCAATGGAATATCAAAGATATTCGACGATCTTGTAGAACGCATAACGCGCCTCACAGGAACCTGGTTGACAAGGCGAGTACCACGGCAAAGCCTGTAAAGGAAACACTCATCAAGGTAGAGTCGACGCATTTCCAGCGAAGGAATATTGAGGATAGCTAAGCGTGATTCATTAAAAAATGTAGGGAATCTGGAATTTCAAGAAGACGATCCTGGTAAATCTTTTTAGTACAGCTTCTAACATGAACTTCAAACACTTCAAATGGGGCAACCAAACTGGCGAACAGTACTCAAGGATGGGCCGAATCAAAATAGAATATAATTCAACACACGAAAAAGGATCGGAAAAAATAAAGGAATTTCTTAAGATCAAGCCAGAAATGCGAGAGGCTTTAGAAGTAATTTCAGAAATATGAACATCGAACTTTAATTTAGAGTCGAACGTGACACCCAAGTCCCTGAGGTGTGTCACCGTACATAGGTACGAATTATTTAACGTAAATTGAAAGCTAATAGGGCAAGGGTTATTAGAAAATGGAAGATGGATGCGCTTAGAAACATTTAGTGTAAGTTGGTCATGAGAACCCCAAGATAAAATAGCATTCAAATCATCTTGAAGCAAAGCACAGTCGTCGATTGACGACACTACCTTGAAAACTTTGACGTCATCTGCATAAAGAAGGCAGGAGGAGTTGATGACAACGGATGGTAAGTCATTTATAAACAGAGTGAACAATAGTGGGCCCAGAATGAATACTTGAGGAACACCAGAAGACGGATGGAAGGGAGTAGAAAGACAGCCTTGAAAAGATATCTGACTGACACGATTGGATAAGTTAGAGGATAACCAGTGGAGCAAATTATCAGGAACGTTAAGAAATTTAAGCTTGCTAAACAAAATATTGTGATTTACTGAGTCGAAGGCTTTAGAGAAATCCAAATACAAGGCTTCGACTTGTAAACGATCCTCCATGGCTTTTGAAGAAACACATATAAATTCTAACAAATTCGTTAAGTTCGATCGCCCTTTGATAAAACTCATGAGTAACTGAAGAAAGGTGCAAGTACAAGATTTTCTCCAGTAGTTTGGAGAAACAGGGTAGTAAGGAGATAGGCCGATAATTGGCAACGTCTGAGGTACAACATTTTTTTAAAAAAAGGTGTATAATAGGATCTTTTCCAACATGAAGGAAAAGAGCCTGAAGATAAACTAGAATTGAAGAGAAAGGAAAGGGGGATACGAAAAGAAGTAGCTAACAATTTTACAAAATGATTAGGAATACCATCGGGACCTGAACTAACAGAGTCATCAAGTTCTAAAATAAGCGTCATAACATCTTCTGGATAGTAAGTAAAAGGGAATGAAGGTGGCGAGTGTACGATTGGGAACGAAGGGCTATTGCTGGGAGTAGCATCAAAAGTAGAAGAAAACTGAGTTCTAAAAAGTTCACTAATCTCGAGAGGTGAAGTTGCTAAGCAGCCGTTCAAATGAAGCGAGGATGAGAAACTGGAAGAGGATTTAAGAGAGCGAATATATGTCCAAAATGGTTTTGAATGATTTGAGTTTAAAGAGCCTTCAATATTATGAAAATAAGAAGTTTTAGCGATCTTCACCTTTTTCTTAGCTACCGACCTCAGATGACAAAAACCTGTACGTGGCTCAGGAGATCTGTTACGGGAAAAATGTTGACGAGCTCGATCTTTAGCTTGCAAGGCTCGCTCCACATCGAGAGTTAACCAGGGACCGTCAGAAGAGTTTCTTATACTGACAATTGGAGTCGTGTTAGAAATAGCAGCGTTTAAGAAATCATAGAAATTGTTACAACAAGTATCCAAGTCAAGACTGCGAAAGAAGGAGGACCAATCAACAGAGCGAATTGTTTCGGAAAGTTGCTCATAGTTAGTTTTATAAAAATTATAGAGCTGACGCTCTTTTTGACGAAAACGGACAGAAGCAGTTTAGGAAATTTCAAAGCGTAAAGGGGGATGATGGGGATCAGGAGAGAGATAAGGAAAAAGAACTAGATGTGAACATAACAACGATTGCTCCATACTACAAAGGAATAAGTCAAGAATATGATTATTAACGTTAAGAAAATGAATAAATTTAACACTAAATTTGAGATGAGTCAGAATCAACCTGATTGTTATTCCATAAGAGTTTAGGTAGGATAAAATCTCCACATAAAATAAGGTGACAATTTGAAAAGCGCGATAAGAAAATACTAGATATTTCGGTGAAGAAAGTATTGTAGCCCGAAAAGGAGACTTACAAGGTACATAAGTGCAAAACACAAGAAGAGAAAGGGAAGACGAAATTATTTTTTTTTGCCCCCACAGATTCTACAGGAGCAGTGAAAAGCAAATTTGTTAGAGAGAAGCCAGTAGGACACCTTCTCCGTCTAACTTGTTGGAGATTGACCTATCACGATCACGCCTAACAATTGTGTGATTAGAAAAATTTCGGAGTCAAATATATTCTGAAAGTTATTGGGAAGAACGGATGTTACAGCTTTGGTAGGCAGCTCGGTGGAGAAGAACATTTTATTTCCTAGATGTTATGAAAGATTTAACTAGCATTCCGGGCGGCCAGCAATCAGGGTTCAATATTTAGTCACACGATGCCGGAACAGATTTTAAAATAGTACATATCACAACTGAACAGGCTTATAGGCCGTTCAAAGAATCGCTCGAACTAAATCTCGTTGACGCCAACGAAACTCGAACCAAAGACCTTCGGCTTACTGGCTTAGTGCTCTAACCACTAGACCACGCGGACTATACAATCTATGTATTTAATACAGTCAATTTTTTTTAACTGTAAGAAAAACAGGATATTTTAATATATATCAAAAATAAGTGAGGATAGAGGAACTGATCTACAAGAGCAGCCATGTCCTCTAAAAAGAAGACCACCCTGGTTGCGCCATGATTAAATATTTTCAGGATATTTGGGCATTTATTATATAAAAGGAATATAGCCTGATTCATATAAACAAGCATTTTGTGATTCATATTCTTCTTCTTCTTCAGACTACAGCCCCTCTCGGGCCTTCGCTTTCTGCAACAAGTACCTCCTACTGTTTCGGTCCTTTGACCGCGTCCTCCAGTTTTGAAATCCGAGCAGTGATTAACTGTCTTCGTTGACCGAGTCAGACCAGCGTTTCCTCGGTTTCCCCACTGTCTTTACATTAAATGCAAGGTAAGTTGTTGTGGTTTAACTTTTTTGTGTTTATACTTCGTCTACAATCAATGATCGTAAAAATGACAGCTACGGATATTGTTGAGATATTTTAGTACGTTTTCTAACTCTAATCACCATGTACTTATTTAATATTAATAAACATTGTATCTAAGTCCAGGAATATACATTCATTTGATAATAAATTATTAGAATAATCAATAATTGTTTCTTAGTATGCTATAAATTAAATATTTAATTTTCTAGCCTTTGCCCCGTTCTAAAGTCCAGGTTAAATTGCAATAAATTGTGTGCTTATTATCATTCATTATGAACTATTATACTAAAAGAATACAAAGATTAATTTACTAGTAAATAAATCTCACGAATGTTGTTACATCGTTATGTTTGTTTACTGCTTGAAAAGTCATAAATCAAACGTGAAAGATGCAATTCCTTGAATGCAAAATACGTACTTTCATGAGATGACTTTTTAATTCTCATATTTTACTTTGAAACAAGTGTTTGCGCTGCGTTTTTCTAATGAATGTTCAAAGGTGGAAGCTATTGCAGAATGAAAAATTTAATTGTAACATTAAATGCCCGAGCAATTTTACAGCTGAAGACTTATGAGAAAATTGGGAAATAATTTCCAAGCAAATAGCAAGCCTTATTACCCATCTTAAATGGACATTTCACCACCGTTTAAAGATGTCACCGAAAACGTAGGAAGGTCACATCCGAGTATCATCATTAAACATGATTCATACTCTCAAAACCATACCATTTTTTTAGCGCCAACGCAACATGCATACATTACACATTCATCTAAAATGAATGCATGAATGCATACGAGTAAATTTCAAAATTGGAGTCGGTATGATTGAATTGAAATTCAAATTAACCGAATCTTCGGAATAAAAACGGCTGCCTTTCATCCGAATCGTTTTTCGTGGAAATTCATCTTTAAATTAAAACATTCGCTGAAAAAGCTTCACAGCCACTCTGAGTCCAATAAAAACTCACTAACCTTTTGTTTGCATTTTTGTCTATTTTTACATTTTGTGCCTCAAACAGAGTTACAAAACTTTCGCGAAAACTTTTTCGTTTTATTTCGAAATGCGGAATACAAATACATGTGGCAGGTAAATGTATGTATACTAGTAGCGCCCAAAGCACTGGCATTCACATATGCGTAATTCACAAATAAAATTGCAATGCAGTATTGCAGATGAAATTACTAAATCGTACGACCATGGATCAATTGAGATGAAAATTTGCGATTTTTATAAATTTTGACTTGGGGTTTGGGGAGTGTTGCTTCATACTTTATGTATACTCTTAGAAATTTTTGATTAAAGACGTTCGTGGTATTTAGTGATAAATTTAATCTATTGCGCAATGTCTGCAATTTATATTCAATCCAATAAAACGCATATGAAAGCAGATTCGAAAAGAATTTCCAAACACCACCGCTGAGTTAAATCTACAAACATGTAACCAAGTTGGACAGCATCGAATTGATCAGAAGTTTGGATTAAAGATGAGATCAAAACAATTATGGAATAGTGCTAGTTTGATGGCAGTCATACCAAGGTCGTAATAATTTGAGATGCATGAGTAAGTATGAATTGAAGGTTTATTTGGGTTCGAATACTTTTGTTGGTTTTCAGCAGGCTGTGGCTTTATTTTGTGCAAATGATTTAGAATCAAATATAACTACCGCAATGTAATAGTACATGTCCAAGCGTTTAGAGATATTAAAAATTCTCAATTCCTTAACATTTAAATGGAAGCACAGAATAGATAAATCTAGGTAGAAGTCTTCGCTATTCAGTCAAATCAACTTCGAGGCTTCGGTTATAATAAATTAAATTACTTTGCTTGTTTAGTTTTCGTTTAAAAAAAGTATTTGTATGGGAACGTGAAATTTCAACGATTTTAAGCACACCAGGCTATTTTAGCGAGCTCATTCGAAGCTATCCTTCATTTCATATTTATTCTTTCCATAAAAGTCGAAAGAAAAAAATTAATATTACAGCCAGGTTCGAGGATCAGAGAGCTTAAATGTATTTCAGACAGTCCGCATAGAAAAAATAACTACTCGTTGTGGAATTCTAAGTTGGGCTCTGCAAAATGAATTTTAGAAAGACCTACTAGTTTTGCGCCCTGTCTGCACGTCCATCTTTCCTTATGTTACAGCAAGTTTTCTCAGAAAATATCGAAACTACAATCATCAAGCTTTGTGAAAACAAGTCGAGGTTTCTTAAGACTTTCGGTCTTATCGAACATTTCAAAATTTTCTAAGCAGGGTAACTCCTAATAAAGAAGTGATCCTTAAATGTTTTTTAAACAAAAGTAGTAAAATGGGGTATCAAATGTGTTAAATCAGTACTTTTATCCTTTGTTTTATATTCAAATCGAACCGCCCTTTTGTAATTCCCTTTTAATCGCTTGTGGTGCCACCTATATTTTTGTTCTTAATCTAACACAAATATAGTTGTCAAATTCAGTTCTTCTTTGTATTCTGTCGAGACAAGTTGTACTTTTGTGTTCTAATAAATCTTTATTACTGGACAATAAACCTGAACAGTTTTCTTGCACGGCCTCCTGGTTTTGCTGACAAAATGAAAGGTCTTAATTAAAACTTTCAGAATCGCAAACAACAACAAAATAGTTTTGTGCATCAGGCGGCCCAGGGATAAGTAAGATGCACGGTCAAATTTGGCCCCTCTTCGTACGATAAATACCACAGAAAACGATCACCTAACTTGGTTAGATAAGGCATTTTCAATTATATAGAAACACAACAACAAAAATGCCACCGTAGACAATCCAAAGCCCGGTTGAAAAAGGAGGCGGGGTTCCCGTTATTTCCCCAGACCGTAGCTTCCATAACTCCTCTACCTAAACCTCACGAACAAATGGTGATAAATAGTCTCGGGGTCGCACATTGGGTTTGCGGGTTCCCCAATGATGGGATACTAAGTATCGAGAAATGCCAATAACTGCAAATACACCTGCAGTTCTGCTACTAATTCCTATTTAAACGTCTTTTGTGGTGACTTGAGAGGGTAAAGGTGAGTCTTTCTGTGCCTGATAACGGAACCGACATTAATAACCATGCCGCCTGGGTGGAAGATGGACGACGGGCTAGCTCCCTGTCCATGTGAAACCCTACATTGTTTCGAAATCTACAACAGAGCCTTAGAATGGATTGCACTCACGGCTACAACCTTCCACTCAAAAAAAAAGACAATGTCACTCCATCCTGGAACGTCAGATTACAACATGCCAACTAATATAAAATAAACATACTGGCAATCTAGGAAACGAACTGGATTGGGAGTGATATTCAAGATATGAGATTGCACACAATATTCAAAAGTGAGAAGCCTACTGGAAAGCGAAAATTTGGAATGGCCTTAATTGTGGATGGGAATTTGAAATCACATGCTTTAGATTTTAAGGCGATCAATAAATGGCTGTGTGTGATCCGATTAAAAGTGAAATCGTTCGAAAACTGTCTGATAAATGTACACGCTCAGGCAGAAGAAAAGGGCGAAGCGACGAAGGAAACGTTCCACAACCACTTGGAAAGACTGGTCAACTCATTGCCTACAAACGACACAAAAATAGTTCTGGGTGATTGCAACGCTAAGGTTGGCAAACACGATGAAACAAATGACAACGGCCAGCACCTGATTTACTTTGCATGTAGCAGAAATCTAGTCATACATTTGACTTGCTTCCCACATCGACACATTCATAAAATGACCTAGGTAGCACTGGATGGCAACACACAAAACTAGATCGACCATGTTCTCATCCAACAACGATAGGCCTGAAGCCTACTTGACGTCCGCATAGACAAAGGAGCCAATCGTAATTCAGATTGTTACTTGATCAAATTAACCTATCGAGGTCGTATATCAAAGGCATATTCAAAGAAGACCAGCTTGCTACAAAAATTTGACATCGAAAGGCCCCAAACGGCGTCTGTGGCCGAAAATTTTACGGGAACCCACGACAACCAACTGGCGCCCATCTTATTAGACGCATCGTTAAATACAAGGAATGAGCTCTGGATGGAAATGAAAGTGGCTTTTAAGACCGTGGCAGAACAGACAACCGGACATTAAGCCTGGCGCAAAAGAAATGAATGGTTCAATGATGAGTGCCAGAATGCGTTAGACAAAAAGAATCAGTCATACAAAGATTACATAGGTAGGAAAACCAAGAAGAAGGGAGAAGAGCGGATAAGATTATTGAAATTAAGAAAAGAAAATACTATGACGACCAATTGAGAAGCACAGATGTGAGTTTAGCGAGCAACAACACAAGACAAGCATACAAAGTAGTGGAAAGACTGAAACGTGGTTATCAGCCCAAAACCACGCTCCGTCGTGATGATATCAGCAATATCATCGCTGATGAAACCAAGATTAAGACAACAGGGGCATCATATTTCAAGAACCTCCTTAATCTTCCGCACAGCTCCACAAAATTGGAGCCTGTGATGTCGGCGGAGAGTTTTCATTGGCTCCACCAAATCTGAGTGATGTGATCCATCATCAAAGCCCAAAAGAATAATAAAGCGCCAGGCATCGATGAGATTCCGGTGGAACTAATCAAATATGGTGGCAGCAGTGTTCATAAAGCTATTCACAAAGTCATCCAGCACATTGGGCAACAAGAACATATACCGAAAGAGTGAAGCCAATCAATTATATTCCCTATCCACAAAAAGGTGACAAGCTACATTGCAAAAATTATAGAGGCATGTCACTACTTTGTACGGCGTACAAATTATTTTCAAAGATCTTAGGAAAAAAAAATTGGATCATATGCCAACAGTATTATTGGGGAGTGTCAAGGCCATTTTAGAGCAGGTAGATCGACACTAGAACAATTGTTCACCGTCAAGCAGGCACTTGAAAAATGCTGGAAGTTCAACATAGATGTACACCAAATTTTCGTTGACTTTAAGCAAGCATACGACAGTATTGATCATAACGTACTGTACCAAATAATGCTTTTCTTTGGCATCCCAGCCAAATTAGCCCGTCATACTAAAATGGCAATGATGTCGACGATCTTCCAAGTCCGCATTAGTAACCAACTCACCGATTCCTTTAACATAAATATCGGACTAAAGTCGGGAGATTCGCTGGCCCCATGCTATTCAATTTGGCTCTAGAGAGCGTCATAAGAAAGCTGCCTGTCGATACATGAGGTACATTACTATTCAAACTGAGCCTTCTGGAACTCCAGTCAAACAAAACAAGTAGGGCTATGTGCATTACTATACAAGTTGAGCCAAGTAGTAGCCTATGCAGATGACATCAACATTTTGTCATGGTCATTAAAAACCATCAAGAACTCCTCCTGGAACTCGACAGTCAAGCAAAACTAATAGAACTACTAATCAATGAAAATAGAACAAAGCTCATGACGCAGTCGAGGGAAAATACCTCAAGCACACAAAATGTCACACTTGGCGAATACAGTATCGAAAATGTGAGCAGATTTGTGTATTTGGGCGCCAAAATAACGAGAACCAGTAACGAAAGAGATAGTTAACTATCTCTAAGCGAAGGCCCAAGAGGGGCTGTAGTGCTACAAAGAAGAAGAAGAAGAAGAAGTAACGAAAGAGACGAAATACACCGAAGAATACAGCTCACAAATAAAATATGTTATTCAGTTTTGACAATCTTGCAAAGCAACTGTATGGACAGAAAAACGAAGCTCCAAGTATACAAATCTGTGATAAGACGTGTGTTATGCTATGGGTATGAAATATGGACCCTAACCCAACCATCCGCAAATATATTGAACGCCTTTGAGTGACGGGACCTGAGGTGACTAATCGGAGCGCAGCTAGGCGGAGACCATTGGCGAATTAGATACAACCATGAGCTGTATGAAATTTTTGACGAACCGGAGGTCTCAAGATTGTCAGATTCTGGAAGCTGTAATGGACTGCAATCGTATGATTAAACACTGGATACCTAAAAAGTATTCGTTTGGGAGAACCGAAGGCCGGAGACCAGTGGGAAAACCGAGAAAACGCTGATCTGACTCGGTCGATGAAGACAGTTTATCGCTGCTCGGATTTCAAAATTGGAGGACATGGTCAATGGAACGAGACAGTTGGAGGCGCTATTTTCAGGAATCAAAGGCCCGAGAGGGACTGTAGTGCTACGATGAGGACTATAGTTAATATATATCCCTCTTATTTTCTTCGAATTGTCATAAAAATTTAAGAAATAGTTAAATATGTTCAACGAGTCGAGCATTCAGAAAAGTTATTTAACATGAAAATTGCGGCTGTTATGTGCTAACAAATAAAACTTTGCATGTTTTGGATGAATTTAAACGATTTTTGAAATAACTACTCAAAGCATCGGTTCATGGGATCAGAAAATTTTTTTTTCGAATCCTAGAATGGTCACAAAGCCTTTCTGTTCAGAGCTCTCTCCTACGTCCTCGACTTGTTTCATCTATGAGTATTTATTGCAGGTACTCATCTTCAGTTGTTCATTAAATTCAATCAAGTGTTAAAAGCATGTACCTTAAACGCTGAATTTGGGAAAAATGAAACTCAAAATTATTCAATCTTCGCATTTAAAGCAGCCACTATTTTGTTTTACAATTATTGATGCCACTAGCTGAATTATTCTCAAAAATATTTATGATACCTATAATTCTCGACATTTTCATGCAAATCCTAGCAAACCTGTGGTGTCTGAGTCAGAAAAAAACGCATATTGTTCCAAAGCCATATGTTTCCATAGTAATACAGCACATATTGTTTCATAGTAATATAGGGAAATTCAAACCACTCTGACTTCGTTAAATACAATTTGATCTTTGTGAAACTTTCTGGTTAGATTAATTTTATAGTCATTTCTGTACTTATTGAATTGACAGATACCGTTAAGATGTTATTCAAGAAAAACTAAAACCAATAAATCATACTATTACTAACAAAGTGGAGTGAATTGCGGCTTCTCACGTATTTGTTGTTGTTGTGCTCATAAAGGCCTGCATTCATGTTTTTTCCAGTTTTTTGCCGATGAAAGTTGTCCATTTGTGAGGCGGGTACGCGAAAAGTTTGTACATTCCCCTTCTCCTGGCTCCCACAGTACTGATAAGGCAATTTTAAGACTTGTTTTGAAAAGATCTCATGATACCCTACTCGACTACCAATGGTGAAAAGAAAATTTTGAGGGGTCACCTCCCTATATTGGGAGATTCCCCTTAAAGCCCTTTGAAAAATTTTACCATCCCAAAATTTTCAAGAAGTCACCACTTCTGACCTTTCCACAAAGTTTAATGGCTGCAGCTTCTATAGTTTCGAAGGAAAACTGCTGTGGCCTGCAGACGGACGGACGGACGTGATTGCGATAGGGTTTTGCATTTTAGGATAAAACTCTTAAAATGGCCAGTATCGTCAGAACCATTACTTAAGGTGCCACTACTGGAATAGAAATATTAAGGACTTACCAGTATTTTCGCCTTGAAGGTCTTATCAAACAATCGGCATGTGCTCCAGCGTTTGCAATTTCTAGCGCCGCCAAGTCTAACCTCTTTATGAAGTTCAATTAGGTTTTGAAACTTGAACGGAAAATATTTAAGGATAGTCTGAAAACTTGCGCTGACGGGAGCTCCCCCACTCCAAGGGCAAATAGCGTTCTCATCCCTCTCACAAAAAAAGGGATTTAGCTCTATAATTTTTCTAGACCAAGCACTTAGCTCCTGGATTAATCAGACGAAGCTACCATGTTATAAGGTGAAGACATAAATTATAATATGGGTCTATAATGTCTCTTCAACATAACAGTTCAGCCAAACCCTCTCTTTATTCAACTTAAATGATTACTGGCGTTTATTTGCTGAATTAGGAGACTAGTTGGAGCATCATATAATGAGCAAACTTCAGACGCAAGAACTACCGCGGGATAATTTGTCAACTATAAATAGTCTACGAGAATATGGCTAGAAGTGATGATCTGTTGTATGATGCATAGTTGAATATTTTTCAGAGAAGTTTTTAGCAGCCGCTTGCATTTTTGTCATCAACGGAATCCCGTTTGGGAATCTATTGCAAGGTTTGACGAGAACTTTTTTCATCAGGTACTAAACTAAATAAGGTTGCTTTGGCAAAGATCTGTAAATGTCATCTCTGCTAGAAATGAAAAGTAGTAAGACAGAGAGGGGCTATTCAGAGAAATGCGTTGCTGAAGTTAATACTCGTGCAGTGATTACCATTTTTTGGGTCGAGCCATTATTCCTTCTGTGTAGAACTTCTGTTGTATATCGGCGAAAAACTTTCATGATTTCAGTGGTATATATTGATAAGCCTAAAAAGTATTGAGCCTTTTTTCGTTATTTTTGGTTGAATACTTTTTTTTTAAATGTATATTATTTAAGCACATATTGTCCATTATTATCTATGACCCTTTTCCATTTTTCAGGAAGTGCCATTTTTCCATCTGTGTAGAACTTCTGTGGTTTATCGGCGAAAAATATGACCAAGAGATTTTCACAGTCCCTTTTTGAAGTGAATTTCTTGTCATTAAGGAAGTTTTGCAGAGACCCAAACATTGATGGTGCAAACTTCTCAGCCAAGCTCTGTCAATTTTTGCCGAGTCATCAAAGTTATGTGTGGTCTGGCGCATTGTCATGATGTAAGACAACGCCCTTTCGATTGGTCAATTTTGGCCGGTTTTTTTGAATTGCTTGTGCAATCTGGTCAATTGTTGGCGGTATAGAGCCAAATTGAGTGTTTAGCCAGGTTCTAGCACCTCATGATAAACGATTTCCTTCCAATCTCCCATACACACAGCATAACCTTATTTAGTGTCAATCCTGGCTTTGAGGTCGTTTGTGATGATTCACCTTTTTTTTGACTATGATCTTTTTCGAGCGACATACCCGTATCTTACCCATTTTTCATCGCCCGTAATGATTTGCTTCAAAAATGGGTCGATTTCGTTGCGTTTTATTAGCATTTCGCAATTGGGAATTCGGTCGATCAAATTTTTTTTTGTGTAAATTTATGCGGCACCCAAACGTCAAGCTTCTTTGTGTATCTACCCTTACGCAAATGGTTCAAAACTATTTAATGATATATATTTAGTTCTTTAGTAATGTTGTGGCTGCTTATGTGTCGGTTTGCTTCAATTTTTTGTAAAATTTCATCGACTTTTTCAGTGATTGGTCAACCAGAGCGAGGTGCATCTTTGACATCAAAATTTCCAGACGAAAGCGAGTGAACCATCTCTTCGCGGTGGCTTTTGATAAAGTATCTTGACCGTAGACACCACAAATTTTTTCACGAGCCTGCGGTGCATTCTCACTTTGATCGTAGTGATATTGTAAAGTATAACGAGTTTTTATTCAGAAATTTCACTCATTTTTAAATGAATAGAACTTTTGACGCGAATGACGAAATACAAAACTGTCCGTATGAAAATTGTAGACTGGAATGTCACCTTTCCAAAAAATTTTGGTTTGACTCGATCCGATTAGTATTGCCTGATATGTGACAACGAACACCATCTAATGACAAAAGAGGTTCAATACTTCTTTGAATATTCAATATATACGCAAGGTACGCTCCGAAATAAGACTGAGCTAAAATAGAAACGACAGGAGCTTTATTCTGGTAAATTCGAGTTTATTTATTCAAAATAGTCTCCTCCAGCCTCAATACACTGTGTTGCCTGAACCAAAAGCATTTCGAATGAGTGTTTCAGGTCATTGACAGGAATGTCCTTCAGGATGTCGGTACAAGCCTTTTAGATAATCTCTTTGGACGCAAAGCGTTTTATTTTCAGGGACAAATGCAATATTCCGAATAGGTTGAAGTCACAGGGAGCCATATTAGGTAAGTACGGTGAGTGATTGATGGTTAAAGTTCGATTTCTAGTCAAAAAATCAGTCACAATAGTGGATTTTTATGACATCTTGATTTGTGCGGAATAAAACGTGCACAGAGCTTTCGTAAGCCCAAATAATTGGTCGAGATGCGATAAATCGATGTTTTGGAGATATTTAACTTCGATTTCATGCATTTCAATGATCATTTTGGCTCATTTTTTATAAATTCACGCACGATTTCGATGGAGTTTTCACTGATTTCGGGCAGCCAGTATGTTCATCGTCATTTATGTCCTCACGTCCATCTCTGAAACGTCTAAACCACTCATGAACTCTGGCACAAGATAGACAATCATCGCCATAAACTTTTTTCATCAATTAAAATGTTACTCTTTGTTCGAAACTCATTTTTGTACCAATGATACAAACATACTGTCACTTTAGACGCAATAACTTCGCTTGTACTAAACTAAATATCACCAAACTTTCACTGGAAGTAGCTTTTCGACGCACTATCTCATTTACAGATGACGCCACCAAAAGTCTCGTTTATTTTGGAACGCGCCTTATATATATATATATATATATATATATATATATATATATATATATATATATATATATATATATATATATATATATATATATATATATATATATATAACTACCGACAAAAAGTTTGGAAGCACCTGTAAATTTTGTGAAAAATTAGAATAAATCGACAATAGTCGCTTTAATCTATTTTTCAGTTCAAAATACAATTATTTTTAATTGTTCTACTGCATTTTGAATAATTGTTGCGGTCTTTATTCAAAGATATTGATGAAAATCACAAAACCAATAAAAATCATAATAACTTAATGTCACTTTGTTTAATTTGCTGAGCACCCTGCAATAATTTTTCTCGCATCAAAGTTTATTGCAGGTTGAGATTACCAGCTGTCGTCTCCATTAAAAATAGTCGTTCATTAGTTGCACTCTGTGAAATTGATATTTTTTTGATTTTCTGGTTGTTTAACGTGTGCTTTGTAAAGATATCGGTAATTTCTTTTATTTTGTGTTTAAAATGGGAAAAGAAAAACAATTATCAATTGAAACACGATCGGGTATTATTATTTTAAGAAGTGAAGGATACTCCGAAAGAGAAATTGCAAAAAAACTCAATATATCGCCTAAGGGAGTTCATTACACCCTTTCGAAACATCGAGAGACTGGCAGTTTGCTGGATAGAAAACGGAGTGGTCGGCCAAGAAGTACTTCTGCAGTGGAAGACAGATTTATAGCAACCACTTCCAAACGTAATCGTCGACTTACAGCACCCGATATCACCCGGCAGTTGAATAAAACGCGATTCAAAGATGTTTCAATTTCTACAGTAAAGAATCGTCTTGCATCTGCTGGTCTGCGTGGCTGTGTAGCGGTAAAAAAACCATTATTACGGGAATACACAAGAAAAAACGACTGGAATGGGCAAAGCAGTATCAACATTAGACAGTAGAACAGTGGAAAAGTGTTCTATGGACAGATGAGTCCAAATTTGAAATTTTTGGCTATAATCGACGATTGTTTGTCCGCCGCAGGCCCCATGAACGAGTATCTGAAAGATGCTTGGTATCATCGGTAAAACACGGCGGTGGTAACGTTTTGGTCTCGGGGTGTTTTGCTGGAACAGTTGTCGGAGATCTTATCAAAATTGACGGAATTATGAGAAAGGAGCAGTATTTGCGAATCTTAAATAATTATGCTTTACCTTCAGGGACACGCATTGTGGGTGAACCATTTGTGTTCCAACAAGATAATGACCCGAAACACATGGCTAGGATATGCAAAGCCTTTTTAGAGGAACAAGAAATGAATGGTTTTCTTGAACTGATGGTGTGGCCCCCGCAATCACCTGATCTATCGCCAATTGAAAAATTATGGGATGAGTTGGACCGAAAAGCTAAAGAACGTTTGCCGCAGAGTACTAATCAGCTGTGGCAATATCTGCAGGAAGCTTGGGAACAAATTGACGCCGAATATTTAAATAAATTACTAGCAAGAATGCCTAGCATCTACCAAGCTGCTATTAAGGCAAAGGGTAGTCACATAGATGAAAATCAATTATAGATTATGTTAGTGTTTGATAAAGAAGGATTTTGTTTCTTTTTTAGGGTTTTGTAAAATAATTTTACAAAACCCTTCTAAAATCGCGTCCTGTCTGTCCGTCTGTCCGTCTGTCTGTCTGTCCGTCCGTCCGTCCGTCCGTCCGTGTGTCACAGCAGTTTTTCTCGGAAACTACTTAAGCTAGAAACATCATATTTTGTATGTAGGTGTAAAGTGGTGATCTCTTCAAAGTTCAAATATAAAAAAATTTTATAAGGCATTTAAGGGGGGTCTCCCCATATAGGGGAGTGACCCCCCGAAAACAAAATTTCATTGAAGGTGGCCGATATGGGTATCAAATGTAAGGTCTCGATGAAAACTCTTCAAAACAGGTCTTCGTTTGGCAAAGTTTGCTTCGAGGGGCGCACAGGGAGGGGAAATACACGACAAATGTGTGTCCCCCCCCCTCGCGATTGGACACCTGTGATCCGAAAAATCTGAAAAAAATCAAGAATGTAGGTCTTGATGAGTACAACAACAACAAATACGTTAGAAGTCGCAATTCACTCAACTTTGTTAGTAATAGTATGATTTATCGATTTTATGTTTTATTGAATAAAATCTTAACGGTGCCCTTAAATTCAATGAAATTCAGTACACAGATGACTATTTATAAGATTAATCTATCCTGAAAGTTTCATAAAGATTGAATCATATTTAGCGAAGTTATAGCGGTTTGAATTTTCCCGTATTCCTATGGAACAATATGCGCTGCATTTATTCCTATGGCAACATACTCGTATGGCTATGGAACAACACGCGCTTTTTACCGACTCAGACACTACAGTTTTGCTAGGATTTGCATGAAAATTTCAGGAATGATAGGTGTCATGTATATCTTTGAGAATCGTTTGAGCTGGTGGTATCAGTAATCGCCAAGCAAAATAGTGGCTGTTTTAAATGCGAAGATTGAATAATTTTGAGTTATTTTTTCCCAACTTCAACGTTTAAGGTGCATGCTTTGAACACTTGATTCAATTTAATGAATGACTGTAGATCAGTACCTACAATTAATGCTTATAAGTGAAACAAGTCAAGGAGGCGGGAGAGACCTCCTAGCATAAGGGTTTTGTAACCATTCCAGGATTCGGAAAAATTGGCCATTAATCGATGATAACAGTACAGGAGAGTGGCCCCTGAAAAAAAATTCAAACGTAGCTGATATGAGTATGAAATAAAAGTTTACATGGGAGCTTTTCAAAACAGTTGTTAAACTGCCAGTTTTTGCTTCAGTGGGGCATAGGGGGTAAATACATGAAAAATGTGTTTCCTCCGTCGCGGCTGGACATGTGAAATAATTATCAAGGGAGATATTTATGAGTATAAGAATACCAAACACCTCAGAAGTCAGAATTGGTTCAACTTTGTTAATAATAGTATGATCTTCGCATTTCATATTTTCTCCAATAAAATCGTCTTTGACATGTTTCTTGATGTGATTCGATCTGGTGACTGCATTTTGTAAATTGAATACAAAACCCTTCTGACATGAGCGTAGGTCTGTTTACCCAACTTTTTTATAATTTGGGTTATGATTTAATTAAAAACATAATCGTTACTGTTAAAATAATTCTCTGTCTTTTATTATTTTTCAAATACCAATGTCATTCAAGTGCTTCCAAACTTTTTGTCGGTAGTGTATATATATATATATATATATATATATATATATATATATATATATATATATATATATATATATATATATATATATATATATATCTATATATATATATATATATATATATATATATATATATATATATATATATATATATATATATATATGTAAGGAAAGTCGTGTTAGTTACACTATTTATAACTCAAGAACGGCTTTACCAATATGGCTGAAAATTAGTGAGGAGGTAGCTTAGAGTCAGGAGACGGACATAGGATACTATTTATAAAACATCAGTCACTATAAAACGTGGTATAACAAAAAAGAATCAGACTTGGAATAACAAAACACAAATGACAGCTATGTAATGGACGTATGGATGACAATTTGATTTTTATAAGAAATCAATATTAAAACTATTTCTATTAAATAAATAACAATCAAAATGTAATAATAGAGCCATTTCCTATCTCAAAAAGCTAAGTAATTTTGTCTATGAATCAATAGTTGAAAATTTGAGTTTTTAAATAAATATTAAGGTGGATTGAAGTGAAATTTAATTACTAATGCCGCGACCAAGACGATCGAATCTTTCCCGACAAAGCCGTAATGCAAGAAAGATACGAAATACTGCAAATGAAAAGACTGAAGAAGAACAAGAATTTGCACGTGAACAGCCTCCCGTTAGTATGGCTCGACTTCGTGCTTCTCAATCACAAGAGCAAAGTGAGGCAGCTCATGAAATGGCTCGGTCGACAATGCAAAATCGTCGAGCGAACAACAGAGGTCACCAAATAGATAATTTGCGATGCAGAACAAGGGATTTATCAAGTGCTGATTTGAATCGAGCAGCGTTTCGATACGATTGCAGCAATGATTACAGCTTGCATCCTAGCGTTTGCATTGGGCAAATGGACGTTGTTTGCAAGTATTGTGGTGCATTCAAGTTTTCCGGAGGAACGCCAGGATTATGCTGCCTTAGTGGTAAAGTAAAATTGCCATTATTGACTCCACCACCTGAGTCATTGTATTCATTGCTTTGTGGCGAAACACCAGAATCACGCCACTTTCTTGCAAACACTCAAAAATATAATGGTTGTTTCCAAATGACGTCATTTGGGGCAGATATTATCAAATAGCGAGGATTTAATCCGACATTTAAGGTATTTATTAATATGCCTTTATAAGCCTGGGTTGTATGTATGTATGTAATGGAATTTTTGAGCATGATTTTCACCAATCTACAGAAATAATATATTTGCTAATTCTGAACTCTACTCTAACACCGAAAAAAGTGTATATAACTCAGTTAATACTGACTGGTTTTTATTTTGTAGATACAAGGACAGATTCGTCATCGAATTGGATCATTACTACCACTCGAAGATGCACAGCATAAATTTTTACAAATATATTACATGGGCAACATGGGAGAACAACTTGATCGACGTGGAGAGATCAATGCAGGAATGAAGCGAGCAATTCTTGAAGACTTGCAGCAACTGCTTCATGAACATCATGCGTTTGTCAGGTTGTTTAAGAGTGCTTTAGAGCGCATGCCAAATGATGACTATAAAGTTGTCATCAAAGCAGATAAACGACCATCTGGAACACATGAACGCACATATAACGCTCCAACAATAGATGAAGTGGCCAATCCTTAAAAGTTTGTGGTTTGAATCTAGAACATCCATGTTTTTCCCATGCTCAATTATATGTGGCATGTTCACGGATCGGAAGACCATCTGCGTTGTTTGTTTTTGTGCCTGATAAGAAAACAAAAAACGTCGTGTATCACAAGGTACTTAAGTGAAGAGCAACATATGTACTGAAATGCAGAAACAATAATAAATGATTCATGTACTTCTTTTTTTTTTCTAAGAAAAAAAATTAACTTACTAAATTCGAAAATCGGCTTATTTATTGCCTTTAAGGCGGAATAGAGTTCGCCGGGTCAGCTAGTATATATATTTATATATATATACATATATATATATATATATATATATATATATATATATATATATATATATATATATATATATATATATATATATATATATATATATATATATACTGCAAAAACCATCTTGCTGAGTTTTACTTGAACAAAAGTAATAATTGTTTTTATACTCGTAAATTTCACCACAAGAAGGAGAACTTGAAAATAATAATTTCTATTTTCAATGTAAAACTTTAAATGTTTCAATTTCAAAATATTCGTGTACCATATATGGTATAGAGAAAAATAAAATATCTACTCTTTTACTTGATTTTCATTTTTTAAACTTTTTTTTCCGTATCTAGAAAGTGTACAGTATATAACCGAATATACTTTTATTAAACAAAAATAAAAAATTATGCACTGTAGGGTCAAGTTAAACATCGACAAAACTTTGCGTGGATAAAAGGCCAATGGCAACATATATTTATTTGTATTATTTTGGAATGAAAGTAGTTATTGGTGCCATAAACTCTATTAACATTTTTAAATATGCTTCTACTCTAGGTCACTAGATTCTAAACATTTTGAAGGTGCTTTTTTAACATCAGAAGCTGTTTGAACTGTTTTATTCCACGATATTTCATTGACTGCGATTTCAGCAAACACTTAATTCAACAATATAAACTCCATCATTTCCATTCCGTTGAAACACTTAACTTTTTTTAAGTCATTCTTACCAATAGCGTGCCAACATACATACAACTACGCTCAATGCTTTTGAATAACATCATTAGCGGCAATGTTAAACATGAATTCAACAAATAATATGCACAAAATTGATCGCTCAAGGTAAAATGGTGTAATCATCCGAAGAAGTGTACTTGATTGATGAGGCTTATTATTTGGATGCCTCTTACAAGTACTTCCTCAAACGAATAATAATATTCGCCTGTTGGACGCTAAAGTTATTGTTTTGTTAATATTGATTGGAGAAAAAATTTAGGATTCATACTTCCGTATCCGTAATCGTAAAATATCAAAAAATTTAAAAAACCGACACAAAGATATTCCTCAGTAAATTTATTGCAACAAAAAAGATTATTTGTGCCACTAATTTCCGTGGGAAAATTTTTAAACAAAATTATTTAAAGCAACATAACTCTGAAGACGGAGTCTTATAATGAAATCAATTTCTTGTGCAATACTAAGTGGTTTAAAAATCAGTTTTTTGTAGGAACAAGTTGGGTAAACAGACCTACGCTCATGTCAAAAGGGTTTTGTATTCAATTTAGAAAATGCAGTCACCAGATCGAATCAAATCAAGAAACATGTCAAAGACGATTTTATTGGAGAAAATATGAAATACGAAGATCATACTATTATTGACAAAGTTGAACGAATTTCGACTTCTGAGGTTTTTGGTATTGTTATACTCATAAATATCTCCCTTGATAATTATTTCAGATGGATGATGACGGAGGAAACACATTTTTCATGTATTTCCCCCCTGTGCCCCCACTGAAGCTAAAACTGACAGATTAACAACTGTTTTGAAAAGCTCCCATGAAAACTTTCATTTCATACTCATATCGGCTACGTTTGATACATTTTTTTCAGGGGCCACTCTCCTGTACTGTTATCATCGATTAATGGCCAATTTTTCGAATCCTAGAATGGTTACAAAACCCTTTTGCTAGGAGCTCTCTCCCACCTCCTTGACATGTTTCACTTACGAGCATTAATTGTAGGTACTCATCTTCAGTCATTCATTAAATTGAATCAAGTGTTCAAAGCATGCACCTTAAACGTTGAAGTTGGGAAAAACTAACTCAAATTATTCAACCTTCGCATTTTAAACAGCCACCATTTTGTTTTATGATTACTGATACCACTAGCTGAACCGATTCTCAAAGATATACATGACACCTATCATTCCTGAAATTTTCATGCAAATCCTAGCAAAACTGTAGTGTCTGAGTCGGTAAAAAGCGCATGTTGTTCCATAGCCATATGTTGCCATAGTAATAAATACAGCGCATATTGTTCCATAGTAATACAGGAAAATTCAAACCGCTATAACTTCGCTAAATATGATTCAATCTTTATGAAACTTTCAGAATAGATCAATCTTATAAATAGACATCTACGTACTGAATTCCATTGAATTTAAGGGTACCGTTGAGATTTTATTCAAGAAAACATAAAATCGATAAATCATACTATTACTAACAAAGTTGAGTGTATTGTGACTTCTCACGTATTTGTTGCTGTTGTACTCACCAAGGCCTACATTCCTGATTTTTTTCAGATTTTTCGGATCACAGGTGTCCAATCGCGAGGGGGGGGGGACACAAATTTTTCGTGTATTTCCCCTCCCTGTGCGCTCCTCGAAGCAAATTTTGCCAAACTAAGACCTGTTTTGAAAAGTTCTCACCAAGACCTTTCATTTGATATCCATATCGGCTACCTTCAATGAAATTTTTTTTCGGGGGGTCACTCTCCTATACGGGGAGACCCCCCTTAAATACCTTATAAAATTTTTTTGTAGTTGAACTTTGAAGAGATCACCACTTTACACCTACACACAAAATTTGATGATTCTAGCTTAAGTAGTTTCCGAGAAAAACTGCTGTGACACACGGACGGACGGACGGACGGACGGACGGACGGACGGACGGACAGACGGACAGACGGACAGACTGGTCGCGAAACTAGTAGGGTTTTGTAAAATTATTTTACAAAACCCTAAAAATTGACAACTTAAAAGGAATAAAACATTCAAATTATAGGTGTATGTTTCAAACGAAAGACTTAAGCCAGTAACTTTGTCTGAAGCACCTTAGTGAGGGATGTTACAGATATACTCGTACACTGAGAAAATAAGAATTAAAGTTTTCATGCTTTCCTACAATCATTTTTAATAGGGATTTTTGGCTTGCGCGAAAATCGCTCGTTTTTATTACAACTAGGATAAAAAAGCAATATCTGAAATAGTCGATACATTTCAATTGAAAGTTGCATGTTCGAGTATTACGAAGTAATCTTATAAAAAATTTTAACGTTTCATCCCACATCATGCAAGGCATATGTATATATTTCTCATTATTGCACACCTTGTTCATCTCCAGTGAAATGAAATCATTTCAGCGAAAAGTTTGACGAGGGCATAAAAAATGAAATTTTCAATCAAGAAAGAAAATGCACAATTACAATGATCAGCAAAAGTGTAAATAATACTCAAGCAAAGAGAAAACATGAAACGCATCTTTACGCTTCAATGCCATTTCAGTCACTTATTCTCTTTACGGTATAATTTTGAGGAATTTTCATTACCTCTTTTATTATAGCGCCAGAGATTTCTTTTCTTTTTGTACATTGTTTATTTTTACTTTTGTTAGGAAGAAACCATTCATAGTGATCATGCAATTGTTTCCATTGACGATTCAATTTAAATTCATTTACATTTCCGAAAAGGCTATTTCGCGGAAAGTTTACTGCATTTCCTTACCATAGAATTATATGGTGATATTGATATAGCAGTAATTATAACATCTGAAGATACTCGTAATTGATGGCGTTTCATTATTGGAATAAATTAAAAAACGGATTTTCTCGAGAATAATTATTTCAGTGAATTAATATTAATCACTTAGAATTAATGACGAATTATTTATTGAAAATATCAATGATGGATAAATTAAAGTGCTAATTTCATTCAAATTGCGTCCAAATATTACAATAAATTGTAGAAAACGGTATCAGCTTGAGCTATGGCGCAAGCTTATGAAAACTTCTTATTAATTCTAAATCTTTCAACAACATATTGAAATGTAAGTTAATCATAAACCTACTTCACTTCTATTGTATTCTAATTTCAGTATAATTAAATACTTTTATTTTATTAATCAAATTCAAGTTTTAATCATTTTTCAGAATGCTATATAGATAAGTAAAGTACAGTATGAAAGATAATCAATTACTATTCCTTCTAACGTAAAACTCACTAATTAGTATGAAAGTTCATATAAAATAGTGATTAGAATGCATGTTGCTTATACCAAAGTTCATTGGTTCAAATCATGCGGACAGCAGCGGAATATCAGCTCCCCAAGACATGATTAGCAATGATTTCCAACTGGGTGATAACTACATCATAAAGTTTGATACTGAGCAAATTATCTTTTTTAGCACCGTCACAACCTTGAAATTGTATATTAGTACCTTAAAGATATCGTGAGCCCATAGTTACATTTGGATTTTTTTGACACTGGTTTAAATTATGTATGTGAGCAACTGCGAGGAGCTAAGAAGAGATGATTTTATTCCAAAATGCTTTGATGTTCCTTTGTACCAGGAGTACCCCAAAACAGCTTTAAATTAATTCCTTTAAAAACTATTCACGCTTTCGGGAAATAAATAGCTTTTGACAAGCTTCGAATGATTATATGGTCAACCCCTTAAAGTAGTGCTGCAAATTAAGATGGTGCCAATATATTTCCAACAAAACTAAAGTAAACCCTAAGGCCCTGCATAGACCAAAAAAGCTGGATGAACATGGGCTCTTTGGTAAAATTTAGATCGCTTTACCAGATATGGTTATTCTTTTTTTGATGATTCCGAATCGTATATTAAAACTATCTTTAAGCAAATGAAAAATTCACGGCATGTAAACTATGGAAGGAATGAAAAAGGTCCTTCAATCAAAGCTTAAATACGAGCAAACTGGTTTGACAGAACTACGCTCATGTCAGAAGGGTTTCGTACTTAGCCTACAATATGCAGATATGTAAAACAAATCATTTCAAGAAAAACTTTCATGATATGCGCAACAAATATATTTGTGCTCAGTGGTATACTCGTATATTGGTAAGCCTGAAAAGTATTGTCTTTTTTCGTTATTTTTGGTTGAATATTTCTTTTCTTTAAAATGTATTTTATTTAAGTACATATTGCCCATTATTATCTATGGCCTTTTTCCATTTTTTAAGGTAGTGCCATTACTCCATCTGTGTAGAACTGCTGTGGTTTATCGGCGAAAAACTTGACCAAGAGATTTTCACAGTCCCTTTTTGAAGTGAATTTCTTTTCATTAAGGAAGTTTTGCAGAGACCGAAACAAATGATAGTCTGATGGTGCAAGGTCTAGACTATACGGTGGATGTATCAAAACTTCCCAGCCAAGCTCTGTCGATTTTTGCCGAGGGATGACAACGCCCTTTCTATTGATCAATTCTGGCCGGTTTTTTTAATTGCTTGCTGCAATCAGGTTCATTTCTGACGGTACAGAGCCAAATTGAGTGTTTGGCTAGGTTCTAACACCTCATGATAAACAACTCCCTTCCAATCCCACCATACACATAGCTAACCATATTTGGTGTCAATCCTGTCTTTGAAGTCGTTTGTGATGATTCACCTTTTTTTTTACCATGATCTTTTTTGAACGACATTCTCTTATCTTATTCATTTTTCATCACCCGTAATGATTTGCTTCAAAAATGGCTCGATTTCGTTGCGTTTTATTAGCATTTCGCAAACGGAAATTTGGTCGATCGAATTTTTTTGTGTTAATTCATGTGGCACCCAAACGTTGAGGTTCTTTGTGTATCCAGCCTTACGCAGATGGTTCAAAACTGTTTGGTGATGGGTATTCAGTTCCTTAGCAATGTCATGGTTGCTTATATGTTGGTCTTCTTCAATTTTTTGTAAGGTTTCATCGACTTTTTCAGTGATTGGTCGACCTGAGCGAGGTGCATCTTTGACATCGAAATTTCCAGAACGAAAGCAAGCGAACCATCTCTTGGCTATGGCTTTCGATAAAGTATTTTGACCGTAGTCAACACAAATTTTTTCACGAGCCTGCCATGCATTCTCACCTTGATCTTAGTGATATTGTAAAATAAAACGAATTTTTCCAAAATTACACTCATTTTTAAATGAATACAACTTTTGACACGAATAACGGAATACAAAACTGTCCATATGAAAACTTTACAAAGTGTGTTTGAAAATAAATGGGACGCGTGTCACCTTTGGTGGCGCCATCTGTGAATGAGATAGTATGTTGGAAAGTTACATCCCTCACTGACTTCCAGTGAAAGTTTGGTTACATTCAGTTCAGTAGAAGCGAAAATATTGTGTCTTAAGTAACAGTGTATTTGTTTCATTGGTACAAAA
Organism: Odontomyia ornata; assembly: GCA_963969285.1. Classification (NCBI taxonomy): domain Eukaryota; kingdom Metazoa; phylum Arthropoda; class Insecta; order Diptera; family Stratiomyidae; genus Odontomyia; species Odontomyia ornata. Next base: position 341,472,718 of record OZ017738.1, on the reverse strand, counting down.
GTAAGTTTTGAACAAAGTGCTAATATCAAATTTTGTTTTAAAATCGGTAAAACGTTCACCGAAACATTTGAATTGATGAAAAAAGTTTCTGGCGACGATTGTCTATCTCGTGCCAGAGTTCATGAGTGGTTGACACGTTTCAGTGATGGTCGTGAAGACATAAATGACGATGAATATACGGGCCGCCTAAAATCAATGATCATCGAAAACTCCATCGAAATTGTGCATGGACTTATCAAAAATGAACCGAAATCATCGTTGATATTCAAGGAATCAGGGTTGAATATCTCCAAAACATCGATTTTTCGCATTAAAACCGATCATTTGGGCTTACAAAAGGTCTGTGCACATTTTTTCCCGCACAAGTTAAAATAAACGAGACTTTTCTCATAAAAATCCACTCTTGTGACTGATTTTATGACCAGAAATTTCATTTTAACCATCAATCACTCACTGTATTCGCCTGATATGGCTTTCTGTGACTTTTACCTATTCGGAAAATTGCATTTGGCCATGAAAGGAAAACTCTTTGCATCCGTAGAGGGCATCCAAAAGGCTTCTTCCGACATCCTGGCTGAATGAAAACATTTTGAGCAGTACAGTGTTTCCTGATCATATTGTTTAAAGATGTGACCGGGACCTGATTGCTACTAATAAAGTTGATGGTGGTGGAGTTTTGATAGCGGTTAGCAAAACTCTATCTAGTTTCCTTGTTCTGATTTCTGTTTTCCTCCCACTTTAGAATGTGTTATTATCAAAATTTTTCTCCCTCATAATACAGAGTTCTTGATTTTGTCTAGTTATATTTCCTGTAATTCATCGTCAACTGTTTATGAGACATTTTTTGATGATCTATCCTCTTATCTAGTTTTGCGACACCCTCACGCCAAAATATTATTTTTCGGGGATTTTAACTTATCATACATAGAGTGGGAAGATCATTCTACTCCTTCTATCTCGTCAGTTGACCCTTTTTCTATAACCCTGTCATTTTTCCTATCTCATTGCTCTTTTCTGAATTGAATCATATCCGCAATCCTAATGGTCGTCTCCTTGACCTTGTTTTATCAAATCTTCCAGAATTAGCTACTTATCTGTATCTCAAGCCTTACATCTGTATGTTGCTCCTGATCGGCACCATTCTCCTTTAGCTATAGATCTTATAGTCGATGAAATTAAATTTAACATACCTCATTCTACTCCAAAATTTAACTTTTTTAAAGCTTATTATGAAGCTTTTAATACAATATTACTTTCAGTCAACTGGCTTGATTTCTTTAGAGGCCTAAATTGTGAGGCTGCTTTGGATAAATTTAACATATATATTTATAATCTTATTCGGTGTTCTACGCCTCTTCAGACATTCCATAAAGCAAATCAAAAGCCTTGGTTTACAAAGCGAGTGCTTAGTGTCCTACGATCAAAATACTAGGCACTATTGAAGCAGGATGTTATTTTAGCAAGCCAGATCAGATTTACTCTGAAGACTTATTTCAGTAGTGTGGAAAGCTCTCTTGTGGCTAATAATACAAAGCCTTTTTGGTCTTATATTATGTCACTGAAATCCTCTTCTTCCATTCCTAGTAAGGTCCGTTGGAATGGTGCAGAGGTTTCTTCTCTTCAAGAAGCTACTGACTCATTTGCCCAATTTTTCTCTTCAACTTTTTCTTCTCCCGCTGTAGCTGTGCACCCTGTTGTCTTACCTAATCATCTTCTCTTCCCAATTTCCTTTATTTGTACAGATGCATCTGAAGTCGAATCTTTGATCAATGCTCTTGATCCTAATATCAGCCCTAGGCCGGATGGTTTGCCAAACACATTTGCGAAGTCATTAGCTTCATCGCTTGGTTTTCCTTTATCTCTCCACTTCAATCTAAGTTTGAGTACTGGCATTTTCCTTTACCCTTGGAAAACAGCTAATATTGGCCTATTTTTAAAAGTGGTGATCCTACGTCTGTTTCCCATTATCGCCCTATTTCCTTAATTCTCTGCTTTCCAAAGTTACTTGAACAGTTGGTTCATAATCGACTCTCAAACTCATTAGCTCCTATTATTGCTCCAGAGCAGCATGGCTTTCTCAAAGGATACCCCACTACCTCTAATTAAATGGAGTTCACAAACAGTATTGCAAGAGCTTTGGATAACCAACTGCAAGTTGATGTGATCTTCACAGATTTTTCCAAGGCCTTTGAAACTGTGACTCATTTACTTTTTTGTCGTAAGCTTGAAGCTCTTGGCATCTCGGGTGCTCTTCTATCTTGAATGTCATCTTATCTATAGTGTCGTCCCTGTCGAGTAAGTTTCTCTGGTACTACGTCTAGTCCTTTTTTTCCTTCATCTGGCGTTCCACAAGGTTCAATTCTTGGGCCTATTCTCTTTCTAATTGTTCAGAAATGATCTTCCCTTTGTACTTAACTCCTCTTGCCTCTTGTATGCTGATAACTTCAAAGTATTTCGAACAGTCAAATCCCATTTAGACTGTGAGCTCCTCCAAACTAATCTGAATACTCTAAATAAATGGTGTGCTTCAAACTATTTATGTCTTGACGCTACTAAATGTCATAAAATGACTTTTTCTCTCAAGGACTCTCCTATTAATTTTAATTATATATTAAATGATGCTTTGTTCTTTGAAGTGTTCAGTCATAAAGACCTTGGAGTAACTTTTGATCCAAAACTCAAATTTGATGCACATATTTTAACCTTGATTACTAAGGCGTCTAGAGTTTCCGGGTTTATCCTTAGACATTTACATAAATTCAAAAGCATCTCTTCTTCTGTCCGCCTATTTGTTTGTCTTGCTCGCCCTTTGCTTGAATACTGTTCTGGTATCTGGTCCCCCCGATATTCCTATCTCGTGTGCTCTTTAGAAACTGTCCAAAGAAAGTTTTCCTTAAGTTTTGCCATATCAACCCTATGAAAGTCGTTCATCTCTACCATCTCTAATATCCCGACGAACTTATTTAGATCAATGTTTTTTGTATAAACTCTGCTTCCATCAAGTCCCGTTAAATATTTTTTCTGAGCTGCGTTTCCAACAAACATCTCCTTCATTTCGGATGAATTCTTATTTCGTTATCCCATATGCTAGAACTGATTTATATCTCCATTCACCAATTTTAAGAATCGTACGAAATCATAATAATCTGTATCGAGGCCGGAGGAGAGTATTTTGAATAAATAAACTCGAATTTATCAGAACAAAGCAGCTGTCGTTTCTATTTTAGCTTAGTCTTGTTTGTTTTTGATAGCACCTTGTAGACTAGAATGTCACCTTTCAAAAGCATGCCAGTTTGACTCAATCTGATTAATATTGCCCGATATATGTATGACAACAAACACCATCTAATGACAAAAAGGCCCCATACTTTTAGACTATCCAATATTTTATACCACATTTTCTAAAAATTTTCCCGCGTAGTATAGGCAGTGGTTTGCTTTTAATACCATTGTATTCCATGCGACAAACTCATTTCCATCAAATGAACTTTTGTTTGTTTACTCAGAGCTCGACTCGGAGTATTGTAAAACCATTATGCCGGTGACTTGATAACTAGTTGAGAACGCTCATTTGGTTTTAAAAGAGAAAACGTAGTTATTTCTCGGTGCGATAAATTGTTGGGTGTAACTTCTTTGAGTGAAAAGTGCAATACAAGGATGGTATTGCAGTTACAAGGAAGTGGTATAAAATGCATACCACTGCGCATTCTAGTACATACTTCTATTTACTAAAAACTTATGGTTCATCAAAGAAAGGGAAAATGAATAGAAAAAAGGTCAAGGAAGAAGATATTCTATATTTCTTGCTACAAGACGAGGTGGAATATGTATGTCGATATATGCTCTGATGGAGAATCCGTAGACCTCGAAAATTATACAAGTGATTTGAAAGAGTGTTTCCTGTCCCATTCCACCCGCATTGAAGATGTAAGGCCATTGTATGTGAGTTAATTTCTGTTATAGGTAACAAAAATAGATAAATTTTTTCAGGCTTCCAAAGATAATTTTGATGAAAGTAATGACATCCTTTTGTCCAATATGCGAGTGGAGTGCGGTCCGGTATCAGTTCAGGCCATTCCAACCTGAAGCAAAGATGGAATATCAAATATATGACGGGACAAGAAATGCTTAAGGATGCCTCTATCTCACGGTACATCATATGACGATCTTGCATAATAATCTCACTCAAGGTATATATGTTTTCTGGCACAACGGCCGTTTTTAAGACGACCTCTACAAAATTTGCCCTTCAGCGAACGACGTTCACGTTTGAATTCGTTAAACCAGTTATAAATTGTTTAGAAGAACGGTGTTTTATCATCCAAAACCAAATGAAGCCGATCAAAAAACTATAATCCAACTCGAAAATCGTACAAAATCATGACACGAAAATGTTCACGAGTTAATTCCATTTCTTGGCCAAATAGGTTTTTTTTAACTCAATGTAAACAAAACTTCAAATTACACTTGTACATCAAAACGTTTTGAGTATTTTTATGTTAAAAAATTTCAAATTTTCCGATGGAAATAACAAAATTTGTCAAAAATGTACTAGAACATCCCTACCACAAAAACTTTTGTAGGGGCTTCCGTATCAAGTACAGAATATGAAAACTTTTCACATGTATATAACTGCTATAACAGTTCTCAGACGTACATTTTCTACTTGATATTTAAAAATAATCTAATATTCATCTGCGATACAACTAGGAGGAATTTGTGATGACCCGAAGATTTCAATGAATCTTAGACTGTGGAAGCTGCAGTGAACTGGCCACATAAATTGTTTGAACGAGCAACGGATCCCCAAAAAGGTACTTGTTGGAGTAACTGAAGAGTGAAGACCAGCGGGGAAACTGAGGAAACGCTTGTCTGACTTGATCGACGAAGAAAGTTCCTCGCTATTCGGATTTCAGTCGATGGACCAAAATAGTTGAAGGTGCTTTATGCACGAAGCGAACACCCAAGAAGGGCTGTAGTGCTACGAAGAAGATGAAAATTTATCTGCCCTTAAAGGAAATAGACACACAAACCTTAAAAGCTTGATCTATCTAAGCCTTTTGACAATCGATTCTATGAAAAGCATGATAAATTAAATCTCAAAAAACCTTGGCTATTCATTCTGCCTTTATGCTTAAATACAGGTCATAAGTAGTGAATCTTAGAAGAACACCAAAGATGAAGGTTTGAATAGAAATCTAATGACCTCTCTGAAATTTAATATGTGAGATTCATTTTTAAGATAGTTAGCATCATACTAGGCTATAATTATATGAACTAACAGAAAGAATAAGAAGAAAACAATTTGGATCAGGTTTTTTTTTCCAGTCTAGGCAGATTGTAGATTACTGTATCTGAGCGTAACGTACATCGATCTTTGCAGGTTTTTTCTACCTCATTTCTGCGGTTCTTGAGAGTAGATTTATTTCCTTAAAAACTGGTTTGCTTTGGCTCCCCGCATGCCCCAACTCCCTCTCGTTAGTTAGTAGCTTGAAAACAGTCTTCTCTCTTTCAAGACAGTGCTTTTGAGGATATGTTAGATTAATCGCTGTTCTCTTCCAGACCCAGATGTCCTCTAATTTCCAATGAGGAGCCCCGTGGCAGTTTAGTTTTGTAAATTTCTCATCATAGGTGCCAAGGAACAGCTTATACATTCGAAGCCCTGGATAAATCCTCCAGAGTCCTCATCCCTTGTCTTCTATTTTCTCCTGGCCTCTTTGTATGAAGCTCATCTCAGTTGCACTTTACAAACCGAGACCAACGAATGCCATTGCTGCTATCTTCCTGGCTTCTTCATCTGCTTACTTATTACCCGTAATTGCTGCATGATTTGGCACCCAGTGTCTATTTTTCTTCCTTAAAAGGTTGATTCTAAGGCCTTTGCGGCTGTTTGACTATCGGATAGAATAACAATTGCTTCACTTTTGCATATCTGTCACTCGTAAGCTGCGTATTTCCTGCAATAACATCAATCTCAGTGAAAAACTAATCGGCATACTCCCCATATGTTGAGAATATTTGGCATCGTGCTAAAATGCTCCAACTCTTGTTCTTTCTAAATTTTCAATTGATTCCCCAGTCATTTATACATGTTCATTAATATTGTGGATTTAATTTTAAATTTGTTGTTTTTATTTAATTGTTTTTACCTTTTCCATCAAGAATCAAGAGAACAACCGAGGCCAGGCTCGTTAGTCTGATTGCTTTTGCGTTGGCGCTCTCATTTCTTACCATCTCTAGTACGAGATCCTCTTCGCATGTCTCCAAGGCTTTGGTGTAGTTCAGAATGCTAGACTGCTACTAAGTGGCGAAATCAGACGCAAAATGAGCAACTTCTATCCTCTGGGGATCAGGATTTGATAGACACCATTTATATCTGGCAATCTAAAGAACTAGAAAAAGTTTAATGCCTATCGTATCTATTTCTTAGTGCTGATATAGTGTCCTTTTTGACAAAACACCCCGTCAGTCTTTCATAATGCCTCTTTCACATTTCTTTTATTTCGTCTACTAAATACCAAAGCTAAATAGAATCTTAGAATTTCGCTTGCAGAGTTTCCTCCTGTCAGTGCATCTTGCGTTTCTTATGGAGGTGTCCTCCACTCTCAGACCTTCTAAATGGTTACTTAGAGTTCGTTAGGAACGTGGTTTTATTTAATCATAGAGTTTCAAGACATATTAACTAATGTAATATTTAGAACCTTCCCTCTCACTCTCGTAAGAAGCGTATGCGTTTTTCCTATATTGAGGATGATCATATCTGATAAAAGTGACAAGGTACAGTGCGAAAACGATGTAAGCATATAACTGCTTTATACGACGCACAATATATTTTCAAATATATTAGTAAGTCAAATCGAATCATGCGCATACAGTATTATTGGGGAGTATCAAGGTAGTTTTAGAGAAGGTAAATTGACAATAGACCATTTGTTTACAGACAAGCAGGTACTTGAAAAATACTGGGATTTCAACATAGACGTACACCAAATTTTTGTTGACTTTAAGCAAGCATATGATATTATTCGTCGTAACATACCGTACCAAATAATGCTTTGCTTCGGCATCCCAGCCAAATTAGGCCATCTTACCAAAATGCTAATGACGTCGACGACCTCCCAAGTTCGCGTCAATAACCAACTCACCGATGCCTTTGAAACAAATATCGGATTAAGGCAATGAGATAGGCTGGTGCCATTGCTATTCAATTTGGCTCTAAAGTAGGTCATAAGAATGCTACCTGTCGATAATTGAGGTGCATTACTATACAAGTTCAGCCAAGTAGTAGCTCATACGGACGACATCAACATTTTGTCACGGTCGTCAACAACAGCTAAAGAACTCTTCCTGAAACTCGACAGCGAAGAAAAACTAGTAGGGCTACAAATCGTTGAAAATAAAACAAAGCTCATGAAACAGTCGAGGAAAAATTACTCACGCACAAAAAATATCACACTTGGTGAATACAATTTTGAAAATGTGGCAAATTTGTGTATTTAGGCGCCAAAATAACGAGAACCAATAATGAAAGAGACAAAATACGCCGAAAAATACAGCTCACAAATAAAATATTCTGTTCATCTTCAAGACTAGCTGCAAACACAGGAAAACAAACCTCCAAGTATACAAATCTGCGATAAGACCTATGTTATACTATGGGTGTGAAACATGGACCCTAACCCAAGCATCCGCAAATATATTGAATGCCTTTGAGCGACGGATCCTAAGGCGAATAATCGGAGCGAAGCTAGACGAGGACCAATGGCGAATTCGATACAGCCATGAGCTGTATGAAATTATTGACGAGCCGGAGGTTTCAACGATTATAAGACTGTGGAAGCTACAATGGGCTGGCCTTATTAATCGTTTGGATGAAGAAAGGATACCAAAAAAGTATTCGTTGGGAGAAATGGAGGGCGGAGACTAGTGGGGAAACTGAGGAAACGTTGGTCTGACTCGGTCAAAGGAGACAAAAAATAATTCTCGGATTTGGAAATTGGAAGACGTGGTCAATGGACCGAGGCAGTTGGAGGCGCATGTTGCAGGAGGCGAAGGCCCGATAGAGGCTGTAGTGCTAGGAAAAAGAAGATTATCCCAAGAGCTTCCGTTGACCCCACCAACTATGGATGAAATTTATTCCACCATCAAAGCCTAAAAGGACAATAAAGCGCCGGGCGTCGATTAGATTCCAGTGGAGCTCATCAAATATGGTGGGAGCGGTGTTCGAGAAGCTATTCGCGAAGTCAGCATATTTGGCAACAAGAGCATATGCTGAATGAGTAGAGCTAATCAGTTATATTATCTATCCACAAAAAACGTCACAAGCTTACATACAGTGTGAAAACTATAGAGGCATATAACTGATCTATACGGCGTTTAAAATATTTTCAAAAATCTTCGAAAATAAAATCGGATCATACATCGACGGCACTATTGGGGAGTATAAAGGTGATTTTAAAGCAGGTAAGTCACCGATAGATCAATTGTTCACTGTCAAGCAGGTACCTGAGAAATACTAGGAGTTCAACATAGACTTACACCAAATTTTCGTTGACTTTAAGCAAGCATACGACAGTATTGATTCTAACTTACTGTACCAAATAATGCTTTGCTTTGGTACCCCAGTCAGATTTGTCCGTTTTACCAAAATGACAATGACGTTGAAAACCTCCCGATTCCGCATCAACAACCAACTGACCGATCCCTTTGGCACAAATATCGGACAAAAGCAGGGAGATGCGCTGGTCTCATTATTATTCAATTTGGCTCTGGAATACGTCATAAGAATGCTACCTGTCGATACACGAGGTACGTTACTCTACAAGTCGAGCTACAAAGTTGCCTATGCAAATAACATCAGCATTTTGTCACAATCATTAACAACTGCCAAAGAACTCTTTTTGAAACTCGACCGCGAAGCAAAACTAGTAGGTTTACGAATCAATGAGAACAAAACAAAGCCCATGACACAGGCAAGGAAAAATGCCTCAAATACACAAAATATCACACTTGACGAATACAGTATGGAAAATAAGGGCAAGTTTGTGCATTTAAGCGCCGAAATAACGAGAACTCGCAATTAAATATTTCATTAAGTTTTGATAATCTTGAAGACTAGTTGCATAAACAGGAAAACAAAGCTCCAAGAATATAAATATAGAAGCTAAACAAGGACCCTAATCCAAGTTTCTGCGAATATATTGAACGCCTTCGAGTGACGGGTACTGAGGCAAATAATTGGAGCGAACTTAAAAGGAGCCCAATTGTGAATTCGATACAACCATGAGCTGTACGAAGTTTTTGACGAGCTGGAGGTCTCAACCATGGTAACACTGTGGAAACTACATGTAAATCGTATGGACGAACAAAGGATATCCGGAAAGGTATTCGTTGGGAGAACTGAAGGATGGTAGCCAGAGGGAAACCAAGGGTGCACTGGTCTGATTCGGTTGACGAAGACAGTTCATCGCTACTCGGATATTGAAATTGAAGGACCCGGTCAATGGACCGAGACAGTTAGAAGTACTGTTTGCAAGAAGCGAAACGAGGAGAGTGGTTGTAGTGCTAGTAAGAAGAGAAAAAGGATATTAACTTCAGAAATGGTCGAGGTAAATTAACGATTGATTTTCAAAGCATATTGTTTATACAAAAAGAAAATTAACGACGGGACTCGTGGCATTTTTTCCTGTGATCCTTAAAGTTAATTTACATGGTTGTACAAGAAATAAGCAGAATAAGACTATGAACCACTAAGCAGCAGCAAATAAAGGAAAGAGTTAATAGAATTGTATTTCAGGGCAATAGGGGGAGTATTTGACAATTTTTCAAGTGGTATATTCATAAATTTTATACTCACGCTATGTTCTTGGAGTAGCTATGAATTATATAATAAATGAGCTTAAGGTACGTATATTACAAGAGGAAACAAAACAAACTACATTTGTACAGAAGTGGTGACTTCTGACCTTTTCACAAAGTGAAAAGGAATTTAAGGGGGTCTCCCAATATAGGGATGTTATACTTTAAAAAAAATTTTCCACCATTAGTAGTCAAGTAGGGTGTCATTTCAAAGGTAAGGTCTGTTCAAAATATGTCTTTATGTATGAACTTTTCGCGTACCCCCCTCGCGATTGGACAGCTTTCAGCGAAAAAAATCATGGATGTGGGTCTTTTTGAGTACAATAATATACACTACAAGATTGCTAGGATTTGTATGAACATTTCAAAAATGATAGGTATCATGCATATCTTTGAGAATTGGTTCAGCTAGTGGTATTAGTAATCGTAAAATAAAATAGTGGCGGTTTTAAATGCGAAGATTGAATAATTTTGAGTTATTTTCCCCTACTTCAACGTTTAAGGTACATGCTTTTAACACTTGATTCAATTTAATGAATGACTGAAGATCATTACCTACAATTAATACTTATGGGAGAAGAGCCAGGAGAGAGCTCCTAACAGAAGGACTTTGCAAATATTCTGGGGCTCGAAAAAAATTTTCTAATGCCATGAATCGATGATTTGAATCATTCACCCAATATTTGTTTAAAAAATCATTCAAATTCATCCGAAAGATGCAAAGTTTCGTTCACATAATAGCCACGATTTTGTTCCACGTTAAGTAATTTTTCTGAATGCTCTGCTCATTGAACATATTCTAGTAAACCGCTTTTCCTTAAATTTTCATGAAAGTTCGAAGAAAATAAGAGTGCCTTGGTCGATTTAAAATATATATTAACTATCGACACGTGTTATTATTTTTGTAATTTCATACAATTGAAATGGCGATAACTCACTTGATTATGACTTGATTTCCATGAAATTTTGGGGTCATAAGGGTCTTATATTAATCTACATAAATGTAAAACCTTGAGAAGTTTAAGGGCACCGTTTCGATTTTTGGGGGATAATGTAAAATTTACAAACCATACTGCTATTAACAGATTTAAGTGAATTTTGAATTCTGAGGTATTTTTTGCCATTGGACTCATAAAAACCTACTTCTGTGATTTTTTTCGGATTTTCGGCTCAAAGGTGCCCAACCATGTAGGGAGGGGACACATACATTGCTCCTATTGCAAAAAAGACTTCTTTTTCAGATTCTGAAATTGCTCAGGTCTTTCATTTGATACCCTACTCGTATATGTTTAATGAAAAAATTTGGTTATGGCCACTTCGTTATAAGAGGGACCGCATTTAAAACATTTTTATATGTTCGAACAGACCTAAAGTTTTGAGAAGCCACCACTTCTGGCCTTCTCACAAAGTTTGAGCTTTATAGCTTGGAAGACACACGGACGAACGTACAGATGGATGGGCAGACAGATAGGATGGGAAACTAGTAGGGTAAAACGCTACAATATGCCCCAGTTGACAATACGCCCCACTGCGCCTACACACACATCAATACAGACATCAAACAAGTAGTGACACGCACAGTGCCGCGACATTCGCTTGTCAACATTGCTGCTAGTTAGGTGTGTGTTCTTTGTGATTTAGTTCGAATAAAACATTAAAATCTTTACAAAGTGCTTCGGAACAATTTGCGGTGAGTACTATACAAATTCATTTACTTTGGACAATGATTTTTTCAAGCAGGTTTTGCATTCAAACAAGTGTTTAGCTTCAAATTACTTATCGTTTGACGTACTGTCTGCATAGAATAACTTTCAATGGCGTCCATCACATGACTGGGGCGTTTTGTAATCATAAGTTTTACAAAACGCCCCATTCATTTTAGTACAATACGCCCCACGATGAAGGCAACGTTCAAAATCAAGTTTTTACTTTTACAGATGCCGCGTAATTATCAAAGGAAGACTCTACAGGCTTTTTGGTCCGAGAAGGATTTAATGGGGCTATGCAAAAAGTGCACAACAAGCAGATGGGAGTCAATGTGGCCGCTGGGATTTACAATATCTCATCAAGAACGCTTAGACGACATTTGTTAACAGGAAACCTCAAAGTACCACTCGGGAGGCTGCCTGTTTTTCCAGAAGAGTATGAGAAAAAGTTGGTGGTTCATATAAAAAAACTTGAAAAAGTTGGCTTTGCACCTGATCGCAAGGATGGTAAAGAAATGGCCTACCAGTTAGCTCAAAAGCTTAATATTAAAAATCCGTTCTCAAATGAATCTCAGCAAGCAGGTAATATTTGGTTCAATTGGTTCTTAAAACGAAATCCTGAGTTAAGTCTTCGAAAGGCTGAAGGTTTGTCACTTGTTAGAACTTCTGGTGTTAATCAGGAGGATGTTCATGATTTTTTTACACTGCTAGCTCATATATATGAAGAAAATGACTTAGGCCAACATCCAGACCAAATATTTAACATGGATGAAACTGGCCTTCAAATAAATAATAAACCTGGAAAAGTGATTGCCAGCAAAGGAACTAAAGACGTTTATACTTTGACTAGTTGCAAAAAGGGAGAGAATGTGACAGTCATAGCTTGCTGCAATGCTCAAGGTAACTTTATGCCACCAGTTTTGTCCTGGAAAATCCCTGTTGATACTGGATGGTCACTGTTCACACAGCAACAATATTCGTTTGTTAAAAGTAGCTAAAGAGAATGATGTTACATTACTTTGCTTACCAAGTCACACCACTCATTCACTTCAGCCACTGGACAGGGGATTTCCCAGGCCTCTAAAGGTTTATTTGGCCCAGGAAGCCAAATCTTGGATGGTCATGAATAAAGACAAGTGACTTACTCGGTACGATGTATCCAAACTGATTGGTAAAGCTTGGTGAAAGGCTGCTAGTGTATCCAATGGTATCGCTGGCTTAAAGTCCTGTGGAATCCACCCTTATGATCCAAACGTCATACCAGAGCACTATTTTTCACTCTCAGATACTTTGCCGGAACAAGACCTCGTAAGCAATGAGCAAGGAAACGATAATGAATTAGGCGAAAGCTGCTCAGGGATACGAAACATTAACAACCTTCCTCCTGAAAGTGAGCCAGTAGTTTTGGAAGTGGAAATAACTGCCAATGAATTGAGATGCAATCAACAAGATATGGGTTCGAAAAATCTTGAACATGATACTTTTGCTGCATCTGTAAAAGCACCCCAAAAATGTTCAGATTTACCCTCGGAATCTGCTGAAGAAACGCCCACAAAAGTTTTAACTAGAATTCATCTCATACCTAGGTTACCAGTAATGACGTTCAAGAAAAAACAAAAGGCTGTAGTATTGACATCTCCAGATAATATACAAAAAAGACAAGCGACAGAAAAAAGGAAGAACGATGCATTGACCAGAAAACTGAAGAAACGTGAAAAACCGAAAGTAACAATGGAAAGTAAAAAAAATCCCCGTTGGCAGCACCAGCCGGAAAGGTAAATTTCTCGTATGTAGCGTAAAGTTTCGAAAAAGAATTTGGCTTGCCTACTACTAAACTTCTTTCTGCAATTTTCGTAGTACCACATGGGTATTTATTAACATAAAAAAAATCTGGCCACGTTCGTTTTTAGAAACCTTATATCGGGGCGCAAATATTTTGCTAATTAAATTGAGTTGCATGCGTATGGATTACATATTATTGTAAACATATAAATACCGGTTTCACCCTTCTCGCATCTGCTGTTTACACAGTTCACAGTGGTAACCACACAAAGGCTTAAATAGCTCGAATAGTTAATTTCAAAAGATTTCCATAAAAGTTTAATCAGCACTTGCATTGCCATTAATATATACATTTCAATTTTTTTCTGAACTGTGAGGGCTGTCATTTCGATTTTTATTGAAATCGGCTGCTAAAAATATTAAGCTGTAAATTTTCGACTGGTTTATTTGTCAAAATTAAATTAACTTGCCTTAATAACTTATAATTTCAAGTTTCAACGGAATCTGTTGAGAATCTTGGCTGCTAGAGGGCTACAGAAATAAAAAAAAATGTATGCCATCCGCCTGTATAGGGAGACCCGCCTGTATGGGGAGACCCCCTTAAATACCTTAAAATATTTTCTTGCACTGCAAATTTCAAGAGGCACCACTTTTGACCTACGTAGAAAATTTCCTCATTCTAGCTCATGTGGTTTGCGAGAAAACTTGTTATGACGCACGAACAAACGGGCGGAGGGACGGACAGACAGACAAGTCGCGATTTTATAATTTTTTAGGGTATTGTTAAAAATATTATACGATATCTTAAAAATGATCTGGTTTATAAGTTCTTTCAAATAAAGTCATTTAAAACGTTTCAATGAAAAATATTCATTATTTCAGTTGGCACTAAAATAGCGAATTGCGCTTGCCTTCAGACCTTTGGGGGCCGCCATTTTGAATGCATGCATTTGATTTTGGATTATTTTAAATCTTTGTATGCTAGGACCTCATCAATCAATGTACTATCTCGTTCAAATAGGAGTTTCACTCAAGACAGGGCAAAATAATTCAATTTTTAAAGAAAATCGCAGCTAAAAATATTAGGCTTTAAATTTTTGACTTTTTTTTTTTTCATTCAATTTTAATAATTTCCTGCAAAATACAAGAACATAGTACATGGATTCATAATCTCAAGTTTCATGAAAAAATGTGACCGCTAGAGGGCCACAAAAACATGAAAAAAACGCATATTCAAACGGCCGCCATTTTGAAATTTGCACATGCATGATCACCAAAATATCAAAGAATGTAGGTGTAAGTAATGTCTATCTTGAAACCAAGTTTCATATATGTCGAATCAAAATTGGGACTTTTAAAAGCCTTTTAAATTTTGACCTTCAACTGGCCGCCATTTTGTTTTTTGCAATCTGACCTCCAGTTTTTTAGGGTTTTGTAAAATAATTTTACAAAAACCTACTAGTTTCGCGACCAGTCTTTCCGTCTGTCCGTCCGTCCGTGTGTCACAGCAGTTTTTCTCGGAAACTACTTAAGCTAGAAATTTTGTGTGTAGGTGTAAAGTGGTGATCTCTTCAAAATTCAACTACAAAAAAATTTTGTAAGGTATTTAAGGGGGGTCTCCCCATATAGGAGAGTGATCCCCCGAAAAAAAATTTCATTGAAGGTAGCTGATATGGGTATCAAATGAAAGGTCTTGATGAGAACTTTTCAAAACAGGTCTTAGTTTGGCAAAATTTGCTTCAAGGGGCGCACAGGGAGGGGAAATACACGAAAAACTTGTGTCCCCCCCCCCCCCCTCGCGATCGGACACCTGTGATCCGATAAATCTGAAAAAAATCAGGAATGTAGGCCTTGGTGAGTACAACAACAACAAATACGTTAGAAGTCGCAACTCACTCAAATTTGTTAGTAATAGTATGATTTATCGATTTTATGTTTTCTTGAATAAAATCTTAACGGTACCCTTAAATTCAATGGAATTCAGTATGTAGATGTCTATTAGTAAGATTGATCTATCCTGAGAGTTTCATAAAGATTGTATGATATTTACCGAAGTTATAGCGGTTTGAATTTTCCTGTATTACTATGGAACAACATGCGCTGCATTTATTACTATGGCAACATATGGCTATGGAACAACATGCGCTTTTTACCGACTCAGGCACTACAGTTTTGCTAGGATTTGCATGACAATTTCAGGAATTATAGGTGTCATGAATATCTTTGAGAATCGGTTCAGCTAGTGGTATCAGTAATCGTAAAACAAAATAGTGGCTGTTTTAAATGCGAAGATTAAATAATTTTGAGTTATTTTTTCCCTACTTCAACGTTTAAGGTGCATGCTTTGAACACTTGATTCAATTTTATGAATGACTGAAAATGAGTACCTACAATTAATGCTCATAAGTGAAGCAAGTCAAGGAGGTGGGAGAGAGCTCCTGGTAGAAGGGTTTTGTAACCATTCTAGGATTCGAAAAAATTGGCCATTAATCGATGATAACAGTACAGGAGAGTGGCCCCTGAAAAAAAAATCATCAAACGTAGCTGATATGAGTATGAAATGAAAGTTTTCATGGGAGCTTTTCAAAACAGTTGTTAAACTGTCAGTTTTTGCTTCAGTCGGGGCACAGGGGGGAAACACATGAAAAATGTGTTTCCTCCGTCGCGGATGGACATCTGAAATAATTATCAAGGGAGATATTTATAAGTATAACAATACCAAAAACCTCAGAAGTCGAAATTCGTTCAACTTTGTTAATAATAGTATGATCTTCGTATTTCATATTTTCTCCAATAAAATCGTCTTTGACATGTTTCTTGATTTGATTCGATCAGGTGACTGCATTTTGTAAATTGAATACAAAACCCTTCTGACATGAGCGTAGGTCTGTTTACCCAACTTGTTTAGAGAATTCTCTAGATATTTATAATTTCTATCAAACTACCGAATTTCATGAAAATCTGTTGAAAGCTTTGACCACTATTAAAACAACAAAATTTTGCACGTTTTTCGACCTTTGAGCAGCCGCCATTTTGTTTCTGCCGTACCCACTTTAGAGTTTTTATTGTGCGATTCATCACATACTTCAATTAACCTTTGTACCAAATTTCATCCAAATCGGAGCTACACTTTGGTCAGAACAGAAATCGCGATTTTTCGTCTAAAATGGCCGCCATTTTGTTTTTGCCCGGCCGATAAAGCTGGTTCACAAAGTTAACCGAGATAATAACCCAATACACCTTTCCTCAAAATTTGGTGAAAATCGAAGCAAAATTGCAACCTCTAGCGTGGTCACAAATTTCGTTATATCCCATATATATATATATATATATATATATATATATATATATATATATATATATATATATATATATATATATATATATATATATATATATATATATGTATATATGATGCTCTCCGTAATAGGTAAATTTCTCTCGAGAAATTTACCTAATAAGGAAACCACAAAAAAGAAAGTGACTGATTTCTCTTCATCATCACAAAGCGATCTTGATGAACAAAATTATAAGAGCTCTTCGAATGAGGATATTTCTGATGAAGATGAGAATAAGTGCATTAAATGTACGGAAAATTATTATTGCACGACTTCTAACGAAGATTGGATAAAATGAACATCATGTTCATCTTGGATGCATGAGTTTTGTACCATGTACAACCCTTTTTGCAACGTTTGTGGTAAAAAGGCGAAACAGGAAGCTGTCAAAAAGTCTAAGGAGACAAAAGAATAAAATAAGTACTACGTAACGTAATGATAGTATATCAAAATTATTATGGCGATTAAGAATTTCATCTTAAAGTTATTTCCGGAGACGGGTTGTTAATTTTTTATTATTAACCGTAAATTTAGTTTGTCATTTCATAATTTCTTTATAAAAATTACAGTGGGGCATTTTATAATAGACGAGAGGCGTATTATCAACACATAGCGTCACAAAACGCTCCACCAAACGTTTGAAAAAAATATTTTTTTTAGCTAGTGTATAAGGAAATGTTATCAAACTTAAGTGCCATTTTGTAGTTTAAATACCATTTGTTACACTTTTTGATAAATATAGGGTTGAAAAAAGTTAAAAGGCCATTTTATTGAGCATCGCGTAAAAGTGGGGCGTATTGTAACATTTTACCCTAGGTTTCTGCAAACTTGCTTTCAGAAAGCCTTGAAAATCATGGAGCTAGATCAACTAAAAAATAACTAAGAGGCCGAAATTCGTTGAGCTTTGCTAATAGTAGTAGGATTTAACATTTTTGTCATTAAAACTGTTTCAGTATCATTAAATTAAATGAAATCAGCCATTTAAGTAGTTCTTTAAAATATCATTTTATTCTATAAGTTTCAATAATAAGTTTCTACTACAGATAATACGATTTTTCTACTACAGGGGCTTTTGATCGAACCCGACAGCACACTTTTGATTGAACCTTTTCCAAATTTTCAGGTAAAATGAATAACAAAAATACATTCAAGATACAGGTCAGTCAATGATTTTAGTAATATTGGAACAAAATGTTGGCTGGTTAAAATGGAGTTCTTTTAAAAGAAGAATATACGAGCATTGTTACGCATGTCATAAAAGTTTTTCTTGAATTAAATCATTCAATTTATCCACATATTATAAGTTAAGCAAAAAACCCTTTTGGCATGAGCATAGCTCTGTTTACCGAACTTGTTGATTATTATTTTAGAATTCCTTTGATTGCTTTTTTTTCTTTTATTATTATTTGCAATTTAGTTTTATTGTTAATTAAATGTAATCGTACAAAAAGAAACACTACTATTTCACTAAATCCAGGAGGCCAGAGAATCTATTGCCCAGGTCATCGTTCATAGATTAAGAAGAAAGAGGAGAAGGCTGGTATCTACAAAATCAAATGCCAACACTGTGATAAAGCATATATTGGAGAAACAAGACGAACGGTCAAACACAAATTTTGGGTACTTTTTGCCTTCTCCTGGACCCCGTAATTGATAAATAGATTTTTTTATTTCAGATTCTAAAAGATTTAATTAAGACCTTTGATTTGATACCCCATTCGACTACCTTTGGTTAAAAAAAATTTTTAAGGGTTGATTCGTTCATTTTAAATTTTTGGTAAGACTTAACTTTTGAGAGACCGTCACCTCTAACCTTTTCACAAAGTTTGAGCATTCTAGCTTCTATAGTTTCTGAGGAAACTAGCTGTGACGCACGGGCATACGGACAGACAGGACGCGAAACTGGTAGGTCTTTGTAAAAAAAAATTTTTACAAATACTAAAAATGAGCTCTTAATAATGCTACTACGTGCATTGCTGAAACTTCAGATTCATTAAATATTTACTTGGATAAAAATTAATGCAATCCAATGTTTATTATAATCGACCTCAAGCTTTTTATGAGAAAAAATAATTCTACAATTAAGTATATCACTACGACTATGTTATTCTGGTTTAAAATTTAGATTAACTGAAATTTTGTCTGTAATACAAGATGCCTCCGCCTTAGTGAAGACAAAATGACAAAGTACTCTCAAATAATTGTCTCAATGCAATACTAGTCATCTAATATCGTTTCCATTGGTGCATTTTATATGGAACTGTAGCCTTATACCCACTAACAAAAGTTCCGTTCACAATGCTTATTATTTTTACTTCCAAATCCAAGTCCCAATTCAAGTAAATTTTATTTCACTGTCGCGTTGAGTTTAATTGCCTTCCACAATTCATTAACTACTACCCACAATATTACAGTTGTAAATTCTTTTGATTAGTGGGTCGCAGATACATCTCAAATGACACCCATATTATGTAGTAACCGGCCATTTGGTGATCCTCATGTTAGGTCAACTTTATTGGGTTTCAACCAAATGAGCAGCAACAAGCAACTTCATTACTCATGCAGAAATCTTCAAGCCATGACCGGCGGCATAGTTTCTGCAATGAACTTTACTTGAGAAACCAAAGAAAACTATTGCCAACAGCAATTTCACACTTGACTTCGCCTTCAAGAGTGTCGGTGTCATGAGTACGACGACGAGTATGTTGTGAATGATGTGAAAGAAAGTGCTTGATCAGCGCTGCTTACCCGATTTCGTGAGCAAATTTCACAAAATAAACTGTCATCATTTCAGCAATTAGTTGTTTATCTGTCTATCTTTGCTTCTTCGGCATACCTTCAGTGTCATGGTGAGGACAAACTTAATATAGCTTAACAGCTTGCAAAAGCCTTCGCGAATTGTGAAAATTGACGTAGAACTACAATTAGGCAATTTTGATGGCATAATTTAAATAAATGTTTCAAGCACGCGATTGTCTTTATTATTTTCAATCTTTCTACTATTTCATTTCAACTTTAGATGTTCTAATTATCTTAAGCTCTATAAATTCATTTTAAAAGCTATGGAATGCTGTTTTTGCCACCATTAGCATTTGAAATGTGTAGAAGATATTTTCAACCGATACAAAGATATAGATCTAAGCCTTCCTGGGGTGCATGCTTGCATTGCAGCATGCTGAGACCCAAAATGTTCATTATAATCGGGTTCCATTCAATTGTTTAAAAACAAAGCTTTCCTTATTTTTAAGTCATTCATGCTGTTCAATCATTTAATGCATTTGAAATAAAAAGTGTATAACATTTTTTTCTTTCGGCTCAGGTCCATGGTGCAACGATAAACGTTTCCGGATGGACTAAATAGTCTAAATATTGGAATATAAATAATGCTTGCAAGCGGAAATGTATCCATTAATTTAGTTTTTCTTTAGGCGTGACTGATTTCATATGCTCAAGCTGATTAAGCTGTCAAATTGTTTGAAAAGAAAGTGAAAGCTGGTGCTAGCTAAAACATATGCATTGATTTGATTAGACTTTATTATTCGTTGATTGAGTATTTACTCTTTGAATTACTTAATGTTTCAATCAACTGATATAATTTTGCAGGTGAACTGAAATAAAATGCATGATTATACATTCAATTTTTTCCACCAAGCTTCATTAAATTGAAATTTAATCAGCTTTTCAATAGCATCGTTCAATTGAGAAAAACGTAGATTGATATCTGAAAGATTTATTTAGAATTATTCACTTACAAGCTGACCAGCTTAATGAAAATACGATTTTTCTGAACCGAAAAAAAATTGTCTTGATTGACATCTTCAAAAAATGGAGGAAACTTTTGAAATTTACTAAAATGTTTGTAAAGAAAAACAGCTGAATGATAAGCAGAGTATAGAGGTTGAACTAATTCAATAAGTAGGAAAACTATCATTCTCGATTACTTTTCCTGCTAATTCGGCTTACTTACTTGCAATCAAGCAAAAAAAATTTCGAGATAGACACGATGTATCTTAGATTTAAAGTGAAATGTGAAATCTTTCACTTGCTAGTGTTCATTGATGCCAGCTGGATAATATAGCAGAGCAGGGGCTGGCAGGGTTTGAGTAGCTACAAGGTGCGTTCCAAAATAAACGAGAATGAGCTAAAATAGAAACGACAGGAGCTTTGTTCTGATAAATTCGAGTTTTTCTATTGAAAATAGTCTCCTCCGGCCTCGATGCACTGTTTTGCGCAATCCAAAAGCTTTTCGAAAGAGTGTTTCAGGCCATTGACCGGAATGTCCGTCAGGATGTCGGTACAAGCCTTTTGGATGCCCGCAATTTTCTGAATAAGTAGAAGTCACAGGGAGCCATATCGGACGAATACGGTGAGTGATTGATGGTTAAAATGCGATTTCTAGTCAAAAAATCAGTCACAAGAGTGGATTTTTACGATAAAAGTCCCGTTTATTTTGGAACAAAACGTGCACAGACCTTTCGTAAGCCCAAATGATCGGTTAAAATCCAATATATCGATGTTTTGGAAATATTCAACTCCGATTCCATGAATTTCAACGATGATTTTGGCTCATTTTTGATAAATTCACGCACAATTTCGATGGAGTTTTCGGCGATCACTGATTTTGGGCGGCCCCTATGTTCATCGTCATTTATGTTCTCACGACCATCTCTGAAACGCGTACACCACTCACGAACTCTGGCACGAGATAGACAATCATCGCCGTAAATTTTTTCCATCAATTTCGGTAAACGTTTTACCGATTTTAAAACAAAATTTGATATTAGCTCTTTATTCGAAACTCATTTTTGTACCGATGTCACAAACATACTGTCATCTTAGACGCAATAACTTCGCTTCCATTGAACCGAAGGTTACCAAACTTTCACTGGAAGTCAGAGAGGGATGCAACTTTCCAACGAACTATCTTATTCACAGATGGCGCCACCAAACAAATTTTTATGACAAAAGTCTCGTTTATTTTCGAAGGCACCTTGTAGAATACAAGGGGTTATATTGTTGCATCAGATCTTTTAATAAAACTAAATTGTGTATGACATTTGTCAAACTTGATGATTCTGTGACATTTATATTCAGTAAGGTTTGCTATGCAATCATGAATCATTTAACGCTTAAACAATGCTTCCAAATTGTGAATACTTACTTTCAAAGATCAATTCGCGAAACTAAAAGGACTCTTCGTCCACTATATGGTCGCCATAACCGTCCATCTGAGCAAGCTGTTCATGCTGGTATTGATAAATTCCGTACCAGTTATTCAGAACATGATGTAAAGCCATCAACAAGACAAAGTAATGTGCGTACTGATGCAAATATCACTTCTGTTTGTGAAAGGGTTATTGAAGAGCCTGAAATGTCAATTTGTCGAAGTTCTGAATGACTGGGCTTTGTCCATCCATCGAATGGAAAATATTGCGTAAAGATCTTGGTTTACATCCCTAGAAGATTCAAGTGATTCAAGAATTAAGGCCGAGTGACCATCGTTTGAACGGTACGTTTGCAGATTAGGCTCATAACAAAATTGATCAAGATTTTTATCATAAAATTTGGTTGTGTTGAAGCTAATTTTTGGTTACCGCAATATCTCAACACGCAAAATTGCGTGACAAAAAACCAAGGCAATACATTAAAGCTCTATTATATCCATTAAATTTAACTGTGTGGTATGGGGTATGCCGTTGCCTTTATACTCAGGCCCATAAGGAAATCAATTAACGAACCTAACGTCACTTCGCGTACCGGAAACAGCTGCCCAATACCCCTAAATTTCCGAAAGCAGCTGTCCAGAAGGCTTGGAAGCAGTATCGCAGTAGGCCAAAAGGAGGCTTTCGAGATTGTCAACCCTGATATTTCTCAGATGAAATTTAGACGAAATGATAAACCCGACAAGGAAATACATATATTTGCACGCTAATGTCTTCGACACCTCAAATCCATAATAAATCGCTGATATGGTATCGATGTAAATTCAAACATACAATCATACATATGTATGTTACTGTCAAAAATATTTAGAAAATTTGTTTGATTCGAGCAGCACTAGATGGCGCTGATGAGGCTACTCAAAGAGACTAGTCCGTGGCGTGACGTTGTGATTTCCTTTTTGGGCCTTAGTGAGAAGGCAACGGGTACACGCTAATGGTATCGTCGGTCCATATTTCTGACGATATGATGAAGGAACTGCCATTACGGAAATAGTGGATGTTATTGGACAATGCTCAGTAAATTTTCGTTTGCAAAGTCAATTAAATGAGCATCAGAAACATTTAGTTCTAATAAGATGGCACTATACGACAAACAGCCACCGAAATAATCGACTGACAAGAGTGAAATTTGGAGACAACATCATTTCACGAAATGGTACAGTTAATTGGCCTCCAAGATCATGCAATTTGGCACCTCCAAACTATTTTCTTTGGGGGTGTGTTAAGTCCCTAGCTAATGCTACATTGGAAGCATTGGAGGAAAATATTTGACATGCCATTGACGAAATAAGACTAGATGTATTCGTAAAAGTGCTCAAAAATTGGGTTGGTCGGACACGCTTTATAACTATTAGTCGTGGTGGCCATTTATCAGAAATCATTTTTAAATATTGAATTTACTTTCATTAAAAAATAAATAAATAATCAAAATAATTTTGAATGTCTTACTTCAATTTGCAATTTTCAAGCTCTCCGCAAGAAGAACTTAAATCAAGTTATAATGCATTTCAATTATTAGAAAATAAATGCGTAACATGTGTTGTAAAACAGTCCAAAGTCCTGAAAATCTTGATTAGTGATCATTTGAGTATATGATCGCCAAAAATGCATAAACAAAAACCTAATGTATCGAATCCTCAATATTTTATCAAAATCAATGCATGAGATTTACTTGGAGCGGTAATCAGGTTACGGATTTGGAGGCTCAAAATTTATATTCAAATAACCCAGAGGGAATTACTTTTTCACGATATCCTCAGCCAGAATATAAGCTGGAGATCGACCCTTAAGTCAATTGCATCTACAGGTTTTTCTATTAAGGACATAACAATTTTATCTATTAATAAAACACAGAAATATTTCACACATTGAGTTCAAATTTACAGTGGGTGTAGTGCAAGCATTACATTTTATGTGATTTCGGCCATATGACCACCACGAGCCCATTTACAGCGATTAATTCTTTGGGCCCAATTTCCCATCACTCTAGCACACATTTCGACCAGAACGTTGGCAATTTTGCATTGGCGGTTGCCTTTGGGCTCGTCTAAATTTGCTGGTTTGTTGGCATAGTCCAGTTACTTGATGTACTTTTTAAAAAGAAATCCAACTTTGCCTTTCAATAAAACGATTGTGAGGCGTGTTGTGTGGCTGTTGGCACTATCTTGTTGAAACCACATATCGTTGATGTTAAGTTAATTCAATTCTGGCCACTAATAACCTTCCAACATAATACGACAGCACTCTCCGTTGACGATAACGTGACGGTCGTTTTCATCCACGAAAAAATACGGCTTCAATCATACCCCCGACATGGAAACCGCAACAAACAATAATTTTTTGCGGATGCGACGGCATCTCAAGGAACATAAGTGGATTTGTTGCTGACGAATAATGCATATTTTGTTTATTAGTAAAGCCATCGAGCCAGAAATGAGCTTCATCGTTGAAAATGATTTTTGGATGAAATCCTCCATTTTGCTTCAAGCTTTGCCAGACCCCAATTGGAGAAGTTTGGGCGTTTTGAATGATAAAGTGGCTTTTGTTCTTGAGTCAATTTTATCTTTTAACCATGTAGGCCAAGATCTTTCCACAAAATACGCCACAGTGTCATTTGGGCAATGCCCAGCTCCTGATACTCAGTAAAATCCAATGATTTGGCTCATTTTTAATCGATGCACTTACAGCTGCGATATTTCCTTCCCTTTGGGTGCGATGATGTCTTTTTCGCACCAGAACGTCCAATAGTAAAAATTTGGACTCGAACATATATGCATACTATAGCACGCACAGCCTGTTGGGTGGGACGATTATTACAGCCGAAAATTGGAGTAAGCGCTCTTAAAACTACGACCACCGACTCAGAATTTCGAAAGTAATTTTTAATAATTTTCAAACGTTGCTGGTTCGTGAACTTTATCATGATGAAAATGTTGACTTTAACTAACGTTTTGACAATTTTATTTATTTATTAAAAAAGTTTTAGGGTGCGTTCATATAAAGATACGAAATGGTTGTGTCCCATATGGAAAACTCTATACATACTCGTAGAGGAATAGTGAAAATATGGTAGTGTCAAATTGAGTATCAAAAATGGTAGTGTCAATTGAGTATGAAAATGAAACGGCTTTCTTATGCTCATAAACAGAAGTAAGCTAAGAAAAGTTTCAGAACCAAAAGTGAATAGGAATAAAACCAAGAAAGAGGTAGGTTAATGGAAATCCTTAAGTATAAGAAAACTACACTGATAGAAAAGTCCTCAACTTTTTGTGGTGATAAACTTACAATTGCCAAAAAAGGTACTATAAATATATTTATTTTAATAACCTATATACGAGTATGTTATCTTCAAAGTGACAATTACTCCGTTTTAAACTTTTGTCGAACCAAAAATTAGTACCTAGAATTCTAGTACGTCGATTTGATTTGAAATCTAATGCGTCGTATAAAATCTAACATCTAAATGATGCACGCCGTGTAAAGAATTAAATACGTCATAAAGTAGTTTAGCTCGAAATTGCGATAGCGTAAAAATGTATGCTCACTAAAGGTGTTTATTCATAGTCCGCATTGTGTAGTTGGTAGAGCGCTCATCTCATAAACCAAAGGCCCCGGTTTCTACAATTTTTCAGACCTAATACAAGCGCAATCAGTTGTTATATGTACCACTTTAGAAGCAATATGCAAAGTTATCTTTAGAAATAATAAGAAATCAGTTAATTATCTGGAAATCGTCAAAATGTTATTAAAAATTGAAAAAAATCATATTTGGCGAAAAAAATGAAAGAGACGAGATTCGCCAAAGAGAAAACTTTACAAATAAAATATTGTATCCAATTCTGACGATTTTGATGGTTATGCACAGGAAAACAGAGCTTTAACTACACAAATATGTTATATAATAAAACCTGTGCTACGCTCTGGGTAGGAAGCATGGACCCTAACTCAAGCATCTGCAAACATATTGAACGCCTTCCAGTGACTAGCCCCGACTTGAATAATTGTAGTCAAGCTAGATGGGGACTATTGGTGAATTTGATGCAACCGTAAGCTGTAGCGGATTTCAGACAATCCGAAGGTCTCAACGATTGTAAGACTGCGGAAACTGCAATTAGTTGGCCACTAACTATCGTATGGATGAACAATGGGCACTCAAAGAGGTATTTTTTGGGAGAACTAAAGGGCCGAAGCTTAAGAAACGCTGATTTGACTTGGTCGACGTAGTCAGACTTTTAAATCAGAACGGTCTATGAACTGAGACAGTTTCGGGTGCTTTTTGTAGGAAGCGAAGGCCAGAGAGGGGCTTTAGTGCTACGAAGAAGAAAATGGTTGGTTGGCAACTTTATTAAATACGACGCAAATCAAGCAATCAACAAAATTAACCAATTTTCAATGCCAAAATCAACGTTGGAATATTAATTAAATTAACATCGATGCAAAATCACTTACGTTTTATCTTTGATTTGGGCAGTGTTTTCTTTTGAGTGTAGAGTACAATTTTAAGACCACAATCCACAATACTTCAACAGAGACAAAATGGAAACTGAATTGCTTCAAAACGATACAAAATAGAAAAACCCAGGAAATTGTCATCAGGCCTTAACGCAACCACGAAACTGAATGCCAAAAGGCAAGAATAGGTACGTCCAAAATTTGTCAATAATGAATTTTCTTCAATGATGCATTAATTTTTGGGGTAACTGAAAGCGTTTATTTAAACAGCACAGCAATCACTTTCGGCCGATTTTGTTTACATTGTATTTCCTTGACCGAAGAATTGTTTATAGATATATCGAGTTTCGTGTCCATAAAATCGGATGAACTAGTACAAACACTTGGACGTTAAAAAATAGCTGACTTTGAAATAAAAATATATTTTGAGAAGTATGAACGAATGTACAACAAACCATAATTTCCATCTTTGTATGCATTTACCTATCTTAATAAATACTGGCAACCCCCGAAAAAATACTATTTTTTAAGCTTTTATTGTTTATATGGACTGCCATTTGAATTTGAGCATGTTTTAATAATTTTAAGTGCAATTGTATTGAATTTGCATATTTTGTAGCCTCTTAACTTTCTGATTAACGATAAAAATGGACATTAAAATTTTCGTTTATTGTATTTGACAGAGTTATAAACACTTTGTCATACGTTTTGTGCATTATAGTCAATTAGGTATTTTGTTTTAAGGTTGTGGAATGATCGCAACAATACTGCCTGGCTGGCAGTGTTGTAGTCAACTATTTTGTTTATTTTTGCGTATTATTGAATATAGCGCTTGCAAATTAGAAACACTAAAAAATCGTAGTTGGGACACTCGGTCATAGGAAGAACCTCCTTATTTACACTAGCGTGCATAAGTCAGCATACAATCAGAATGTTTCATAAAATTTGGGATATTTGAATGTAAAACATTAAAACAACTTGTAAAAACTTTAATAACGAAATAGTGCGACTCCAGACAGCAGTTAATAAGTATTAGGCTAGATTAAATTTGGCTTTTCTGAAAAAAATGGCTTTATTCCGAAAGTTATTTCCAAATCTGAAAAATTTAACCCAATAATATCACATTCACATACTCTTGATGCGGTTTAGCAAATTGAAGTCTTGCTCATGAAAGGGTTTGTTCGAGCAACTCCACTTTTGTACTCGTGTTTTTTAATATTCTGCCTACTGTAGTACGATGAAACCTTTCTCCATTAGTTGATACAATTTCATTTGCAATATTTTGTGAGGTTTGACGCGGTTGAAACCTAACTTTCCTTATGATTTACCTCTTGATAAGTTTCGGGATTTTTAATGAAAACAAGTATTTTTTAAGTAGGTCCACAGCATAACTACCTTCAAGGGCGACACACTTGATATATCAATTCTCTAGCATTTTGATGCTCTTTCTGTAGTACGGAGCATTCAATCCTTCGAAATACGCCCTGGTATTCGCAATAAACTCCTCATTTAATTTGTATATCATTTTTTGGAGCCACTGTTTGCGTTTTGGGAACAGATAATAGTCTTTGGAGGCCAAATGTGGATAATACGATGGATGAGCAACCGATTTGAATCTTAAAAGGTCCAATTTGGCCATCGCTTTCAGAGTCGTGTGTGACGATGCGTTATCGTGATGATACAGAACTTTCTTTTCACCATATGGGGTCGTTTGTTTTCTTAATTCGTCATTCAGTCCACCCAATAGCGCTACATAACAACCCTCTATGACTGTTCTTCTCTTCTGCAGGTAATCGATTACCTTCTCGGCCGAGCATTGGAATTTGGGTGCTTTGGTCGGCTTTCTTGACTTTTCAGCTACTTTGTAGACTGCTTTTTGAACACAAGTGTATGACAATGGATTCACGCTTCAGTCATTATCACAAAATGTTGAAAAAGTCTGTTCGATTGCCCTGCGACCGTTGGATCATCAACTGCTTTTGGTTGACGGTCAGCAAATGCGGCACCCATCACGGCAACGCTTTTTCATCTTCAAAAATATACTGCAAAATGTATCCGGCCCATTCCTTTGACATGCGTACAGCCTTAGCTGGCTTGCACAACTTCACTTTATGATCACCTTAAATGATGCGATGCACTTGCTTTGTGATTTCCGCATTCGTAGCCTCGTTTGGCCTTCCAGAGTGAAGTGCATCTTAGGTGCTTATATGACCGACCTTAAATTTACCAAGCCATCGACAATCTTTTGTTTTCAAAGAAACAGATGAGGATTAACATTTTTCTATGCATTGGAATGATTTTTCAGAAGTTTTTTTCCATCAAAAATGCGTCACTCTAACGACTGTGGCTTATAAATGAATCGATATAAAGCATCTTAAAACTTTTTGCACAAACTAGTGCTAGATGAGCCTCTTGAAATTAGTCTTTTTCATTTCCCAATTCGCCACCCAATGAAAAATGCCGTGACTTATCAGCCCATGTAGTATGTGCAGCAGATTGGTTACCTGTATCAGACACTGATGTAGAAAAGACGGAGGACTGAGGTCGTTCATGGCCCTTATGATTTTTTCTAAAGTAAAAGTTGTTTCTGCATTACCACAATTATGAGGCATTTGAGCCTGATGGAGTATGGGTGAACTAGCAGGCAAAAAAACTTCTTGGGAATGTTCAGCATGAAGAAATCATAAAATACTAACGTCAGATCGTAATGGAATCTGTTTTGAGAATCACGAATGAGCTTTGAATTAACATATTTGACGCAAATAAGAAACAAGCTCGAGTCTGCCATCAAACACCAACATAAACAAAATGTTGATTTTCATTAGATCATCAAAGACAAACAGTATCAACTCGGAATATAATCTGAATGGGGGATGTCATCGATGTATACTACAAATATTGATAATTAATCACCCCGAAAGAATTCACAGGATTTTATTCATCGTTGGTAGAGCTTTTGAATTTGAAACTATACACGAGATTTTTCGTTCAATCTCATTTTGGAAGGAGTGTCGTGAATCCATTTCGCCCCTTAACTTTTCAGGGCTTCGCATTACTTACAAAATACTTTTGAAATCGGTTTTGTCTATCCGTTTGTCTGTCCATCCATTCTTCTATTTGTCACAGCAGCACGTAAATCAGAAGTGACCACCCCTTAGAAGTTTGGGTTTTGATAAATTTTTCAATGGTTTTTAGGGGATGGGGGCATACCCAAAGGGGAGCCGTACAGTTTTTGTGTGTCAAATGTAAGGTCTTGATGGAAGCTTTGTAAAACAGGTCTTAAGACAGTTGTGGCAGCTTGGTAGAGTGCAAGGGAGGGAAATATACGGAAACAAGTTGAGTAAGCAGGAGAGTGCTCCTACCAGAAGGTCTTTGTAAACATCCTAGGGTTAGAAACAAGTTTTCTAATGGCGTGAATCGATAACTTGAATTATTCATCCAATACTTAGATATGAAATCGTTCAAATTTAAATAAGCACAGTGCAGCCGCCATTTTAATCTAGCTTCAATGATTTTTCTGAATGCTCGGCCGATTGAACATGTTCAAGTTAAAGACTATTCCTTAAATTTTCATGAAAATTGAAAGAAAATAAAAGTCCCTAAGTCAATTTTAAATATATATAGGGTTTTCCAATAAGAGGTGTTATTTTGAATAGATCTTCTGATTTAACACCTTGCGACTTCTTCCTTTTAAGCCACGTGATAGAGAAGGCCTATGCCAATAGCCCAGCGTCGATTCAAGATCTCAAAGATGAAATTCGTGAGGCTATTGAGGACATAGGGCAACCACTTTGCGATTTGGTTATGGAAAATTTCATGAAGAGGATATGGTCCTGTAAGCGTGTCGTAGTGGTTATTTGCTCAATGTTAGTTATTGCTATTAACGGCATATCTTCTTCTTTATAATGAAATAAACATTCGATCGATTTGTATTAAAAATGGCATTTTTCTTTATATATCAAAATAACACCTGTTATTGGAAAACCCTATATCAAACATAAACACGTGTTATTGTTGGTGTAATTCCATATAATTGAAATGGCTATAACTCACTTGATTATGGTTTGATCTCAATTAAATTTTGTGAACATATATATCATATGTTAGTCTATATAATTGCAAAATTTCAAGAAGTTTGAAGGTACCGTTTTGATTTTATGGGCAAAAATGTAAAATCTACAAATCATACTATTATTAACAAAGTTGAGCGAATTTCGATTTTTAAGGTATTTGTTGCCCTTGTACTTATCAAGGCCCACGTTTGTGATAATTTTCAGATTTTTCGGCTGAAAGGTGTCCAATCGCGAGGGGGGGGGGGACACAAATTTTGCGTACATTTTGCCTTCCCCTGGACCCCCTAACTCATAAAATGATTTTTTTATTTCAGATTCTAAAAGTTCTAATCAAGACCTTTTATTTGATACCCCACTCGACTATCTTTGATGAAAAAAAATTTTTAAGGGCCAATTCGTTATTAGGGGGGACCCCCCTTAAACATTTTTTAAATTTTTGTTAAGGCCTTAACTTTTGAGAGACCATCACTTCTGACCTTTTCACAAAGTTTGAGCATTCTAGCTTCAATAGTTTCTGAGCAAATCAGCTGTGACGCACGGACAGACGGACAGACGGACAGACAGGTCGCGAAACTAGCAGGTCTTTGTAAAAAAAATTTTTACAAAGACTTAAAATTGTGTTTCTCGTATTCCGAAAAAAAAGTCCATCCTTATGTGTACAATAGCAAAAAATACCTTAGAAATCGAAATTCACTTGAAATTGCTAATAGTATGATCTTAAATTTCATATTTTCTCCAATTAAATCGTAAGGATAACGTTAAACTTGATGAAACTCAATATTTAAGTGTTCTTACGAAAAGTCTCGGTAAGATTGAAGGAAATGGAATCATAATCACGGAACCTATAGCCATTTGAAATTTCTCTAATTACAACAACAGTACATGATTTTGGCATTCTATGAACTTTCCATCAAATCAGAGATACTGCAGTTTTGGTTGGATCTCCTCAACATTTTCAAATCAGATGAATAGCATAAAGTTTTTTGGGGATTTGGAGATGTCTACCCAACATGTCTAAGCTATGTTTCGGTATATAATAACCTTCATGGCTGTTCAAGCCAATGCGAGACTCAATTCTTTGTGTTTTGCAAGCCAAAGTGTTGAGTATTTAGACGGAACGGAGTGTCTTGGGATCCAACAGACACTGCATAACTGAATGTATAGTTATTTTGATAAAATCCAAATTGCACCCTTCAACCCAAACTTTCCCTCTCTACTTTGTCATAGGAGTCCATTTGTTGACAATTTAAGGAAATTCTTTTACAATTTATACCTTCAAAGACAACTGAGATCCACTCATAAAAGTTGGCTTCTGTAGGATCTTAAACTGCAATGGCTTTGCTTTCGATCGTGCGCCATGATGAAGTTTTTTGCAAAAATTATGGAGAACGTCGGATATATTTTCATTATAAAATAAGGGTAAAAATGGGGACGAAGAAAAAATGTGTGTCAAGTTGTACTGATTTTCGCCAAATCAAAAAATGGCCCATGATTTCTTCCATCATCTGAAGGAAGCAGCCATAAAAGCACATGTTATTGATTTACATATAATGAAAATAAATAATAAGAATGAATATCTAACAGAAAAAAAAACACTTTAAAGAACTTTGAAAACATTTGAGAACCAGTAGAGCTGAAACTTCCACTCAGTCACGCCGATATTTAAATGGCACGAAACCTTCAGCTCCTGAAAGAACTTCAAGCAATTCTAATGACTGCTGCGACCTATGTGGGAGGTCTAATTTTATCGAAAAACGACAACCAAGTGGAATAAATGCAACATGTTTATGCGGTATGAACACCATACTAAAGTTTTTGATTCTTATGGAAAGTTATTGAAGAGATTTTTCAAACAATACTTCAGAAGTTAATATTTTCGGAAAGCAGTCTGTTTTTTTTTTCAAAGTAAAATGTTGTTCCTGAAATCCCGCGATAAAACAAATATTTGTTCTCATTTTATTTTTTCCTTTTCCAGAAGTAAACGATCGAACACAGCACACGCATCTAACAGCGAACGAATTTCAACGCATCTAGCTAAGGGTTTAATCTGCTTTCGAAAGTCTTTTACAAGGAAAGTTGAGCATGTGAATCTCGTTCTGGCTCAAATCTCCTTTTGAACGTCCTAAATTATCTTGAGCATAAGGTAAATATGTTCCACAAAACGACGCCTCACAAATCTTCCACGCCAAAAATACATATATTGAAAATGTGGCAAATGAGGTATTCTTTTTAGACCCTCTTTTGGCGTTGAGCTTAACTACAATCTATATACAATTTAAGACTCCTTTTCCCAATTACAATTTAAATGGGCACCAGGATTAGATTGAATATTGAACGAGTGGCGTGGTAAACATGAAAAAATAAATATCCATGGAAGGTTTTCTCATAACCAACAATTTCTTTCGAAGAATTTATTTCGGTAAAAAAAAGAAATATAAGATCAATATGGAATCGCTTTCTCGATATTTTATGAGTCAAATAAAACGGACTGATTAATGCATCAATCTAACTGACTTCTGACAAATTTACATCACCCGGTTGATTGCGTAAATGATAGCTAAACTAAATCAGTCACTTTTGAATATTTTATTAGGTCAACTGAATACTATGAATTGTTCGTCATTAATATTCATTCATAAATATATTGCACAATTGTTAAACAAATCGTTTTGCGAATGAAAAAGAGAAAAGTGCATTAATTCGATAGTAAGCCAATGTTATTTTGAACATAATTTCTGCTGACAAACACTCGTATTTAAGCGACGGAATACTAAAGCCTTGTCTATAAAAATGGTTGAAAATTTGAGAAATTGCATAATTATATGCACATTTATTAAACTTTGCATTGCGGTTGCATTCGTAAGTATGTATACGAGTATTTTCTGCCAAAGGCCAAATGACCGCTTTAAGCTCATTGCTAAGATCAGCTTTCGCTACCACACGGACCAAATCGGAGAGATGCAGCAGTCACATCTTATAAAAACGCTATCAGATATTTGCATTGTTTCTGATCCGATTCCTGATCGCTACTTTTCAAACTCACTTTCAAGTGACCACTTCTCGTTGCACTTGACTTGAGTAACTCCGTCATAATTACCATTTGCCCAATTCACCTCCCAGCCAAAGCTCCTCCTATTACCACAAGAAATTTCAATTCACCAATTTAAAATAACCGAAATATCTATAAAGTCATTTTTTATCGCCCATGTCCGTGGTTGCGAAACGGAATTCACCACTTTCGGCGCAAGAAGCGTGGTACGGTACGGAAAACAATAAAAACAAAACATTTGCAACAGTATCGAGTTACTACAACAAAATATATTTTCATAAGCTTTTTGCTTTGTTTTGCCATGCATTTTCGATACACGAATTTAACCTAGATAAGCCAGTCTACGGCTGGCAATCATCAATATTGCAAACACGATCAAGTTCGGCATTCAGGTAGTGGTCAGTGAAAATAAAAAGGTAAAGTACAGATATTGCATTGACATCGAAAAACCCTAATTAGAATGTGTGCGAATTGCAACATGGTTTAATTTTGGCTGCGTGCACTTGAAGCGATTTTTTGCGATTGTTAAAGATATTAGCAGCAGGTTTTGAATTGCTTCTGCTCATTGAAATGTTCATTGCCTAAGTAAATATTATTGAATGTGGCTGAACCAGCTACGTACGAGCTCAGCAAAGTTGTCATTACTCATCACGAGTAAGTTACACACATGCTTGCTCGAGTGGAGTGTGTCTCCATGAATATTTTATTGAGAAATCTGCGCAGGGTAGGCATAACCTTCAAATATTTTGACGACAAGTCAAACAGCTCTGGTGCCTTGAGGATGGCTCAAGAGCTCTCTAGAACATGGAAAGCTCAATTCTAATGGCATTCATTCACATGGCAAAACCAGTTATGTAAAGAACATAAACCTATCAAGCTTTTCAAGTGGCTCATTTTATTGAGGACTTTGCACTTTGTGCGATTACTTGGAAGCCGGACTTAATGATTCTATTAACGCATTTAACATTAGTTGTTTTAATAGGTGTTAATATTACACAAACAAGGTGATCAAAGTTGAAAGCCTGCCTAATTATGAAAATATTATTAAAAATACGAGCTTACATGGAAAATCAAGCAACGTACTTAAAATGAAATTGATTTGGACGACATATTAATAAAACTTAAAATTGCTTACTCATATAGCTCAAAGAACAAGCACATTTAGGAGCTAAACTACTCGTGCAAAGAAAAAAACATCATTTAAAATCTTTACATGGAATAAAAAATTAAATGAATTTTATCAGAAAAACTGAAGGTTTTGCCAGAATATGAAACTGCTACTGACAAATCTGAATTGATTTGAAATTTGGCACTAGCCTACCAAAGACCTATCTTCGTATTTTCTTGCCATTTCGTTCTACCTCTTTAAGTTTTAAAACTTCTTTCTGTGTAGGGCTTTTAGTCTTCCATCGGACACTCCCATGACACTCCTCAGGTGGCAGAAAGGGAGGTGCCCTAATCGGCTAGCCGACGGGTACGTGGGAAATGAAATACTCGTGAACCGAAAACCGACCAAGTCAAAGCGCTGACAATGCTCCACTTGGTATTTACTTGCCATGGTACCAGGACAACAGCTTCGCATTGGGTTACAGAAACGGCAACGACTGTGGCAACGCATAAAGAACTACTCTCTTAGAACTTGGAACCTAAGATTATTGAACATACCAGGTGCACTGCGATAACATGTGGATGAAATAAAGAAATATAACACCATTCTCGTAGTGCAAGAAACTAGATGGCTCGGTGAAGATACATTTGACATGGGAACGCACGTGTTTAACCCGTGAGGACTCTCACCGGGACAAAAAGACTCAGAGCAATTCTAATTTCGTCATAATTTCTTTAGTCTTGGCTTTTTCGTGGCGACATTTAAAGGACTTTCAAATGAAACTATGAGCAACTAACCGTCTCCATAGAGGTTGGTCATAGTCAAGATTTGGCGTAAAACAGACTCGAAAAGTGAGCTTGGGCTTATGTAAGTATTTTTTGCAATGTAGTTTTTCATTTGTCTGTTTTTAGGGTTTTGTACTAAAATGCAAAAATATATTAAAATCGGTACCTGTATCCATCTTCCCGTCCTTCCGTCTGTATGTCACAACAGTTTTTCTCCGAAACTATAGAAGCTACAGCCAATGAAAATTTGTGGAAAGGTCGGAAGTTATGATTTCTAGAAAGTTTTGGGGTGGAAACGTGTTCGAAGAGTTTTAAGTTTTCTAAACAATTTTTTCATCAAAGTTGGCCAAGTGGGGTGTCATATGAAAGGTCTTAATAAGATCTTTCCAAAACAGGTCTTAAAATTACTTTATCAGTATCGAGGGAGGCAGGAGAAGGGGAAATACATAAAATTTAGGTATACTCCCCTCACGATTGGAAAAGTTTCATCCGAAAAATCTGAATAAAATCATGAGCGTAGACCTTTATGAGCACTACCACACTAAATACGTGAGAAGTCGAAATTCACTCAACTTTGTTAGTAAAAGTATGATCTATGAATTTACACTTTCTTCGATAAAGTCGTAAGGGCACCCTCCAATTCGGTAAATTTCTATATGTAAATGTCAAAATTACAGGTTTAATCATTGCTGAAAAGTTCAGAAAGATCCAATCGTATTCAACGGAGTTATGGGGACTTAAATTTTCCTGTATTACAACAGCAACTATACATGGCTATGGGACAATATGCACTCCCAATCAACTCAGACACTACGCCTTTGCTAGGATTTGCATAAACGTTTCAGGAATTGTATTCATGATGAATACCTTTGAGAATTTGTTCAACGTGTGACATCCGTAATCGTAAAACGAAAAAGTGCCCATTTTATATGAGAATATTGCATAAAATTGTGTCATTTTTCGCGAATGTCAACATTTAAGGTACATGCTATTAACACTTGATTGTACCTATTAATGAATAGCTGACGATGAGCAGTGAAAAAATAATGAAGGTAGATCCAATAACAAATAACTTAAGAGATTGAAATTCGTTCAACTTTGTTAATAATAGTAGGATCTGTAAATTAAATATTTTCGCCTGCAAAACTGTATTAGTATTTATTTGTTTATTTTGCTAAGCAAGGCGTAATTAGAAACGAAATACATATACATGAAATACAAAGAAAATAATACAAATTTAATTTAATCATTTATGAGGAAAGAGGGTTGAGGACATTTAAAATTTGTTTCTTAAAATTGGATTTGGAGGTGGTTGTGGAGTAATGTACGCTAAACTTGTTGAATGCTTTACAGCATCTGCTAAGCGGCTCGTTGCTAGCATAGTTGGTGTGGTGCATACACAAGGTTAGCATTGGTGTGTGTCTTGTGGCTCTTATAGGATCATTCAAGTGAATCTTGTCCGACAAGGATGAAGTTTGAATGTTGCCTCATAAAACATCAAAAGGCACGCAGGCGGACAATGCAACTCTCCTGGAAGCCAGTGTAGTCAGGTTGATTAGTTGAAGTCGAACCTCATCAGAAGGAAGATAGTGGAAAGAGGTAGGATCATACAAGCATCTGAGGGCGAAGAGCAAAAACTGTTTTTGCACTGACACTAATCTACGGCTATGAATGCCGAATATGGGGTCCCAGACTGTGCAGCTATATTCAAGAAGTGGACGGTCAAGTAAGGTATACAAAGATTTAGTAGCCCAGATATTCCTAAACTCTTTTGCTCTACGTTTAATGAAACCTAGCATTTTGTAAGCTTTGCTCAGGATTTCATCATAATGGAGGTTAAAGCGGAGTCTCGTTCCTAAGACTACGCCAAGGTCGACAACTCTCTCGACTCTTCTTAGTTGTGTCTTATTAATGTCATAATCATGTAAGATGACGTTCTTTTTTCTTGCAAAACTTATTATCTGGCATTTTTCTATATTGAGAGCAAGCTGGTTTCTATCGTACCACTGAAGGAGAGCAGCTAATTAGGATTGGAGAAAAGATACATCAGATAAGGATTGTACGCAGTGATAAAGTTTGAGGTCGTTGGCGAAAAACAGGTGTGGAATATGAGACAGTACTGGAGAAAGATCAGCGATGAAAATATTAAAGAGTAGTGGACCAAGATGACTGCCTTGAGGTACTCTAGAGGTGACACTGAACTCACGAGACAACCGACCTTAAAACGTAACGCATTGTGTGCGGTCTTTCAAATATGACTGAATCCAGTTGAGCAGCGCACCGTAGATGCCAAAAATGCGAGGTTTATTCACTAATATTTCATGGTTCACTCGATCAAATGCTTTACTAACATCTGTGTTTATAGCATCTATCTGGAATCCTTGCTCCATACTACAAAGAATATCCGACTTCAAGATAGTTAGATTCGTGGTGGTAGACATATTTTTACGGAAGCCATGTTGCTGTTCATTCATATACGGTTCGATAATGGAGGAAATTTTACTGCAGATAATTTTTTCGAACATTTTTGGCATAGTAGAAGGGATAGCAATACCCCTATAGTTCTCCACGTGCCGCTTATCACCTTTTTTGTGAATTGGTGCTATAAATGATGGTTTCCAAAGTTTGGCGAATGTACTAGATGTTAGTGATTTATTAAAAATAAGGAAGAGAGGTCTAACCAATTCATCTTTGCAGAGAGACAGAAAGCAAGGAGGAATAAGGTCAAGGCCGGGTCCTTTCAGTGGATCAAGATCTTCGATAGTCTGAAAAATTTCATCTTCAGAAATGGTAATGTTTCCAATTACGATCTTTGCGACTATTTCCAACGACTCTAAATGAGGCGAAGTGACTGAATTAGAGTAAACATGCTGAAAATGATCAGCAAAGAATTCACAGATCTGCTCGTTACTGGATGAGACAGAGTTTTTGATGACATTAAAGAAGGATAACCAGATGTTTTGCGGTTAACGTTAACAAAGTCTAAAAATTTTTGGGGATTGGAAATAGTGTCCTCTGCTATGACGTTAACGTAAGTTTGAAAGGCCTCTCGCGATTTAATTTTTAATTCAAGTGCAAGTTCATTATACTTACTCTGAGTCTCATCGCTTACATATTTATCTTTTCTGAGGAACCTACATATATAGTTTGTTTCTCTGGTCAAATAAATGTCTCAGGTCACTCCCCAGCCATGGTTCTGAAATCTTATCTTTTTTCTTGATTTTCGGTACGAAGGATTCGACGGCGTCAAAGATTATACGATAAAAGGTGGATAGAACCGTATCCAAATCTAACGTTGACAGAGTACAGTTCCAGTCGACACTGGATAGAAGACTATTAATGTTTCCATAATCGCCATTGCGGCGATATAGAATATATATATATAGAATTGAGAGTATCAGGAGTGGACAAATCAACCGAAAAACTGAGTGATGACTCGTATTAGAAAAGAGATTCTCGTTGTCATCAGTTAAATTGGCCACTGCTTCGTCGTATGCATTAGAAAAAATAAGGTCTAGCCATATACCGTTCTGGTTGGGGGCAGGAGCTATCTGCTCGCAATCGTTACTATAGAAAGCGCTCATTAAGTTGAAATCGTTACAGTTAAGGAGATTCACCAGAAGGAGTTGACCGTCATCTTTGTCGATCACAAATTTTATATTAGGTCTGTTAAAATCACCAGTAATGATAATTTTACTGTCTTCATTTGTCATTGCAGTGATATCACTTATAACTTTACAGACATTGTCATAGACAGTATCGTTTAATTAAGGGGGGACATAAAACACGCCAATAAACAAATCAGATTTTTGCATTTTTATTTTGACCACTTTACGCTGGAATAAATTATGCGGCGTGCAGTTAACTGGCTCGCTCATGAAAAAGTTATGTCTGACAATCAATACACTGCCTCTTTGGGACGGGCCAGTGCTAATCACATCTCTGTCATCTCTGTAAATCCTCCAGTTACTATCCAGAATTTCTTCATTAATGTGAGAATCCGTCAACCATGTTTCAGAAAGGGTGATAGCATTAAAATGGCACGATTTTCCGTCAAGGAAAAACTTATTTAATTTACTGCTCATACTTCAACAGTTGTGGTAAAATAATTTGAAGCTTTGGATGAAAGTAGATATTTAAGTGCCATTCAAAAGGTCCTTATACTCCATGAGTTTTAATAGAATATACCGAAGTTATTGCTGTTTGAATTTCATGCAATTACAACTATCAAACACGGTTTCTTTACTACATGGCGTTTCCAACCAGACATTATACTTTTGATTGTATTTTCTCGAAATATATAGTATAACAAAAACACATTCGAGATCTGGCTTAGTCAATGAGTTTAGCAATATTGCAACAAAATGTTGGCTAGTTATAATGGAGTAGCACTAGTTTTACTTTTAAAGCAAAAATATATTTGTTGTGCATGTCATTAAAGTTTTTCTTGAATTAAATAAATTATATACTCGTGTGTCTGCATATTCTATGTTGAGAACAAAGCCCTTCTGACACGAGCGTAGTTCTGTCTACCTAACTTGTTCTATTGTAGAAAATAAACCAAAAAGGCTTGTCTGAAAGTAGGATCGAAATAATCTTGATGGAAAGAAATTCTTCAGAAAATCAAGAAGACGTGGAAGTGAGTAGTTCTAGTTCCAACTTTCATGAAAGTGGAGAAGATCAAATGATCCAGTTGGTACATCAAATGATCCAGTTGGTACATCAAATGATCCAGTTGGTACAGGTATTATACATGAATTGAATGATATTCCACTTCTACATATTCGTCAAAGCTATTACCTCGGGAAAGACAATAGAGTGGAGTATCAATGAGCCCCCGAAAGCTGTCAAGACAAGACAACACAATATTATTTCTCAAAAACTAGGACCTGTAGGTGAAACCCGATACGTAAAGGCACCGTTTGATTGCTGGAATTAAATTTTTTCCGATAGGCTAGCGTAGCATTTACCAACATTTACAAGGTGCGTTAGGGAAATCCGGAAAGAACACGCAGTTTATAATAATATTTTTTTATTTCCTTATAAACTAATATTTACCCCAAAAGCCTTTATATCTGAATTCTACGTATTCTTCTTGAATTTATAATTCAATGTAAGCTCCGCTTGCTTCAATTCTCCGCCTAAAGGACCAGCATGCCTTCTTTAACTGCTCTTTTTGTAAATTGACCACTGCTTTTTCAACAACGGCCTGTGGGGATGTCTGGACTTATTATTAACCCTCTCAATATCGCTCTACACGTAATAGTTCAGGGGGTTTAAATCTGGGCTGTTGAGAGAGAAAAACCGAATGCGGTCCACAGTTTCGTTCTTCAGTGAATACAGAATCAAGTAACAGCGGGTAATTCTTTTTGTTTTAGCATCCACGGACAGCACCTGTCGCACTTTTATCAGGCAGGACATGTACCTCAGGTATCTTTCGGCGATTTGGTGCATGGAAGCCCCAGTATCACCCAAGATGGCTACCATTTTTCTGAACGATGTAGTAATCGAGTAGCCTGACTGGGCAAACTGCTCGAAAGACCTTTGCGAAGAAAATACAATTTTTATGAAAATAACAACGCCATAAGTGCGGAACAATTTGATACACAACTTAATAACATTGTTATTTCCAACCCGCACAAAATCCCACCATTACTAACGCTACCATTATCAGGAAAAAATTTTCTAAAGAAACAAATGAAAAATTTAATTAAAACTAAAAGAAAAAGATAGATAATGGCAACTCTCTTCACGACACAATCTAGCGAAGCAATTACTAGATTGTTTTGAGGAGAAAACCTCCGTTACCGTCATGAAGAGGCTCTTCGAGAGACGCGGGAAAATTTTCAACCAGGATTCAGATGAAAAAAGTCGTGAGGAGTAGCCGAAGAGTACAGAAAAAGTTCATGATCTTACGTAAAAGATCGAATGTGAAAGTATATAGATCTCGTATTCTGAATTCGGTTGGGAAAATCAACTAAAGAAAATACACTTGTAGCATTTGAAAGTCACTAAACTTTTTATCACTTATGAACGATATCTAAATTTAAATACGTTTTACATAAATGAATGTTCGTGGATCATTTTAAGGGTTGATATTTATAAAGTGTAAGATCTATTTGAATTAGTATATCGTGTCTATAAGAACAGCTTGACATGAGTTTCAATGCGTTCTGCCTAATTATCACTCTGTGTAACATAACAGCAAGTTGAAATAGCCAATTGTTCCACAGTTTAAATTACAGGCCCTTACTCGCCCCAAATACGAGCGCTCGTCGGAGTAAGACTGGGTAAGTTTAATTACACCGCACCGCTTCCTCCAAGATGACCCACTCTTATTTGGGGGTCGTAAGTATGAATAGTTTTTTTTGTAGTGGAAACAACCCACCCCACGACACCATGATCCTA
The DNA here is from genome assembly GCA_963969285.1 of Odontomyia ornata. Classification (NCBI taxonomy): domain Eukaryota; kingdom Metazoa; phylum Arthropoda; class Insecta; order Diptera; family Stratiomyidae; genus Odontomyia; species Odontomyia ornata. The sequence goes on along the minus strand of OZ017738.1, from coordinate 341,430,937 downwards.
CCCTACCAGCGCATTCACGCATCCTCAGACAAGGTCAATTCCGGCGAGCATCAACATCCTCGCTCGCTGAGGTAGCAGACCATCACTGTAGTCCTTTACGGACATTTATATTCCTTTAATTTACTAAAGCGAGCTCCCAGGATCCAGCCAAATGAGATCTTATGCCCTTCGAATAACTTCCGCTTTAATTTTCGTTGCTGGACTAGGAGAACCCTCCTCACAATTTTTCGCGGCCGCATTCTTCTGAGCAATATCGTAAACTGTGGGTTTCGAATATACGAAAAATAAAAAATTATAATTTCACCAATTTTTGTGCAAAATGTGAGAAGAACACAGAAAATAGGTATTTGGATTAGAAACCTGAAAAAATACTGTTTTTTATCTTGCTAATTTTTTAGAAAAATGTATGAAAGTTGATTAATTTTTCTTTTATTCAGAAGATCATTAATTTTTTTTTTTTTTTTTGGTAAATCAGAGTTATGTTTAATGTTCTGTATTAGAAAGAAAATGAATTCTTTGATTTTCGTTTCTTCGCTAGAAAGCATTTTTGTTGGATATTCTTTGTTCGATAAAACATGTAAAAGATTTGATTAAATGTTCTTTTTCTTATTACTCATTATCTCTGTTGCAAAAAAAAATGTTCCTTATTCTTGGATTCATTTAATTAGAAATTTTTAAAACTGGGCCCTTTTGACCCAAGTGCGACCGTTCATGTTTAAAAATGAGATTCGAGTTCTCATGCATTAAAAGCGTAAAATTGGAAAGAAGCCGCAGGTTTGCAGTGGTTTTCATTATGGAGAGCACATTTAAACAAATTGTAACCAACTTGAAGCCCGTTAAAGGAAGGACCTGTGCAGTTCGTATCAAGACCAAATGCGTTAATGTCTGGCTGGCCGACTGCCACGTGCATATAGAAGACAAGGAGGAGGTAATCAAAGACGAATTATATAGCATCCTAGAATGCATTGTCGGTGCATTGCCGTCAAATGACAGTAAAATTGTTTTAGGTGACTTCAATGAAAAATCAGACGAAAAACAGCGTATCGAGAAACAACTGGAGGACACAGCCCTCATGCAGAAAACGGTAGCAACGAACAACACCAGCAGCATTCTCGACACGCGTTTGTTCAGCAGAGCTGTCAATGATTTAGACCACTGCCACTAGAGTCAAGCTCCGATACTGACTCTTCAAGAGCTGTAAACAAGGAAGATCAGTTACTCCAAGGTACTACATATACAAGCTAAATGATAGCTCAGTACCGTTCACATACATGTCAGCGCTAGAAAATCGCATCAACATACCACCGCCGGCAAGAAAGTGGTGGTGACATCAAAACTATGTGGAAAACCGTAAGAAATGCAGTAGTAGAAGCCGCCGAAAAGGTCCAGAGGCATCAGCCAAAGAAAAGTAGGAACGGCTAGTATGACGAAGAAGGCAATAAAGCGGTTAGAAAAAAGGAACTGCTCCTACCAGAAGAGATTTGCCACCATCCCAGGATTTGAAGCAAGTTTTCTCAGGGCATCAGTTGATGACTTAAATTATTCGTGCAATACTTGTATAAGAAATCATTCAAATTTATCCAAAAGATGCAGAGTTTCTTTCATATGTACATAACAGCCACCTTGTTGTTCCAGCTTAAATAATTTTTCTGAATGTTCAAACAATTGAACAAATGAAACACTATTCCTTGAGTTTTTATGAAAATCCGAAGACAATAAAAGTGCCTCGGCCGATTCGAAATATGTATCAACCATAAATAGGTTTGGTTGTTCTGGCAATCCCATACAACTGAAATGGCTGTAATTTACTTGATTATTATCTGATTTCCGTATAATTTTGTAAGTATTAGAATCTCATATCAATCCACATACTCGAAAATTTTTAAAGAAGTTCAAGGGCACCGTTTTGATTTTATGGGCGAAAACGTAAAATTTATAATTTATAATTCAATCTGTCATTGACAAGTTAAATGGTTTTTATTTCTGAAGCATTAGCTACCCTTGCATTTATAAATACCTAACTCTGTTGTATTTTCAAGATTTTTGGCTCGGCGGAGATATTTTTCGTAGATTTTGCCTCCTTCTGAACCGATTGATGTATAAAATGATTGCTTTGTTTCAGGTTTTGAAAGTTCGAATCAATGTCTTTTATTTGACGCCCCATTTGACTATATTGGATAGAAAAAAATTGTAAGGGCCAATTCAGCATGTGAGGGGAGCCCCTCCTCAAAAATTTTGAAGTATTTGCCAAGATCTAACCTTTTGAAAGATCACCATTTCTGACCTTTTCTCAAAGTTTGAGCTTCCTAGCTTCTACAGGTTCAAAGGGAACAGACGGACAAATTGACTGACAGGATGCGAAACTAATATGTTATGTCAGTTATTCCGTATTTCTCATAGGTAACTCTTTCCAAACATGAAACCTAATCACCAGCCCAAGCCCCAAAAATAAAATTAATCTATTCATATGTAGATTAATTTCATTAATAGGACTACCTTTAAATAAAAAAATTTATAAAGCCACCAAAAAAATGTAAAAAAAATTTATAAAGCCATCAAAAATGAGTTGAAGAAAGAAATAACTGACCATCGACACTAAGACCTAACAGATAAACAAAAATATCAGCCTACATAAAGTCAGATCAGCGTATACCTCTTTTAACTAATTGAAAAATGGCTTCAATTCACAAACACGTCTTTGCAAAAGTGCACAAGGAGCAATTATAGGCAACCCGGTCTAAATTTTAAACATATGGCTGCAATACTCTTATTTCCAGAAGCTATTCAAAGCGTTCTCAACAACTGCTGATGCTGCGAATATATGAGAGGCAGAACCAGAGTTCACAGTTTCACTACCAATGAAAGATGAAGCACAGGCAGCAGTATGGGACCTCAGAAAAAATAAGGCACCTGGAATTGAATTGAGAAAGGGCCTGAATGTAGGTAGCCTTCTCCATCTAAAAAATATTTTGAACGTGGGCAAAGAAGTAGTACCAGAGGACTGGTGCAAAAGTATATGTCCTGTACACAAAAAAGGAGGCAAGCTAAGGTTTAAAACTTACAGTGCCGAAATCATAGGAAGAAAATTAAAGCTGTACTATGAAAGTATTACAGGAAGGTATCAGGGAAGTTTTCGAAGTGGATTCCCACGATACATAAAATATCCTCAGTAAACCAGGTGCTTGAAAAGTGTTGGAGATAAAACATCAATTTACAGCATATATTTGTGGATTTAATGCAAGCATATGTATGGCAATGTCAACAGAAATTCTCTGTACAAAATAATGCTTGACTCTGTTGTCTCAACAATACGAGCCTAGATGGTTAAAGCCACGATGCTAAATACAGAGTCCTAAGTCAAGATAAACGGCGAACTAACGAACAGGTTCATAAAGGCGTCAAGCTTAAAACAAGGGAGTCGGCTTGTCCCAAGGCTCTTTAATATTGCCCTGAAACACGTCACTAGGAAGACAAAACATCAGGTGAAACCTCGGGGACACTTATATTCAAGTTCACACATATGGTTGATGACGTCAACATTACAGCATGGTCAATCTCAGATGCCAAAGGAGCGTTTTTGAGTCTAGAATCTGAAGCGAACCAAATTTATCAATTAGTTAATTAAAATAATACTAAACTCATAACTCAAATGAGATAGAACACACTTGAAAGTGTGGACAAAGCACATTGAAGAGTAGAGCATACGGTAGACATCTAGCGGGAAAACTGAGGGCTTTACTGGAAGACCGGATAAAATCTGATAGCAGACCTTGCTGGGAGTGATCATCTGGCGAACGAGGTCGCAGAACCTTGATGATTGGAGGAGCTTTATTCTGAGGGCCAAGGCCCAGCTTGGGCTATCGTGCCATAGATGACGAAAATTATCCATTGTATCACGAATGCACTTGGTTAGACCTTCACCTGATAATATTCTGTAGAGGATTCCACTAAGCCTACCAACCAACCAATACCCAGCAAATAGTCAGTTGGTCATTAGCAGTTTTGAGTTCATGAAACAAATATGTATACCACTAATGCCTCGCCATCTAGATGAAGGTGATGCGATACACGAAAAAATTTCAACATCTAAGCTATTTGTTATTGGATGTACCTCCATAATTTTCAGGGTTTGTCTCTCCGTCCGCCCATCCGTCTGTCCATCTAATCATGCAACACAAGAAGTTTCTTCAGCAACTATAGAAACTACAAAGCTCAAATTTTGTGAAAAGGTCAGAAATCGTGGTATTTCAAAAGTTTAGGTCTTATCAAATACTTCAAAATATTGTCAGGCATGTGCCCTTTTATAACGAAGTGGCCTTAAAGCAATTTTTTTCATCAAATGTAGTCAAGTAGGGCATCGATTAAATGAATGGTCTTAGCATTTTCAGAATCTGAAAAAAGTCATTTTACGAGTATGCATCAGGGAGTCCAGGGGAGGCAAAATGTATGAGCAATATTTGTGTCCTCTTCGTCGCGATTGGAGATTTTTGACCCGCAACTCTGAAAAAAATTACAAAGGTAGATCTTTATGTGTACAAGGGCAACAAATACCCCAAAAATCAAAATTCACTCAACTCTGTTAATAATAGTATGATTTGTAAATTTTACATTTTCCCCCAATAGTCGAAACGGTGCTATTAACCTTCTTAAAATTTTACAGTTCTGTATGTTGATATAACACAAAATTTCATGGAACTCATAACCAAGAGAAGTATCCCCATTTCAATTACATTAAATGAAAAAAACAATAACACATGTTGATAGTTAATATATATTTCAAATCGACCAAAGCACTCTTACTTTCTTCGGATTTAGATGAAGATTTAAGGAATAGTGGTTGACTTGAATATGTTCAATGAGCCAAGCATTCAGAAAAATTATTTAACAAGGAATAAAATCACGGCTGTTATGTGCTTATCGAAGGAACTCTGCATCTTTTGGATGAATTTGAACGATTTCTTAAAGAAGTATTAGATGAATCATTCGAGTGATCGATTCACGGCATCAGAAGTTTTTGTTCGAACCGTAGGATGGTTACAAAGCTCTTCTGTTAGGAGCTTTCTCCTGCCTCCTCCACTCGTTTGACCTTTGAATTGTAGGCACTCATCTTCAGTCATTCAAAAATTCAATCGTATTAAATGCATGTACCTTAAATACTGAAGTTGGGGAAAAATAACTCAAACTTATTCAATCTTCTAATTTAAAATAGCCACTATTTTGTTTTACGATCCCTGATGTCACTAGCTGAGCCAATCTTCAAAGATATTCATGATACCTATCATTCCTTAAACTTTCATGCAAATCCTAGCAAACATGTATGGTCTGAGTCGGCAAAAGGCGCATATTGTTTCGTAGCCATATGATTCCATGGTAATGCAGGGCACGTTGGTCCAAAGTAATACAGGAAAGTTCAAACCGCTTTAACTTCGTTAAATACCATTAGATCTTTTTGAAACTTGCAGAGCACTTCAAAAGCCATTTTTTTACTGAACTTGATTGAATTTGAAGGTCTGAGAATATGCCACAACCACCAGCTACACAGATGAGGAGATTCGAAGAAATCTAACGGATGCGGTGGGCAGCAACAACAGCCATTGCAAGAACATAATTGAAGACTTTAACGTGAAAATAGGGAAACGTGGCTGTCCTGAAAAATTAGTAGGAATGTACGGACTGGGAGAAAGAAACAAAAGGAGAGGACTGTTAGTAAAATTCGTTCACCGCCAGGTAATGTATATAACAATCACCTATTCAAAAAAGAATCTCTGCCGAAAATGGACATGGAAAGCTTCTAGCGCATTAACAAAAAACAAAGTAGATCTCATACTAGTTAAGAAGCTGTTGCGAATTCCGACCTACCAGCATTCTCCCATTCGCAACTTCAAATCGTCTTTGTAACCTCTCCACCACTTTTGGGCACATATACCCTTTTCCTCAGTAAATTTATTTATTTTGATTAACATTTAACAATTTCCCTATAATTTTTAGTTCCCCATCATCCCAATCCTACACTTTTTACTTATTTTCAATTACAAAAAATTGTAATATATTAATAATGTTAATTTTCTCACTTACAAAACTCCATTCATTGATTTCCATTAACAAAATTTCATTCGATACATTTTCCCTAACAAAACCTAATTACTCCCTTCATACTAACGAATTTTATTCATTAGCTCCAACTAACAAATTTTATTTTTCATACTAACAAAAATCCAATCAAATTTCCTTACTAACAAATTTCATCCCAATGTCCACTAAGATAGTAGCAAAGTTGAAGTTGCTAGTATAATGAATGGGAAATCAACAGAAGATGGCTCCGTCGGTAGCGTCGTGGATTCTCGACCGGGGGTCCGCTGGGACTCTGGGTTCAAGTTCCCCGAGCGCAGGAAAGCACTCTTTTTGGAATATTGGCAATAACAATTATTTCTGTATATATGTTATATGACAATTTGCATCTAACCAAACGCTTTCATTGCTACGCAAATCGCCACATATGCAAAATGGAAATTGTTACGTTTGTCGATACAAAAAAGATCTGTGGGTAGCGGAATCGAAGCGTATTGAACTTCGATTACGTTACCCAGTTGCGGCAGCGGTAATTAGGAATTTAATGATTGCGGGATTGGTTTTCTGGGAGTGGATGGAGAGTTCGTGTTTGACTTTGGGTAAAATAAGAGGGATTGCTTTTGGAAGTGCGTTAATTATTAATTCGGGGAGAAAAGATTTTGTCATGCGATCTTGAAAAGAAAAGGGAGTTTCTGTGTTTTTTTTTGTCAGAGTGATTTTGGGAATGAACGATTCGAGGAAGAAGGTTTCATTTGAGATTCTAAAGAGGGAAAAAAGAAAAGTTTGAGGCTCCGCGAAAAGCAAAGGAAACTGTGCTTGATTCTGTTAGTGTCAGAGCGGAAAAGTGACTGAAAAGGGATTAATGACCAAAAGTGATTAGCGGGCGTGAAGGTGAACAAATTACTTAGAAACGAAGTGCATTTCATTGTGCCAGAAGTGATTTCGTGGAGCAAAAAGTTTGCGACTCGAGTGGGCCTCGTAAATAGTGAATGAATCCGTATGAGATTACCAAGACGTGGTCAGAAAGTGTATGAATACGTTAACGAGGAGATTCCTTTTTTACTATCATTAATCAATGTGGATGAATCTGGTTGTGCCCCTTCGTGAAGTGACTTCTATTCTGGAATATTCTGGAAGTTTAATAATTAAAATAACTCGTGATCAAACGTCCATTAACGTACTCGTAATAGAATTAAGAAAACACTGGAAGCAGAGTAGCCAAATAAGGAAGCGGGTTTAATGGCAGGGTTTAGTACCATAGACAGCATTCACTTATTTAAGGGGACTATAAGCCAAACAGTAGTAGTCCGTGTAGTGAAGTGGTTAAAATATTCACCCTGTAAGCCGAATATCCTTGATTTAAGTTTCGTGGGCGACAACGAAACGTATTTCGAGTGATTCTTCGGACGGAGTATAAGTCCGTTCATTTATGATACGTGCTGGTTTAAAATCAGAATGTTTCCTAGCTGGGTGGACGATTACACGGCAAAAACGTGGTACTGACTATATCACATTGTAAAGTGCCAATATATTCGATCAAGATAATGCGATACTCTAACTATCTCTAAGCGAAGGCGCGAAAGGGCTGTAGTGCCAAAGCAAAAAAAACAAGTTGGGTAGACAGGCCTTTGCTCGTGTCAGAAGGGTTTTGTACTCAACTTACAAAATGCAGTAACCAGCAACAAATAAAATCAAGAAACATGTCAAAGACGATTTGATTGGAGAAAATGTGAAATTTGGGGATCATACTATTATTAACAAAGTTGAAAGAGTTTTGACTTCTGAGGTATTTGTTATAGTTATACCCATAAATATCCCCTTTGATAATTTTTGCAGGTTTTTTAAATCACGGGTGTCCATTCGCGAGGGAGGAAACACATTCTTCATGTAGTCCCCCCCCCCCCTGTGCCCCCACTGAAGCAAAAACGGTCAGTTTAAGAACTGTTTTGAAAAGCTCTCATTGAGAACTTTCAGTTGATACTCATATTGGCTACCTTTCGTGAAATTTTTTCAGGGCTCACTCCTATGTACTGTAATCATCGATTCATGGCCTATTTCTTTAAATCCTAGAATGGTTACAAAGCCCTTTTGCTAGGTCTCTCCTGCCTTTTCGAATTGTTTCAATTATTGTACTCATCTTCATGATCCATATCATTCCTGCAATTTTCATGCAAATCCTAGCAAAGCTGTAGTGTCTAAGTCGGTAAAAAGCGCATATGGTTCCATAGCCATATGTTTCCATAGTAATACAGAGCATATTGTTCCATAGGAATACAGGAAAATTCAAATCGCTATAACTTCGTCAAATACCATTCAATCTTTATGAAGCTTACAGGAAAGATCAATGTTATAAATGGTCATCTGTTCGCTGAATTTCATGGAATTTAAGGGTACCGTTTAGATCTTATTCAAGAAAACATAAAATCGATAAATCATACTATTACTAACAAAGTTGAGTGAATTTCGACTTCTCATGTATTTGTTGTTGTTGTACTCATTAAGGCCTACATTCACGATTTTTTTCAGATTTTTTGGATGGAAGGTGTCCAATCGCGAGGGGGGGTACGCGAAAAGTTCGTACATTTCCCCTTCCCCTGCCCCCCTCGGTACCGATAAGGCAATTTTAAGACTTTTTTTGATAAGATCTCATTAAGACCTTTTCAATGATTTCCTACTCGACTACCAACGATGAAAAAATTTTTTTGAGGGGTCACCTCCCTATATGGGGAGACCCCCTTAAACCCCTTTGAAAAATTTGTCCACCCTTGAATTTTCAAGAAGTCACCACTTCTGACCTTTCCACAAAGTTTCATGGCTGTAGCCTCTATAGTTTCGGAGCAAAAGTGCTGTGACATACAGACGGACGGACGGACGGACGTACGGATGGACAGACGGACACAGGTCGTGATTGCAATAGTGTTTTGTATTTTAGTACAAAACCTTAATAAGCCAAAGAAATGAGTTTCAACTACCATAAGCACTAGCCTTTGTTGATTTTGAAAAAGTTTTCAACTAGATATACCTAGAGACGGTAATAAAAGCCCTGGTTGAGCAGGGAATAACTAAGTCATACTTAGAAACCCTGGCCAATATATATAAGGAAGCTCAGGCTGAAATAAAAATATGCAACTCCATCCCAGAGTTTCCCACAAGCAGAGGAGTATGACCAGGTAATGCAATATTCCCGAAGCTATTCAAAGCAACACTGGAAGGAATCTTCTGAAACCTGGACTGGCAAGGAAAGGGACTAAAAATTTATAGAGAACGCCTAAACCTAATATTTAACTATCTCCAAGAGCATCGATGAACTCCAAAACTGAATTGATGAGCTGAATATAATCTAGGCTTAAAAATGAACATCAGACCACATAAAGAGCAATGGAGACGTGTATACTAAGCATAACTAGAAGAGACAGGAAGACAAATGAATGGGTGAGGAGCACAAAAAAACACAGACACTTTATACAGAATTAAGTCCCTGAAATGGCAATGGACAACAGATGGTCCATAAGAGTAACACAGTGACATCCACGAGGTGTCAAGAAACCGAGGTAGCATCCAACGAAAAGATGGGTTTATGACATTAGGATGCTAGCAGGTACAATATAATTTCATACTGCGTGGAACCAACTAAAATGGGCGTAAATGAAAAATACATACATTAGGTGATGCTGCTATATCTAAGAATGGTTGAGTTAGCTGAAAATGATGCTTTCATGTTTAGGGCCTTGTTTTAAAGAACAAAATTGCACCAAAACAGTGACTTGTAAGTTTATCCAATTATGTATATAGCCTTCAATCAAACATTGTCAAAAGGTAAGAAATGGAAATCACTTGTTAAAACCATTAATTTTTTTTTAAAGAGTGACAAGATAAGCATTAAAACAATTTCGCACCAAATATGGTGAAATGTAGGAGCCATATCCGAAAATTAATTTCCTCTTTTTTAGCGATTGGGTGGATTTGGCGAAAAACAGTATAATGATAAAGACAGGTGAAACCAAACAGGTGGGGCTACTCTGCTATCTACTCAACTTGTTCTCATTGATTTATGGAAAAAGTATAAATTTTAGTGTATTGTAAGTTAAATAAAATTTAAGCGTAATCTGAGTAAGTTTTCGGTGTCGAAATAGGATGTAAAGTAAATAAAATGCTGACACACTAGTCAAGCCACTATCCTGACTACTAAACTCTTTTGGTTTTAGCATAACTAGTTTAGGGTATTTCCAATCATAGTGGCCTGGTAGCAAGATCATTGAAATTTTTCAAAGGTCACCTCCATGCATCAACAACAAAGAAGCATCAAAATTTTGTTGCAAGTGCAGTGTTCAAAAGAATTTAGGATACATGCAGACTGTACCTTTCCATCAAAATTATTTTACTAAGAGTACCCTTTGCATTTCAATAGGTTTTAAGACTTTCTTAAGCAAGTTGATGAGTTGGAAATTTTTTAAGAAAGATGAATCATCTGAATTTATTTTCTGCTTGTCTTATTTTTTATTCAAGCATTCAACAATAAAATGAATCTCTGTCATCTCAAAAAATTGATTGTTCAGTACCGCGTGCAATTGGACTAACGATACTTAAAAACAAATACGACTGAATCCTTATTAGTAGATTCTGCTGATATTGACAATACTGAATCGGTTTGTATTGTAAAGTTACCTTTAAAATGTTATCTTCGTTAATAAATTTGATTTGAATCAATATTTTTGATAGGAATACTGCACAAATATTTGCCAATTTTTGTGACTGTCCTATATGAAAAAAAAATGTAAAATTGGCACCTGACTTCGGAAACGCTGGGTCATCGTTCTTTGAAAAGCTACTTATCACCAAAAATTGCGAATGTTAACATATGAAATTTACTTAAAAAGTTAAGAATGTCTTGTCATATTAGCTCCATCTCTGCTTAAGTAGCCAAGAACAGGAATGAGTAACATAAAATTCGCAACATATTATTTAAAAATGCAAATATAGCAGTAGCACTTAACAGGAAATAAAGGTAAAGTTTAAGCATTTCAAAATATTTTTAAGCTACCACACAACATGCTAAAAATCAAATGATATCATCTGATTTAATAGAAAAAGTGCCGTGAATTCTATGTAAGTAAATATTTGAGCCGCCTTGAAGTTTACCAAATATTTCGTCAGTGTATTATTAATATGTAAAATTCATTTATGAAGATTTAATTAACATTCAGTGGAGAAGTTGGCATGTGATTTATTAAAGAACGACGCTTCTGGCACAGTAATAAGGAAGTGCTCGTAAATGTAAAACGAATTAAAGAATTCAAATGAAAAAATGACTTTTATTGAAATTTTAAAAAGACCCAGTATATTAGAAAGCAAAGCTTTTAAAACAATTATTATTATTATTCGAAATTTCGGATCAATAGCGCCTAAAATAAACGAAAGATTAAAAACATTCCTTGAAAAGCACTAGTTTTATTTTTCTTCTGCCAGATACCAATACTTTGGGGACATATTGTCTCCACTAATGAAGAAGAAAATTAGTCCCCGAAATATCGGTATCTGGCAGAAGAAAAATAAAACTAGTGCTTTTTAAGGAATATTTTAATCTTTCAACTATTCGAAAATTTTAAGAGCAACTGTAAAGAATAATGTGACATGGTACTGACAACTTGATCCCCACATTATTTTTAAGGTCGTAAAAAAATAAGGAAATTCATTTCAGAAGAGAGAAATATAAATATTATGAAGACGATACTAAATTTACTTTGCCATTAAACGAGGGTTGCTAAATTTCATTTAATAAAATGTTGATACCAAGTATATTTTATCGTAATGGAGCACTAAATCAAGTGAAGTTGGTTTTATCAAGTTGGGAGTGTGCCATGTTATAAGCTTATTTATTTTATTCAATTAGCAACCACTGATTAGAAGAAAGTTTCTCTGTATCATAGCAAATTAGAGATACACTTCTTACGACTAGATATTAAATAATATAAAACATCGAGTCTCTTTTTATTAGATATCGTTTTGGAAAAAAGTTCATTCATCCAGCACAGGCTACTTTCAATTTGTCTTTGACTCAACCAAAGTTGACTATCGTCATTAGCATTCAAAAATTAAATATTTAAAAATGGTTTCATTCAAGTTAATTCTGTGTTTTTTCTTCTTTTTCGTGATTTTAATTTCTCTTAGCGTTTTTCAGTTTTTACTACGTTTATCAACTTTGGTTGGTTTAACTTCGCCAAACGTTTAGTCTCCATTACTCCACCGAGTTTTCGGCGATGGGAAATGGCTATGCACTCTCAAAGAGCTGCCTGACCAAAACCGGATATTTTCACTTTTAATGTAACACTTCAACATATGGTTGCACTCTACTCATATGTGGAGCACAACGTGGATACACTGCATTTGGATAAAAGCAAATATGTAAATACCAAACACGTTTTTGTACGCAATTAATCGTAAAACTGGTAAAAATCCCAGTAGCCTAGGCAGACCTCAGACTCCACTTTGTCCGAACGATCTTTTACGGAAGTAAGTCTTGCTCCAGTCCGAAAGATACGAATGGGGAAGTCTCATTGCATGTGAGGTAACACAAATTACTCTTGATTCACTCCAATTTGATTGTGGTCACTGTACTTCCCGAAATAACGTGATTAAATTATTTGATTTGAATATTCAGGTTTGTAAGTTTACTCGTATGTTGCAATTAAATGATTTCTAAATCACATAGAGCAGATCGCGCACTTCACCATCACTCAAGATGAACTCCTTACTGCAACATTAACCTACAAGCACTAGCCGCGAATGTTCAAGGGAGTTGGGAAACGTAGAGTAGCAATTAAAAAGATTTAAAAATATAAAATTAATTAATATTGAACGGCGGGTACCTAAAATTCAGGAATGATTCTGATACACTTGAATGAGTTGCGCACGCATGCATAGAATACGATCGTGACTTCCGATTCGGTTTTAATTCGACGAGAATCCAAAGCGAATCTTAGACTTCTAATCCGTTAACACTCTTTCTTCAACCTCGATTTTCGTTTACGTCTAATTAATTACCAGGCAACAGGTAAGTGCTTTACTGCTTCTTCGCGCAGCGTCTTCGCACGTACAATTACGAGTAAAGTGAACAGGTGAAAAGCGCGAAATGGAAACAAACGTTTCGTACAGTCGAAACAAACTCTCTCGACGGTCTTAGCGTTACTGACAACACGCTGTCGTATAAAACGCGTTGTTACCGTTTATCAATCTTGTTGCGGCCGCGACAATAGTGGCGAGGTGAGAAAATTCCAATAGGAACCAGCCGAAACAGCTAGTCAAAGCAAAGCGAGCTAACCTGCGGCCAAACCAGCTAAAGCGCCACGAACGTTTCGATTAACCTATCGCTCCAATCTAGGGTTGCATCGATACTTTTACCAGATAAAGATGCTGTTAAAAATTTTAAGCGCTTTTAATGAATGGGCGGAAATCTGCAATATCTGATAGCGTTGAATGTGAACTATTTAGTTGCATAATATTCAGCCTGGCAATCAATTGGTTACGTGATGTAATATTCGATCAATCGATGCTAATGATTGAGGTTGAAATAAGTACGTAAAAATTGAATAAGCTTGAGCTGAGTTCTATTCTCGGTCATTTCCTGAAACCACAAACAATTTAACCGCAAAAAGGTACGGCAAAAGTGAATTTATATCTTAATCGGGCGAACGCGACTACCATTTCAAATACTACCTTGCATCGTTTAGGTTGCATTGACCTTTTTTTGACACAATTTATATCCATTTTTAAAAAAAGTTAAAAGGGTAGGAAATTTCAATTAGGAGGGTTCGCAACCAGTTTTGAGGCTGCTCACATTCTCAATAAAATAATAATGAAGGTAAAGTTAATTTTGCAGATAATTTGAAATATGCCGTGTATCTAAACTGATTTTATTTCTTTTTAACCAGCTTTCAAATGGGGATCCCTATTAGTTTCATATTTAGGTTTTTGTTTGTTGCTTTTGGGGGTTTTATACTACAGTAGGACCTCAATAACAAGACTCTCACAGGAATCTTCCAAACAGACTTGTTATCAAGGTGCACTCCTAGCCGAGGGTCGTGTTCTTAAGGTTGTGTTGACAATAAGTCGTGTTATCAAGGTCAGTCACTTTTTGAAATCCTGGTTTTGAATTAGCAATTTAGAATAAACTTAATTATTGCAATATGACCAAATTATTCTTTAAACTACTTGAAGCTTTAAAAAATAAAAACCACATCTTCTTATAACAGAATTTTATTTCGTTTTTAAAATAGTTCACACTGTACTGAAAGTGAATCTGATCTGTACTGAAAGTGAATCTGAAAAAAAAACAACTCTATAAATCAACTACATACAAAGCTTCGAATGAACTAGTTAATTCATAAATAATACTGTGACATACTTTTTTTTAAGTAAACTGTACTCATCCAATTATCCGGGAGTTCAACACTAAATATCATTTGTGAAAAAGTCTATGATTTTTGTTTGCTTAGAGCTATTTACATGGATGTCGTCCAAAGCGCTATCAATTTCATTAATTGACTTTACGACACTGCTACTCATTACACTTTTTTTCTCAAAAAAATACTTTAACACTTTTACAGCGTTTTGCGCGTCTTTTATTGTTGGGCTCAGGCTATCGTCTGGGTTATAATCGTCTTCATCGTCTTCTTCCTCGTCCTGTTGAATTGGGTCTGCTGATACGGATTCAACCATATCAGCATCCGAGAGCTCTCCACATACAGCAATGTCATCATCAAAGTTTACAAACTGTTCGAACTCTACTCCCTGTACTTTGAGAGAGTCAGTAACTTGTTCCCAATCTGACGGAGCAATTACTATTTCTTCGGCGGTGGGTTGGCTACTGCTGGTGTTTGGCTCAACTTCATCAGATGTATCGAAGCCACTTTTTTTAAAACAATTTTCAATTGTTTTCTCAGTCACGTTGTTCCAGGCTTTAGTAATCATCCACATAGCATCGAGTATGTTGATTTTCAATGGAGTGTTTTCTTCTGAATTGTTTAGGTATAGTCGAACAACCTCCTTCCTGTAATTCACTTTAAAATTTTTTATGATACCTTGATCGAGTGGTTGTAGTTTTGAAGTGGTGTTGGGAGGATGGAACTTCACGTTTATATTGGTAAGTTTTGGTATGTCACCGTGAGCCGTGCAGTTATCAATGAAAATCAGAATCTTCCTATTTTCCTTCTTAAGTTGACCATCCCACTCCTTCAACCAATTTCCAAAGACATATCCATCCATCCACGATTTTCTGGTTGCCTTATAATCTGTTGGAAAACTGGTAACCTTTTTAAACACCTAGGCTTTTGAGCTTTGCCAATGACAAGAGGTTTCAAATTATCTGTTGCCTTACTATTTGTGCAAAGCAAAACGGTGATGCGTTCTTTGCTATGTTTACCACCGTGGCAGGGATCACCTCTAAACGTTAAAGTTTTGTCTGGTAAATATTTATAAAACAGTCCAGCCTCATCTGCCTTATACACATCTTCTGGTTTGTATTCGACTACTTGCGCTTTGATCTGACTTTTTCACTCAGTGCACACAGAATCGTCAACACTGGCACTTTCGCCACAAACTTTTTTGAACACAATTTCATTCCTTTTTTTTTAAATTATGTAGCCAACCATTACTAGCACGAAATTGGTTATATCCCAAAGGTTTTGCGAACTCCTGAGCTTTTTCCTGTAGTATAGGACCACTGACAGGAAGATTTTTGTCGCAGCATTGTTTGAGCCATCTCAAAACACATGTTTCCACGTCTGGATACTCACATTTTTTTGCCCTTTCACATGTTCTGGCGACCCCTGCACCCTCTACATACTTATCTTTATTTTTTAAAATTGTGTGCAATGTAGTTGATGGAATATTCAATTCCTTAGCAATGTCTGTTTTCTTTTTTGTTGGGTTTTCTTCCACACTTTTAATCACTTTCCGTTTAAACTCTACTGTCATTTGTGTAAGTTTACGTTTTTCAGACATCTTAAGTTCTATTTTCGGTGATTTCCCGAACACTGTATCACACTGCCATATTTCACGCGAACTCTGAATAAAAATAGCAAACAGTTTTGATACCAGCCCCGAATCTGATTAGCATCTGGTGTTTTATGATTGCTGCCGGAAGGAAACTAGGTGAGGAGTTTTCACGTCAAATCATGAGCCCAAAACTTCCATTCTTTTCGTTTTGTGAACGCGGAAACTATGGATGCAAAAGTTAAGAGTCGTGTTATAAAGGTTCAGTCATGGAGTTCAACGTGATACTGAGGTTGGAGTCGTGTTGTAAAGGTTTGTTTGCTTAGAGTGACTTATTATAGAGGTTATTATAGCCGAAATCTGAATTAGAGAAAAGACTTGTTGTTGAGGTTTATACTCAAGTAATAGTCGTGTTATAGAGCTATATACAACATTAAATCCTATGATTATTTCACGGGGACTAGAAAAATGGACTTGTTACCAAGGATGCCTTGCTATCAAGGGTCGTAGTATCAAGGTTTTACTGTACTTACAAACACCTTTTGAAACCACACACAGCAGTTTTACCAAATTTTATTCGTTAAAGAACTACTGTGAATGCTATGAAGCAGTGAAAAGAGTTCTGTTGCAAATAAAGGCAACCGTTCGGACTAAGTTTCCGAAACCACCCATTCAATCCCTACCGCATATATCACCCTTCCTCCATATTAAGCTACATCATTCACTTTACTAGGGAGCATGTGGTAATCGAGCAGTCACACAAGCCAACTGCTCGAAGACCTTCCTAACTCCTTGCCGAAGTTTTAATGGCAGATTTAGAAAAATATATTTAACAGGTCATTCAATAAGTCCGTAGGATAAGTAAGAAAAAATAAATTTTTTGACAAAAGTCAGTTTTATTATTCAACATAGTTGCCTTCGAGGGCGATACAATGAGTTTAGCGATTTTCCAACTTTTCAATACCACTTTTATATTACGATTTCTCTTTCTCATCAAGATAGATCTCAGTTACAGCGATTAATTCATCATTGGACTCAAATTTCTTTGCAGCAAGTATTCTCTTGAGATCTGAAAACAGGAAAAAGTCGCTGGGGGCTATGTCTGGAGAATACGGTGGGTGGGTAAGCAATTCGAAGTCCAATTCATTCAATTTTGCCATCGTTTTCATCAATTTGTGACTCGGTACATCCCTGGGCGAAACAACACTTTTTTCTTTTGCGAATGCGGCCATTCCTTAGCGATTTCAGCCTTCAATGGATCCAAAAGTGCACAGTAATAGTCGCTGTTGATGGTGGTTCCTTTTTGGAGATTGTAGAAATTTCAAGCGTTTTTGAAATTTGTTTTGAGAACTTATTTAAAGTTAAATCGATAATGCAAGCGGAATACAGGCCGAGAAAAAGGCTACAAACGAAAACGGTAAATTGCCAATGTCCGCACTATGATAACAACAAATTTGAACAGAGGTAAGACTAATCGCAGTATTAGCATCACTCCCGATAGAAAAAAGATTTACTGTTGTCGTAAGTATGTACTGGGGTGATGCCAGTACTAAGAGTAGCTTGTACCTGATGCAAAATTATATGTATGTGTGTATGTGTATGAGGCTGGAACTATAATAGTATTGCTCGCCGCTGCTTTGTCATGAGAAGGCTGAACATCTTCCCCAAAATGAAAACTTCTGTTTTCATCCAATTATTCGATAGGCAATGGACATAGTTTTACGATGGCCCGGTTGAAGATTCCGGAAGCTGTACGCAACTCGAACCGTATCATCTTCGCCGCGTGTCACATCGATAATTCTGGCGAGAGGCCACTTGATAGGTGGAAGATTTTCATCTCTCATTAATACAAGTTGGTTAACCTTGGCATTGCTATTGACTGAGGTCCACTTAGATCGCGACTGCAATAGGTGAAGATAGTCGTTGCGCCATCGAGTCCATAAGGATTGCTGGATGAAGGATATTTTTCGAAAGTTGTCCAAGGAATCGATTTTAAGGTTTGTGATGATTGGTTCGGGTAAGCTTGTAATTGGTCGTCCAATCAAAAAATGTCCGGGTGTGAGGGCTTCCAAATCAGTTGGATCTGATGACGTCTCCGTGATGGGTCGAGAATTAACGACCGCCTCCGCTTGATAGATAACCGTAAGCATTTGTTCGTGGGTTAGCGATGCATTGGTGACTGCTCTGGTAAGGTGAAATTTCGCCTTCTTCACCACCGCCTCCCAGAAGCCACCAAAATGTGGGGAGCGCGGTGGGATGAAACACCATCCAATGCCTTCCAGAAGGCAAGCTTGCTGGACTTGGTCAATATGTGATTGAGTTGAGAAAAGTTTTCTTAACTCTCGCAACTGGTTATTGGCACCGATAAAATTAGTAGCGTTGTCCGAGTACAGCTTGTTGCATTTTCCCATGTGAGTGAAGAATCGTTTAAGGCATAGAATGAATGCTGCTGTCGATAAATCTGAAACGAGTTCAAAATGTACAGCCTTGGCAGCGAAACCTATAAAAACCGATAAGTAGCCTTTGATTGGAGATCTTCCTCGTAGTTGAGCTCGCATGGAAAACGGTCCACAAAAATCTACCAAAGGGATGTGATACTTTCAGCCTATTCGATGGGAGGTCTGCCAGTATTTGCTGAAAGAAGCGAGGCTTCGCTCGAAAGCATATCGTGCACTGATGAATAACTCGTTTAGCCTCCGACTTTACGTTGATCAACCAAAACCTTTGCCGAAAAATGTTTACTAAGGTATGGCAGCCAGCATGTGAGTTGTTAACATGCAAGAAGGTTAACAATGCGTTTGTAAAGGGATGCGCTTGCGGAAGAAGCATTTGATGGCACGCATCAAAGGGTAGATCAGATTTCGTAACACGTCCACCGACTCGAATAACCCCATTTCCATCAAGGAAAGGACGTAGAGGTAAAATTCGACTTCTCGCATTTACGGATGCACCCTTAAGGAGGTCAGTATAGTCACGATTAAAATATACTCGTTGTATGTTGTCGGGTTATGCTGCGTTGGAACATAGCGCCATGTAACGGATATAACAGCTTGAATTTTGGACACACGATTTGCTACAAATGTGGACCATTAGTACAAAGGTGCACTTAGCCAGGCTAACATGATTTGTGAGTCACTCCAACACACGACATCCGTGAGGTCACGGGGGATAATCTTCGTAGCACGTTCTATGAGCTCGCAAAGTATTAGGGCTGCACAGAGCTCTAGACGCGGTATCGTAGTAGTTTTCAATGGAGCTATACGGGATTTCGAACAAAGCAGGTTCGTCGATACTTTCTCGTCAGGAGTTTCACTTCGAAAATATACACAAGCTCCATAAGCGCGTGGACTGGCATCAGCGAATCCATGGATTTGAAAGCTGGAATTCGACAAACAAACATGTCGTGGGATACTAAAGTTGTTGACTTTAGCCATATCCGAGCAAAAAGACTGCCATCTTGTTTGCATCTCGATGGGTAAGCTTTCATCCCAATCAATATTATGCTTCCACAACTCCTGTAGAAAGAGTTTGGCGGTAACAATCACTGGGCTGAGTAGTAATCCTAATGGATCGAAGAATCGAGCAGTTTCCGACAACACTATTCTTTTGGTCACAGAACTTCGTATTTCTGGCGAGTGATATGTAATCAGAAATTCATCGGCAGTTGGGTTCTAGGCTAGGCCAAGAGTTTTGATGAAATCCTTGTCATCTAGTCGAGTCATCACTTCCTTGTCATTTTCATCGATTTTTTCTAGCAACGATGGTTCATTTGATGCCCATTTTTTAAGGGGGAAGCCACCTGATAGTAGAATATCGGTAACTTCGTTTCTGATCTTTGCAGCTTTATCTAAGTCATCACTTCCAGTCAATAAGTTATCGATATATGCATCTCGCTTGATAATCAATGTTCCTACTGGAAACTTACTCCTAGCATCTTCTGCCGCTTCACGAATAGATTCTACTGCGTGATATTGAACAGACCCAGTGCCATAAGTAACTGTTTTTAATCGATAGAGCTCTACACGATCATGACTTGAATTACGAAAAACTATTAGTTGTAGCTCTCTATCACCGGGATGCACTATGACTTGCCGATACATTTTTTCTATGTCAGCTGATATTACATAAAGATGGAAACGAAATGGAAGTAAGATCGAAAATAGGTCATCTTGAACTGTGGGTCCTACCATTAGAATATCGTTTAAGGATACACCACTGGAGGATTCTCAGAACCATCAAAGACTACGCGTAATTTAGTGCTGCTGCCATAATTCTTTACAACACAATGATGGGGGAGAACATAATGAGGTTTGTGTAACACACACTGTGAATCAATGACTTCCTCCATATGTCCCAACGATAAATATTGATTCATAAAATCGTAGTAACTGACGCGTAATTCACGGCATTTCTCAAGTTTTCTTTCAAGGCTATAAAATCATTTTAATGCGATTTCGTATGTGTCACCAAGCCCTGACGCATCTTGCCTTAAGGGTAATCTCACAACGAACCGACAGTTTGCATCACGAATTGTATTGGAACGAAAGTGTTCTTCACAAGCAATCTCCTCAGCTGACCTTTTGTCTATTTCACTATTACAGTGGTTTCGCTCCCAAAACTTAGCGACGATATTATTTAAATTTTGTTCGCACGGTTCACTGTTACTGTCGGCACTAATGTTTACACTGAGTGAGTTGTATGAAGTACTGGATGGCCCCGAAATCACTCAGCAGAAAAGAGTTTTCTGCACGATAGGCCGATTAACACCTAAATCAATCTTTCCAACAGCAAGTAATTTGAAAAGCAAGGCAGCACCAATCAAAATATCAACTTTCCGAGGTATGTCGAATTGAGAGTCCGCTAGTGGAGTGTTCTTAGAAATATTCCAGTCTGATGTATTGATCCTTTGCAATGGCTGCAATCCGACAAAATTCGGTACGATGAAAAACTCTAGCAATGAACCGAAATCGTTTTGTAGTGATTGCACGGTGGCAACGGTTTTCGAAATACATCGGGATGTCGTTATACAAATTCCACTAATAGCCACATCAGTTTTTTCTCGTCGTAAACGAAGTTGCTGGGCGAGTCTCTCTGTCATGAAGTGCAACTGGGAACCGCTGTCCAATATCGCACGGCATTCGATTGAAGCTCCGTCAGGTGATTTGACTCTGATAATAGCAGTACCCAAAATAACGTTGTTGGGTTGAGCATCTTCTTCCAGGCGGGACAATTGATGTCTAGATCTCGTTTGACCGATCAGCGACGAATGTTCGCCGGTTGTTGGAGTTTCAATTTCAGTCAACTGATGAGATCTTTGAGAGATGCCTGAATTCTTTACATTACCGTGGAGTAGAGTATGATGGCTGCGGTTACATGTACGACACTTGCTCGATAAACAACTTTTCAATGAATGCCCCTTTCGAAGGCAATTGTAACACAAATTCAATTGCTTAGCTCTTTGGTAAATTTGGTCGGGTGGCATGCTCTTTAACCCATTGCAGTCGAATAATGTGTGTCCGCTGCGTAAATCACAAAAATTGCACTTCGCTCTCGTATCACAGTTACTAGCAATAAAACTAGTCCGCGTGGATTTATTGACGATTGAAAGAGGTTTGTTGTTGGATTTTGTTTCTTCTACGAATTCTAGCGCTGAGCATCGTAGATTCAAGAAATCAGTAAACTTTTCCCAAGATGGAAATTGAGCGCTAGATTCTAAGGATGATCGAGAACAGCTGGTAATTAATTCTTGGCATTTGAGCTGGGAATCAGCATCAAGCTTTGATACGAGAATGTGCAACAAGAATCCATCTGCGATATTCTCCTTTATACCGAGGCTCAGCAAACAGCGCATATGCTTGTGTATAGCATCAGTCATCTGACGCAATTCTTTAGTAGACGGATGACGAATGGATTGCACTTGAAGCAAGTCGTTGATATGCGAAGCGAAAATGTATGGGTTGTTGTCGAATCTCCTTTTTAAAAGCTCCTTTGCCTTAGAATAATTTTCTTCGGTAAGTTCAATCTCCTCTATTACTGAGGCAGCTGTACCGGTTAGTACAGAACGAAGATTTTGGAATTTTTCCAAAGACGATAAGTGGGTATTGGAGTCGATCAATTTCTCGAACATCCCAAGAAAACCTAACCACTCACTGTACAAACCCGAAAACTTGGTCGAATTCAGTTTCTGCAAGTGAAGTCTGGTTGATGAGGTTTCGGAGGCAGCGGTCGAATTCCAAATGGCGGATGCATCGACTGATTGCCTCGGGCGAAGCTTCTCGATAATTGATAGCAAATTAGCCTTGAGTTGGCAATAACTGTCTTCATATAAGTCCCGTTTCCCAGATGATGGCTCTTCTGCGTCTAAAACCTCGAGTTGGCACTGAACAGTTTCAAAGTTTTTGAACTGTGTCTCAAGTAGACCGAGTTTGCTTTCGGCCTCGAAAACGGATATATTATCCACTTTGCCATCGAGAAAGGTTTTCATCCGAGTTTGCTGGGCCAAGATGACGCCACGTTTTATACGCAATTCCGATATTGCCTTTGCACTTGAGGTGACCTTGGGGTCGAGTTTTGGATTATCGCCACCGGCCATTTTGCACAATTGAATTCACTGATAGCGCGATCAATTTTCACGAAAAGTTTCAAAGATGATCACGCAAATCACAAGGGGAAATGAAAACTATGCGATTACTGATAATTGTCAAGCGAAAAACGATGAGCGATAAATGCTTTAGAGAATTAATTCCGAGAACGAAAACTGCATTGCGACAATAATCCGGCTCGACGGACCATGTAGAAATTTCAAGCGTTTTTGAAATTTGTTTCGAGAATTCATTTAAAGTTAAATTAATAATGCAAGCGGAACAAAGGCCGAGAAAAAGGCTACAAACGAAAAGGGTAAATTGCCAATGCCCGCACTATGATGACGACAAATTTGAACAGAGGGAAGACTAATCGCAGTATTAGCATCACTCCCGATAGAAAAAAGATTTACTGTTGTCGTAAGTATGTACTGGGGTGATGCTAGTACTGAGAGTAGCTTGTACATGATGCAAAATTATATGTATGTGTGTATGTGTATGAGGCTGGAACTATAATAGTATTGCTCGCCGCTGCTTTGTCATTAGAAGACTGAACAGAGATAGTCGATGAGTATTATTCCGTTCGCATCCCAAAATACAGACGCCATCACCTTAGTGGCTGTCTAGTCTTTGCTCGCTTTGGATTCGGTTTGTCGACTGCTGTTCACTCAGCTGACTGTCTTTTGGTTTCTGGAGTGTAATAGTGAAGCCATGCTTCATCCATTGTCACATATCGACGATAGAATTCGATTTTATTGTGGTTTAACAGCACCAAACACTCCTCTGAAGCATCAATGCGTTGTTGTTTTTGGTCGACTGTGAGCTCACGCGGCACTCGTTTTGCACAGAGCTTTCGCATACCCAAATGTTCGTGTAAAATGACAGAAGGACTACCATCTGATATCTTTACAATGTCAGCTAGCTCGTGCACCTTCAATTTGCGATCGTTCATAACTAATTTGGATTTTTGAAGTGAAACTTCTTTACGGGGGTAAAAATTTTCAGATGTAACGAAAAAGCAGAACCATTTACACTCCGGGCGGACAGCAAAACGACATTCGTGCGACAACCTGTTTTAAGTAGAAGTTTACTCATGTTCCCATGTAAGTTTCCGAATAAATTATCACATTCCGCCGGAACCCTTATAGTAAGATAGTTTGTGGGGAAACTGGCAGAGGTGGTTGACTAGTATGCATTTCGGGGCGGCGAATGGTGGCCATGCGCTGGATTGATGAGAAGGGAATGCATAAGGGTCGAGTAGCAGTTCACTTTGTTGCTAGGTGCTAGAACTGATTCCGCCGATTTGAAATGAATGCGATTGGTAATAGTGGGTCATTGTCGATGAATGCACATTAGTCCTTAGTTCTAGCAACGACGTGCAATGCGTTGCAGTGGCAACGACAGATGGTCGTTGGTGGGACTTTGGGGATCATGGGCAAATGCATGGTAGTTTGTGCTAGCACTGATATGTGACATATTGAAGCGGTGACGACGGGTGGTCACTGGTTGGTATACGGGGACGATGGGCGAACGCATAATGAGGGCGAATGCATGGTGAGTCGATAGTAGCCGTGCTTGGTCCTAGTGCCGGTGTGTAATGTATTGAAGCGGTGACGATGAATGGCCATTGGTGGGTATTTGGGGATCATATGCGAATACATGATGACTTGGCGGTAGCTTTGCTTGGTCCTAGCACCGATGCCACCAAAACGCGACGTATTGAAGCAATGACGACGGATGGTCATTGGTTGGTATGTAGGGCCCATGGGCGAATGCATGGTGGTTTGACGTTAGTCGTACTTGGTCATAACACTAATGCCGTCGATGTGCAATGTGATCAAATGGCGACGACATATTGTAGTTTGTGAGTGTTTGGGGACCCTGGGAAAATGCCTGGTGATTTGGTAGTAGCCGTTTTTGGTCCTAGCACCAATGCAATATATTGTAGTGGTGACGATGGATTGTCATTTGTCACAGAGTATCATGTAGTGACGATGAATGGTCGTTAGGTATATGGCGATCATGGGTGAATATATAGTGGTTTGGCGATAGCCATGCTTGTTCCTAGCGCCGATGCTAGCAACGTGCATTGTATTGATGTGGTAACGACGGATGTTCATTGGATATGTGGCGATCATGGGCGAATGTAAGTGATCCGGCAGTGCTTGGTCTTAGCGCTGATCCCACCGATGTGTAACGTATTGAAATGGCGACGATGGATGGCCATTGGTGGGTATTTGGGGACCATGGGCACATGCACAGTGGATAGGTGGTAGCCATCCTTGGTCCTAGCACTAATCTGGAATCTGGCGACAATGGATGGCCATTGGTGGGCATTTGGCGATTATGAGCAAGTGCATGGTGGTTGGGTGGTAGCTGTTTTTGGTCCTAGCATCGACGCTGCCAATGTGCAATGTATTGGAAGTGGTGACGATAGTTTGAAGTGTAAAACATGTAACAAACAAGGAGATATGTGAGATAGGTGTTAGGGAAACCAGCAGAGGTGGGAAGTTGTAGCCTAAAATGCTATCTTTAGAGATATAATATAGTTCAAATAGAGTCAATACTTATGTATTGAGAATCGATTGAACAAAATTGACGCAAAAGTAGAATTGTTAACGGTAAATAGTTTCGATTTTTGAATTGAAACTTCTTTACTGGTGGGTAAAAACTTGCAGATGTAACGAAAGCGTTTAGGGCGGACAGCGAGACGATGTTTACGTGACAAGCAGTTGGCATCTAAATGCACAACTAAACGGTCGCATTCCGCCCGTAAGGTAGTTTATTGGGAACTTGACAGCGATGGTTGCTTAGTGTGCATGCTCGGTGGTGGCGGATGGTGGTCATGCAATGGATTCTGATGAGAAGAGAATGCACGAGGCTTGAGTAGGAGTTCACTTTGTTGGCAGGTGCTTGAAATGAATGTGATTTGAAATGAATGCGATTGGCGAAAGTGGGTCGTTGTGGTAGCATGCGCATTAGTCCTTGGTTCTAGCACTGATGTT